>BDSL01000031.1:0-600000 GCA_003116995.1 Yamagishiella unicocca | reverse complement strand
GCGTACGACCCGTACTATGTACGACTCACGTGCGTGCTTGTCCTCCTCGCGCTGACGTGTTCCTGCCTCCCTCCCGCGCCCCCGCCTCCCGCAGGCGCTCTACACCACCCTCATGGAGATCGCTCTGGCGCTCCGCCACCTGCACGCGCTGCGCCTGGTGCACTGCGGTGAGCCAGGCATTGGGGTCAGCTGGGGCCTGGAGGCTGCGGGGGCGGGGCCGCAGGGGGCTCGAGGCTGCGGGGGCGGGCCGCAGGAGGGCTGGCCGGCGCTAGGGCTCGGCTGGTGGTCCGGAGTGGTTGGCGGGGGTGCGCCTTCCCTGGCATCTCCCCACTAGCACATCAGGTTTCCTGCGGCACACACGCTGCCCGGCCCGGTCCGCCCGCCCGCCTGCCAATCGTCCTCGAAATGCGTCCTTCCTGCACCCGTCCTGACCTCTCCGTCGCTGTCCCGTCCTGACCGGTCCTCGCTCGCGCTCTCCCCCTCTTGCCGCAGACCTGAAGCCCTCCAACATCCTGCTCAAGAGCTCCATGAGAGACCCACGCGGTTGGGTGTGCAAGGTGGTGGGGGGCCCGCAGGGCAGGGCGGGGCCAGGGCGGGGCAGGAGAGGGGCCAGGGGGGGGCCAGGGTGGAGCCAGGGTGGAGCCAGGGGCGGGGCCAGGGTGGAGCAGGGCGATACCGTAGCTGGGCAGCACTAGCCGGGACCCGGGAGTGGTCTTGAAGCAACGGGGCGTGCGAGCGCGCCGCGAAGCCGCTCGGCGCAGTAGGCGCCGGCAGCAGTCGCACCTGGCCCGGATCGACCTCGCCCCTGCGCCACTCCCTTCCGTACTGCCGCTGCTGCTGCTGCTGCTGATGTTGTTGGTTTGTTGGTTTGCGGGCACCGGTATGTGCTGACGGGGCCCCTCCCGACCCACACGTCGCAGCTGTCGGACTTTGGGTGCGTGCGGCTGATGTCGGAGCCAGCCCCCGGGCAGCGGCCCGGCTTCAACCTGGAGTACGCGGTGGGCACGCCGTCCTTCATGGCGCCAGAGATGTTTTGCAAGGGTCACCCGCTGGATGCCGCGGTGGATATCTACAGGTGGGCGGGGCAGAGGGACGGCTGCGCTTTGCTGCGGGCACTCACCGGCCTTTTCGCCGACCCAGACGTCGCAAGCCGCCGCCGCATAGCTGTCCTGGTGGAGTTGGGCGGGTTGGACCATCTGTCGCGGGCGCCCTGGGTGACTATCACGGTTGTGCTGGGTGATGCTCATTCCTGCGGTGCGACGCGTTCGCTCGCGGTCGCGTGCATTGGCACTCCGGCGAAGCGCCTGAGCTGGCCCCCCCCCCCCGCCTCCCCGGCCTCCCCCGCCTCCCCGGCCTGCAGCTTCGGCATCCTCATGTGGGAGGTGTACACGGGGGGCACCGTGTACGACGGAGTGCCGCCCGATAAGCTGCCGTACCACGTGGTCAAGCGTGGCCTGCGGCCTGCATTCCCTCCGGACTCCCCAAGCGCCTTCAGGTCGGTCTGGGGGCCGCCAGTGCGGCAGCCCGCGTGGGGTAATTCCCACCCGGATCCCGAGCTCCCTCCTCGGACCAAGATCCCGACCCAGATCACGACCCAGATCACGACGCACATGACGACCCAGATCCCCGTCCCGGCCAACCGGGCAGTTAGGGATTAGGGTTGCACGTAGGGGGCAAAGGATTCCCCAGGGGAGGAGACCCCATTCGCCGAGGCGCCCGCACGATGCAACAGCGCCAGGCGGTGCTTTGCACATAACACGCGCGGGCACCAGACAGTACCCGCCTAGACGTACTGGTATGCGATGTATCCCATGCACGATACGATGGCATAACCGCGCCTGCTTTTTTCGCTGTGCCGCTGGGGCTTGGCGCGGGACCACCCCGCCATCTCGCCCGCCATCAATGCACATGGTGCTGCGCCAACAGACCCGTGGTTCCGCATGCCCCCTCGCAGGTCCCTTGCACAGGCGTGCTGGGCGAGCGACCCGCGCAGCCGCCCGACGGCCGCCGCGCTGGTGACCGTCCTGCAGCGCCTTCTGTCCTCGTGTGTTGTGGCGAACCCGCCCGGTGGCGGCCCCGGAAACCCCGGACCACCTGGCCACGGCGCCTGAAGTGAGTAGTATCATTGGGATGTGCTGTGGGTTGGGGCCTTGGGCCTTAAACTTTGAGGGCGGCAGTGGCGGCAAATTTGGGGGCGGCAGTGGCGGCAAATTTGGGGGCGGCAGTGGCGGCAAATTTGGGGGCGGCAGTGGCGGCAAATTTGAGGGCGGCAGTGGCGGCAAACAATGAAATGCGTGTGAGGGGCACACCCTGCCGCTATGGGATGCTTGGTGGGGGAGGGAGGCGAAGCGATGGTATCGTCATTCATAAAGTGCAGTCCTGCGGGGAGGCGAGCGTCGGTATGTTTGGTAGTACAAGCAAGATTTGGGGAGGAGGTGGGGAGGGGACTAGGGATGCTGTTGCTGCAGCCAGCGCGGCCTGCCTTCCCACTGGGTTCTTGCTGTCAGGGGTAGGGCCCGTGTTCGGGCCGCCGGATTGCAGCAACAGGCATGCATAAACGCCTGCGTACAGACACTTGCGCCCCATTATTTCCGATGATTCAATTCCTTTGGCCGCTGAAAGGAGCTCGCAAGCCGGCATGGGGCAGTTCGTTCGCATGGCCACCATAATTTGCATCGCCAGGTACTGCGCTGGGGATGATGCCTATGGGGCCGGGCCGGGTGGCACCGGACGCCTGGGCGGCACTGCGACGGGATCCAGATGTGCAACGAAAACCCTCTTGAGGCCAAATAAGTCTTCTACGGCATCGTAGGTCGGCAATGCGGACTCCTGAATATTTGGAGACGTCCTCCAGCATACGCATTGATGGGTGGCGTGGGTGGCGTGAAGACCCGGTGACACGACATGGGAGGCGAAGGACAGAAGCCGCGGATACGCACTGGGGGAAAACCTATAATGGTGCGGTGCGTACGGGGCCCAAGGTGCCCCTCATACGGGGCCGAGAAGCCATTGAATGAGTACACTGCTTCTGTCGCGAATGATCTGTCCTATGGCCCCCGCAAGGCCCGGAAGGGCTCTCGTGTAACACTGCCAACACTCACCCAGGGTGCGCTACCCGCTTGCACGGCATCAGGCTCCACCGGAGTCGTTCAGCCAGTATGGTAACTGCCAAGCACTCACGCGGCGACCCGCTTGCCTGCCTGCTTGTTGTTTTCCGCGTTCTGAAGGCGTCGCCCGTGCACCGAATTGTGGTGGGTTCGCATCGCCAGACGGCGGAAAAAGATACGCGCGCTTACCACCAGCAAGGCGTTTCGGGACAGCACTATCGGAGAAGAGCAGCGGTATCGGGTTGCTGGGCGTGTTCCAGCAGGCAGGCGTGCAGGTCGATGGCATCAGAGGGTGGGCATCCCCCCTGGATTAGTGCCTCATGCCCACCCTCTGATGGCATGTAGCTTGTAATTCAGAGGCTCTGAATGGTGTTTGCTGGCAATAGTCCATGGGCTACCCCGGCGTGGATGTGTGGGGTCGAGGTGCTTTCCCAGCGTGACGCGGCTCGCTTGTTATCGTGGTAATGTGCCGCAAATTTTGCCGGGCATGTGCCCTTACGGGATCCATTTTGGGCAACTTGACAGCTCTAGCCAGTTCCTCATCTTCAGACCATAGGCCATGCCACCTGTCCATTCTTAGTCAGCCATACCTACACCCATAAGCCACAACCATGGCACGCTCGCTTCTCCCAGGGACTAATCTGCCACTCGACTGCCCCTCTATCAGTTGCACGGCCGGAGGGGTTTTGGGGGAGTGAGGAGTTCTATCTAGGGTACTTTAGGCTTCAAGTAAAGTGCGTTAGGGCCGCTGAATTTCCCCTTCAGGATGACACAACTCGTACAATGCAGTGATATAATGTAGTTTTACTGTAGGCTATGAAGGGGCTCTTTCAGCAAAACGACTGTACGGCCGGATCTCAGGCCTTTGCTTGCTGCTGCTTCTTGGTTGATTGTAGATGTGAATGTGCACCAGCAATTAGCTATGGACCTTCTTTTGTACTAACGTCACAGATCCGAACAAAAGGCCGCTTAATGTCTTCGCTGCTTCTTTTTGCCGGCGCCTCTGCCAATTGCGTTGTTGGTATGGATGCCGGTTTCCCTTAGAAATATTTTTATCTGCAAGGCCAGTGCCAGCGAGTGATGCTGGTGCCTCACTCGTGGTTGTGGCGTGGCGTCAGCACGCGAGGTCCTGCCGACCAGGCATGTTGCTCCAATGGAAGCATAAGCAGCGTGCCTAAGATTGAATGCGTCAGGCCTTCGCGACAGCGGCGGAATCTGGAAGTGAGGGCCTATGAGCCGGCAGCCGTTTTGCAGCTTGCGCCGAACCATCCCGATAAAAGAAGCACCGGAGGCGACAGCCGCATCAGCACTAGCGGTAATAGTCCTGGATCGGGTGCGGACGGCGGCGAAAGCGATGGCACATCCCTGAGCCGCGACAACGATGGACGGCAGGGTGCTGTTGGGTCAAAGGTTCTTAAGATCAACATCGACCTTATGCTGGTTAGTCTACAAGCGCTGGAAATTGCGAAGGTATTCTTTCGGCCTCCGTGTTGCTAACAGCGCTCGTCTACTACTTGCAGTGGCGAAGTCGGACGTCCCGCATCCGCGCGCACGAAACAACGGATGTTGCGGAGCGAAAAACCCTATACAAGGCCGCGGAAGATGGGTTAAGGTGACCACAGCCTGCTTGGCCGGACGCGTGCGGGAGTGGGGTTTCGGCGTAGGACCGTGCTTGAGGATATGCCATACGGCTTGACCGTTTGCCTCCCCATCCACGCACAGGCGCTGCCTTGCCCTAGATCCCTCGGACCCACGACCGTACGTGGTACTGGGAAAGACGCTCGTGCAGCAGAAGCGGTACGACGAGGCGCGCTTGCTGTATCAGGACGGCTGCGCGAATACAGGTGCGCGGCGACCGACCACGCTCCAGGGCGGGCGAAGCCGCAGCCTGCCGGCTCCCGGCTAATAACCCGCGATACCACGACACCGCTCCCCAACCACGTCCTGACTTTCTGTCCTTACTTTGTGCCCTGCACGCTGACGTGCGCCTTGTTTGACCAGGCAACACAAATCCATATATCTGGTCGGCCTGGGGTTGGCTGGAGGCGCTGACTGGCAACGCTGACCGCGCCCGCAAGCTGTACGACGCCGCTGTCGTAGTGGACGGGACGCACGCGTGCGCCTGGCACAAGTGGGGCATGCTGGAGAAGAACCAGGGCAACTACACGCGGGCTAGGGACCTTTGGATGCAGGTGAGCAGCACGTGTAGCGGCCCGGGGGGCCGGTCAGGACTAACGCAGCCGCTCGTGATACTTCGGGCGACGCGACCCACATCACCCACATCACCCGCCACGCTTCATCCAAATCGCACTGCTCTTACCCCTCGCGCAGGGCATCCAGCGCTGCCGGCGAAAGTCGCAGTCCCAGAATGCGTACCTCTACAATGCGCTCGGGTGCATGGCCGCCCAGTTGGGCCGCGTGGGAGAGGCGCGCGCCTGGTTTGAGGAGGGCACCAAGACCGCGGAGGGAGCGGCGAGCGTAGCGCTCTGGCAGGTACGGGGCTCGGATGGGGGACCCATCTGGGTCGGATTTGGGGCCCATCTGAGTCGAATGGGTTTCGAGGAAGGGGCCATCTGGGTCGGCGGTCGGGTGGGGGCCCCGGAGCGGGAAGGGGCCATGGAGGTGTACTGACGTTCCTCGGCTACTGCGCGCCTGCAGGCCTGGGCCGTTCTGGAGGCCAAGCAAGGTGACCCGACTGCAGTGCGGTACCTGTTCCGGAAGGCCCTGGGCGCGAACCCCCGGTCACGGTGAGCAGGAGGAATGTCCCTAGCTCCCGAACCTGGAACGCTTCGCACAGCGACCTGCCGTTGCGGCGATGCTGATCATGCGGCCTTGTGGATACCCGCCAAGCTCATTCGCTTGCCGCACAAAGTTACCATGCCGAAATCGTTCCCACCGAAGACAACACCTGGTAACCCGAACACAGGATTGTGGTATGCCTCCCGCATACTTCATGCGGGCGGTTATATCCGATCCGGATTCCTGTCCTGCTGCAAATGAGTGCCCTTTGCGGCTGGAAGCCCCGCACGAGGGGAAGCCCCGCACGAGGGGAAGCCCCGCACGAGTATTGCGTTGGACACTGCGTTGCGTTGTTGCGACTGCCTTTAGGTACGTACATCTCGCTTGGGCCTTATGGGAGCGGAAGCAGGGCAATCCGCAGCAGTGCGTCGCTCTTCTGCAAAGGGGCAGCGAGCTGAACCCGACGGACCCAGCGCTGTTCCAGGTGAGGAGACGGGAGGGCCGCCACGCACGGCAACATGCGATGCTCGCGGGGCGCCCAGTCCCTGCGCTGCGCACGGAGACCGGTCGACGCGTGCGAGGCACCGCACGGGTGGGGATGTGCACGCCGGGATGGGTGGGCGTTGGATGGGTGCTACACAATAGGGCATCGGCGAACACCTTGTACGACACCTGCTGCCGGTGCGCCTGCCTCACGTTATGGTTCACGCCCGGCCCGCAAGGCCACGTGGTAGATGGGAAACATGGCTCACGTCCGGAACGCTAAGGCGCTGGTTTACCTGCACTGGCCCCCGGCTCTAAGGGGGCCGTTCCCTGCACAGCTGTGCTGCCTCACACGCTGCCTCACACGCACCGCCCGCCTGGGACCTGGGAACGCAGGCGTGGGCGCTGGTGGAGAAGCAGGCGGGCAGGATTGGTCGCGCGCGGCAGCTCTTCGAGCAGGGGCTCCAGGTGCGGACGGCTCCGGAACCGCGTTGGCAGCAGCAGCACAGTCATGGCACTGCTTGCCCGGCACCGCCCAGGACATGGGACCGTGCGAGAAGCCCGTGTTTAGTGGACTTCAGCAGTCCGCAGCAGTCCGCAGCATCCTAGTCCTGGGACTCGCCCAGCCCTGCAGCACGTGGGATTGGCCGCGTTGGACGCTTGGCAGCCACCGTGAACTGACGCACCCCCCTCCCTCCCTACAGTCAGTCCCAGTGCTCCAGCATGCGCCCACAAAAATGGTGTCCAACGACCATGCGCCAACTATCCTGTCCCGTCGCGTAAAACGGTTTTTACAACCTCCCCACACCCTGTCATCGCGTCATGTCACTGCAGGCGGACCCGGGCTACCTGTATCTGTGGCAGGCCTATGGAGTCATGGAGGCGGAGCTGGTAAGGACTATGTATGAGCATACGGCTGGTGCAATCTACCTTCATTTGTTCGTATATGTGCGCATCCTAGAGCCGTGGCGCCCTCGACGTGCTGAACATTTGCTCGCGCGCTGCTGCTGCTCCTGCGGCCTCCTCCGCCCTGCTGGTCCTGCTGTAGGGCAACTTGGATCGCGCCCGCCAGCTGTTCCAGGAGGGTGTGTGGGCGGACCCCAGGAATCTCAGCACGGTGTATGTGTTCCACGCCTGGGGCTCCCTGGAGTGGCGCGCGGGCAACATCCAGACAGCTCGGGAGCTTTTCAAGGCGGCCGTCCGGGTGGGTGCTGTCGTGTGATACCCTTTCACTGCCTTGCCCTCTTGAGCGTCAACGATGCCGTGCACGTCCCCCTGGCTGCCGTTCGCGTCGCGCCCCGAAACCCAAGGCACCTAGGTTATGGCGCGGAGGCACTTACCTCCTCTTACCTCCTCCGCTTACCTCCTCCTCTTACCTCCTCCTCCTCTTCGGCGCAAATTATCGTACAATGTCATACAGGTCGACCCGAAGAACGAGACCACGTGGGCCTCCTGGGTGACGATGGAGAGCGAGCTCGGCTTCGTGGAGCGGGCGGACGAGCTCCGAATCCGGCAGGCCGAGCAGCAGTGGGAGTTCGTGGTGCCCGCAGGCTTCACCACACGGCCCGCACCCGGGCTCATGGACACGTTGTCGAGGTTCTTCACGGCGCGCGGCTTCGGCGGCCAGGAGGGCAGGGGCGCAGCGCCTGGGCCGGTGTCGGCGCTGCTTCCGCCGGATTTCGGGATAGAAGATGGGCGGCTGCGGTTGCAGGATGTGGAGAACGTCATCGAGGTGGGGAAGGCGGCGGCTGTGTATGTGGGGGGAGCGGGGGCCGGCAGGGGCGAGGGACGGCTCTCGGGGGAAGGTTCGGAACCCCGGGGTTGCTGTGGTGCACTACGGTATTAGGACTGAGCCGCGGGAGCCCACGGACAGCATCAAGCGGGTGGCGGGCGGACAGAGTGGGCGTCCGTCAGGAGCTGCAGCACAGGATGAGGTCACTAATTTGGACGAATGTACCACGTCAGCAGCTGCTCCTTCCTGCTCCCGAGCCTCTGAAGCCCCGGTGGTAGTGAAGTCCCGTTCGTGCCAGTGCATGGCTTCACTACCGCAACCCAGCTCGCTGCATCATCATTTAACTCTGGGCTGGAGGACTTTCGACGGCTGGAGTACCAGTATCCTCGAGGACCTCACGCGCCCGCCCTCACATCCCCACCCGCTCCCCCACCCCCCGTTCCGCACTCCGTCTCCTACTTCGTGTAACCGGGTCTTCTCTCCCCCACCCCTTCCGTGCAGGGCGGCGACTTGTCCTCACTCCCCGACTTCGTGTCAGCGGATGATGACTTGGAGACGTCTTTGCGCCCGCCGGCTCGATCTCGCGACCGGCAAGGGCCTGGTGCCGGTGCGGGTCCGAGGGCGAGGCCGTCAGGGCGGCTGCGCGGGGAGGAGAGCTTGCCAGGGGCGTTGGACGCGTCGGTTTCACCGGGGCTCGCCCCCCGGCCCGTGGTCACACGCACGCGGCGGGAGCCCACCGTCAAGTCGGAAGGGTAGCATTGCGTCGGGAGTCCGGGGTCGCTGCTGCCGCCGCTGAAGGTTTGCGCGTGCCTACGTTGAAAGAAGCGCCTGGGAAACAACGCGAGCTGCAGTGGACATAACGTCGAAGGCGTGTGCGTGGTGGGGGGGCTGGGGTGGGGAGAGGCTCGGAAGTTTGCGCCCTTGCATAGCGGGCGCTGGATGCGAACAAGGAATTGTTCGAGGGGCCTGGTGGTTATCTGCCAACCGCATGTTGTGTTTTAAAAGGTGGTCGTGTGGGGGGACTAGGTACCAACCCACGGGTGGGCTTTACTGGTACTGCACTTGAAAGGTAGTGGCAGGGGCGCAAGAAGGGGCGTGGCCGGCGTGGAGGGTCCGGCATATTTGCTCCGCTGCTGGTTTGCACGCTTATGCCTGCTGGTTTATGGTTACACGGTCCATCCATGGGGATCCTATGGGTGGTATCACGGATGAGCCATGTATGGAGTCACCTAACAGTGTTGTTCCATGCGTGTGCTCAAACTTGTCCGGGTATTCGAATTGCTGGATGTGAAACTGATCCGTGGACACGGGCCGAAATGACGTACGAGTTGTCCGGCAGAGCAGTGTAGTGGCAGAGGAAGATGAGGATAATCAGTGGATTTACCGTTCCGTAAGGATAACTGGGTGTTGTAAGGACTCGGTGCGGTGGCTCCGGCCTCGACGCCTCTTGCAAGGCCTCGGCAGGCATGCTGCCGCCGTACAACGGCGTCACATGTCTTACAACCTGAGAGTGCTGGCCAGGGTCATCCAAATGCACCAAATGCGGTAGGACCAAGATGCAGCTGGGTCGAAGGGCCACAGGGTACTAAGCTTGCACTGGGCCTGAGTACACAATCCACTCCCTAGGCCACGATGCCGCATTCCAGACGATCACTGCTTTCTAGAACCTGATCTTAGGCCCCTTAGCCCAGCCCCCGTCTGCCACTGTGGCGGGCTTCGGAGCTCCACTGTCTTCCATTACAGTGCAGTAATATCCACGAGGTTGTTCCCCACGACGAACTCCCTCTTGGCGCAAGTCGTGGAGCCGTCAGCAGTAAGAACGAAGCGAAATATACATTACCAGACCGTTTGGCGGTTTGAGCAGGCAACCACCACATGTCGCCTGCCACGAAGTGTACGCCTCCACTTGATCATGCATGCCCGCATCGTGCCCGCTTCGTATTGGCAGCGTGTGCATATCATGGCACATCAATCTCCCGCACACGTACCCTCCGTTGTCGTAATCAGAAGTAATCCAGGTGTCCTCTGGGCACATCTTTAGAGGTTTGCCCTTTCGTGGGCGGCACAGACACCTCAACGCTTTGCCCGTTTCTGTACGTGTGCATGCATGCTGCTCATACCAATTTATCGCAGTTACCTGGCGTACCTGCTGTACACCGACTGACGCGGGTTCTCACGTCATCGTGAAGGTTGTAACATGCAGAAAGATGCAAGGAAAATAAGTTGTTTCGACGCGAATGTTTGGAAGCCCCTCACTACTTCCCGCCACAATGAATAGGCGACTTTAGTAGGGAGTGGAATTTGTGGCCATCATGAAGTTCGGATGTGAGTTGTGGGTTATAGGGAATGGGCCACTGCGGCGCTGCGGGCAACGTGTCCCCCACTCGTACGGTTTGCTGTAGCAGAAGGCATTCTTATCATCGCAAGCTACTCATACTGTTTTGTTCGACAACATTATAAGTTGTTGTAGCCGACAGACTCTGAATATTTGTTCCTAACTTCAGACCTCCACAAGATCACCACCTTCGTCGCCGTTGTCTTGTCCGGTGTTCCCAGCGCGTCCCTGTCAAAATGGATCTAGGAGATGTTGTTGTAAAGCCGCTCAAGGACTTCGCTAAGAACAGCGCGCGTTTGGTCAAGCGCTGCACGAAGCCGGATCGGAAAGGTCAGGAGTCACTTACTCGTGGATGGCTTGTGATATGGTTGCCGTCAAGTAAACCCTTTGGATGTGTTGTCATTCCATTGCAGAGTTCATGAAGGTGTGCTCGCGTACCGCCGTTGGCTTCATTGTAATGGGCTTCATCGGCTTCTTCGTCAAGCTGCTGTTCATCGTAAGTTATTTCGCCCCAAGCTTGCTCTGCTATGGTTTCAGATCCTTATATTTGCTTCGTACGCGTTGCTTCGCAATTAATGTACTTTCCACCCTCGATCGCGTTTTCGCTTCTGCAGCCTATCAACCAGGTCATCATGTCGTCATGATCTGGAGCAATTAGCGCACCTCGCAGTGTTTTGCAGGAGGCGAGGTTTAGGGATATTGTAGAAGCTTGGTCGGGTCGTGAACGGGGTTCCGGGAACGCGTATGGTTATGGCAGGGTCGGATGGCTGCAACCCCGGCATGCGTACGCTTCGGGGGGCTTCGGAGGGGCCAATAGCGAACTGCTATGGGGAAGAGGGGTGAAGAATGGTCCTCATCGGTGCATGTTCAGTTCTTGAATTCGCACGGGTAAGGGTGCCATGGAGCTTTCAACTCCTGGCGCCATGGTGGCGAATATTCGACAGTCATGCTATGCGTCGCGTCGATGTGCCATAATCATTCTAGCCGGACTCGTTCTCGCAACTGCACTGAAGTGTTTGGTCGTCACAAACTGGCAAAACTATGTCCTCGGTGCTTAACCGGAGTGAGCCAATGTGCTACCGATGTATGAAGGATATAGGTCAAACCTAGCTGGATGTCTGGCGCCTTATTTGCCACGTCCCAGCACTGATTGTCATAGTAAGGGGCGTGTTGACGCCATAGGATGGTGGAGCATGGTGTGTATAATCGGAGCGATACACTGCTTCGTTGCTCAAGGTTGTGCATCGCCCGCTTCTCATGTGTATCACAATAGTGATGCAATGTAAACTTGGTATGCATGCGATGCCCCTCCTTGCCTTGCGTACATCTGTCAATACTGCGCAAGCATCAGATCAGCAGGGAAGGAGTAATATGTGTGCAACTGCTGTTCTTTTAGGAACGCAGCCGCGATCATTTTTGTTCAGGCTGTGTTGCTCCACTTGCGGCATTGTGGCGCCTTAGTCTCTCAAGCATATTCGCCTGCGGCTATCCGCCACGATATTCGCCTGCGGCTATCCGCCACGCACACGCGAAGTACCCCGACACACCTTCAGTTATGCAGGTATGTGTCGGTAAGTTGACAACATCGCCTGATCCGTCGCTTCCTCAAAAGCACTGGCGTCCACAGTTCAA
The DNA here is from genome assembly GCA_003116995.1 of Yamagishiella unicocca. Classification (NCBI taxonomy): domain Eukaryota; kingdom Viridiplantae; phylum Chlorophyta; class Chlorophyceae; order Chlamydomonadales; family Volvocaceae; genus Yamagishiella; species Yamagishiella unicocca. The sequence goes on along the minus strand of BDSL01000031.1, from coordinate 587,972 downwards.
ACCGTGTGCCACACGCAGTACAGTGCTCCCTGTAGACGCCGGCTGTAACCCAATCTCTACATAACATAGCGGGTAGGACTGCACGATATGAACTGACAATTTAAGCGGATGCATGATTGGCGCGTTGGCAAATTACTCACGCCCTGTCAACGGGTACCTTCTCACGGCGGCCAACTTCCCGTCAGATGCGTGTTGTGGACGCCCAATGAGCATCGCAAATACTTCAAATTGGTATTGCGCTTGTTTTGGATAGAGGCAAACACTGCGTGGCATCCCTTACCACCAAGGAATCTCTCCTGTTCGTGATGGACGTGACAAATGCGAGACGCAATAACATGCCGCCAAAGTGCACTTCATATCATATCATGATTGAGCGCTTCCTTACACAGTGCTGCCATGCGGCTTTAAAAGGAAACGGATAGAGACTTTCATTCTGGGCGTACGGCAGGTCCTCCTTAGAATCATTCATTTTGCGGCAGGCGCAAGCATGTTATGACTACCTATAACGCTTATGACCACACATAACAATATTAAGCAGTGAAATAGCTTTCCTAAACACGACACAGATGCAGTTATCGACCTAGGTGTTATGCTTTTATAAGGCCGCGACACCAAATTGTTTACCGACGTCTCTACAATGTCTCAAAATATTCCTGCAGCATCAGGGGGCTTTGTATCCCGAGCAGAGCGGTTGTCTACGCGCAACTTGGCTGGAACGCAGCCGGTGAGCACATCGTCCTACCAGGCGGCTCGTTCGATGTAGAAGTTTCCGACGGGGTTTCAGTTCTCATTACGATGCACGCAATCCTACAGGCAATTGGTCCTGGAGCATATGAAGTGGGGCGCAACCAGGAAATCAACCCGGCCCCAGTGCCTTTCCATGTATCCTCCGAGCGGTGAGGTGCACGTGCAATAAGTGCGCAGTTGTGTGGGTTGACGGTGGCCGCGGAGGCGAGCTGGAGTTCTGTGGGAGACCCCAAGCGGCAGGGTATGCGCCTGGGCAGCCCTGTCCAGAGGGCCAAGTGTCGAGGGACGGCCGAGGCAAACAGCGCCGCCTGCGGTGGAAGAATTGTCTACCGAATACGCAACGACGCAGGGGAGATATCGTTTTGTCCTGCTCCTCTGCGCCCTCCGCAGAGTGCTGGCAGCCAATCCCACGACGTCCGCAATCACTCCTGGGCCCGGAGCCTACAGCGCGACCGGTGGTGCGTCCGGCTCCCTAGGTGGACCCGCGTCGCCCTTCGTCAGCGGAGTGCCTCGGCTGCCCACGGACGCGGAGAGCAAGGCGCACAAAATTGTACCAGGGTGGGTGGGTGGGTGGGTGGGTGGGGCACACACCGACACGCACACACAAATAAACACGGTAAAACAACGTACACGGAGATGGTGAGAGAAGGGCAGAGCAGAGGGCGAGGGGGCAGAGACAGGGTGTGGATGGAAAGAAGGCTTTTGATTCAGTCGTCCGTCGACGGGCAACCCAGATAACCCAGATAACGGGGAGACGTGTACAACCGGTACTTGGCGGCATTAAACATTACCAGAGCAGGAACAAGAATCATTCAGGCAGATCCTCAGGTCCCGCGGTACGGCAGCGCAGGTCTGCCGCCTTTCCTATTAGCAACGCGCACAGGGAGGCCTCCCGGCGGTGCGCCGCGCACAAACGGTGTCCTAGCTTCTCTCCTAATCACGCCCTGCACCTCCCCCGTTGTCCCCTTCGCCGTGCTTAGCCCCGGGGCGTACGACATTGGCAACCAGTGGGTCAAGGGAGGCCACCGCTATCGGGCGCAAGGCGGCAACGCAGCAGCCAGGGTGTCGCAGCTGCTGCCCCGGCGGCCCAACGCGCCCTCAGTGCCCGGGCGGGGGGAGAGCTACGGGTATGAGGAGGAGATGGATGGCTCCCTGGTGTTGCAGGTGGGTGGCTGGGGGGGGCTGCTGGGCTGGTGGACGAGCAATCTGCGGCTCGTCACCTTCAGCGCCTGGTGGCGCCGGAGGTACTGGCGTTGGGGCTTACACAATCCACAAATGGGGAAGTCATTTACGAGCTGGCCAATGCGACGCGGGGGGTACGTTGGCCCCGACTTTCTCTCGGTTTGTAGGATGGCTTTGGCTCTGGCAGCATTGCCCCTCGGCCTGTTTGTGGCGGGAGGCCGGCTCAGCGCGGTGGACGGTGCCCCTCACTACCGAATGGGCGCCTGGGGCTGCGACGGAACACACCACCAGAAGGCGCTGCAACCTGCCTGACTCTGGACACAACAAATCGTCTGCATGCTTTCTCCATGCTCGTGCTCTGCTGACAATGCACCTGCTGACAATGAATGCTGCCCCCGCTGCTGCCCCCGCTGCTGCCCCCGCTGCTGCCCCCGCTGCTGCCCCCGCTGCTGCCCCATCGCAGTCCGCACCCGAGAAGCCCTTCACCGGTGTGGGGCGGGATACCGTGGGCCCCGGCAACTACGAGCTGATCGGCAGCGGGCCGTTCACCCGCCCCACCGGCACCTCCTGGGGCAACAGCAAGAGCAACAGGCCGTACCAGGTGGGCGGCGCCGGGGGGACAGCGCCCTGAGAAAGGGCCGTTTGAGGTGGTGACTGGGATTGCTAGGATCGCTGGCTTGGGAGCCTGACCCGGCCTGCCCTGACCTGACCTGACCCGACCTGATCCTCCCCGCAGTACGGCCCGGTGACTCCCGGCGTGGGCTCCTACAACCTGGCGGAGAGCGGTCCTCGTCGACACGGCGCCGGGCTGCTGGTCACCATTGGCGGCGTGGAGGTGGTGTTCGGGGGCACCACGGGGACCAGCAGCTTCGTCAGCAAGGCGCCCAGACCGCTGCAGAAGGTGGGCGGCGAGGAGGGCGGGGGCAGGGGGGACCGAATGAGGAGCGCGGGGGGCGGGGGGGACCCGGTGCCGCGTGCCGCAGGGGCATGCAGTGCCGCAGCCCAGTATTCGCTCACCCACCCGCTCTCACATCCACCCCCAACGCCCCCGCCCGACCCGCCAGCTGCCCGAGCCCGCCCCCGGGCCCGGCGACTACAACAACCTGATAGTGGCAACGGCGGCTTCTGCCACCGCCGGCAACCCCCTGCCTTCCAGCTCGGCTGTCTTCGGCACCACCGGCGCACGCGGCATGTGGGAGGTGGACCCGACCACCGCGAGGTCGGCACCCACATACTGGAGGTGGGCAGGGCTTGCAGCGCGAGGGGGGTGCCGGCAGAAGTAGGTGCAGACAGGGCGCGACCATTTCAGCGCCGTCAGGGCGTCGAGGACCTCCTTGGAAAGACCCCTTTGAAACCCTTAGGGGCTTAGGGGCTTATCGCTTAGGGGCTTGCCTCGGTGCTGGTGCTGCTGGTGCTGCTGGTGCTGCTGGTGCCGCTGGTGCTAACGCGGGTGCTGCTGGCTTGTGTGTGTTCGCAGGAGTCCGGGCCCCGGAGCGTATGAGGACCCTCGGGCGCAAAGTGGCGTACGTAAGGCCACGGCGGCGGAGGCTGGAGTCGCGGCGGTGGTGAGCGCAGCTAGCGCCACGACTCCCTTCCAGTCCACCTCACTTCGGTTCGGCTCCGCAGACAACGCTGTTCCCGGGCCAGGTGCGCCGGGCCGCGACCCCCACCCGCACCGCCGCATTGGCTCCTCGGCCGGCAAGCTAACTAGCGGGGCTGCGTCAAACGAAAATTTTATCAGTGCCACAGTCGCGCACTGGATATATGGACACTGCTGTCCTAAAACAAGCCCTGAACCTGGAAAGCGTCTGCGGTGTTCGATTGGCGCAGCTGGAGCCTGCGCCTGTGTCGCATGCGCACGGTGGTGGTGGTGGTGGTGGTGGTGGTGGTGGTGGTCCATCCTGCCTTGATGACGTCATCCGCACGGCGGTGGTGCTCGTCCATTTCTCCTGCCTGGATTGACGCCATCACTCGGCATCGGCTGCCGCCGTCGTCGCGCACACAGGCGACTACCACCCGGACGCCGTGACCTCCCTGGAGTTCGACATTTTCAAAAAGGTGTCGGGCTCTCGACCCATGGGAGCCTTCGGCGGCTCCACGGGGCGCTTCAACTACAACCGAGGAGCTTCCTCACCCATGCGGCTTGTCGTACCCGGCGTCATCGCGAGCGGCGAGCAGGACGGCGCCAGCAACCCGGGGCCTGCCCACTACGACCCCAAGGTTGGCAGCCCCGGGCGGACAGGTGAGGATTGGGTCTGAAGCTGTGGGAGCTGGGAGGCAGGTTCAACACATGCAGGCATGCACGTGTCCGGTTTTCGCGTCAGGGCGCGAGGAGTAAGCTGCCTGCGGTTCATGCATACATACGCAACGGGCTGCACAAATGCGTTGGCATCAAACTTATCCTCCGCTGCTCCACCCTGCTCGTGCCCTCGCAGCCCGCGCCGGCACCTCCAACTTTGCTTCTCGTACCGGCCGCTTCCGGCCTGTCACTGCACCGCCTGCGGTGCCGGACCTGTCGGACTTTGACGGCACGAATCCACTAAAGTAAGTGGCCCCCAGTTGAACCCATTGGGGGTTCCGACGTGGCCCCCAGGGGTTGGGGGTCCTGACGCGCGCCGGGCCAGTGGGGCAGGCCGGTCTGGCACACAGCTCTGCTCAGTCAGTCGTGTCTCCCAGCGTCCTTCTCCGCTGCTTTCACGTTCCCCTCTCCCCAGGTGGCTCCGAGCAGTCCTGAACGTGTCCGTACGTTTGTCGGGTGTGGCTGTTTGTTCCGCAGGGGCGATCCAGCGCGCCTGGGCCCCGGCAGCTACAGCCCGGAGAAGCCCATGGGGCGGCCCCGCTACGGCAACACGCCCATCAAGACAGCGCCCTTCGGCACGGAATCAACCCGCACCAGTGAGTTGCGTCCTGGTCAGCGACGGGGGGGCGAGGAAAAGTCGTGTACGAAGGAAAGCCCGTGTACGAAGGAAAAGCCGTGTACGAAGGAAACCCTTTTAGAACAGACGGGGTGGGGCAGGCGGCAGCGTGCAGTAGGCTGCCTGCCTATCGAGTCCCCTGGGTCGCGGAGCTGCGTACGGCACCTCTCGCCTAGATGCCGTGCCGCTTCCTCCTCGCTCCTTACTCGTACGCCCCTCAGCCTTACGCACCATGCGCGCCGCCTGGACCCCCAACCCCGCCAGACATGGAGCTGCCCTCCAAGACGACACCGGGGCCAGGCCGCTACCCCTCAGCCGACCCGCAAGCCTTCAAACCCACCACCGTGCCGCCGCCCAAGACCGGCTTCAGCTCCCAGGCGGACCGCTTCGGGGCCTCCACCACGTACACGCCGGGGCCCGGGACGTACACGAGCGGGCAAGCAGGACACGTACGGAAGTCCTTCAACGTGACGTACACCGGCGCAGTACACTGATGACAGGCGGCAGTACAGCAGGTTTCATTTTCATGTCCATTGTCGCAGGGAGCGGAGGTTGGTGTTCGGGGTTGGGGAAGTGATGGCTGCGGGTAGTGAAACGACGCGTGGTGGCTGCGACTGGGTTGACTGCGGGTCACAAGTCGTACGGTCGTACATAGGTGTGGCGGCGGGTCGCGGAACTAGGTGTCCCGACCACGGGTTGAATCCGTAGCTAGACTGGATTGGAGTGAAACCCTTCCGCCGACATTATCACGCATGCAGCGTAAAGGCAGAGATGCAGAACAGCAAGTAACGTGGGCCAAGCCTGATAAGGCCCGGGATGATGGGCCTGTGGTTGATGGATGATACTATTTGGTTCACAGAGGCTGACACTGGCAACGAAATTTACTACAATCGCTACGTAATGAGGTATTTGGGGTGTGAGTGGCTGGGTCTGCGTGTGTTGGGTCCCCCACCGTGCTCTGCACGGCCATTCGCGTACTAACGCCCGATGGTGCCAGTTGCGCACCTGGATCCGGTGTGGCAGTACTGCTTACGTTGGGGCTTGCTGTTGTTGCTTGTGGGTTTTGGTATGTGTGCTATTCTGCAGCTCGTCGGGATGCATCTCCTGGCGTCTGCTGGGCAGAATGTGTATTGCTGTGCGTCCCTTCTCCTGTACCGGAGGGTACTGCCAGAGTATTGGCCATGTGTAAGGTGATCATGAGGTCCTTATGCCCACCGGTATCATGGGTCCCTTATGGCACGTTACATTACCGGGACGAAAGTCCTGGCACTGATGCCCGCAGTACCACACATGCATAATCTTACATAGTACTGTATCCGTTAAGAGGTATCCAACCAAACTTGATGGTAGACCCAAGGCCCTGGACTCCCACCAGCCGCGGAATGTGTTTAACCGCCGCTTCCCGCGCAGTCGCCGCAATGGTTGCCGAGTTCCCGCAGCTAGTGCGGAGCGAAATGCCTTGGCAGGCGCTGAGCGGTGTGCCAGTAGGGGCCCTGCGGCAGGACGTCGTCAAAACCGCTCAAAGCACAAGGTGGAACGGTAACAGATCAAAGCGCCATAGTTTACCGAAGCACCGCGAGGTTTGCCTCCTCCATTAGCTGGGTGGAGCCGGTGTCGGAGTCGGAGGGCCCCTGGTGGTCTGTGAGGGGCAGCGCATACATTCTCATTGAGAGCTCCGCGCGAGTCACAGCCATTAAAGAGCACACACTGTCATCTTACCTTCTGGCAACGTCGGCTGACGGGCAATGGGCACAGCCGCCACGCCACCGGGCACCGCCTGCAGTGGGGACACCGGCCGCAATAATTCCTCTCCGTGCAACGTACTCCCCCTCACCGCCGCCGCCGCGCTGCTGATGCGTCGACCCAGCAAAGCCCCCCCGGGGGGGGATACAATAATAGAACCGAAGGGGGGTGTATAAAAACCGTTTTACGGGGGGGGGGGGCGTTACCGGTTCTATTATTGTAACCCCCCGGGACCCCTATGCACCGGGACCGGAATCCAACTGACGAACTACGAAGGGGCCAGGAGCGCTAGGGCTGCTTTGAACTGCCCTAAACAATGTATATTAATATGCGGAAACTCGCGAACTAGTCCGCGAGCTGCCCGGTGACCGCCCGAGGACCGCGCATCTTACCTTACACAACACTCTCGTTGTGTTGCGCGTATGTTAAAAGCGGTGACGCTCGCGGCTACAAATTTCCCCCCGTGATTGCAAATTCTATGGCCTATGCACTATGAAGGGAGGCCATGCGAAGAAATCCTACGGTGAAAAGGGCTGAGTTGCCGGGATGCGAGTCACATGGTGCCAACTCGGTCCGTTGACCAAGCTACGAGCGGCGTGCATAAGCCTGTAGTCTATATTCCATGTGGCCCTATTCAGATGAGCGAAAGCTGTTGATTTCAGGCCTGAAACTCTGAATCCACGCGAGACGTCGTCCACCGTACGAGGCTCGTCCAAGCGCCGCCGCGGGCGGGCTTGGCTCTGCAGCCATGGAGGGAGGCTTACGGCCATTACACAACTGCGGATAGCCCTACACAACGTCCTCTCTAAAACCTGCCACAAAGCCAAGCCAGCGTTCGGTATGCAGCACGGGGCAGCAGCCACCCGACACCTCACGGTCTCAACCCATGTTGGGGTCGTGGGCCGCACGGCAGTCATGTCCTTACATGTCACACACGCTCGGAAGGGACGGACGGCAGCGGCCGCCAACGAGAATAAGAACCAGCGCAGACCTGCATTCAACAGCCTAAACCGTTAGGGCAGTTCCCTCGAGTGACCACAGGGCCACACAGAGGGCACAGGGCAACACCACTTGCAACCTCGGCAGGTTGGTTGTGAACATCGGCTATGCCCTCAAACTGTTCGGCCTTCCACACCATCCACACGCGCACGCAAGAGCCCCAACCCCACGTACAAGCAGCTCTGGCCGCCCGACGTCGGCGTCTCGAGGGCCTTGTGGCCAACGGCCAGGGTCGGTGGCGTGCACCCCGCTCCCCTTGTAAACGAGGCAGCGCGCTCGTGCCCTCGCGTGCGCTGAAGTTCTATCCATGCAGGCAACAGAGCCCGTGTGGACCCGGGCAGTGCGCCACAGTGCGCAGCGCAAGGAGCCAAACGATGTGAAGGCTCGCAATCCTGAGACCATGCAAGAAGGCCGCACACCACTGCGGCGAAACCACCTGCTCTTGTCAGCCCCCAACCAAAACACACCACACTTGCCCCCCTGCAGCAGCAGCGTGCCCGCCCCTACACCACCAGAGCTCAACCGCGCTTCCTCGGCGCGCACTTGATGATGTCGTCCACGCGCAAGATGATCTCGGACGCCTCCGTCCCGGACAGCAGCACCTGCTGTCGTACGCGGTACGACTCGTAAATGCCCAGCTCCTTCATGTCCCCCGACTCGCCGCGGATCACGTCGACCCCCATGCGGCTCTCCGGATCCGCACCGTGTGCGGCCTGGGCGGGCAGCGGAGAAGGATGCAAGAGGGAACAAAGTTAGGGGCCAAGTCATCCCCAGCCCTCCCCAAAACGCACAAGGCGCTGCCGCCCCTTTCGCCCCATGATGGCGGCGAAGAGCCCCATGCAATGCCCCTGCCCCCTCCTCCCCCGATTCATGCGGCAACTATCCTGTCCCGTTGCGTAAAACGGTTTTTATACACCCCCCCCCCGATTCTGGGCTTCCTCTAATACCCCGCGTTCTAATACCCCGCGTTCTGGTACCGGGTACTCTCGCCACCCCTCGATCCTCCGGCTAGGTTTTCCCGCCCTTCTCCTCCGTCGTGTTGACGGGTTTCCTTGCCAGCCCGCAGCTGGCCGCGTCTGCGCCCCGCGAGACATTCACCTTGAGGTTCGCCACGATCTCGGCGCTGTCTAGACCGGCGTTGTCGCAGATGGTGGTCGGCAGGGCGCGCAGGGCCCGGGCGAACGCCTCCATCGCCATCGCCTTCTTGCCTGTGGCAGCGCGACCAGCACCGAGCGCCGCATTGGGTGGGCGTCGAGTAGCCTAACGGGGCCAGCGCCTGGCCACCAACCTTACACACATCGCCGTACACAGTCACTGAAACCATCCGTGACCCTCGTCCCAACGTACGACCCCCCCTGCAACAACCCTAGGGCCTTACCGGGGGTGCGGCTGGCGAGCTCCTCAACCGCCTTGGCCATCTTAATCTCCGGCCAGCCGCCGCCGTAAACCACGCGAGCGTCAGAAACGGTCTCCTGTGGCACAATTGCGAATTCGTACACGTCGGTTCGCAGTGTAGTTGGGAGTAACTTAGACGACAGCGTATCTGTGCAGGATCGTCACCGGCTTTCCGGCAGTACCGCTTTGACTGGACGGGCTCTGGTTGGCTCGTCAGGGGGGCAGGGGGGGGGGGTTCAAGCCGCCCAACACGTGCGCCCGCACGAGGGTCCGACCCACACACCTTGAGCACGCACAGTGCGTCGTGCAGCGACCGCTCCGCCTCGTCCAGGATGTGCGACGACGCGCCTCGAAGGACGATGGTGCACGCCTCTCCCAGCGCCACGCCTGGAGCATGCAACAGTAGCGGCGCGGGGGAGGGCCCAGGGAGGAATGTGCCGGAGCGGCTTAAGCGCTCGGAAGCACCGCGGTACCGCACTTCACTTTGCCCGCCTATTTACCGCCGGCTGTGAGCCGCGTCGCCCCGTCTCCAGGTTAGCCGAGCGGTTAGCCTGACGAGCATTTGACCTAGCCTCTCCAAACCCTTCCTACCCATCACCGCATCCCGCGGAAAAGGAGGTCCAGCCCCACTCCGCCGACCTGCACGGCCCCCCCCCCACCTGAGAAGTGGATCAGGCGGTCCTCCCCGATCATAATCTCCTCAATCAGCTTGCAGTGCCCGTGCTTGATGCCGTCGGGGGCGTCGAAGGTGGACACGATCTCGCCGCCCAGGACCAGCGCCAGCCGCTCAATGCCGTCGAAGTCGGCGTGCTCAATGGCCATCACACCTGGAGCGGCAGGGAGGCCCCGGCGGCGGGTGTGAGACTTCGAGGAAGACCCGTGGATGCGAGAAAAACCGTTGAGAAAAGACGTTTCGAGATGCATGCTGGAGAACTTGGGTATGAGGCGAGGGGAGTGGCCTGCAGGGCGGCGTGGAGATGGGGCGCAAGGGCCACGTAGGCCACCACACCACTCTGGTTGGCTGACTGGCCTTTGGGATTGCCCTGGTTCCGAATAAATACCTGGTGGCCTAACACCTGGTGGCCGAAAGCCGCCGCCCGCAACACAAATATGACCGTACGCCCTCCTCACCCGCGTCAGCAAACATCTCTTCCGGCAGGTTGTAGATGAGCTGGCGGTTGATGAAGCAGTTGATGCCGTGGTCGATGATCTTCCGTACCTTGGCCCGCATCTTCTCCTTCTCCGCCGCCTCAATGTCCGCCACCTGCACATCACCGTCATCAGCATCAGCATCGTGGCGGGAGCCGTCAGCGTGATTAGTCCAACGACAAGGCGGCGCGACCGACGGCCGCGCCCTTCCATTCCATTGACAGTATGCGGGCGGTATAGTCAGCTGAGCGGCTGCAATGCACGAAAGCACTGGCAACGAGCAGCCACCGAGCAGCCACCGAAGGCGGTCGGCAGCAGGTTGACCGATCAGGTTGACGGGGCTGCCGGCTACAGTAAGCCACTATCTCCCAACGTCCCCCACCGCGTCCTGCAGACCCTCCTGCCTCCTCCTACCTTGGCCATGCTGTCCACTCGGACGCGAGCGCCGTAGATCTTGATCTTGTCGGTGTCCATGGGCGTGTTGGCGACCAGGATGCGGGCGTCCTCAATGCGCTTGGGCTGGCCCACGCCGATCTTCTTGTCCAGGATGAAGCCCTCGTCCAAGAACGACTCTTGCAAGGTCCCGCCGGTCTTCTTGATGATGTGGATGGCCTCCAGGTTGCCGCTGCCCTGAGAGGGCACATCGGGGGGGCACAGCAAAGAGGGGAGGACGGGGAGGGCTCGGGTTTGGGGAAACTTTCGCCCACACGCACGATGCAAGTTTGGGGATACTTTCGCCCACACGGCACACGCGCGATGCAAGTTTGGGGATACTTTCGCCCACACGCGCGATGCAAGTTTGGGGATACTTTCGCCCACACGCGCGATGCAAGTTTGGGGATACTTTCGCCCACACGGCACACGCGCGATGCAAGTTTGGGGATACTTTCGCCCACACGCGCGATGCAAGTTTGGGGATACTTTCGGCCGTGTGCGCTGTCCACTCGTTGGTCCGCCACCAAGCCCGCGCCACCTGCACCGCTGAGCTGCCGAACGCCAATCCGTTCTGGGACCCCACGCGCTCTAGGTATTAGGCAGCACCGAATAAGTACGCAGCTAGCGCTTTCGCTACCCACTCTCAACGACCCCCAAGCCATGTAACTATTTTTATGGCGTCGCCCATCAATCCCTGCTTATCGCTGCTCGTTATAGCACTTTGAAGAGCAGCGGGATGCCTCTACTCTATTTCCCCTCCGTACGGCATCTGTGCACGCGCTTTCATCCAGCCGCAATGCCGTGGCGCTCAGGACGACCATTTCGTTTCTATATCGTTCGCCCATTATACCGTTCACCGCCTTAGCCAGCTGGCTGCCGTACGCTGCACCTACCTTCAACCGCAGGATGGCATCGACCGCCAGATTCGAGAAGTGCACCTTGTCCTGCAGTCGTACAAGGGGTCCGCCGGGGTGCGGCATAAGGCCCATCAGTACATGAACAACCAGTGTTCATGGTATAAACCACGCATACACACACAGATGTTGCCGCTTTGGATTGAGGCCTGGCACGCTGCACCTACAGAAGCACGCCGTGCCAGCAAATGTGGCAACACACTTCGCCCGCTGACACCCTCCTCCTACGTTCCACAATACCTTCTGGTCGCATACCCCATGTCAATATCCCGCCCAGCCCTTACCCATCCTCACGCCCCGCCCTCACGCCACCCCCTCGCGCCCTTCCCTTCCCGCCCAGCACCCTACCCGCCCTCCCCTCCTGGGTTCGTTTGCATCCCCCGCCCTGCCCTCCCCCCTCCCGCGCACCACTGTGAGAATCTTTGAGCTGAGCGTCGTCTTGGCGATGTTCATGAGGTCCTCGCGGAACAGTTCCGGGTCAGCCTGGTTGTTGAACGACGACGCCTCCAGAACCGCGCGCGCGCAGTCGCACGCGTCGCGGTAGCCTGCGCGCCGGGATACACCACACCGGGGGCGGAGGGTCACACACGGTGTGTCTGTTGCTGTTTCGTAGGTTCAACGCACGTGCACCTTGCTCTGTGACGCCACCGACGCACCGGCCGACGCCCAGCCTCGCCAGCCCCCGCTGCCAACCCACCAGCGATGATGGTCATGGGGTGCACCTTCTGGTTGACCAGCAGCTCCGCCTCCCGGAGCAGCTCCCCGGCAAAAACCACCACGCTTGTGGTGCCGTCGCCCACCTCGTCGTCCTGGACCTTGCTGATGTCTGGAGGGACGCGGGGCGCGAGGTATTCCAGCGAGGGGCGGAGCGGAATGAGCTTGAAAGCGGGCGCAGCCGGCCGGAACGCGGCAGGGCGCGGTTCAGATCAGTACACCATGGGACGCAACCCTGGCCCGGGCAGCGTGCAGCCCCTCAGCGCCGTGCCATGCGGGGGCGCTGTGTTGAGGTAACTAACATTGTCGCGTGCGCTCGGGCCTGGGCCGTTTCGCCTCATGCGTTCTGCTGTTGCGAGATGCAAACGGCTTTCCCAGGCGTGAGGATTGGAGATCGGTTGCACTCCTTCCATGCCATTGTCGACAACTGAAGTATTTTACTTCTCCTCGGCAATTGTCCCATTGTTGTTCTGGATGCAGCCCAACGGAGTGCTGCTTTCTGCGGAATGTCTTGTAGTCTTCCATGCCAGCACCGCCCCATATCATCACGTCATTTCCCCTTCTTCCTGTGTCGCAAACCATGTTACCCTGGTCTGCAATCTCTCGGCAGCACCCCGTTGCTTGCGCCTACTAAACCTCATCCGCATCCCGCCAGCAAGTCCCCATGAGGGAGGGCGGTATCATAATGTCCTCAAGTCCCGTAGGACTTAGGGCCTCCTCTTAGCCCGCCTCTTAGCCATAGAGGTCCTTCACCATTGCCCTGAGTAGCTCCGCTCTGCACAGCTCTTCGTGAACGCTGGTCGCAAAATCATTTTTTCGACCGCCGCAGCTCACTTGTGCTACCTTTCTGCATCCCCGTGCATCATCTTACATCACTGTCCATAGCCTTACCGAATAGGATCAGCTGAGGGCAGGCCTGAAAAGCGCAGCGACCGCCCCCAAGTCCCTCCTCTGCCCTTCGCATCCCAGTCCTGGCTGCGCTGTAAGCTTCGAAAACCCCCTTTGGCCATGCCGTCTAATGTCGCCGCCGCTGAAGGTGAACTGAGGATGAAACCCCGCCAAATCCACCCGCGCCCTCCGATACTCTCAGTCCGAGACTTTGATAGCTCGTCCGTGGCGAAAACCCCTGGGTATAATGTGTGTACCCACTGTAGAAGTTAATCAACTCACCTACGAGCACCTTAGCCGCTGGGTTGTCCACATAGATGGCCTTGAGGATTGTGGCGCCATCGTTCGTAATGGTCACTTCCTGACCCCGGCCCATGCTTTGCAGGATTTTGTCCTGTATCAAGCATTGGCGGCACACTTAGCGTCCGCCCGATAAGACGGCATGCCCTATTACCGGTGTTGGGCGGGGGATCTGACCCACCATGCCTTTGGGGCCAAGCGTTGATTTTACCAGGTCAGCAACTGCCACCGCGCCAACAAACGATGCCTGCAAGGATATCGGGATATTAGAAAACGATGCTGCTTGACCAACTCTTCCCGCGCATTAGTCCTACCATGCGTGCATTTTCGCCTCGCTCCTCTGAGGCTCCTTGGTGCAATATCCCTGACTGCTGAGACATCTGCAACGCAAACGTTCGGCGAATGGAGTATGGACGGCCGCCAGTAGAGAAGGTCCGATCGGGTTCGACAAGAGGTCACGCATAGCAAGCTTACCGCCATTTTTGTAGGCGTTCCTTATATTCTTCCTATGTTTTCAGAAGGAAAAGTCTCCGGTAAGTTGGACTCTTGAGCTTCGCAAGCTTCGGAGAACCAACACACGTGCGAAAATATCCTAATGTGGCAGGGTATGAGCACTTCTATGATCAAGAAATTTCACAGGTGATAAGCATCACGGCGGCAACACTCATCAAAGAATGTGCCAGCACGGTTTCGGAGCCTTGGCCCGCGGCCCTAGTAGTCTCACGATCCCCAAGTAGCGTGAGTGCTGCAAGCGTATTCAACATCAAAATACCAGTACTGCGGCCGGTATTTACTCTCTTTGATAACCGCAGGCGAAGTTCTTGCGTAACGTGACCACACAAGGAAGGCTGTCCCAACAAACCCTCATGCATCCCTACGTCGCCCAAAATAGATGCGCCACGATACCGAAGGCTTGAGAACGTGCATTACTTGCGGCGGCAGGCATCAATATTACGTGTAGGATAGGTCGCCGGGTATCACGGTGCCTTTTCCTTCTCGGTATCACATGGCAAGGCTAGTACGCACTGGACAATTCGGTGGTGGGTTTGGGTTGGACTGCTATCGGTTAAGGCATAATAAGAGCACGCCGCGGCCGCGGAAAGAGCGGACAGGAGCGGAAAGCAGGGGGGCAGTCTTGACGCTCCAGCGGAGTCGAGCGGAGTGGCCACGGGAGATGCCATCGCATCGGATCTTGTTCAGCACGGCACAAACACGTCACGAAAAATTATCACGGGATTGCTGGGTTCCGTCTGGTTCCGTAGCTCGTCCAGCACAGTTGCGTCGCTGTTCTGCACTGAGTATGACCCAGTACTGTCAGTTCTGGAGGAGTGCAGTGAAAGTGACCATACCCACGGTGCGATGCTTGGGTCACGGCCCGTCCTACTTGTAGCGACCCCTTCCTGACTTTAGATAACTGTCCAGACGATCCGGCACGGGGATCACCCTGTCAAACACATGTTGCTTCGCCACACCCGGTCTAGCCGACAAGCAGCCTGTTGCCGCGATGTTCTTTTGCGGCGAACGGCGAACTGCCTGTGCCGGTCACCTCGACATCACAGAATGACGCCGCACCCTCAGTTTCGACAGCAAAGTACTTCAGAAACAGACAGGGCGAGAGAACTCCTGGTAAGCCTCCCGGTCGCGAGTCCGTCAGCAGGAAGCAGCCAGAAACACCCGCTTTCACCAGCCGCAGAAGTAGCAACGAACAAGGCGCCTGGGAGCACCTGGCCCGATGTCCCGGAATTATCGATTAAGATTTGAAAACAGACGGTTTAAGGATCATCGACAAGGACGATCTTAAAGGCCCTCGCTAAGCCTAGTGACAGGGCCCACCACAAGCACAAAGTATCTGAATCGGAACCCCTAAAACGCGGGTTTTGCCATGCACATTTGTTTTAACATTTACAAGTTGGCAGCCGCCCACCATTGCTATCCTTGATAGCTGGGAGCACCCAATCATGCACGCCGCAAGCCGACACGAGACAGGTCGGTCCAGGCAGTCGGGTGCCTGCTGGAGACCTACCGGAGGCCTTCTCTGGCTGCCCGACAATGCAGCGGTGTCACCAACTCACCATGGCAACATCGCCGCAAGTAGTCCCCCGTGCGTCTGTGGGCGCACGTATAATTGCGTGTGCGAGCACACAATAGCTACATGCGATATGAGTGTCACCGCGTATTGTCGCCCGCTGGGTTACGGGGCCCGTCATGTGCCCCTGGCATAGATACTGGCTGAGACCTAGGGTCTAGTGACTGATCTGCATGCCGGCGTTGGTATACATCGCGGTGTACTTCACCATGAGGGTATCGAGCTCCTCGGCGGAGCTGCAGCAGGAGAAGAGGTAGCTGACCCACTTAGACATGATGTCCTGCGAGGCAGGTTGGGCGTCGTGGTGGGGGGGGGGTGCAGGAGGACAGCAGAGGCGGAGGGTGCCAAGTAGGTGCATACGCATCTTGGTTTGGAGACGGAAGGCACGTACCTTGCCGCACGAGCCGTCAGCCAACGGTGCTACCGGCGCGGAGTCCTGGCAGCCGCACTCGGTGCTGCACGCTGACGGGAAAGCCGTCGGATCTAGATACTGCACGGACACCACCGATGTGCCCAGCGCCATAACACACTCCTGCGTCGCGGCAATGACCAAAAGTTGCATCTTTGACCAGGCAGGACTCGAGACACAACCACCTATCTCCTCAACCAAGCCGAGCCCAAGCTCTGCCCAAAATTTCTCACTTGCATCACATTGCGGAAGGTGTGGTGGTCCAGCGGTTTGTCGTTAACGTCATGATGCGTGTTTGTGCTCCAGTACAGCCAGTTGTACAGACACCTGAAGGTGCTTGGGGTGCTCCGTACGAATGCCACATCCAGACGGTGGTGATCATCCGGAAGGTTCCCGTCAGAGCCTGCTGATACACGCTTGCAGTTGCTCGTTGGCGTTGTGGAAACGACGATCGGTGCCGATGTGTAAGAATAAATGTACTTCAATGGGTTCTGGAAGAACAAGTGATGGAGGTCGAAGTACAATACATCATAACCTGTTACGAGAGTGGGACACAAAACAAGAAAGCTCAGGCGCAAACGATCAGCAAGGGGAGATGAGGGCTGCAGTAGCTGAGCTCACCAAGAGATACCAAATCCACTAGTGACTTGATCCGGCTTAATCCCACCGAATAAGCATGCGCTTTGGTACGACTAATCTCCAGGATATCTTTGACGCCATCGTTGAAACCGTGGTCGAGCTCATAGCATTTCTGCGCAGTGTCGTCGTGTTGGCAGCAACCGGATGGGGCTGTATTATCGGACGCAAGCTAGGAAGCCTTCGAGAACCCCGTACGTAAACTGCCTCAAGAAACCCCTCCGCAGTACAGGTTCAGCAAGTCAATCCCCTGAATGCAGAGGCAGGGACGCCCCCCGCTTTTATGCCTGTGTTTTGGTGACGCTCGCTTTCGTGCCAAGACCCATGCATAGGAGGAGGTGAATGCAAAGTTGTCCTACACGATAGACGTGTTGCTGGGCGAAAGGTGAAGCGATGTGCACGTTGGGACAACGAGAAAACCCTTCAAGCGGGTGGCGGTACTCACATGTTGGTAGGTACTCGCAAGCCTGTCGCAACCCAGCTGTGTTTCCATGTTCGTTGTAGCAACAATTGTATGCTCAGCCAAACTTGTGGCAGCGTTTCCGTTTGTGTCCACTTGATCATCAGATTTGAACTTTGCCAGGTTGGCAAGCAAGCGAGGAAGGACAGCCGGAATGCTTGCTGGTGTTGCAATCGTAAAGAGAAGGACAGGTTGCATTGCCTTGGAGGTGTTAAAGTACAGCAGCGACCAGTCCGCTATCTCGCGGAGACGGCGAGATGGGTTCTCAAGGCCTCGCTCGCCCCAGTATTTATTCTTTTGCCCGTCTATATCTACATTTTCCGCAGCTGCTACCAACGTTGTCGTCGCGAGGAGGAAAATGATAAACATTATCAATAAGCAGTTGCAAAGCGATTAAGCTTGGAGTAATTAAGGCAGTGGCACATTATCTTAGCTGACAAGCTTAGTCGGACTGGTTATTGCATGGCGACCTTGTAACCGTTATGTACGGCCTGGTGTTGCATGTCCAATGCTCACTTCCGCGATAGCTAATAGAATGTATCTTCTGCCATTATGCCGCATGAACAGTCCGGGTCGCACAGAATGTGTAGAGCCGAGTAGTTTTGCCGGCTGGGCCCTGTTTACTTCCCCCCGACGCCCCTGCCTTCCCTCCTGTTCCCTCCCCGTCCCTTCTCTCCTTCCTCTTCGTAACCCCAACCCCTTTCCGTCCGCCAGTCTGTTGTTATAAACTTTGACAGAACGTAACCGCTCATTACCAATGGACACGCATTTGCAGGCTTTCTCCACTTGTCACCACGATATACAGGCGGCTCGCTCGCTCGGCGTGATAGGATAAACTTGTCACGCTGCCCCTGCCCAACAACCCCTGCCAATCCAGTCCACGTGCGCTTGGATGTACCCCGAAGTACTGAAACATTTCAGCTTGCAAAGCGCAAGACTTAGGGAATGGCCTTAAGTGGGAATTGAAGACGTTCCCTCCGGTTGCGTGCAGCGGCCCCGTGCGGTGCGTCCGTGTGCGTGTCTATGCACGATGATCTTCAGAGCCCCTCATGCCCAACGGATCTCCCGCCTAAGTGCCATAGCAGCTCTTGCAGCTTCCATCCATGGCCCGCTCCCACCCCTCCCCGGCGGGATTCTACACAAGCCCACAGACGACACGCGTTTTTGCTGCACTACCGCCTTTCTCCTCCTTGCTCGTGGCTACATGCGTTCCTCCGGCATCCCATCTCGTTCCGTTCCGGTCCCGGATCACGGGGCACCTCTCTGCACCCCGTCCCCCATCGGCGTCCGTACCGTACCGTACCGCTAAAGCAATCCCCAGTGCTGCGACCTGGAGCCGACTCGGCCCGTCGGTGGTCGCACGGCGTGCCTCGCCCGTCCTCGCTCCCGTGCCCCTCTCGTGCCCGCCACCTCTCATGCCGCAGCCCCGCCGCCACCAGCACCTCGTGCCTCGTGCCGCATTCTGTGACAGTGTCAGGCCACGAGACACGTAGCAAGATGGCCCCACCCCGGTGCGGTTTTATACAACACCCCGGTGCGGCCCCAGCACGCATTTCTCCGCTACTCCGCTGGCTGCCTGCGGCCTGCCGTGTACTACGGGGCTCACAAAGCTGTGCCAGCCTACGAGGCCGCCGCTGTTGAGAAGCGGCGCCCCGTGCCGTGTATACGTAACATTCCGGCCTGTAACGAGTGCAGAAAGGTCTGAAGGAACGAGTATGGGCCGACTGCTATTTGGACCGACTGCTATATGGACGGACTGCTATTTGGACCGACTGCTATATGGACGGACTGCTATATGGACGGACTGCTATATGGACGGACTGCTATATGGACGGACTGCTATATGGACGGACTGCTATATGGACGGACTGCTATGCGGCCTAACGCGTGGCAGCAGTTCTACATCCTAGGGATCCTGCACCGTCTGCGCCCGTCTACGTACCGGCCGAGGCAGACTGAGGCAGTGGTGAGTCGTTTCGTCGCGTCGCCGCCTCTATCCGCTGTGGTGCAAAGAAGGGTTGAAGGACAGATCATGGGGAATGTGCATCATCATCAGCTATGGAGCGACAGCCGACCTTGGTGACTAGTTGCCTGGCTCCTACTGCTTACCAAGGTGCTAAGCGGGCCCTGGCGCGCTGTCAAGGCGATCAGCTTCAGGGGCCTGTACGTGTAAGGGTGGCATTGGGTACGGCTGGTGCGCCAGTTTGAGCCGTACGCAAGCGGATCAGCACAAGCTTCGGGGATGTGCCCTCGTTGGCCGCGCCCCCGTCTACCCCTGACCTCTCTGCCCTTGCCCCGTCTGCCCCTGCCCCTGTGATCCATCCCCCGCCCGTGCCCCGCAGCAGTAACGCGTCCTTTTGGCGGGGACCTGTAAGTACCGGAACCCCCGCGTAGAGTATGATATAGTAGATTACATCCATATAACATTTTAGCTGTCTGATGATATGATCTTCCGCGACTCAAGCTGAAATGCATCACGGCTTGCGCGAGCTGTGCGTGCATCGAGGCGTCACATGTTGCGCCGCAGGGTGCACGCCGTACACCGTACTTTGCCAATAGCTGGTTA
Source organism: Yamagishiella unicocca (assembly GCA_003116995.1). Classification (NCBI taxonomy): domain Eukaryota; kingdom Viridiplantae; phylum Chlorophyta; class Chlorophyceae; order Chlamydomonadales; family Volvocaceae; genus Yamagishiella; species Yamagishiella unicocca. The sequence goes on along the minus strand of BDSL01000031.1, from coordinate 568,434 downwards.
CCTGGTTTCACAACCTTTAAGGGCTTTATGGAAGGCAGTCCGATAGGAGTTTATAGCCTTTGAGTTACGGCCAGCACTGCTATGTTCTTTGATTACGGGCATCATTGAAGGCTTGACACTTGCACTTCTTGTTCATAGCTGTGCTCACTTAACTATGACAGAAGCGAACAAGGATGAAGCAAGAAAATGCCTTGCGATTGCTCGGCAGTGCATAGCACTGGACCAACTCGAAAAAGCGGAGAAGTTTGCTAAGAAGGCGCAGAGGCTCTATTCCAGCGTTGAGGTGGGAGAAGCAAAGAAGAGTACCTCGTTCGGGCGCACGGGCAGAGCTGCCCGCACAGGATCCTTGTGAACGGGGTGAGGTCCGTGGTTTCCTTAAGCAGGGTGCCGCTTAACATGAACTGCAGGCGCAATCTGTTGTTGAGGCGCTGGAGGCAGCCCGCGCGGCGAAGCAGTCCTCCGGACCGAGCACTAGCCACAATCAGCATTCCCATGCGCATGCTAACGGTCACAGTCACAGCAGACATGGGACAAGCCACGCATCCAACAGGACGGGTGACGCGGGGCCAAACTTGCCGCCCAAGCCCCCGAGGCAATCCAAGCCTGCAGCAGCGGTTGTTGAGGACCCGGTACGTTGGTCCTGGAACTGATACCCAATTGTAATGGTATGAAAACGTCCATCACCGAGCTCCTAAAATCTGCAATCACATGTAAACGCGGGGGGAGGGGGGCGAGGCTAAGAATGCCGCAGTGGGGTAAATAGTCTCAGGCGGGTGCACGAGGGCACCCACAAGTGGGTAGCCACATGCGGGTATTGTTGGCAACTCCCCGCGAGATAGGTTTTGAAGGTGTAACCCGTCGATGCCCCACTCCTCGCATTTCCTGCTTCACTGCTCCTTGCGGCTAACCCTCAAGAGCTCCCTGCTCCTTGCGCAGGGAACGCCGGAGCAGAGGGCGTTGGTGGCGCAGGTCCTCAAAGCGAAAGATTTCTACGAGATTCTTGGCATAGCCAAGGATGCCACTGACGATGACATTAAGAAGGCCTACCGCAAGGTGCGACAGCGGCATGATGGAGGTTCCAGTTACATGTCCACACGAACACATGCAGTTCCAGCACCTACCTACCTACCTGGGCTTCGCGTCACCTTGCAAGGAGCCCTCCTTAGTCACAGAGTAACTTGACGTCGCGAAGTGGCGCTCGAATAGCCAATGTACGGGAAGGGGTGGGTCGAGACCTAGGAGTATGCTGGCGAGGACTAAAAAACTTTAGCAAGACGCGAGCAACCCAGTCTGGCATCAGTTGCTCATGCACTGCCCGACCGTCCCTGCCCACGTAGCTGGCGCTTAAGCTGCACCCAGACAAAAACAAAGCGCACCACAGCGACGAGGCCTTCAAGGGCGTCTCCAAGGCTTTCAACTGCTTGTCGGACGCGGACAAGCGGGCCTACTACGACCGCACGGGCTACGAGAACAGTGCGGCGGTGCGTGCATCGACTGCATATACTCCATGCTTGTTTTTGCTTTGCTTGCGAAGCTCTTCTGGGTCAGCTAGGTCAGGCCAGGCCAGGCCAGGAGGATACTGATAACAGATTAGCACCACAGCTCCCGGCGTGTGTGTAATGGCATCGTCATTTCCCGTAGGCGACGGCGGCTGCAGCCGCGCAGCGGGGTGGTGGCGCGGGCCCTGGCCCTGGCGGCTACACGTACTACACGTCTGGGGAGGAATTTGACCCCGAGGAGATCTTCAACATGTTCTTCGGGTAAGGGGGAAGCGCCAGTGGGGCTTCATCAGGACCATGGTATCGTCCGCTGCTGCCGCACACCGAGTGTATCTTTTGACATGTATACGGCGTCATCGGCAAAAATCGCTTCCGCTGACAATGAGCGTTCCGCTTTTAAAGCCGTGCACCCCAGTAAGGGAAAGCCTGGGGGAAGCCAAGCCGATGCTTACGCCGTCTAGGTGCCTGTGGTTAATATAGGCCCTGTATGTGTCACCACGCCACAGGGGCGCCTTCGGATCGCCACACTCCTTCCGAACCCAGTTCGGGGGCGTGCGGCAGGTAAGCAATGGGGGGTTGGAGGTGCAGTGCTGCCCTTGCTTCTGGTTGCTGCTTCCACCCACCCACCCCCCTCCAAGTGCAACCTGGCGGCGCCCACCGCGCTGCTGCTGCCTGTTGGCTTGGATGTGGAGGACGGGATGGTTGACGTGTGTGCTGTGCGTCGTCGGGAACGCAGAGGCGCCCGCACGGACACGGGCACGGGCACGGACATCAGGGGGCCGGTGCGCAGGGCGGCACCCACGGCGGCGGCGGTGGCGCCGCTGCCGGCGGGCAGGAGCAGCAGCAGAGAGCGGCCATGCTGGGGCTACTGCAGCTGATGCCCATCCTGCTCATACTGGTCTTCACGTTTTTCCAAAGTGAGCACGGACCGTGATTGCGTTGCTTGGCGGGCGCCGCTGGTTCGCCCCGTTCAGATCTGTAAGATGTCCTGGGGTGGCTTACAACGCAGGTAGCCAGTCGCCGCCGTACAGCTTGGTCCAGGAGTCGTCGTACAACGTGGCGATCCGCACAGCCCGCCTAGAGGTTCCCTTCTACGTCAAGAGCATCGCTGACCTGGAGAGGTCCTATCCGATCGGCAGCCATGCCAGGCTACGGTTGGAGCAGCAGGTGCGCGGGGGCGTCGGATGCAGTGATTACCGATGCGCCCTTTGGGGGACCTCGTGGGCAGGTTGTGAACCGCACGGGAGTCGCGAGGGACGGAGGGAATATGGCCGTTATCTCCAGTTGGATCGGCGGCATTTACATTTTTCGTGCCCTCTGGACAGGTCGAGAGCGCGTACTACGAGCGCCTTGAGGCTCGGTGCCAGCAGGAGCGGTTGATGCGGCACAGGGCGTGGAGCTGGGGCAACCGCGAGCAGGTGGGTCGGTGGGGCTGGGAGAGGACAGCGAGGGCGTGGTGGGGGTCGGGGCCCGGGGATATGATACGCATATCCAAGAGCGGAAGCGTGTGTCGACTGATAGGGACTTATAGTTATCCTGGGTGCCGTCGAATGCAACAGAGATACCAAATACTGTGACTGCTGCTGGCTGCGTTCTTGTCTTAAGTACATCTGTAGTCCTACTACTTGTGTCGAGGTGTAGTGGTGTGACGCGCGCCCTTCACGCAGGCGCGCGCCATGAAGCTGGATGCGTGCGAAGAGATCGACCGAGTCAACGAAAAGCTCAAGGTTCGACGGCATCAGTCCGTGTACTAGCTGGCGCGGAGAGGACAGGACAGGACCGGAGAGGAGCGGCGGCATCAGCGACTGGCATGATGGCCCTAGTATGCACGTCGGCGCTGCCTACTACCGAGCTGCACAGGGCCTGGATGGGGGCGGAGGGGCTGCTGGTGTGGGGCTGCTGTGCAGCTATTGGATGGGGTGTAGTCGGCAGGAGTCGTGGATGTGGAAGATCCAGGCGCAGCATGGGATGCGAGTATAGCCCCAAGGATGGTTGAAAGAGGAGCCCCAGACCCCAACTGGGTGCGGGCGATTGACCGCTTGTGGCTTATGGCTGGGTTGCACACATGACCGGGTGCTGCCGGAAAGGAGGCAGCGGTGTGAGCACAGCGCAGGGCATTGCACTTGGCTCTGCGGCTTTGCGTGGATGGAGGATCCAGGCACGGAAACCGACGTGTCCTGGCAACCCAACAGGCTGCCTATGTGCGCATGTAGGGTACCAAGCGCTCCGATTCATAGCACCACGTGTACGCTTCCTGAAATGAATTAACTTAGCTAACAGGAGGAGCCTCGGTGGATTTTGAGGGCCTATAGTTGGACACAGTTTGAATCATGCACACTAGACGCAAGCTCGCAACCAGCCAAGCAGGATCGCGACTTCCCAGCCCGACACACAAATCTGCTCCATACCGTCCGATGACATGAATATGTTTACAGGTAGCGTACATGGCGGCGTCATAAGAGTGCATCTCGCCCGAAGGGAAGACGCGTCAAAACGACAGGGTTTCACTGACACCGTTGTGGGACAGTGCAGATGCAGCAGACACACCAGTCCACTGGCTTGGACCAGGCAATCCAGGCCAGCGCGGTGGAAATGGAACTCAGCACACTTGATGGGCTCTAGCGTAGCGGCTCTGCATGCCGCTGCAACGCCTACAGTTCGGAGCCGGAGCGCAGCGTGCTACAGTGAATGGAACCCAAACGGCATCGGCAACGCGGGGCAGACATGCAGCCCTCATGAATAACAACTAACTCGCGCTTAAGGTTTTGGACAGGAGTGTCCGGTTTGCACGCCCTTTCCACGGCCCTGTCTGTCAATCTGTACCTGAGGACTGCTGTAGTTTTATCACATGGGGCACACCACTTGTAAGATGCAGCGGCTCGTTCAACTACGGATACAGTTAGTCGTCATCCTCTAACCAATACCCACGTCTATTCTGCAGCGCCCCAAATGCACACGCGTTGCGCCCGCCACGATGACCCCCTAGCCCCCACGCGATGACGTTCAGTGTACGGCACCGCCACGAAAGCAGTCGTCGACCCGATGCCAGGAGCCATCCGTCAGCGCGCATTGTTGCTAAACAGTTTGTTGAGCAGCTTTGAGCTGCCCGCCGTCTTCCTCCGCGAAGCGCTGCCCGGGCCGCCCGAGTCGGGTGGCGCCGGGCGGGATCCTGCGTCGCTACCCGACCGCGGCGGCGCGCTGGGCACGGCAGCCGCTCCCGGCCGTGCGCCGTGAGGCCCTGCGCTGGCCGGACCGGCGACCCGAATCGACTGGCTGGGCCGCAGCGGATCGCTGCTGGCCCCCTGCTGCTCGCGGCCGGTGGATCGCCCCTCCATGAGCTCGATTTTCCGCAGTACCTCCTCTGCGCAAGCAAGCCAGTGTGTTCGTTGTGTTCGTTATCATTCGACATAAAACAGCATGCAAGTCGTTAGCACGCATATCGGAGCTGCAGTGAGTGAGTGCACGCAACATGGGGCAAGCAGGGTGCGCCTGCCTCGTACCTGTCGTTCGGAGCTTCTCCTTGAACTCGCGCTTCCACACGTCGAACTTCTTCTTGAGCTTGAACAACTCCACGCCGGGGTCCATCTCAGGCGCCACCACCTGCCCCTCGTGCACCTCACGGATGAACGATACGTCGTCCGGCAACACTGCAGGGTGGCGGGCGCGAAGCGGGCATTGAGTGAGTGACGTACCGAGTGTGGCGTTGCAAATGAAACCGATAGGAAAAAGGAGCGCATATTAAAGGCAAAGGACATGGCGCCCGAAGAATGCTACTCCAAGGTTGGTCTTCTTCCCTGACCTCGAAAGCTATCTCAGCCAAGTCCGCTGCGCGCCATAGGCCGCTGCACCCCACGTACACCACGCCCGACTGGAGCGCGCTACGGGATATCAGGCGGCCTTACCCTGCATGACCCGTTCCAGCTCCTCCCCAAGCTTCGTCACGTATCGCTGGCTCGCGTTGGTGGGAGCAATGGGGCCGGCGCCGCCGCCATTGGACGGCCCGCCAGGCGGCGGCATCCCGCGCGCCTCACTGCCAACAGCCGGCGACTGCATGCCGAGTGAGCTGGGGGCGCGGTCCACTGACATGGGCTCCGAAGCCATGGACTGGCTGGGCGAGTGGAACGCCCCCGCTGCCTGCTCCGCAGCGGCCGCATTGGCGAAAGCGGAGACTCCCCGCGAGACGGGTGTGGACACCGCTGACTCGCCTGCGTCTGGCAGGGCGCCAACGGGTATCACGCCGACGAGGGGCACCACGGCGGAGCCTGACACGTGACGGTCCGTCTCGGTGCCCACGGTCGCTGTGGCGGGAGACGCCAGTGTCTGGGTGCCAGCGGCACTGGTGACGCGCGGGGCCGGGGACTCTGGCGGGGGAGGCAGCAGCTCCGTGTCCGTCTGAGTCGCAAAGGTCACGATCGGGATGCTCTGCTGCGTTGCCTTCGACAGCAGCTCCGTGTTGGTCTGTGTCGCCAAGCTGACACCCGGTGAGGCGGGTGGCTCCGCCAGCGCGCGCATCGCCTCTTCCCCCTCCTCGGTCTGAGTCGCCAGGGTGGCGCTGACAACGGTATACTGCGTCCCGAACGAGGCGCTGGCCGTGCTGTGCTGCGTGCCGCGCGCCATGTTGTTGGGCGACGATACCGTCGGGGTCCCAGCTGCGTTCTGCTCCAGGGAGGCGCGCATGACGGACACGGCGCCCGCACCGCCAAGCGCTGCGGGGATCATGTGGTGGCCCTCACCGTCCTCGACCGGCTGCGTGAAGGCCGCAACTTGCTTCGGCAGCGGCGGCAGCTGGCTGTCACCAAACATGGCACGGCACTGCGCGCGCACACAAGTGGGGCGAGGACAGGCGTTCAGTGAGGAGTGTCGAAGGTGCACGACGGCTGGGCAGCGGTCATGGGCCGCCGTGAATTGATACATACCTTTTGGATGTAGGCCTGCAGCAGGCGGTTCTGCTCCAGCCAGTTGACACCCTGCTCCTCGCACTTGTGCTGGTAGCGCTGCGTCAGGTTGCGCTCCAGCTGCAACTGCTTCTGCAGCTTGACGTTCTCCAGGTTCAGCCGCTCCACCTGCGGCCGAGTCAGCGAACGAGCACATTGGAACCGCGTGGAGCCAAGCCTGTCAGGTGCCGATTCCCCGTCCAGCGCAACCTGGAGAGAAAAGCAGTAGCAAGCACACCCGCTGTGGACGGACAACGCGCAATGGGGCAACCTCACCTGGATGGCTAGCTCCTGCGCCAGCTCGAACCGGTTGACCACTGCAGGTGTGACCACCGCCGGCGTCATGATCATCACCGGCGGCCGAGGTGGCGGTGCGGCTGCGACTACAGGCGGCGCAGGCACCGGCGTAGCTGCCAGCTGGGCCTCAGCTGCTGCAGCCTCGCCCGCGACGACGGACACCGCAGCCGCGTGCTCCCCTGACGCCAGAGCACCCTCCGCGCCCCCCCCATCTGACACCGTGCTGTGAGACCGCCGGCCCTGCAGCGGCGCCTCATGCGACAACCGCCAGACCGCGAGCGCTTCCCGGACAGCCTCCAAGCTCGTGGCGCCTACGTGGGCGGGTACAGGTTTCCGTTGACGTGCTAGCAGCCAACGCATCGTCGCATCCGGGCCTTATGTTTGAACAACTCGACATGTAACGACACCCAGCCGGGAAACATCGCGATGATCAGCGCCGTTGCGGTGCCGGCTGGCCCTCTCACCGGCGTTGCAGCACTCCCGCCACGCCGCCAGCGCTGTTGGCACGTCCTCCATGCTGACGCTGTACTCGGCGCGCAAGGCACTGAACCAGTCCGCCTCCAGCTTGGACTTGACCTTGACCTCCTCCGCCGCCAGGTCCGCCCGGTCGCGGGCCTGCAGGCACGGACGTAGAAGGCTCAAGAGAGATGAGCGCAGAAACACGGCTCCAGAATGCAGACATGGAGATGACGTCATGTGCCCCTGACCAGGCCAGGCCCCCGCGGCAAGAGGGGCACATACGTTGCTGGCGGCCTTAACGTGCCTCCGCCTACCTGCATGACTCGCGACAGCCACCGGCTGAACTTCCAGGTGCGGTAGCCCTTGGTCTGGATGGTGATGACGGCTTGCTTGACGCGCAGGAACTGCGACCGCGCGGCGTGCATGCGCCACACCCTCTGGAACACGATGGCCGCCGCGTGCTGGGCCGCCAGCTCCTTGTACGCCAGCCGGGCGATCCGACCGCGCCACAAGGCCTGCGATCGTTGGGGTGTTCAGCAGTCGCGACGGCACAGCGAGTTGAGAGGAATTTCGTCGCGCCCAACACGTACATTTGCAGCCCGTCATGCATTATGCCCCAAAGATACCCTAAACGAGTAAAAACATACCGGGCTACCCCACGGCCCAAACCACTGGGATTGCGCATGTGGGCATCCTGCGGGAGTGCTTACGAGTGCCCACCGCCCACGAGCCACCGCCCACGAGCCACCGCCCACGAGCCACCGCCCACGAGCCACCTGCGACCCGCCCAGCTGCTGACCTGCATGACGTTGGCGGCGCGAAGCATCTGCAGGTAGGCCACGCGGCACCGGTACATGCGCCACCCCGCCTGTACGGCCAAGACGGACGCCTGCATGCGCGCCCACCTGCGTCGGGGCAGCACCATAACACATATAGTGCAGCAGCAGACACCATCAACACACATACGGACGTGCTCCGCGAGAGGCAGTGCCCGGTTGCCCAGCCCCATACATAAGATCCGGTAGCCAGTGCAACGAGAAATAAGGATTTGTGCGGCGTGTTGTGTTGCGGCCTACGTGCTACACAGGTTTGCAGGCTGCGCGCACCTGTCCTCGACGAGGCCCAACACGCCGGGCCGGAAGAAGACCTTGGTCCGCCCCAGCTGATACTGCCCTACCCGGAGCCCGAACCGCTCGAGCAGCGTCAAGCAGACCTGCAGGCATGCGGCGTTTTCCAATGCAGACAACGGTCATCAGACGGATACTCAGCGGTCTATCAAGTGCTCCCTAAGAGAACCCCATTCGCAAGCAATGTGAGAGTACGGGCAGAATACTCCCAGCTCTGAAGTTCGAGCCCCAACAATACCTGCCGTATGCCAGCGGGGCCCTGCTGCCGCTGCAGCATCTGCTGCTCGTCCGGTGAAAGCAGCAAGCTGTAGCGCGCGGCGAAGTCCTCGAGACGGTACCGAGTGGGGAAGCCGGCTGCGGATACACGGGCAACCTCCAGCACACCGCAGCACCTGCAACACGCCATGGGGCGAGCGGACATTGCGCGATTAGCTTTGTTACGATGGCGTGCAAGCCAAAAGACTCCAGCAGGCAGTCGCAATTGTTGAGCAAGCGGCGCGCGCCGCGACCTTACCGCAGCTGGTGCAGCGTGGCGGACGGATCCATGCTGTTGGGAATAAGCTGTGCGTTGGGCTTGATGCAGCGCACGAAGTGTAGCCCCGTCGTGTCCAGCTCCGAAACCAGCTCTCGGAGTTGCTGGCCAAACCGCGTGATGACCTGCGTGTTGGTAAATATATGAATCGGGAAAGCTCCGTCAAGCGATTGATCCGATACCTTGTAAGGACAAGATGGAAACAAAAGCAATACTGGCAGCCACGGGCACGGCCACACAGCATACTCGCCGCGCGTTCACGACCTGTGAGTTGATGCTCGCCACACCCACTATGGTCTCAGTGCCAGCGCTATATAAACCAGTCGGGCGAGGCGCCGATAAGACCTACCGTCTGGCCCCTCTTGTTGCTGCGTTCCGCCTCATCCTGGACGCCGGAGCCCAGCTCAGTCATCAGGGGCTTGTTGCTGCTCACCATCAGTTGGATTAGGTCTGCGGACAAACGGCATATTCAACACACCATAAAGCCTCAAGCCAAACATGTAGCTTGGCAGTGACACACACATCCCCTCAAAAAGCCCCATCAAAAGTTTGAGCACGAGCCCGCCGCCCCCTGCAGCGCGAGCCACATAGCCACGGGGCCCTGCCAGACGCAAGTTCAGTCACCCACCCGCGCCCAGCGTGTCCTTGTTCTTGTCCAGCAGCCCGCCCGTGTCGTACTGCACGGCACCGGCGTAGTGCCGGATGATGAAGCTGCCGGGCACCCGGGGGTTGGTGCCGAAGTGTGACCGGGCGCCCAGCGCGTCTAGCAGTTGCATATGGAGCGTCGCGTCGGTCGCGCGCGGAAACTTGCACTGCGAGTCCAGCACTGCCAGCATGCCCAGGCCCTGCAATGGCAACCAGATGAGGCATGCGCACAAGCGGGGTTGCTTGCGCTACCACAGTTAGGTCTTCTTCCTTCCCAAGCGAAGCCGCTAATGACTCATGCCGGTTCACCGCACCCGCAATTGCAAAAAGCCGTCCTGGCACATGACCGCGGCGCCGTAGCACCGCCGTTTCTTTTCGGAGGGTATGCGGCATCCAGGTCGCAGTCAGGCAAGTCGCCATTCTAGAAACGGTTTTAGGGGAACGTAGAGCTTTCCATCTCTCTGCACGTTACCCCGAGGACCCCCTTAGCAGTGAGCACGTCAGCCCCCGCGCTATGTACCTTGGGCGGCATCAGCTCGAACACGTCCACGCAGTCCTGGTTGTCGATGAACTCCACTTTGGTCCAGTCGACACCCTCGCTCTCGTACTCCATTTGCTCCAGTTTGAACAGGTGGTGTGTGAACTGCGTGCAGGCGGCCCAACCATTACGTTTCAGGAAAATCGCCACGTTCAAAAGGCAGCTAACCGTTAATACAAACTGTAGCCCCCATCCGGAGTACATCACGAGCGCAAAGGTCAAGAGGCAAGCTGTGCGCCCCTTCGATTCCCTTCGATTCCCTTCGGCGGGGAGAATCCACTCCTCCTTCCTGGCCATACCGGCCCCTGCATTGCGTCCCAGCCGAAGCACATGCCGCCATACCTGCTGTTGCAATCGCTCGTTTGCGTAGTTAATGCAAAGCTGCTCGAAGCTGTTGCGCTCGAACTGCTCGAAGCCGTAGATATCTAGAATGGCGATGTACAGGCCGGATGTGGCCTTGCCTACAGGAGTACAAACCACATGCTTCAGAATTGCGTCGTCTCAAACTGCGCGACCACGCTGACCGCCACTGCTGCTACGGCTTACCCGAGCCGAGCCGTGCATTGATCCGAGTAACCACCCAGTTGAAGATGGCCGAGTAGATGGCCTTTGCCAGGGAGTTCCGCGCCTCCACAGCATCGCCCACCTGCATTGCAACACGAGCGCATTGCAGCACGAGACATCTGCGTCAACCCCACGGAATGCCCAGGCCTCCGCAAGCACCGCATGCTCCGCCCCCAACCTCCGCAAGCACCGCATGCGCCCATCCCCAAACATCAGCCGTGCTATATTCCTAAGGCAGTACCGGGATCTGTAGGCACTAGAGCAGGTGCCCAGCCAGCCCACCTTGAGGAGCTTGATCACGACCTCCCCGGGTGCGACGATGCGCCGCGTGGTGAGCGCCGTGATGAGCGCCTCTTGCGACCAGCCCAGCAGCGACGCCGCGTGGCCCAAGGCGGGCGTTTGGCGCACCTACAACACCATGCCGTGCCGTATCGCGTCACACGTTGTGGAAGCTCGGCTGATATACATGGGCCCACAAACCAGCAGCAGCAGGCCGAAAGGGACCACCAGTCTTGGAGTTCATGGAACACGCAGCGAACCGAGTATTGAATAACATCAATACTCGGTGTCTCGTGCTATGCTAGTCATGGATCTTTTAGCCGCCGATGCGCAGGTACCAAACGCACATAGCAGGGTCCAGAGCAAGGGCGCTCAATCCGTTGTGCAGGCAGGGCGGCTTGGAATCGAATGCGCACTGCCAGGGCGTCAGATACTCCATCTCAAGGATATATTCCCTTTGGACTGCCCCTCCCCAGATCGCCAAGTCCATGCAGCCGGGACTAGGCCGATTGCTGGTGTGGTGTTTGCGAGAAACCCCCTCACATACACACGACTACTGTATAGGTTCGAGTATGTCTTGCTTGTGCTTTCCTCATCGCCCGTTTCTCCAATTCCTTCCCATATCGACCGTACCATCCGCCTCCGTTTGCCTCCCTTATACGCCTCCTCGCCTATTATGTACGCCTTCGTTTCGCTTATGGATGGAGTTCTTGAGTACGGGTGCCTGCCCGTTGTTTGCGTGGGCTCTTACATTGATTTCCGCTGGCCATACAGCGAGCTTCACGCCTCTGGTAATGTCGCTGGCAACGCCGCTGGGCTGAGCTGGGCTTTTGCCTCCTTTTCCTTTTTGTTTTGTAGCACACGACCGGTTGGCGCTCCTGCTGTACCCTCGCGCGAGCTCAGGAGCTAACACAACGTCATGCCTAAATGCATCAGAACCCAATTCCTATGCTTGCCGCCGCGTAGCCCCGGTGCACGCTCGACTCCGTTGACGGCACTTGCAGGGCCGCAGCTCGCCGTTTTGAGGGCGCCAGCGCTGACGAGTGCCTTTACTGATGCCTTCGTACCCGCCTATGTGAAATCTGCCATGGCCGCTTTCTTTATGGCAGGACACACTGATGGATGTACCCACGCCAACGTCAGTGAGATCAATCCTACCTTTGTGCTGTCTCCAGTGCCGCTCTCCTCAAACTCGATGTTGCCCAGCCACAGCAGCCCGCTCAGGAGCTTGAACAGCATCGCCTGCGTCTCCGAGTCCACGCCGACGTCCACCAGCGCCCGCCGCACTACTTTGAACTCCGCGGCATCATCCACGCCCGTGATGTCGAAACAGCCGCTCTGGTGGGGGATGAGTATACGTTGCCGCCAAGAGACATTCAAAGTATAACCCAACGGAGTCATATAGCACAGAACACACAGAGCGCATACCCGGATATTTACAAGTATGTTGCCTACCTGGGAAAGGAAGTGGAAGTCCTGTGCCTTCTGCGGCAGCAAAAATGCCTGCCTCTCCTCCTCCGTGACGCCGCGCACCATTTGGTAAAAGATGTGGAAGGAGCGCTCGCCTTTGAGCTGTAGAGAGGAACATAATTCGTAAGCCGGTCTGGTTGATGCGCATGCACGAGACTTGCGTCCAGCGAAATGGGAAGGACGCGAGGCCACGAAGCAGACGTCTGCACCCAGCCCCCGTAGATGGTCCCACCCACCTGCATGGCCACTCTGCTCTTCTCAAGAAGGTAGGTCTTGATCGTGGCGCCGCATATGTGATGGCTACCATTGAAGTGGATTTGTATGAGTTTCCCGAACCGCGAACTGTTGTGATTCCGGAGCGTCTTTGCGTTACCAAAAGCCTCAAGAATGGGGTTGGTCTGCGAGCAGCAGTCATACCACACTCAGTACCGGGTCATGTCGTCCGTACGTCCCAGACTGCTCTCCTAAACACTCACCTCCAGCACCTGATCCTCCACGCCCGTGCCTCCAGCCAGCGTGGCGAAGTACTGCATGGCTTTCTTGGTGGTCTCCGTTTTGCCTGGATACACACACGACCGCGCATGCGACACCCCCACTCTGCTTGGTACTATGCCGATGGTAAGAGCTTGTAGGCGTCGCCTCACCGACGCCTCACTTTCTTAAAGCACTGTCTTTCCTAAGAAGCACGTAATCTTCCGGTTCCGGGTACTTATGTCGTGAATACAGGGTGCGTCGGCCAGGAAAACACAATTGACGCGCTTGCGTTGGGGGAATCAGCAATACATGCCGGAGTTGCCCACACGCTCCGACGTCCCCTACCTGCGCCGCTTTCTCCGCTGACCACCAGACTTTGGCTGCACTTGTTCCGGAGCATCTGGCGGAAGGCAGCCGCCGCCACCATGTAGATATGCGGAGCCAGATTGGTTACGGACTCCCGGGCCGCCTCTGCATTTGGGATACACCCTTAGTCACAGGTGCATCGATTAAGCAAAACCTCAAAGGACGCACTCACGCTTGTACTCCGCCGCCACCTCGGGTGTGTACAGCGGGAGCGCCTTGCATGGGTTGAGCGCGATTAACACAGGTCCGGCCCACGTGTAGATGTGATCGATCTTGTACCTGTGGCCGAGGCAGTGATATGTGTATAAGGTTCCCGGGAACGCTTTGCAACGGAGGTCACAACGGCCCCGAAAGCACAATACATACATACACTTCGACAAAAACCCGAGGCGTAATGCAGGTCGCTACCCCACAGGTGGCGTGGTCGGGTTGCGACGCAGGGTATGGACATGGAACTGCAGCAGGCCTCGCCCGGTGGTCTGAGCAGACTAGGGAACGGATACATATGGAAGCGCGCAAAATAATCGCTAACAAGGAAGACGCGAAAATGCTTCCTACGTATACGCAAGGGTTGCATCCCGCTGGCTGTTGTCCCGACGGTAAATGAGGCGCCCATACGCATACTTGTAGGCAGTATAGTAATATGATACAGGATCAGAACGTGAAAGGGCTGAGCCATATCTGCTTTCCTGACCGGATTGATCCGCGGTAATCCCACCTGTGCCCCAGGTTATACAGGATGCCCGGCTCGTTCAAGTAAGAAAGTTGAACCACGTCAGGTATGCCATCCTGTAACACCGGATTTGCTGGCACCACCAAGTCAGCGGCCACGGTCAGAGAAGCCGCTCCAACTTGAACTGTCGCGCGCCCATCATCGGACGCCGACAGCAGCTCTCCTTGCTGCCAAGTTGTTGCATCTTTCCGATAGAATACTTTGGCGCCGCGACCGAGGCTCGCTAGCGCTTCCATCGTCACCGCTAGTCGCGAGCATGTGCTGTGCCAGGCCGCAGGCGCGTTGTCAACATTATAATGCACTCAAAAAGGCGTGTGCTTAATATACGCAGCAGCCCTTCGCGTCATAGACTGTCAGTGCACTGTACGTCCAAAAACCTAGGTGGCATTATCCTACGGTGAGAAGGAACGAAGGTGTAAAGCATCCCGAGCAGGCGCCCTTGGTCTTTGGGTTGGATGTTGCCGCTTGTGTACGGCGTCTGGTTCCAAATTTAGGGAGAAGAGCCAAACCAACCACTTTACTGTGTTAGTTTGGCAAAATTTGAAGGTGAAAAAAATCGGTATTCTAGTATTTCTTGTAACCATGCTGTGGCCCGTCTGGCCTCTGGCGTCAATGACTTCATCGTTCGTGCTTCGTTGTACGGTTGTGCAGACGTAAAATTCGTCGCTGCCGTCTTCAAGGCGCAGATACTGCCTTTAGGGCATACATATTATGTAACAGAAATCTACGGAACCAAGTAGCGCCGACAGGCGGAATGGTCCTGGACTCCATGTCTTTCTGCTCCAACTGTGCCGAGTAATTGGTACTCACTGCCCAGCCGTTGTTATCTTCCCCACAGCTGCATCTTCGTCAGCTCATCTCAAAAGATGATGGAGTACGGCAGTCAGGATCAGCAACGTCTTCGACGGTGTGACAGAGCGTCTCAGAGCGTGACCAGGGCGTCCCATGGGACGTCCCGTTGGGGCTGCGGCCGCTGGTTTGGAGGACCCCGGCAGGTCATTGCATGCGGCAGTGCACGGAGCCTCCACGATGTCACCTTAGGACTCCTTAGGGCGAAGGCCCATAAAAAAGGTGCCGGCATCGGACAGGTTCGGACCAACTGCAACCTTATTCAGTTGGCGTCCCTCAACACGTCGGGAGGACTGATACGAGTATGGATTCCGTACTAAGAGCTCATTCCCGGTTCTGGTCCGAAAGAACAACATGTGCACTCCGGTGGTAATATATCAGATACATCTATGTGTAAGCTACAGGAAGCTACCACCCAACTAGGCACCCAGATATCTGCCTCGCGTATGGATGCTCGTTGTGAGCTCGACACGCCTCAGTCCCCGGGCTTTAGGCGGGTTCACAGGCCGTGATCCCTAGTGATCCAGACGCCGTTTCCCATGGTCCCTTCCTTTCCCTGGTTCAGGAAGTAGATGATTTAGAATATATTGTGCAATACAACAGCCCCGTAACCGATGGAAGACGCTCAAAATCCCAGCAACGCGGCAGCAAGGTATTGATACAGGCCGCGGTGCATGGATTTCATGTCTATGTCGTGAGAGATATTCCTCTCTTCACTTTCCGGCACTCAAGACATGAGGTCTCATCTCAGTCCTATGGCTGAATGCTTTAGGCGGACGAGGGGCTTCAAGGATGGATGCAACGTACGGTACCTGTTCCGCTATTCAAATGCGATGTGCCCGGTGGTTCTGCCTTTTGGTCTGGAACCCACTGTAACAGTTACTTGTACGCATGTGCCGGTCAAGGAGAGGCGGAGACAAGGTCGGAGGGACACAAGCGACCTACTGCGAATGACATGAAGGGCAAATGCCCAATTGCCGACCATCACTTCAGAAAACACTTTCGAGCCTAACCGCAGTTGCGCAATTCCACTCCTCCTGGCTGAACCCGGCACATCATGCAATCCGGCAGCCCAAGTGTACTTGGCCCGAGCCGGTGGCGGCTACCAAAGTCCACAGCTGTAGGCATCACGGCTGTCCGCCGCTTCCGGTTGCCCATTGGCCCAAACGAACCTGGCGTGCAGTGCATCAATGCTGCTGACAAAACCCATGCCCCAGTGCGGGCACGCATCCACTTATAACCCTCTCGGCAAACATATTGATCTTCAGCTCACCATGCATGCCCTTAGTCAGGGTCAGCAGTATCTGTACAAGGGATGCGGTATGTATCCCCATATCATATCACTCATTTCAAAGCGAGTGCGGTGGTCGCTTGACAAGAGCATGCTCGCCGTATGAACAAATCCGCACCGCACCGCCGTCGCTGCTTTGTGCTGCATCCTTATCACGTCACCGCCTCTACGCATTACTCCTGCAGCGCGCGAGAGATTCCATGCAGTGCACGCATCCGCTGCACAATCGCCTCCCCACACTGCAATGCACACACAGTTCATCCCCTGCACGGGCCAGGGACGCAGGGCAGCCAATTACTGGGCGCTGCCGCTGAGCCGCGTCCGCCAGTCGGCAAGCACGCTGTTGTTGTTGTTGTTGCTGTTGTTGAAGGAAGCCCCTGTGCCGGCAGGTGGTGCCTGGCGGGCACCGCCCTGGTCTGTGCGTTCGAGGGCAGACCTGCAACGGAGGGGGCATCGTGGGCAAGGCCATGTCTGCGTCATTGCGAGCGAGCATCATGGCGAGAATTGAAGCCTGACCAGGTAAGCGTGGAACCTCGCTAACTTATAAAAAGCTCTCCTAACCACAAGCTAACTGCCTCGGGGTACGGCTGCCGCGCCCACCTCGCCCCTAGCTGATCCACTTGTTGGTCGAAAGAGTTGCCGCCCAGCCGGAACCCAAATCGCTCGAACGTTGCGCCGTTCCCATTGCCGCCGCCCGCGTACACCTGCAAGTTTAGCGACGGTACAGTCAACGCGCGCAAACCTTAACCCTTCCGCTGCGAATGGCAAAGCAGCATGCGCAGCAAAGATGGGTTCCGCAGCTGCGAATGGCAAAGCAGCATGCGCAGCAAAGATGGGTTCCGCAGGATAATTGAAGTAAGTTATTTATATCCTCACCGGCTCGACTTCCTTGCTCGACGAGGTCGAACCGCGTCCCCAGCCCCAGCCGCCGCTGCTGGTGGAGGAGCCGGCGCTGCCGTTGCTCTCCGGCACAGACAGCGGCTCCTCATCGTCATCGCCATCACCGTACAGTTCCTCCTCACCCTCTTCGATCTCTGCCAGCCAGCAACGCCAGCAACGCACACAGGAGGGTAGGCGCGCTCATCAGTCAGGTGTGAACATATCGCCAGGGCGCCTCCGAACACTTTGGCATTCCACAGCACCGCAGTTAACCCTGCCGTCGCAGGCAACGAACCCACTCACCCTGCTGGAGCAACTTGATGGCCTCCTCCAGCGTGCTCTTCATGGCAATCTGGCTCTGGGCCACCTGGGCGCGAAGCGAAAGGTTCTCGTTCTCCATCTCCGAAAGCCGCGCCTCAACATCTTCGCGAGACTTCAAGCTGATGCTGAGCTCCATCTTGAGCCTTGCAACCTGCGATGTGGGCCCGGTGGGGAAGGATGGTGCGAGGAACAGGGACTTCCAAGGCATGTGCATGAGCCACAACTCGACTATGCAACCCATGGTCGTTGTCAACTGTTTCTGGCAGGGGCTGCTACTAGTGATACGCTACTCCACGGGGGCTGCTACTGTGGGCAATCATTCCTCAAGGCTCTGCGAGGCCTTACCTGAGCTTTTGAGGCCTGCAGCTCTTCAGCCTTCCGTGTCAGTTCGTACTGCGCGTTGCGGGCCAGCGCCCGGTATTGCCGCATTTCACTGCACAAGCAAGCAAGCGGAGGTGGTGGTGGCAGGGCATGACTAAACCCATACCAAAGGGAACACGGCGGATGCAGCGGGAACAGCAGACGTCACAACACTCACTTCGCCCATGCCTGCAGCTTGTTCTCTCGCGTCGTTGACTGGCCGTTTGCGATCAATGCCGCTTGGCCGGGGCTATTCGTCCTGCAGGGTTAAAATGAATCGTCGTTTCAGGCACCATGGCTCCATTTGGGCTCGGAAGACTGACTGACAGACAGCAACTTGCGTTGGAACTGGTTAAGGACCCCTTTAGATGATACCCATCCCCAAAACCCAGCAGCTGACCCGGCAACACCAATCCGCAAGTGGGTCGTTGCGAAAGGGCGTATATCGCCCGCCTGGTACCCACTGTCCAGGCAGCGGCCGCAGGATACAAGTCAACGGCGCATTACAGGCCAAAAGCTCCACAAGGTAAGTCCACCGGCCCTACGAGTCCTTTTGCAACCGCCTACCCCGCTCCTTACCAGTTGTCCTGCACCTCCACGCCCTGCTCGTCCTGGTCACCGATGGCCAGCACGCTGTTGCCGCCGCCCTGCCACGCCAGAGCATTCTGGCTGTCATGGTCCACTAGGACGTACCTGGTCGGTTGGCAGGCGCGGCGGTTGGCACATTTGACAGTTGATAGGCAGTTGTGCAGGACAGTACAGCCCAATACATTACACTACTTATCTGCCCGACATTACGGTCGCCTGACTTTCCCAACATGCGACATTGCGCTGAGTGGGCACTGCCATGTTCAGCTCAAATTGACGCTTACGGGCGCCAGAAGTCTACGACCACACACGTGCCCTTGCCGTTGGGAGCATACACGAATGCCCCGACTCTTAACCGTCCCGACCCAGATGGCCTGGAACGCTTTGCGGCCAGCCATCACATTCGCGGTGCCTTACTTGTACTCGTACACCGAGCCCGCTGGAAGCTCCACAGCTGCCACCCAGCGGTCGCCCTCCGTCCAGCTGAGGACGAGCGCCTTGTTAACGTCCCACGAGCCCAACTTGGGGTGCGAACCGATAATTTTCACAGACTGGCCATAACTCGTGCGGTACTTCAAGCAGAACTTGACCTACACACATGCGGACATACTAACGTCATACCGGGGTTGCGGGGGAACCTGCTCAACCATTAGGCGTGGGACATTGCTAGGGCGGCTTGACGGGGTAACCTTGATCGGGTAGGAGGTTTGGGTTTGTAGGAATCGCTTTGACATTAGTTGGGCAGCCAGCCTTGGAGAAAAGATTGCTATGTTATCTCTTTAGTCCTAATACGCAATGCCATAGAAATGCACAGGCTGTACACTTGAGCCAGTCCTTCGCGGTCGAGTAGGGTTTCAATAGCTCGACGTCAGCGAGGCATAGTAGACGACCGAAATAAGTTACTACGCCCAAGTCCATAAAAGACGGCAACCTGCTCGCCGCTTTCGGTTGTCTACACCGCCTGCCGGTAATTCTATTCAGCATGGGCAAGCCTATCGGATAACAAAATTGATGGCTACACAGGCTTAACATACCTGAACATTTGCAGAATCGTCCACGCCATCCACTACAAGCTTGCGCAGCGAGCTTGCCTTGCCGTCCGCCCCCATAATTGCGGTCATAGAGCTTGGGCCGGACACAGCACTTTTGCCCAATTTCATAGTTCCTACGGGTGCTACAACGCGCGCTGTAGGCTGGGTGGGCTCCGGCGTCCAGTTAGCTGTGTAAACAAACACGTTTGCGCATGACCGTTACCTTTGTGAGCAAGCGCAGTCTAGCCCTGACAACATTTTAAGCAACCCATAATCACCTGATTGACGCCATGGAGCGCTGCTGATGGCCATTTGCACACGTTGGCTAGCCGCGCATGGCGAAGAGTGCGGTCCAAAAGGAAGCTTGCTGCGCAATACTTGCATCGCTAGTACCATTTCACGCCGCGCGCCCTTTTGCAGGCAGGCGCCGCTTGAGGAATGGCTGGTCCGCTGCATCCTTTCTCAATGCTGTGACAGGGCTTGCTGTGCGCACCCTAAACGTCGTGCAATCTGGTTTATAACTGAAGTTAAAGTAGCAGTTGCAATTGAGAACGAGGACTCCCAGCAACCGCGCGTCCAATAAAAACCTCATATCAGTACGACTAAGTACGACGGCACCCTCTATCATTTCTATTAAGGCAAAACGTCTTCAATGAATGATCTGACCGGACACAATTGCTTCCAGGATATTGAAAGCGCCATTTAAAAAAAGCAATTGACGATTCCTGAAGTACCCCACTGTTTGGGTGGCGAGCGTCCTTGGCTTCATGCCTTCCTCCTCCCTTCTATCTTCTATACCTCACCTGTTTGTTTCTGTGCGACTCGTTCCCTGGCGGTGTTTCGCTGTCCTGCCGCCTGCCTTCCCGCCCTGCGGCGCCCGCCCACCCAGCCCATCCCTCGGACCAGTAACTTTTATGTCACCGGCAACGAGTGGCTAAGGCGCTGTCACAAGGAATGTCGCTCATGTAATTATGTGTGCTGGTTAGGGCTGGTTTGGTAGGGTTTGGTGAGGGGGTAATGGACAGGCAGGTCAACACAGCGGCTTATTCGTCGTGACCACCTCCGCTGCTACAATTGGCGGGGAAAGCAGAACTGTGCACTGCGTGTCACAACACGTGCCTCGCGGTCCAAGCTAACGACGGCCAGCGGTGCGTGCTGATCCATACTGATACACGTATGGCATGGGGAACGTGCGGTCATAATGGCTTGCTACACATGGCCGCATACAGCGTGAAGACGGCTGCTGTGCTGGTGTTGGGGACCTGTTCGTATCCAGCTTCGGGCCCTGCTACTGCCTACGGTAGCCGAAGCTTCCATTATGGGGGGAAGCCAAATGTTCCCGTGCGACGCAGCTGTCTGCCCTTTGAACGTAGATCCGCGAAGACACACCCGTGGGTGCGGCCCTCGGTCCACAACGACCTCCCAACGACTACAAACGGCAAGTGGAAGGAGGCGGGTCCGACCCGGCCGGTGCAGCCCTGTGCAGCAGGTCCCTCAAACGGCGACGGGTGCCCGCGTGTACTGCACATCGCCTGAGCTGCTGCATGGCAACGATCAGGCATGCCGCCACACGTGGCAAGGCGAGTGCCACAATTCCGTTGTTGCACCTGTTTCAATACAGTTAGCGGGTTGACGGGAAACCGCGGCCTTGCACTCGACTTCCACTCGACCTCAACGGACGTAGAGCAGCCCGAAATATACCTATTCGAAAACTCCGCTCGGGATTTCTTGCATTTTAGTGGGTGAAAGGCCCGGTTACAGTACGAACCACACAAGATGTAATCTGCCGTACAGCGGACCCATGGCCTTGTGGAATTGGGAAGGGCTGTCCGCAGGATACACCGCATCACTCGCAACCGGTCGCCAGGCGATTATCAACAACCCAGGCACATGTCAACCGGCAAGATCTATGCTTCCAGTTCCGCCATTACCTCACGGACTGCTGTCTGCTTTGGCCACAAACCCCGGGCCGCACCCCTTGCAATACCCCAGCTGCACGCCTTACTGATGGCCCTGATGATCACATCGCATGGTGATGGGTGCCATGCGATGCCATATCATGTCGGTGGGCAGCGGTTGGTCGCCTATAAAAGCGTGGTCGCCTCGTCGCCTCAACCCATCGCCATCATGATTAAAAATACATGCCGTAGTCGCTGGCTCAACGCCCTTGCACCGTATTCGAAGTCATGACCACCTGTGGCAAACAGCAATCGCGACACAACGACGGGGGGGTTGCGCTGCCAGATGTACTAGCACAGGCCCAACATGACCAATGACGCGCACCTGCTCCTGATCTCCCGTGTGCTGGCGGATACCAAACGCCTGGTTGTTGCCACCCATAGAGTAGACGCCTGGTGATACGGACGTGCGTGATGGGCGCGGTTTCCGAAAAGGAGGGAGGGAGGCGGTGGGTTGGTCGATTGAAGACCGCAGTAAGGGAAAGGGTCCATGGCAGGCGCCGGTATGGGAGCAAAACGGTGCAAGGCAGACCATACAGGCAGGGGCCTGAGCGAGCGATAGAGAATGCTGGACATGTTCACAAAAGAAAGCCAGATGGAGCTTTGCGGATGTCCCGGACGAACGCGGATGCGGATGCCCCGGACGAACGCGGATGCCGCGACCGACCTGCTGGCCTGCCTGCCTGGTCGGATACCACCACTCCCGCCACCTTGAACTTGTGTTCCCCGCTGTTGGTTTGGTCCAGCAGCGTGATTTCGATGTCGCACTGCGCTGCCTGTGTCGCGACCACCTCCGCCAAGTACAGCTGACTGGTCCTCTCGGTGATGTGGGCGTCTACAAAGACCTCGTCGCACTTGCAACCCGAGACACAGCTGCGAGGCGCCGGCAATGGCAAGAACCGCGTTCAATACCAAGCAGCTAGTAGCCGGTGAGGTGAGGGGAACATCTCGCCCGTCTTTTCCGACTAAAGGCATGGCCCCGACGCCCCCTGGTGTTAGGACCCCCTGCCCCTGTAAATGTAGATCCACAAAATCCTGCGCAAAAACACCTGCGTCGCCGCCTATCTATACCGGTAATTGTATGCCTACTGCCCGCCGTGCCTAGACAGCTAGCCCATGGCCCCTAATCACTACGCCCGCCCCTGCCCGCCGAGCGATCTGACACGGTCTGCATGCTTCCTGCCGGCCGTCAACTGGCGGCTCGAAATGTATTGAGGCAACCGCGAAGTCGGCACAATGGAATCAGGGCCGGCAGACCAGCGGCCAGTAAACGACAGGAATGCCACAAATGAAAGGGAGAGGGCTGGTTTCCGTTCAGGTTGAGGTGGATGGATGGGTAGGTCCACAATGTGCCCGTGCATCGCCTTATGCGAGCGTCATCTGTGTTGACGACAAAAACAAAAGATCGAGCCGCGAGATACCACGGACAAAACAACCTGGTGTTAAGTCGACGACCCAGGTAATGGGTCCGCTGCGATGTGTGTGCGAATACAGGAACACAGGAACCTTCGATAACCCCACCTGAACTTCGCTATGCCCATACGTTCGTAGGAGCGCAGATGGTGGAAGAACACTGTGGGCGTGGGTATGGACACGGCAGTATGAGCCGCCCGCGATACTCGTAGGCTTGCACAAACAAAATACGCGTAAAGTGGTAACGCAAGCCTGCGTACAACAACATCACAAATGCGAGAAACTACAAGCTTGTGCTGTGCGCCAGGTCGTGCGCACGTGCAGGACTAGGAGCCGCAGGCACGTGACCCGTCCGGACGAGCTCCCACGTGGGTGCCAATGGCGATCAAAGGCGGGCAGTGACCACGCGCTGAAGCGCCGGGCGCAGCGCGAAGCAGCCGTGCTCCAAGGACGCAGCCTCACGTTCGTACCGTGTACGGCCTCCGACACGTCAGCGCTGCTGGACCGGTCCGTGTCCAGTCGCACTCGGAACGTACTGCCGGGCTTGGTGGCCACGTAGCCGGGCTTGGGCTTCACGTCGGTTCCCTCATTCACGTATTCCCAGCCGTTGTTCTCGATCACCAGTTCCCTGTGGGTAGCCGAGTCGGTTTGCTCGCTTTGGCTACAAGCCCATGCGGGGAAGCCGACAGACAGACCGGGGAGGAGGAGAAGGGTACGCAACTACGACGGCAGCCACACGGTGGTATGCGTCCCTGGCCGAGAGCACATGGCACCTCACAATACAACGGGGACCCCTGATGAACCCGTACGTACTTGAAGTGCTCGTATAAGATGCACATGGGGCTATTCGGCGGCAGGTTCCCTGCGCAAGGGGAGGGCACTTCCACGTCAGCAGGTGGCCCCGTGGGGAGGTCCCAATCCTCCCAACGGAATGCAACCAAGGGCAGGGCCGGAAATCCCGAGCAGCGGCCCCCGACTCCAGCTCACCGCCGACCTCACCTTTATACATGGGCCGGGGCAGTGGCTCGGCGATCACCTCGTCGTCCACCGCAC
The DNA here is from genome assembly GCA_003116995.1 of Yamagishiella unicocca. NCBI lineage: Eukaryota > Viridiplantae > Chlorophyta > Chlorophyceae > Chlamydomonadales > Volvocaceae > Yamagishiella > Yamagishiella unicocca. The sequence continues at coordinate 544,774 of BDSL01000031.1, read as the reverse complement.
CTGGGGTTGGATCAGGGCCGGCCGCGCAGGGTAGGCGAGTCGTTGCGGCGGCGGGAGGATGCGGTTTGGGTTTACGCGGACAGGATGGCGGGTACGGACGCGGCCGCGGCCGCATCGCACGCACTCACCCACCCACCCAGCCACCTATTCAATCAAGTTCGCCAGCATGCATCTCCAAACGTCTGTCCCAAACGGTTTTTCCTTCGTACACGGTTTTTCCTTGCAACCCAGCCACCCACCCAACGGATTGATCATCAGGTCCAGCGCCGTCATCTGCACCATGTACACTGCCAGGTCGGTGATGACCTTGTGACCCAGGTCGCCCGCGTGGAAGTCTGGGGGCGGGGTTAAGCGGTGCAGGTCGGGCGCCGGAGTTAGCGGCGTTGGTCAGGGGAGTGGGTTAAAGGCTTAGGTCGGCGGCTGGGGGCCGGTTTGGCCTGTTTTAGACTTCGAAGGAGGGGCCCGGGGTTCGGGGCGGAGATCGGGGCGGAGGTGATGGCCCGGGGCCTGTCCTATTCTGTTCAGTCCTTCTCAGCTGAGTTCGGTTGAGTTGGGAGCCGGGGTTCGGTTCGGTTCGGGTTCAGTCCGGTTGGTCATGTTAGGTCAGGAGGTGGGGGCCCGCAGAGGCCATATATTCGAGAAACGGAACCCGGCCATACGGGCACTGCAGAAGCCGTGGGTCCGGCCACCGCACCTGCCATGACCTCCTCCCACAGGAAGCCGGGCACCTCCTTGTGCGCTGATACCCGGTACAGCGCCGTGCGCATGGATAGCGACTGCGCGTCGTAGTACTGCGCCAGAGAGCCCTGGACGTCCTCGGTCGTCTCGTGGAAGCCCCTGAACATGCCGCTGTGCTTGGGGTGCCCCTGGGGGTATTGCGCCTGGAAGGGGACGCGCGCAGTACCGTCAATATTAACGATAACCGTCAATATTGACGATTATTGTCAATAATTGTCAAGGACGTTATTTCATTGTCCTCCCACGACCCCTACACCTTGCAGCGTAGGCGGAGAAGCAAATCACACGGGGTTGCCGGCCGGTGCAATGCGGCCAGTCGTCGCCAAAGCAGCAAGCAAGGCATTGACGGGCCCAGCATCGCCAGTTGGCTGTGCACGCCATGCAGAGCGTGAGGTCGCCCCACCGGGCGGTGAACGTAGCCCTACCGGGTCCAAGCCCTACTTCGGAGCGGCCACATTGCGCAACCGGACACATAACGAAAGGACAAGCGCGGACGGGCGTGAGGGGCTGTAGGGGACGAGCGAAACTCAAGACTCGGGCCTGGCGGAGCCCCGTGAAAAGCGCTCCTGGCGGTTCTGGCTCCGGCACTTCGCGCACGGTGGATACTGATTTCGTTTGCATCGCAAGCGCGCGCTTCTGTTTCCATTACCGATGCCCAACACCATTGCTCTCCGCCTCCAGCCTCCTGACCTGGAAATGGATCATGTGGTGCACTAGTACGACAGCGGGCAGCCGCGGCAGCGCCAGCAGGCGCCTGAGGAGGCGCTCCATGTTCCTCACGACTCGGTTGTCGTACATATTCTCATCGTGGCCATCGCTGCACGAGTGGAAGGGAACGGGAGGCAACGCGGCGCAGCACGGAGGCGCAGGGGGGCAGGCCGTGAGTTGCGGTGCCAGTAAGAAACCTCCTCGCCCGGACCTCCTCGCTCGGACCTCCTCGGACACCCCTCCCTCGTGCGTCCTGCAACCCGCCAACGCGGGCCCGGGCCCCTGGGTCCCGCCCCGCCCGGGCCCTGGCTTGAACTCGCAGATCCGGCATCCCGCCCACTTACTTGAGCGTGAACTCAACGAATATGAGGTCAACGTCTACGTCCACTGACAGGTCCATGCACATGCTGGGGGCGGGGCGGGTTGGGGTGGCGAAAAAATACGGTTACACGACATGGGAAGTGCAGCTGGCGCGTAGTCTTCGGACACATGGCTGCGTGGGGTGGCATAAAAACCGGTTACACGATATGGGTGCGTGACGCGCAGGTGCAGCCGTAGCATACACATCCCAGGACCCCAGCGCACGTGGGTGACACGGACGGGTGACGCATCGGCACATCACATAGGGCCTCGCCAAGGACTGCAGCGGCCCCGGCTGGTGGAGCGCGCGATGCGCCGTGACTCACACCATGTACGACGACTGCACTCCTGGCGTACAGCCGTTCCGGGCCGTCACGTTGGACTTTGGGAAGGCTTTGATCTGCGTGTGAGGGATGCAAAAGAGATGTGCAATCAGAGGACCAAACTGCTTCTAGGTCGTTAATTTGGTAATCGGGAGTGACAGCAGGTGTGCCCCTTAACATGGGAACAGCACCCGGTACCGGCTACTCCCCCATTCAACTACACCCAGCGTTTTCCTTATCCATTCTATTACATGGAGCGCGGCGTCGCTTCGCGTGACGTATTGCACTTCCTTCAACTTTTGCGCACTTCGCGCCAATAGTCGACCCTTTGACCCGCGGCTTGTCCGTAGCTCTGTACGACAGCCTGCTCACCATGTACGACGAGAAGCCGCTGAACCAGTCGTCTATGCCGCGCCGTGAGGCGCCCTCTCCCCATGACACGCTGCGACACAAGGGGGCGCCGGGCAATGCTGTCGAGGCCGCAACTTGACGCTGTTCAAACTCCTCACGCTTGACCGGAGACTACATGAGGGTGCATGCGTTCCCAGTGTTAAGGTGGAAGGTTGTTGATCCAAGCGCCCAACTTCGCACGAGCGCCATATGCTTGACCGCTTGGGAACCTGCCGAGGATGCCCCCGAATGCAGCTCTTCGTCTCCATCCAAGCATGTACGGTATGCGGCGCCCGCCTAGGAGATGCCCCAAAGGGCCTTGCATGCATGAGTTGAGACGCCATCAACGTCCTTTATTTCCTCGACGCTTTCGTGGCTAACGTGCCGCCGCCGCCGCCAGGCAGCGCTCGGCACCCAGCCGACCAGCCACCCGATCACTGCCGGGAGGGCTCTCGATCTAGTTCCGTATGTCATGGGCCATGGGTGCTTAGCGGAGCATTTGCGGAGCATAGGTATGCACCACCTATCTGCAAGGTACCCTCATCTGCGGAGATGGAGCCGTTTAGGGGCGCATGAAGGGCGGCATGGACGTCTTGGGTGCGAACCTTCCATGCCAAGAGGTGGGAGAGCACCCGTCTTGTTCGCTAGCCCTCTCAAGAGGGCCCCCCGTGAACTTCGGCCACCGATACGGCATCGCCAAAGTGCTTGAACCCCCCCGCGAATGCGTACAGTCTACGTGTGGGCCCCGTTCGCGAATACGCAGAGGGCCCATGAAGGGCCGTCCTGCCCGTCGGTCAGGTAACCTATCCGTTCTGGCTCTGGCAGTCCGCCAGGTGACCTACCTTCCGCCGATTACCCCAATCCTGATGTCTCGATGCCCAAGTAGGTCCCGGACTACGCGTCGCAACCTGCATGCGGACCTGCCGGGACAACGATGCTGGTCGGCGGTGTGCGTGACCCACAATTGGCTTTTCCCAGGCTCAATGAGACAGGTGGAACTCACATGGTGATGCGCACAGACAACATATCCTGGATCCGAGCCCAGCTTTTGGCCGCTTGGGGTTGCGCAAGTTGTCGGTCCGAGGTTCATCGTCAACCGACTCACCCTAAATAAGACAAGCCCCGCCGGAGTTGGACCCTTGGGAGTGTAAAACTGTAATCCAGGACGTGTGATAGCACATCCGGTACGCGTTGGCTGTCGACTACCACCCGTGAAAAGTGGTGGCCCCAGTTCCAGTTGTACTCGGGTCGCACCCGGGTTCGCTCGCGCGGATTTGAATCAAAATAGGGTCCTAATGCACTCGGATTAGATAACCTCGGAAACGTGCAAAAACACAGGACGATTCCGTGCAGTAATCTCCTTATGAGCAGGGGTAGAGCCATGATATAATATACTTTGATCCGGCAACATACACTTCATGTATAAGGATCGGAAGTCTACGCAACAGGCTGCTGGATGCAGTGTTCAGACTGTCCCGTCGTTGCACAATTTTTGTACGGCGCGTTTTCAACCCCTCCAAACATCCTCAACAGTCAACACTATTCCCAATCTGTTTGAAGCAGCCGTGCGAGGTTTCACTCAGTACAGCTTAGCCCGCTTGTAACATTTTACCAACTGCGATAACGAACGCTTCTCCTTAGACCATACTGCCGTGGCCTTTCTCTCGGATGACCTCCCTCGATTATTATGATCCGGTATTAAACGTTGCTTAATGCCAAGCCGTAGTGCTTTAGGAAGGGCGTCCCGCGCCCGGTCGACGCAGCGACTGCAGAAGGCGCGAGGGTAAACAGCCACGGCATGAATACATAAAAGCCCTTGGAGCCTTTGGTCATGGAGGCAGACGAGCTCTCCCTTTTAGAGGACGTGACGACCAGTGAAGCATTCAAGGCGAGCGTCTCTCACAAAATGCACTCAGCCAACCGAGTTAATTTGTTTATCACAAGCAGCTTGACGTTATACGTTTACAGGTTCTTAATGAGCTACTTGCAGCCAGGGACATAAAATCGGAGCGGTCGGACGCAGCAAAGTCCAAATACACACTGCTGCATGGAGCACTTGTTAAAGCACTTCAGGTGAGTTCTACGCAGGCTTTGGGCCTTCATTGTGGGCAGGGCACCGTGCAGCGCGGCTGACCGGGCCTATCCCGTTGCGTTGTCGCAGACGGAGAAGGAGCTGCTCGAGCAGGCCAAAGCGTTGAAACGGCAGAAAGAGGTATCAGAGTTTGAGGCGAAACTTCGCCGGAAGGGACGGGGGTCGCGGTGCTCGGGCGGCTGGGGTTTGGGGCCTCATCCGCTTGCGGTCAGCTGCGTCCGTACTTTCCTACACCACCCGCCTCCCCCGACCTGCGCTCGCAGGACCAGGATGTGGCTCTGGCAGGCGCCGGTGGCATTCAGGGCCTGGGGGTTGGCGTGGATGACATCGACCAGCTGCGGGAGGACGTGGAGGCGGCACTAGGCGAGGCGGCGCTCGCGCAGGAGCGGCAGCAGCTGCTACAGCTGGAGGTGCGCAGATGCTGCAGGGAGGGCAAGGTTCCTGGGCCCGAGGGGAAGGGCTCCGGAGGGGAGGTGGTAGGCTGCTGAAGGGGAGAGATGGGCTAGAGGGGACTGTCGGGGACAGAGCGGAGCGTCTGGGCTCAGAGGCGGTAAGAGGGCCGTGGAAAGGAAAAGGGGCTGATGGGCAGGAAGACGGCTCGGGGGACTGTGCGCGTCCACACGATACCGGGAACGGAGCGGCACTGGAGGGACAGGAGGCGAAGCGGCGACTTCGGCTGTCGCCAGCATAGCTACAGCAGCTTCGGGCCCAGCCGGAATGGGCCCCGCTTTCAGGTTGGGGCGATGTGGTTGGGCCGATTTGGGTTGGGCCGATTTGGGTTGGGGTGATTTGGGTTGGGTGATTTGGGTTGGGGCGATTTGGGTTGGGGCGATTTTGAGTTGGGCGATTTGGGTTGGGCCAATGTGGTCGGGCCGATTTGGGTTGGGGTGATTTGGGTTGGGGTGATTTGGGTTGGGCCGATTTGGGTTGGGGTGATTTGGGTTTGGGTGATTTGGGGTTGGGGTGATTGGGGTTGGGGTGATTGGGGTTGGAGTGATTTGGGTTGGGTGGGGTGCGGTGGGATTCACGCTGCCGTTGCGATCAAGTGCAGGCACGCCAGTTCACGACGTCTCCCCCCTTCCCCCCAATCCTCACCCCTCCGCTCAGGTGACCGACCTACAACGACAGCGCAATGAGCTGGGGGTCCGGATGGAGGAGCTGGCGGCGGAGCATGCGGCGGCGCTGCAGCCGCTCATCAGCCAGTCGCGCACGGAGGCTGCGGCCATGGCTGACGAGCTGGAGGAGGAGCGGCGGAGGGTGGAGTCGGCGCGGGCGGAGCTGGACGATGGGAGGTGAGTGCGCTGGGGGGGGAGGCGCCGGGTGGCGGTCGGATGAATTCAAGGGGCATGAGAGGAAACCAGTAGGTCCGCACTGAGAGCTGTGTGCGGCGAAAGCGAGGAGCAGGGAGGGATGGGGATAATTAATGAGGGAAGTTAATGGCGGCAATAAGTAGGGATAAGGGGTGAAAGTCCTGAGGTCGAGCGGGTGACGGGTGCCGGGAGGGGGTTGGGCCAGGCGGCTGGAGGCTGGGCGACAGGAGGGGCAGTTGGGGCGGGGGCGGGAAGGTATGGGTGCGCGCTGGCTGGGTACCTGGGCTGTGTGGAAGGAAGTCCGACCACCCCCGCTAGCACCTTGCGCCATAGCTACTGTGGTAGGGCCCGCACGTAGCGCGCCTGGCTGGGGGGCGCGCATGCTGCAGGGGGAGCATGTTGCATGGGGGAGCGTGTTGCAGGGGGGAGCATGTCGCAGGGGGGGAGCATGTTGCAGGGGGAGCATGTTGCATGGGGGGACACGGGTTTGCAGCTGGGCTGTTTGGGGTCTTCGGTGGGAAGCGTCCAAACGGCATTTGAACGGCCAAGCCGCCTGGGCTTGCCGGGGGAACCGAAGAGCAGTCTAGACATGTGTGCGGGCAGCTGGGGCCGGAATGCCTGTGCGCGTGTAGGGGGGTCCGCGTACAGCGGGGTGCGCGTGTAGGGGGATAGCGTGTGATGCCCCAGAGTCAAATGAGAGGCGGGAGGGGTTTTGAGGGAAACTGATGATTCGACAGAGGAGAAGAAGGGGCGGGGCGTCCAGTATCACCGGAGACACACGGGCGTCACACGGCCTCGCATGCGGCTTCCACCGGCAGCGCTCAGCTCCCTGCCTCCGCCCCCCCCCCCCCACGGTTTTTCTCGCATCCACGGGTCTTCCTCGAAATCCCCCCCCACACGCACACCCGCCTCCGGCCCCGCCATCCCCCCCTCCGGCCCCAGGACCCGGCTGGCCACCGTCCAGTCCGACATGGCGTCCCTCTCCGAAGCCAAGGCGGTGGAGCGAGCCAACCTGGTCAAGATAGACCCGCTGCCGGACAAGGCGCGCAGGCAGGCGGACGCAGTGGGCTCCATCCTCAAGAGCGTGCAGGTGGGGGAATGGGGAGGGAGGGAGGCACGGAGGGAGGCAGGGAGCGAAGGGAGCGGAAACTCGCAGGTCGGCCCCCTAAGAAGTGTTTTGTCGGGCGGACAGCCAGGACGGCTGCCGGTGCTCGCCGTACAGGGCGCCGACGGGGCGGGGGGTTCCGGATCTGGATCCCGGGCTGATCCCTCGCCTGTCCTTGACCTTCCCCTGCGGCCCCCTGTGCCGTACACAGGGCCAGTTGGACAGCATGAACTCCCGCTTCTCGGAGCACGAGGCGCAGTACAAGGCGGCTGCTGCCCGGGAGCACGAGCTGCAGGAGGACCACAACCGGATGCTCATATCGCTGGACAGGGGGAGGGTGCAGGTGGGTTTGCGAGGAAAACCCACCTGTGAAAATCGTTTGGGACTTACGTTTGGAGATGCATGCTGGAGAACTTGGAACTTGGAGAAGTGGGGGGGACGAGAAAGGCCCGATTACACGAACGACTTAGGAGACGGAGGACACAAAGTAGCCGGCGAATAGTGTTCTATTTAGGTGGGAAGATATGGGAGGATAGGACCCGTGGGTCAGGTGGGTTTGCGAGGAAAGCCCGTGTAATAGGAAGCCCGTGAGCCAGGTGGGAGGGGGGGCCCACCGAGGAAGCTCGTATACGGGATACAGGAACGGAACCTTGAGGGATTGGGAGTCGATTGGGGAGCCGCGGGAGGCTGACGGTGGGAGTACGGCAGGGAGGGGGCAAGGGCGGGGGAGTGGTGGGAATGGGGGCAGCGGGGCGGATCACGAATGTAGTATCAGTGTCGTTCGCAGGAGGACGAGGAGGAGGAGGTTCGTACAGCCGGTGGATACCTTCCCTCCCTCCCGCCAACCTTGCCCCCACCTCACCGTCCTTGCTGCTGCTGCCTGCTGCTGCTGCCTGCTGCTGCTGCCTGCTGCTGCTGCCTGATACTGCTGGTTGATGCTGCTGGTTGATGCTGCTGCCTGATGCTGCTGGTTGATGCTGCTGCCTGATACTGCTGGTTGCTGCTGCTGCCTGATGCTGCTGCCTGATGCTGCTGGTTGATGCTGCTGCCTGATACTGCTGGTTGCTGCTGCTGCCTGATGCTGCTGCCTGATGCTGCTGGTTGATGCGGTCGCAGGTTGAGGCCAAGGCGCGGCACGCTGACGACATCCGCAAGGACGTGGAGCTGGCCAGCATCGAGGCGGACAAGATCCTGGCGGACCAGGTGGAGCTGGACCTGAGGGTCAAGGTGGGTGCGGCCGGGGGGCAAGATACAGCGGGGGGGGTTTATAAAATAAATCCGTGAATCCACGGCCGACAAACCAAGGGCACGGGGGGAGGAGACTAGGGTGCAGCGGGGGGGAGGAGAGGAGACTTGTGGGTTGGCATATAAAAGTCGCTAACGCAGCGGGGGGCGTGAGGGGCGGGCGGGCGGGCAGCGGGGGCGCAGCGAGGGACTCAGCGGGGGGCAGTGGATGGAGGGGGAGGGAAGGAAGATGGGGGGCCACGCAGGGAAAGGGGGGCGGGTTCGGTCGTTCCCGGCGTTGGTTCGTGGCGCGCCGTGTCAGGGAACCGTACGGCACGGTACGACACCGCGCCGAACGCCACCCGGCCCGCCACTCTCTCGCCCCGCGCACATCCCCAGAACCTGGCGGTGGAGCTCAAGGCAGAGAGCGACCACCTCAACCGCCGGCAGCGCGAGAAGGAGCTGATGCTGCGGCAGTACCGGGTGGCGGAGCAGCAGCTCAAGGACGCCCGGGACCAGCTGCCCAACCTGAGGTTCCAGGTGAGAGAGGGAGAGAGAGGGAGGGCAGGGGGAGAGAGGGAGGGCAGGGGGAGAGAGGGAGGGCAGGCGAGGAGAGGGAGAGAGGGAGGGTTGAGGCCAGGGGGTTAGAGGCCCACCTCGCGAGGTGGTGTTCTTCCGCCACCCCTCGTTTAGTCTCCACACCGCATCAGGTCACACGCTTGGCACACCCGTTAACACCCGTTGACACCACACCAGACCACACCACGCCCGTTACACCACGCCACAAAGCACCACACAACACCACACAATACCACGACACCCCGTCTTTGTGTACGGCAGGTGGAGCAGATGCACCGCGATGTGAACGCGCTGGAGGCCAAGCGCAAGGGCCAGTCGCGCGAGCTGCAGGACATCAAGCGCGAGCTGGACATCCAGATGGCGTCCTTCCTGCACGAGGAGTCGGACGGCAAGGGCAAGGTGGCGTTGTTCCAGCTGACCTTCAAGGAGGTGAGCAGGGGGGGAAGCACCCCGGGGGGGGCAGGCGTACGACATTCAAGCCCGGCGTACGGCGTCGTACGGCTTGTGGCCCTCCGTTTCTGACGTTCCTGCCCCGCTGGTCGCGCCCTCCCCCCCGCAGGTCGCTAGTCTGGAGTCGGAGCTGGCGGAGTTGAAGCGCGAGGAGGGGGAGCGGGACATGATCCTCCGGGAGCTGGGCAGCCAGAGGGACAGGCGAGCGGGCGGCGGTTGGGGGAGGTTCTCTCTGCTTTTGAGCGCTCTTTGCGCAATGTGCGTAGCGCGCGCAACAGCGCACAGCGCAGCGCACGGCGCGCGTTGGCGGGGGGTGGCTGCGGCCGGGGGCCAGGGCACGTAACGGCACGCCGGATCGGACGTCACCGGTGCTGTTGGTGCTACGGAGCTGATGGCCGACACATATGGGGGACTGCCTCACCGCCCGCCCCGGCACTCACCCCCTGCTCCCCCCTCTCTCCGGCACTCAACCCCTGCTCCCCCCTCTCTCCGGCACTCAACCCCTGCCCCCCCTTCTCTTCCCACGCCTGCCCCCAGGGTGGCGCTGTCCATCGCTCAGAAGCTGAGCAAGGTGAAGGACGTCCAGATGACCAGCCGCATCAAAGAGGTGGAGCTGGCGGAGCTGAAGAAGATCCGCAAGGAGGTGAGGGGGCGGGGGCCTGAGAAGACCCGGTCAGACGACGTAGGAGACGGTCGGCGGAAAATAACAGGATGAGGGGGGGGGCGGGGGGCAGGAGTGGGGGACGGGAAGGGGCAGTAAGGTAGGGCGCAGGATAGCGCCTGTCCTGGCGTGGCTTGCTGGACCTCAAGCCGTGAGTTTGGCGTCCGCGTTGTGGCGTCCTTGGGGTGGGGGTGGGGATGGAGAGCAAGCCCCTTAGAGAAGGGTGCAGGGGCGGATCAGGCTGAGGGGGGCTGCGGCGAGGAAGTGCGGGTTGCCTAGCAGGGGCGTGTGTCGCCGGTGAGGCCTAGCCTCCGCCACCACCACCATCACCACCGCCTCCGCCACCACCACCACCACTGCCTCCGCCACCACCACCACCACTGCCACTACCACCACCGCCTCCGCCAAAAGCCCATTGCCGCCCGCTGAGCCCCCGTCTCGTTTCCTTCCAGGTCGGGCGCCGGATCCGGGACTTCGAGAAGCTGTACGACCTGGTGAAGAACCAGCGCAACAAGTTCGTCAACCTGATCCAGGTGAGGGGCCTCATCCTCCGATCCATGCAAGGTGGGGGCGAGGAGGCAGGTGTCAGCAGTGCGTGTGAACGAGGAAGGCTTGGGGGGCTCGGGCGATGCCAATGGGGCAGGGGCAGCCGGCATGACTGCACCTCCCCTCAACCCGCCAGCTGATGCAAAAGCCTCCCATGCCCTGGGCGGCTGCGGTCACCCCTACCCCCGCTGCATACACCGCGTACACACGGGGGAAAAAACCCTTCTTCCCCCGCCCCCGCCGCCGTAACCGTGTCTTTCCGCAACTCCCCCCGCCGCCACTTCCCCCCTCCAGGCCGCCAGCCAGAGCACCACGGAGATGAAGGACAAGCTCAAGGTGCTGCAGAACGAGCTGGACATCCTTCAGAACGAGGTGGGCATCAAGGACAAGCTGCTGCAGCAGCAGCACACGCAGCACCAAGCCAACATCGCGGAGAGAGACCAGCTGCGGGTGGAGCTGGGCAGGTGAGGGGGGGTTACAGAAAAGAACCGGTGAGGGGGGAGTGGCTGGGACCAGCTGCGGGGTGGCGCTGGGCAGGTGAGGGAGGGGGGGTTACAGAAAAGAACCGATGGGGGGGGAGTGGCTGGGAACAGCTGCGGGGTGGCGCTGGGCAGGTGAGGGAGGGGGGTTCTGAGGGGGTACATGGAGCCTTAGGCGACCGAGTGGCTGGGCGCACCCCTTGTCGTGTCCTTCGGGATGAGCTGATGACGCCCAACTTCGGTTGCCCAACCGCCAAACCGCCAAACCGCCGTCAGGCTGGGCATGGTGTTCCGCGACAAGCAGACCGTTGTGGACGAGCAGATCAGCGAGGTGGACAAGCTCAACGCCATCATCAACGGTTGCGAAAAGGAGATGCTGCGGCTGAAGAAGCAGTACGAGCTGGTCATCGAGGCGCGGAACTACACGGGTGAGGGCGTGAGGCACGGAGCAGCGAGGATTGAGCACGGAGTGGCGCACGCACAACACCGGCGGGGAGGCCCTTGTGTGGCGTTATGCGTAGATGGGTGGGCCTTATGGGGGATGGTTGCTGTTGCCGCCGCAGCCCGGGTGTCGTATCGAACCATCCATCTCCCACAACGCCCCGTCCGGTACCGTGGGTGCGAAGCAACGGTTAACACATACGTCTTTACGCACACCTGCGCAATACGGCAACACATCTTCCTCCCGTCTCCTCACCTGCGCCCTTCCCCCACTCCCGCCGCCTTTACTTTAGTCGCTTTCACACCACTTTTTCTTATCGACAACGTTGCCTTATCACCTCACACTACGATTCAGCAGCGCCTCCGCTCCGTCTACTCGCCTCCCGTCTCTTCTGGACCGCCATCTTCACCGCCTTGGTTTGTCGGCCGTGGATTCGCGGATTCTCTTTATTCCCCACTCCCACCTGCGCCCTTCCCCCACCTTCCCTTTCTCCCACCTGCGGGCCCGCCGCCGCCACTCCCCCAGGCATCATGCTCATCGACCGCAACGACGAGCTGTGCGTGTTGTACGAGAAGTCCAACATCCAGGACGAGGTCATCAAGGGTGGGCAGCTGGAGCTGCGGCGGCGGGATGACGAGGCCAGGTGGGGGAGGAGACGAGGGCGGGAGGGAGGGGAGGGAGGCAGTGGTCCGCCACCACCGCCACCACCACCACCACCACCCGGCTAAGACCACCCTCCCTCCCTCCAGTTCCACACGTCGCCGATACGTCAGCTCCCCGTACCACCTCATCCTCCGCCGCGCCTGAGGCGACGCCTCCTTCCCGCCTAACCCCCCTGCTCTCGCGCCCTCCCCGCCTTCCGCCCCCCGCCGGGCCCCTCCCTGCTGCACCAGGCGCCTCTGGCGATGCCTCCTTCCCGCCTAACCCCCTGCACTTGCGCCTTCCCCCCCCCGCCGGCCCCCCCCCTCCCCTCCTCCCGCACCAGGCTGCTGCGGCTGGAGGTTTCGGAGCTGGAGCGCTCCATGGCCGTCATGCGGCGGCTGGTGCCCAGCGTGCCGCTGCTGGACACCGACGTGGCGGCGCTGCAGAAGGCGCTGTTCGAGGCTCGCCGAGAGGCGGAGGCGCTCAGTCTGGCGCTGGAGAACCCGTCCAACCAGGGGCGGTGGCGGCTGCTGGAGGGCAAGATCCCGGACCGCGAGGAGCTCAGCGCCAAGATCCAGGCGCTGGAGGAGCGGCTGAACGACAAGAAGGAGCAGCTGCTGGAGAAGGAACTCATCCTGGAGGAGATCACCAGCCTGTCGGACAAGCTGCGGGTGCAGGTGGGGGACAGGGCAGGGGAGGGCAGGGCAGGGCAGGGCAGGGCTTCGTAAGAGGTACGTAGCTTTACTATGTAAAGCTACTAAAGATATATATTCATATACCGCTTAGGGAAGGGGCGGCGGACGGTGGCGGAAGGTTCTGTAGATACTGAATCACTGCCGCGCTGTATCCATTACCAGTATCTATAGTGGGGGTACTAGTGGGGGTACTAGTGGGGGTACTAGCAGGGGTATAAGGATGTTTCTCTAGGTTGCCGCGTCGGAATGGCCGACCGCGCAACGAGTGGCCATCGAGCCACCCGGGAGCGCTCCGAAGGCCCCAAGCTTCCGGCTCCTTAGCTTCACTGCGCCCTTGCGCGCCTCGCGCCGCTCAGGCCGCCGAGGGTCGGGCCGACACCCTGGAGCTGGCCCAGCGCGTGAACGAGTACCAGTCCAAGCTGCGGGCCGTGACGCGTAAAATTATGGCCACGGTGTCCGAGCTGTCCATGTACCAGGTAGGGCAGGGCCTGGAGACTGGGATCTCGGGGTATGGCGTATGTGTGGAGGGGGAAGGGGGGAAGGATGGGGCAGGAGGTGAGAAACGCACACAGCGGTTGTGCGGATGCAGCGACTGGTGGTTCCGTGCGGTTAGCGCAACCGCAACCGCAATCGGACTTGCGTGGAGGCCGGCAGCCCATATCGGTAAAGCCGGAGCGCGCGTGCGCGCTGTACGACACCTGCAGGCCAGTGCGCTCAAGCTGGGCGCGGAGAAGGAGGAGCTGGACGGCGCGGTGTCGCTGGCGGCCCAGCGGCTGGATGCGGGGGAGCCGCCAACAGACGATGCGGAGCGGGAGTGGGCCAGGTGCGTGCATGGATGCGGTGGGGGAGTGGGGGGGGGGGATCCCGCAGGAAACGGCGACCGCGGCCCGCCTGCCTGCCCGCCTGCCTGCCTGCCTGCCTGCCTGCCTGCCTGGCTCACGCGGTTGTCTCCCTCGCTTCCTCTGCTGTCCGCTTCATCTCTTCGCCCGCTTGCCTCAAGAATTTGGAATACTATTTGATGCCTGGAAGCAGCAAGTCCCCAACCCCTTCCCACCCTCGGGCCCAACCCGCAGGATCGACCGGGAGCGGCACACGCTGGAGTCCCTGGCGGACGAGCGGAAAGTCATCGCGGAGACCCTGGAGGCGAGGGTCAGCGAGGTTCAGTCCACCGCAGGTAGCGTATTGTGAAGGGGCGGGGCGGGCAGAGGGTAAAGGAGTACAGTGGCAGTACAGGTGGCGACGAGGGACTGGGGAGATAGAAGGAGGCAGGAGCTGTGTCTGCTCCGTCGGCGGACCCAACTGGCAGGCGGCGAGTTGCTGATGCGCTTGCGGTCCCGCGTGTCGGGCCTTATGCACCGCGGCCGCTGTGCACAATGGCCATAATAGGTCACACTTTGCTACCGATGGGACGAGCACACCATCCTAGCACCATCACCCTCTGACCCCTGACGCGGACCCCTGACCCCTGCGCAGATCCGAGGCCAAACGCCTACATTCCGGAGAGCCTGGGCATCCCCAAGCCGTACGGCTCGTTTGCGCCCTTCAAGCCGCAGGTGGGATACACGGGGAGGAGGACAAGGGGGCGGGGGGGGTGAGGGTGAGGGTGGGGGGGGGGTGAGGGTGAGGGCAAGGGTGAGGGGAGACGGGGCGCGCCGGCGGGGGACACGGAGATCAGGGGTGAGAATAAGGGGAGCCCTCCCGGCAGCGAAGATGCAGGGCGATCCGCAGTGAGCTTGGCGGTAGCCTCCCTCCCTCCCTCCTACCTTCATTGGTTGCTTCACCCCTCCCTGGACTCCCCGGCTGCGGCCCGCCCCTCTCTCCGTGACGACGGCGCCCACAGGAGCCGGGGTCTACCATGCGGCACATCCGCAAGCCGGTGCCGAAGGAGGTGATCATATAGAGAACCAAGCTGCCTGCGGCAGCGCGCACAAGCGGCGGCGGAGGGTCGATAGGGGCTTGGGGAGGAGGGTCGATAGGGGCTTGGGGAGGAGGGTCCGTGAATGGAGACCTCGGCGGCGGTGCGAGGGCAGTGGCGCCCCACACGGCTGCAACAGCCCGTGTTTGCAGCGCACTGGCATGTGGGGGGAAGCAGCGCTTTTGCAGCGGAGGCAGGGAGGGGGGGGTCGGGTGGCGGCCGGGGGCGGCGGCGGCCCGTGTGCGCCACTCGCGCGCGCAGCAGCATGTGGGAAGTAGGATGGTTAGGCAGGTAGTTGCCCGCCGTGGGCAGCGGCAGCAGCTGGAGCTGGGCTTGGGCTGCGCTAGAGCTTAGCCGCTGATGAGTAGCTGGTAGGGGGCCATTCTTGGGGGGTGGTTATGTACGGAAATCCGAGAATCCAGCGGGGGAAGACGGGAGGAGCTTGTATTGGAGACATCCAGCGGCTCCGGAGCGCAGGTAGAATGGTAGATGCGACTTATGTGGTGGCTTCAAGATCTTTTGCGTCTCTCCAAGGATGTGGAGGCTGAATGCAACAATCCTTGCGCGCTGATGAGGCCCCCGGGCCACCGCAGGCGGCGCACCTCAGCCCGACTATTGGCAGTTTGGCACGACGTGCGTCGCGACTAGGATACTTCAATACGGACACATCAATGGGTGTAGCATATAGGGCCCCGGGACTCCGGCACGATGACCTGCTGTTCCTGTACGGCTTTGGGTGCCCAAAATTGGGTCGCACCCGAATCGTTTCATCGGGGCCCCAAACGGTATTGTCGTTGGTGGTTGTGATGCTGTTGATCCCTGGTGATGGTGCGTTCGGCCAAGCAGTGCCTTGTCATGGCACGGAGATGGTGGTGGTGGTGAGGGTTGCGATGTTTTGGGGCCACCGGTGTGTCCCGCCCGGTGGCACGGTGCTGCCGCCGGCGGTCGGGCACATCGATGTAATGGCTGTCTCCGGCGTGTAGCTCCGCTGAATGAACGCTCCGTCGATTCAAGCAGCGACGTTATAGCGATAATTTACATTCTTACGAGAGGGAAATCGTTGCTCCGCATTGCGAGTATACGGCTAACGGCTAACATAGAATGTGGCATAGCCGCATACGTGCAACTCACGGGGTTTGTCAGGCAGCGGTTAGACTGCCTGACTACATTGTGGCCTGCTGTTGGAGCTGCTCCAACAGCCGTAACGCGCATTGGAAACGGGCTTAACACCCAAACCAACACGCTAATAGCTAGCCAAACCTAGCGTATTTGGAGCAGCAAACTACCGGTACCTAAACCGTCTTCAACGGTCCTCCATCTGCGCCTCCAGCGGTTGTCCATTGCTGCTGGGGCCAGTACTTGCCAGACAGATCGCTCCATGGTGCCGATCCGCGGCGTCCCGTCCATCCACCCATCCACCCATTTATTTTGCATTACCCTGTGCGCGAGACTGTGCACAGTGTTCCGCACCCGCCAATACTCTCCCGCCTCCCCAACCCCCCTTGCTCTGCGTTGCGTCTGGCAGCAAGCAAGCACCGCATCTATTCCCCCGCCACTTGCACATACAAGCGTTCATTCATTAGACCATCCCCCTGACCCCCTCAGCCCCGTGGATGAGGCGCTTGAAAGCGAGGAAAGGAGCTGCACCAGCTCAGCTGTCGCCTCTAAGGGAGCCCCACGCGCTCCAAGAAAGACAACGAACTAACGGCCTGTGCACGACGGCAGCTAGCGGCAGCTCAGCGCAACGCTCGTCGATGTCTACGAAGACTCCAGGGAGCTAGCCCTGCTGAACAGGTCAGCATGTCTGCATGGCATCCTAGCAATTTCCCGCCAGCCATCCACAACGCCAGTCTGCTGAAGCCGGAGTGACTGGTGAGCAGGCAGCGCGCGCGGGACAGCAGGTACAGGTCGACGAAGATGTCCGCGAAGTCACCAGATGGCTGCGGCGTGCTGCTGCTGACTTGTTTGGTTGCGCCGACCTCGATGTGTCGCGCGATGATGTTCGGCGTCACGAGCTTCGTGAGAAACCCCTTCAACACGAACTGCCGGAACACTGATGGCGCGGGGCAGGGCGGGGCAGGACACATCAAAGTAGGGTCCTTAGGGTCAGGACACGGCGGGCATGGCAACACACAACAGAGTACGTACGTTTAAGCCTGGGCCACGATATGACAATCAACCGCTGCTGAGCCGCCATTTAACTAGGCAACGCTGTACACACACTTCCGGGGTAGCATACACTTTGTCACCAGGAGGTATCCAACGAGCCGTAGCCAGATAGGTGTGGCCCGCACGGTTGGGGGGGCGGTTGGGGTGGCGGTTGGGCGGGGGGGAGCCACTGGCGCTGCGGGATATGACTGTTCGGGTTGGGACGGCTGTGCAACTGGTCGAGGTCGCGGACGCTCGGCGGGCCGCGCATGAGATGTTTGTGCGCGAAGCGCTTGTGGGTACCGGGCCTGTCCTGCCAGCGGCCTTGAATGCCCTGCAGCAAGTGTTTCGGCGGCTCTGGTCCAGCATGAAGTGGGAGCCTGCCTATAAGGAGGGGTGGTGGCGGTTGGCTGTGGATGGGATCCCCCTGCTCGGGAACTCTCATATGCGGACGGCAGCAGCAGCCCCTTGTGGGTGCGGTGTGCCGGCTGGAGAGCATCCAGGGGCGGGTACCCCCCGCCTACACCACTTTTGGTTCTGCCCGGTGGCTCAAGCAGTGATTGGCCAACTCGAGACCCAGCTCGGTGCAGAGGTGACACGGGCGCAAGTTTGGTTGGTGCAAGCACCTCCCGGGGTACAGCCCTGCGTCTGGGATGTAGTAGTCCTGGCGGCTATTACTGCCATGGAGGCGGGGCGCCGGTTTATGGCCGCGGTCTTGAAAAGGGCGGATGCTGGTGGTCCCCCTCTTACTCCGGGAAGTGGTATTCTGGATCGTGCCATTCGCCGTGGGGTGGTGGAGTTTTGGGCCCTTCTGAGGGGCTTTACTGCGTTGGGGCTTCCCCAGAAAGGTTGGGATGCAGTGGGGCCTCGGCATCCGTTCTTGCGGGTTGTCGCCAGTCGCCTTGTGTGCGGGGGACCGGCGGAGGTTGTTGGAACGGTTACAGTGGGTTCCAGACCAAGAGGTAGAACCATCGGGCGCATCGCCCGACACTGAAAAAGACGGAGGTAATGGTGGACTCCGGGTTGTCTTGGGGAGCGGGGTTTCCCGTGCTTCTTACTCTCCGGCTCTATATGCGCGTTGAGCCCTGCTAGGGGTCCGTGCCTTTTGGGATGAGAGGCGGCTGGTCCCGATGATTGCATCGTTGCGGCGCTTCACTGGTTCCTCGGTTGCTGGGCTGTTAGGTTGGTTGATGGGCAGTACCTGATAGGAGTGCAAATTCCCCCTGGGGTACTGGCTGCTGCTCTGTGTGCCTACGGCCTGTCGATTTGGTGTTCTGGTGGTTTGCCTTTGTTTCGGTGCATGTCGGTCTTTGCTTCCTCCGTCTTTCAGTGTCAGGCGATGTGCCCGATGGTCCTACCTCTTCGTCCGGAACCCACTGTAACCGTTACAACAACAACAAGGTGCGGCCGGCAGGACCCGATGCGCCCGATGGACCTACCGTAAAACCATATGGCCTGAAGCCCACTGTCGCAGTTACCGGTACTGCTTACCGTTGAAATCCGTGATGACCAGCATAGGTCGGACATCCAAATCAAGGCCGACCTGTCCCGCCAGTCGCTGTGCGCACGTCAGGGTGGCGCCCAGCACCGAAAACTTAACGGCCTGCTCCTCGATGCCGTCAGCGTCAAAATGCCTCCTGCACGTGAGCAGGGCGGTGTGGTGAGGCGGATGGCCCCAGGAGGAGGCAGGGAGGCCAGGCTGCTGGCTGGCTGCCGGTTTCCCCTTCGAGCGGCAACGATGGAAAGCAGGGCACCCCATGCGCTGATTCGATGCCAGGTAGGGGCAGCAAGACATCGCCTGACAACAGATCGACCTATCTAATAATCAGCAGCTAGATTGCGCAGGGGGGCGATGCATGGGACGAAGGTAAGGAACATACAGGACACGGCGCGTGGGATGAAAAGATAGCGTACCACGCACAGCACCCTTCCGGTTTAGGCTCATATGGGATAGTGGGCCGCCCGTGGGTTATAGGGTTTCCCATGTCAGGACTTAAGTTCCTGGTCAGTACATCGCTCGCGGGCCTCCCATGCAATCTAGTTGCTTGGCTTACCAGTGCCATGCAACGTACTCCACGGGGCTTGGCCCGTACAACTGTCGCAGGTGTTGCTGGCCCCGCTCCACAATAGTCGAATTCAGCTTGAACAGGAAGTTATAGTAGCATGAGCCAATGGCTACACTCCCCTCTGATTCTATTGGGGCGATACCCGTCTGCATAAGGGGCAACGGCATGCATGGTCGTCAAATGCTGTGTTGTACCTTATGGGTGAGGTTTCATCCATGCTCAGGTAGGCTCGCTGCTGCTTGCCGTACCATTACGTTTATTTCGAAGACCTGGTTTGTTGTTAAGGAAAATTTCTGCGTTTGCAGAGCGGTGAACGGCGATCGACGGGTTTAGGAGACCGTCGCCACCGTGAATTCATTTATTGCAGCTCGCTTTGTGACATGCGTAGGTATGGCGGGACAGGTGTACTGTTTGGCGTTACATAGCAATGGGGGCGAGTCTGGTACGGGATGGAGGGGGGCTATTACATTGCGCGCCAGACCATATGACAGTGCCATCGGGAAACAAGTAACAGTTACTCGGAAGACACTTACCTTTGTGGACTGCCAAGCCGGCATCGCCGCGGGATCCGCCCGATACACGGCATCGTTGAAGATTTGGTCGGCTGCGTCGTTAATTGTGGTAAAGAAGTAAGCCGACGTTACCATAGTGCAGTAGTACAGGACAGTAGTACAGTAATTAGGACTTGGTTGCGGTTTGTTCTAACACAAAGTGCTCGAGGCACGTTCTCACCGATTCACGTGCGGCAGCACTATAAACGTTACATCTGCTTACTGATAGAATTTTCCTCGTGCATGTATGTTTCATTCAGACCCGAAAAGGTCCAGTCGATCTCGTTCGGAATTAAGAAGTTTGTAAGCGGGGCAGGAATTGTCCAGTCCACGAGCAATATTTTCTTGTGCGCCCTTGCCACTCGAAGAGCCCACATCGTACCCCGGATGCGGTCTCCTGGGAGGATGGATTGACACCGCGGGGTGGATTGAATAATAGGAGGCAAGACGAGGGCATGTGACACAAACGTATCAAGGCTGCTGCATATTTGGGTCTAAATCTCTGTAGATTTAACAGGCTGCAAGCAAATATAAACAAGTAAAGCTTCCGCCGGTCTTTGCGTCGAAGGAGATCAACAGACCACGCACAGCCACAGGCGACTGATCGCGCGGACCTGTTCCCGAGCAGCGCGGCCCCCAGCAGCGCTGGATGAGGTACTGAGCGTCCGGCGAGTGCTTGTTGGCGTCGTGGAAAGCCTTGTAATCAAGTAAAAGCTGTCGATGCGGTTCGGGGCAATCTAACGGCTGCGCCTCTGCTGTCTTTGTCAATCTATCGTTGCCCACCAGCGCAAATAATTGCACTGCCAGCACCAACCGGGCAAAATGAAAGCGGCGCTCCATTATTGCGCTGAGCAAGGCAGGCGGGGTGAGTCCTGACTGGCTCCCCAACCAAGGATTGATTAAGCAGAATGCGATAGTTACAAAGGAGGTGGAGATCATTTTTGTACAGACGAACCCGTGTAAATCTACCGCCGATGCCGAATAAAACCGGTACACGGGTCGGACGAGCAGCACAGACGGAGCGCAGAGCCAAATGACCGAATGCAGGACGGAGATTTCTGAAAGGCAAAAATACAAGCGAGCGTCGGGAAGCCGCGCGGAGGATGCTCGTCATGCCATTCCCTGCTGGAAAAAGCCGAGATCGACGCCTCGCGGGCATTAATCATGGTTTCGGCGCCGCTCCAGGAACGCGTATATAGGCATGACGGTTGGAGTGAAATACCTCGCAAGTGTATTGTTAGGTATGGTTCGTTGACAATATAACGGACGTCGTCTTATACCGTCTGGTAACTTTCGGGTGGTAGCTGGAGTTGGGTGATAGCTGGCTCACGCTCGGAGCTGCAGGGATAGCCTTAGCACGTTCGGGATGCCACATCTGGTATTCCCGGCCGTGCTCGAAGTATCCTCTCGCACGATGTGCCCAGTTGCAGACGTGTAAAAAGAGTGTCGAGCATAGTTGCCCCCGCAGGCAACAGTGCAGCTGTGGGTCGCGCTTCGGTCGAGAGTCAGGATACCCGGGGCAGACCCCGGAAGAGGTAGCGACTTGCGGCGTTCACCTGCTAACGTGCCTACGACCTGGTCAGTTGTAGAGGGTTGTAGCCTGAGCGCTAACGACGGCGCCACGACGGTCAGCCAGGAAAGCACGAACAGCACGGCCGGGAATCTGTCGATGAGCTAGTCATTGAGCAGACCTGCGCCTTTGTATAGGACTTGTTAGGGGCGAGAAAACCGCGTCTGCTCCCTCCCGATGCCCTTATGGCCAAGCCAGCCAACAACCTTTTTTCTGTGCTTTTTGTCTTGTGCCTTGCCTTCAGGTCGCTAGCAGAGCCGAGGACAGTCGCAGCAACCTCCAGTCGCGGATCTAGCCACCGGCTGGGGTACGTGAAGCTGCGTCCTCGAGCTCTGTCGCGCGACCTGACCGGCCGCCAAGCGAACCGATACCAGATCAGTGGCAATGGCAGAAATAGAGGAGATCAGGAGTCCTCTAGAAGGAGATGGGTCGTCGGCATAGGACTTTCGGCCTTTCGCGGCTGAGGGCGACATTACTCCGTTGGGCGTGACATTATTCGCCCGACAGTCCGGCGATGTGCCCGATGATTGCTTCTGGCTTTTCGTCTGGAACAGCGCTGGAACGCACTATAACGAGTGCTACTACTCCGGTATGGGTTGGATCCTGTTGGATAAGACAAAGTTAAATAACAGCGAAATTACGGGCCAGTGGCAGTAAAAACTACAACGAAAATAATCAAAAGGAACTTTAGCACCTCATGCCAGCGGAACCCTCGTTTCTTTGTGGGAGTCCTTCCCGCTGCTGGGCCAACGATGGCAGCTACTGCAACCAGGTCCCTTTGCCAGGCAGCCATTGACGGTTAGTGGCGGTATGAAAATCTGCACGCTTACCTGCATAGGCCAGCCGCTGAATGAATGACAGGACAAGCCAGGGCGGGTCGCAGGGCGACGGTTGCACTTCGGTTGTAACGGGTTAAAATATGTAGTTGCAAACGTTGCCGCTGTAAGCATTGGCGCAACGCATTAACGTGCGGCAATAGAGTGCTAAACAGCAGCAGTACTCGCACTCGGCGCACACACGGTCCTGTAATGGGCTCGGACTGGCCTAGTCGATTTCCCCTCGTGGCTAGCTGGACACCCGACTAGTAAGCGTTCGTGAGGCCAAAATAAAACCGTTCCAAGCATCTTCGTATGTTCCAGCTACCAATGTTCCCACGCAGCAACCAGAGAGCTGCAGGTAAGTGCACGTATGCGTCATACATGCACAGGCCCGCACAGGCTGCAAGGCTACCGGTAAGGATGCACAGCACACAGCACCTACTGTACGGCAGGCATCGACCGATAAGACATAAGAAGAAGTGCGAAATCACGACGGGTGGAGCCCCCAGCTATAAAGACACCCCACTGGGCTGCGCCACGCAACAAGTCGCGCAACTGCTGGTTACGCTTTGCCTGCCGCTGTCGCATCAGTCCACCGCAATGCACCCATAACGCCCTAACACACGAATCGACTGTAGCGCGGTTCGTCATGTAAGGCACTCCGATGCCCCAGTGGGGAATTCAGTGTATGCTCTAGCGATAAGCTCCTCCCCTCCGTGCCATTACTCGCTGCAACGAATTTGCGGAGTATAACTGGTCAGGTCCACAGACATATCCAGCGGCTCAAGAACGGAAGAAACACGTTCGTTGCATAGTTTACCGCTCAGAAAACACGGTTCCATAGTATACGCTCTCGCTCAGCCTTTCACAAGCAACCACCCCTTTGCTTGTATACCCATCTTTACAACCTCGGCTTGAACAGCATCTCCAAAATCACCTTGCCCAGGGTGCTTCCATCCGAGCATCAAGAACGCGGCAGGACCACCACCCTGATTGAGGGTATCGAAGGGCCCGAATGAACCCATTTCGAAATGGTACAAGACGATGGCATCAGCCTATCACCTGCGTCAGCGGCGCCACACGATTTCCTCCTGGCAAGTCGACATGTCCCTGTGACACTGCCGCAATTCCCCGCCAGCCATCCACAACGCCAGTTTGCTAAAGCCGGAACGACTGGTGAGCAGGCAGCGCGCGCGGGACAGCAGGTACAGGTCGACAAAGATATTGTTGAAGTCCGTAAAGTCGTGCAGCACTGGGGCCACCGACCCTTCCGCTGAGTCCAGATGCTTGGGGATGATGTTTGGAGACGTGATTTTGGTGAATATGTCCTGCAACACAAATTGCCGGAAAACTGCGCGGCAGCGAAAGGGCAGTGAAGTGGCATGGGAACTGCTTGGCGACGAGGACGGGGGTTGGAACTATTTTGCGACGAGGACGGGGACTGGAAGGATAGAAAAAACACAAATTCCAAGAGAAGACGAAGCAGTGCCGACTGCCATCTGCTGCGGATAATCAGCGAGCTATTGCTGCACAGTACAGTGCGCCTTGCCGGCGTTCGTGTGCCACTGACAGTGACTCATCCACGCACAGTGGCTTTTCCTTTTTCTCTCCTGTCGCTGTTCATATTCACGTACTGATTATGCACAGCGACTCACTGCGCGTCTGCAGCGGTTAACCCTGATCTCCTACAGACTAGGTAAACCATACATGACCGTATTGCGAATGAATCCTTTTGGCGCTTCCATTGCGCTCGTAGCAAAACCAAGAAACGAGGGACGGAGGGGCGCGTACAAAGTAAGCGGGTTCTTCTCCGGCGCCAATCAAGGCACCTTTATGCTTAAAACGAGCCCAGCCGTGTTGCAAGCGTGTGACGCGCAAGCGCTTAGGGACCTGTCAGCGTGCACGTGTGCTTGGCTTTTGTTCGGGTGCGGACGCAGACGCGGGCCGTGCATGAGGTCCCGTTCAAGTCGGCGCCGGCTAAGGTCCCAGGCGTCCGGGTGCGACATGGCTCTTCCGACATGGCGCTTCTGGAGCAAACGGGACGCCAGTTAGGCAGGGGTATAGTCTGCAGTTGGGCCTTGGGCGGATCGCATGGCGAGTGTCCGGCGGGGGCCCCGCCTCTACACTTCCAGCCCGCACCCCGCGTGCTTTTGCTTACTGTTAAAGTCCGTGATGAGCATTATCCTCCGCTTCGTCAAGTCCAGGCCGATCCGGTCCGCAAGTTGCTGCGCGCAGCTGAGGGTCTTGTTGAGGAGTGAGAAATGGACGGGCTTCTCCTCGATTCTATCGACGTCGAAGTGCCTCCTGCAGCACGATGCGTAGCGTGGCAGTGCAGGAACGAAGGAGGCCGGGTCAGTGCCGAGAACACTGCGCTAATAACCCGGCCGCAAGTTGCCGGTACGTAGCCGTAGGCAGCTAGACGAAACATGCGTCATCAGTGTACAGGTATACAGGTCCAACCAGTGCTCATCGCAATGGCATCTCGACGGCGAGGAAGGGCCATGTGCGTAGCTACAGGCACTGCTGCCGCCAAATGCAACTGCCGTCATGATGGCTCACCAGTGCCATGCGACGTAGTCCACGGGGCTTGGCCCGTACAGCTGCTGCAGGTGTGCCTGGCCCCGCTCCACAATTGTCGAATTAAGCTTAAATAAAAAGTGGTAATAGCATGAGCCTATGTCTAGTTTCTGGGTGTAGTTCACGGGGGTGACCCCAGCCTGTGTGTCAATTTTTGAGCACGGCCGGTCCTTTGCGTCAGCGAGAAGGTATGCGCCCAGAGTAACGGAACCGTTGCATCCTGCTGTCGTACCATTATGTTGATGTAAAAGTGTTGGTTCGTGGTTATAACGTGCGTCTGCGTTTGCAGGACAGGGATCAGGTGTAACACCGTCAGCTGTGTAGCAAAATCGAAATGAACAGGAGCGCTAGCGGAGCGGCGTGACAACCGACCTTCGTAGATCGGAACTTCTCTACTGCGGCTGGGTCACCTTGGTACACAGCATCTGAGAACTCATCCAAACCTGTCACAGTCAAAGGACACCGGTGGCAGCACACGGATTACTTCCTGTGCGTGTGTTAATACGCAATTTTAGAAGGCAGCACGCACAACTCAATGCGCGGGGAGGAACACAAGCGCGGCCAGAAAACACGAACCACCTGCACCAAGCCAGCAGCGAGACGCGAGGAGGAGCGCGACCCGGCAGAACGGGGGCCCCAGGCCCCACAGCCCAAAAACACCCACAAAAACGATTGTAGCGGGATTTTGTACAGACGAGCCCGTGTGAAACTACCGCCGATGCCGAATAAACTGTTCGTATTTTGGCCAGAGGAACTCCACACACGGAACGCAAAACCACATGGCGGATTGCAGAACGGAGACCCCTAATAGGCAAAAATGCAAGAGAGCGTTGGGAAGCGGCGCGGAGGATGCTCGTCATGACATTCCCTGCTTAAAAAAGCCGAGATCGTATGTGGAGAGGGCCGGGACCGTGTAGTACGAGCACCCAGCCTGTATATTTAACCGCCGATGCCGAAAAGTAAACAGCTGAGACGGGCCGCATTTTCGCTTGGACAGGAGCACAATAAAAGTCCCCAGTACACGAAAGTTACAGCGGGGGCCGGGAAGCTGCGCGCAGAACGATCCCAAAATGACCGGGAAACAGCAGCCGCGAACGGACAGGATTTCCGCCTGGCAGATGCAAAACAATGGATATCCCTAACAGGCATTTTTGGGAGCAGGTGGGCCGGACGAGCACAACTCACAGTGCCCTAGAACGCAAGAGGAATAGCAGCATGCCCATGGTACCAAATTGGGTTGGCTATAAGAGTAAGATAGCAGACGGGGGGCGATGTACGAGAGCGCCAGCTGGGAAAACCGCGCGACTGCGCTACGCCGGTACGCCGCCTCACGATACAGGCTGGGGACCTTACATACCTTACAACGCAACAAATGAAATGTTTACGTGAGATCAGGCCCGGTTTATCCAGGACAAGAACGATGTCCTGGGCTCACCAGATGCACGTAAGCCCGGCCAAACCCAAGGGGGGGAAGACCCAGAAATGACCGCACCGTAACAGAAGACAGCGCTCGCAGCCAGCCGAAAGCCGCCCGAAACACTAGACACCTCACCTAGCCCAGCACAGCGAACCCCGACAACAAAGGCTACCCAAGCACCCCTGGGCACCCCAAGGCCCACCTATGGAAAGGTCAAGCCAGCACTAGGGGCCCCAGGACCAGAGCCTGACGTACGGTATGCAAAACAGCGGGTTCCCCACAAGAATGACAACCCAGCAGGTACGCCAAGGCCAATCAAGTCAAGGACAGCACGCGATCCCATCCTCCACACGCCCTTCCATCCACGCATACTAAACCGAAAAGAACATACACGATCACCTCCTTCACGAAGAAGACGGACCCGTCTTTAACTTACTTGGCGTACATACGTACCTACTGCATTGTCTTTATGCATATCCACGTTGGCCAAGCCCGAAAACGTCCAGTCGATCTCATTCGGGACCAGAAAATTTGTAATGGCAGCAGGATGTGACCAATCTATCAAAAGTATTTTCTTGTGTGCAATTGCCACGCGGAGCAGCCACATTGTGCCACGGACGCGGTCACCTGTGCGCAAAAATACAAAATGCAGTTATGCCAACTTCAAATATATACGATATATCCATGGACGGCACTTGGGCAAAACCTGTGCGCGTAATGTAGAGTCACAACGCTGACGCACCTGTTCCCAGGCATCCCGTGCTCCAACACGCTTGTATAAGGTACTGCGCATCAGGAGAGTGCTTGTTGGCGTCGTGGAAGGCTTTGTAGTCAAGAAGAAGCTGCCGATGTGGCTCTGGGCAGTCAGAGGGTTGCGACGCTGCCCGGATCAATATGTGGTTCAGCGTAAGAGCCACTAGCAGCCCAGTTATGGCCTTGCCGACGCATACTGTCATTATTCTGCAACTGAGACCGATGGCCTGGCAAAAGCCTGGTTCAGGCATGCTAGGGGGAACTTGCGAGTGACGTACTTGGACGATGTGTGACTACCACGGGTCGGACGTTTTACGGAGAATTCCGGCGCGAAGTCCCTCAGTTTCGCACGGACTTCTCACGGCTTTCTTTGTCGCCGATGTTTTTTACAGCAACGCTACCACAGACACCCGGCGTAGCAAGTGCGTTTTCCTTCAGGAGCGCTTCCATCGTCTGCTTGGAGACCTTTACTGTTCATTTGCGCACTATGAACATGGGTAAGAACTCACTGAAGGATTTTTTTATAAGCCAGAAGACGTCTGGTCGCAAGCGCATCGAGAACTAAGCGTCGATTGCACAGATTCCGATAATGCGCTGCTAATGCGGGCAGCCAGGCAGACGCCAGGATTTAGCATCTGTAACATCTGTAGAAGGCAAACGCATCTTGTTGCAGGTCAGTTCCAAAAGCGGCAGTACCCTACGTCAGGCTCCGACGGGCTCCGTCAGGCTCAGTATTGTCTTCAAATGCTTATAGAGGACATGAGAGGGCACGAACTTTTACGTAGGCGACACGTTGACCAGTTGACGTCTTGTTGTAGTCCGGGAAAGGCAGGCCTATGGGGCCTGGGCAAATTGCGCAAGCTCTGAGGTCTCGTAAGCCGAGGCTGGAAATACGACGCATTCTACCATTTTCTATTGAGATGTTCGTCCCATTTGTAGCATCGCAAAAGATGCTACGTTGCAAAGATGCTACGTTGGGGGCGCATGCCGGTCGTGCGGGTGTGCGCCGCGGTGACGGCCGACTTCTTGGCCCGCCTCAGTGCGTTTGCCGATCTGGGGCTGGACCCCGCCGTCCCGTCTGATCACCCCTTCCTCGCCGCCTCGCCGGCGGGGGAGGTGGTCTTCCCGGGCCGCCCGGGGGCCGAGGACTTGCCCGACGGTTGACTCGGGTGCGGTTTTGTGGGCGTTTTTGGGGTTGGGGCCTGGGGCCCCCGCTCTGCTCTCTTTTGTGGGTGCTTTTGGGATATGGGGCTTGGGGCCCCCGTTTTGCCGGGTCGCGCTCTCGCGTCTCGCTGCTGGCTTGGTGCAGGTGGTTCGTGTTTTCCGGACGCGCTTGTGCTCCTCCCCGGGCTTTGAGTTGTGCATGCTGCCTTCTCCCTGTCCTCGTGTTTGGCTGCCTTCGGCTTGTGCCCCTTCCCGGCCGGTGAGGGCGGGCTCATTTGCCCAGTGATCTGTGTCGTGGTCTGGCCCATCGGGCCCGCCTGGTTGCGCTTCCGCGCTTGTAGCCGTTCTGGCTCCCTTGTAATACTCGCATTCTACGTTGCGACGCCGGAGATGACCGCCTCGCAAATTCGACAGGCTTAGCATCTTTTCAACGTGGAGCTAGTGGAGCTTGTGGAGCAACCAATCAGTGTATCCCTCTGGCTCCCTGGACCGCTGTCCTGCTTTTGGAGCCCGAGCCTTCCGGGGCTTTTTGGCGCATGTGCGGAAAGTGCGAGAAACGCACTACGATACGACTTATTTGTTGGGAAGCTAAATGCAACTTGATTGATCGCCCCTTTGCGTTAGCTTATCGTTAGCAAAGCTTCACTGTCCGGGGTCATGCGTTAACCGTTGCGCAGCCACACACGCAGCAGAAATATCATTCCGCAGGACACTGAAACCCGCACTGCTCAGCACCTTGGCAATACTGCCCGTGCCGCTCCAGGGATCCAAGACCCTATTGCACTGCCCAAGATCCACGCAACGCAGCAGTGGCTCTATTTCACACGCAAGCATCTCCACACACTCAGGGTGGCCGGCATTCGGCTGCGTGCCCCTCCCGCTGCATAAACAATGAACCTCCGGGCACACGATTCACCAACCGCCCCACGTGGGCAGTGGATGGCTCAGCCCCAGGCATCAGCCAGCGCAGCACAGTGGTGACTCCCACTGCGTCCCCAAGCGCCCACATGTCGGGCAGCTCCGACAACCGCAAGTGCAGATAGAGCGCCGGCCACCGCGCCGCTTGGCTTCCATCCCTTTCACCTCCTTCTCCTCGCGCAGGCAACTTCGCAGTCCCCGCATATCCACTCGCTCAACACATCCATCATAACGCACCTCGAACGGCCTGCCGTCGGCCATATCGTTCAGACAGCCGCTCAATCCGGTGTGAGCGCATGTAGGGGACGGACCAGCATCGCGCTGGTGGCTTCGGATCTGAATCATCATAAAGAAAGGTGAGCTTGGGTATCGTCCCAGGAGCTCTCCTCAGGGCTGCGGCTCATAGGCCAACACGGTGGTCTCGTACCAGCTGCAGCGCCAATGTGTAAAGTAAGGCGACGCGCACGCGCTCGGGCGTGGTTAACCTAGCTGCATGTATGACTGCCACTGCTCAGAGTGCACGTCAGGGGCTGGGTCGAGGATGAGTCCGAGTTCAGCCTAGCATCCCGGTCCTGCCTTAATGGTCTGCAGCATCGTCAGCGGATCACGGTACTTTTGAAGGACAGCGCGCCCAAAGTGGCAAAGTACCCGTCGCTTCTGAACCGCAGAGAGGAAACCACCACTCGTGGGCGCCTCCCGCTCCTTCACCTCCTTAGCCTCTACTTTCCTGACCGTGATGCCAGCCTCACCGCAGCGGGGACAGAGCCACATTCCCTGCGGCACGCTCTTCAGTGCAGGTCGCAAGCAGTACAGGTGCCAACCCGTCCCACAACCATCACACAGCAGCATCTTATCGCCCTGGTCCGGGAAGCCGCACGACTCACATGCTAGGTCGTACGCCGGTACGGCCAGACGCGGATCAATCACCGGGTCTAAATCAGGCAGATGACAGGGAGCCAGGTTGCTGATGTGCTCCTTCCGCTCGGTGCCACAACGCCCCAGCAGCGTCGCAACACATTTCCCTTAGTGGGCAACTGCAGCGTGCTCGTCCGGTTGTGCAGCAGCACGTACATGTAGTCGCCTGGCGTGAACCTTTCAAGCTTGGGCCGGTAGGTGCCGGAACGAATCATCGCATACCGCCGCTTATCTCGGTGCTGTGCAATCGCCGAGTTGCCACCTGCAGCCGGCATGTGCCTACGCAGCTCATCCAACCGCATCTCGAACAACTGGTACACCCTCTCAGGCTGCTCGAAATGCAGCTGCTCACTGAAACGCTCTCGCACGCTCGGGGGAATAACTGGGTCAATACCGTACAGTAAGTGGTAAGGAGACAAGCGTGCGTGTAGCAGCCTGCGGCAAGCAGCGATAGCCCAATGCAAGCCATGGCAAATCCCGATCCCAACAGTCCGGCCGTTGCCGTACAGCACAGTATTTACGTAAACCCTTCTTCACCACCTGCACAATCCATTCGGCCGCACCATCCGCCTGCGGGTGACTCCTGCCTCCGTCCGTGAAAAACACCGCGGGTCATCGACAAAAACGACGCAGCAGTCCTGTAGCCCCGCCTTCCGCGCGGAGGTGGTGGTCCATCACGCATTGAAAGCAGGAGGTGGCATTGCACAAGCCGTACAAATTGCGCGTGTAGCACCACAGGCAGCCCTTCCACCAGAAAGACGTCTTCTCCTGGTCCTCCTCCCGCACTATAATCTGATTGAAAGCCGCCCAACAGTCGCACTTGGACAGCCACGTGGCCGTACCCATCTTGTCGAACAAGTCCTCCGGCAGCGGCGGGTGGCAGTTGTCTGCCTTCGTGGCAGCATTCAGCGGTCGTGCATCACAGCAGTGGCGCGCGCCTGTCCAGTTGCCATCGGCGTCCTTCTTTGCCGGCATCGTACTGTTGAGGTACTGTTGAGCGAGTAGCGAGCAGAGTTGGAAGTAAGGCCGGATGATGCCGGCGTCCCGGAGCTCTGTGCACTTCTCGTCCTGGATGGCCAACTCGCGCGGCGAGTGGCGTCGTGGCGCCTCAAATATCGGCTCATCATGGACAAGCTCGATTGTGGCGGCCCCAGCTCTCCCGTGTAGCAGCCGAGGTCCTTGAGTAAGCGCGCAAACACACTAACTGTCATTCGCGCGCATCGGCTGCTTGAAACGGGCTCGCCCGCCCGGCTCCAAGTCTTCACGCTCACACCAAGCCAAATGTAGCCTCCCTCTGCATCCTTAACGAACTGCGGTCCGTCGAGGGGCTTACGTTGTCCATCGGGTGTCACCGCACCGGCCAGCGGGGGCGTGGTCGCGGCAGCAGCGCTGCTGCCGCTAGTTCCCATCTCAGTGGCGGCATCAGGCGCCTCCATTGCAGCTGTCGCAGCTGCGGCTACCGGTTGGCCGGCAGGTGGTGGGTGTGCCGTCACTGCCGTCCTACTGCGTGGCTCCGGTGCCAGTTGTCCACCCTTCTCAAGCCGTGCCAGTTGCTCTAATCGTGGATTGCCTGGCGGCGGCGTCACCCGTCGTCGCCACGACGGATCTCCCGGCGGCTGCCTGTCGTTCGCCTGCGTGCCAAGCACCACAGTAGCAACAGCAAGGCTGCCAGCAGCGATGGCCTGGAGTGGACGCGGAAACCAGCCCGCAACCCCGTGCGCGGCACTGCGCCCGGGATTGGCGAGCGGACATCGCAGTCAACACCCAGACCCTGCTTGTTGCGCCTTTCACGAAACTGACGCTTTCCTTCTCTCCTCTGCTCCTGGCGGGTGGCGGCGGCGATTGCTCGAGCCTGCCGCCTGCATACGAGGATCGCCGTTGCCAGGACTGTGTCGCGACACAATACAGTCCTAAACAACAGCAGCACTACTCGCACTCGCCACACACGCACGGTCCTGCTGTAATGGACTCGGACAGACAGACTGACTGGCCCTGTCGATTTCCTCTCCTGGCTGGACACCCGACTAGTAAGCGTTCGTGAGGCCCAAATAAAACCGTTCCACGCATCTTCGTATGTTCCAGCTACCAATGTTCCCACGCAGCAACCAGAGAGCTGCAGGTAAGTGCACGTATGCGTCATACATGCACAGGCCCGCACAGGCTGCAAGGCTACCGGTAAGGATGCACAGCACACAGCACCTACTGTACGGCAGGCATCGACCGATAAGACATAAGAGGAAGTGCGAAATCACGACGGGTGGAGCCCCCAGCCATAAAGACACCCCACTGGGCTGCGCCACGCAACGAGTCGCGCAACTGCTGGTTACACTTCGCCTGCCGCTGTCGCATCAGTCCACCGCAATGCACCCATAACGCCCTAACACACGAATCGACTGTAGCGCGGTTCGTCATGTAAGGCACTCCGATGCCCCAGTGGGGAATTCAGTGTATGCGCGAGCGATAAACTCCTCCCCTCCGTGCCATTACTCGCTGCAACGAATTTGTGGAGTATAACTGGTCAGGTCCACAGACATACCCAGCGGCTCAAGAACGGAAGAAACACGTTCGTTGCATAGTTTACCGCTCAGAAAACACGGTTCCATAGTACACGCTCTCGCTCAGCCTTTCACAACCACCCATTTGCTTGTATACCCATCTTTACAACCTTGGCTTGAACAGCATCTCCAAAATCACCTTGCCCAGGGTGCTTCCATCCGAGCATCAAGAGCGCCGCAGGATCAACACCCTGACTGAGGGTATCGAAGGGCCCAAATGAACCCATTTCGAAATGGTACAAGACGATGGCATCAGCCTATCACCTGTGTCAGCGGCGCCACACGATTTCCTCCTGGCAAGTAGACATGTCCCTGTGACACTGCCGCAGTTCCCCGCCAGCCATCCACAACGCCAGCTTGCTGAAGCCGGAACGACTGGTGAGCAGGCAGCGCGCGCGGGACAGCAGGTACAGGTCGACAAAGATATTGATTAAGTCCGTAAAGTCTTGCAGCACTACTGGGGCCACCTCCGACCCTTCCGGGACGCGCGCTGCGTCCAGATGCTTGGGGATGATGTTTGGAGACGTGATTTTGGTAAATATGTCCTGCAACACAAATTGCCGGAAATCTGCGCGGCAGCGAAAGGGCAGTGAAGTGGCATGGGAACTGCTTGGCGACGAGGACGGGGGTTGGAACTGTTTTGCGACGAGGACGGGGACTGGAAGGATAGAAACACAAATGTCAAGATAAGGCGAAGCCGTGCCGACTGCCATCTGCTGCGGATAATAAGCGAGCTATTGCTGCACAATACAGTGCGGCGTGTCGGCGTTCGTGTGCCACTGACATCCACGCACAGTGGCCTTTCCTTTTTGTCTCCCGTTGCTGTTCATATTCACGTACTGATTAAGCACAGCGACTCACTGCGCGTTTGCGGCGTGTGCAGCGGTGAACCCGGACCTCCTACAGACTAAGTAAACCTTACATGACCGTATTGCGAATGAATCCTTTTGGCGCTTCCATTGCGCTCGTAGCAAAACCAAGAAACGAGGGACGGAGGGGCGCGTACAAAGCAAGCGAGTTCTTCTCCGGCGCCAATCCAGGCACCTTTGCGCTTAAAACGAGCGCAATCGCGTTGCAAGCGTGTGACGCGCGAGCGTTTAGGGACCTGTCAGCGTGCACGTGTGCTTGGCTTTTGTTCGGGTGCGGACGCAGACGCGGGCCGTGCATGAGGCCCCGTTCAAGTCGGCGCCGGCTAAGGTCCCAGGCGTCCGGGTGCGACATGGCTCTTCCGACATGGCGCTTCTGGAGCAAACGGGACGCCAGTTAGGCAGGGGTATGGTCTGCAGTTGGGCCTTGGGCGGATCGCATGGCGAGTGTCCGGCGGGGGCCCCGCCTCTACACTTCCAGCCCGCACCCCGCGTGCTTTTGCTTACTGTTAAAGTCCGTGATGAGCATTATCCTCCGCTTCGTCAAGTCCAGGCCGATCCGGTCCGCAAGTTGCTGCGCGCAGCTGAGGGTCTTGTTGAGGAGTGAGACATGGACGGGCTCCTCCTCGATTCTATCGACGTCGAAGTGCCTCCTGCAGCACGATGCGTAGCGTGGCAGTGCAGGAACGAAGGAGGCCGGGTCAATGCCGAGAACACTGCGCTAATAACCCGGCCGCAAGTTGCCGGTACGTAGCCGTAGGCAGCTAGACGAACGAAAGATGCGTCAATGTACAGGTTTACAGGTCCAACCAGTGCTCATCGCAATGGCACCTCGACGGCGAGGAAGGGCCATGTGCGTAGCTACAGGCACTGCTGCCGCCAAATGCAACTGCCGTCATGATGGCTCACCAGTGCCATGCGATGTAGTCCACGGGGCTTGGCCCGTACAGCTGCTGCAGGTGTGCCTGGCCCCGCTCCACAATTGTCGAATTAAGCTTAAATAAAAAGTGGTAATAGCACGAGCCTATGTCTAGTTTCTGGGTGTAGTTCACGGGGGTGACCCCAGCCTGTGTGTCAATTGTGAGCACGGCCGGTCCTTTGCGTCAGCGAGAAGGTATGCGCCCAGAGTAACGGAACCGTTGCTTGCTTCCTGCTGTCGTACCATTGTGTTGATGTAAAAGTGTTGGTTCGTTGTTACAACGTGCGTCTGCGTTTGCAGGACAGGGATCAGGTGTAACACCGTCAGCTGTGTAGCAAAATCGAAATGAACAGGAGCGCTAGCGGAGCGGCGTGGCAACCGACCTTCGTAGATCGGAACTTCTCTACCGCGGCTGGGTCACCTTGGTACACAGCATCTGAGAACACATCAAACCCTGTTACAGTCAAAGGACACCGGTGGCAGCACACGGATTACTTCCTGGGTGTTAATATACGTGTTAAGCTACTTCCTGTGCTACCAGGCTGAAGCCCATCGGTTCCAGTGGGCGTCAGTCATGAGGAAAACGGCCACCCATCAAGTACAACACAGTGCAACCCTCCGGGATCTCAGCCAAACCCTCCGGCAAACACCGCAGCAGCAAAGAGCGATGAACATTGGATGGCGTCTACGTATAACTTTCCCATCCCACCTAAGCTGTGAGCACAAAGGCGGTTGGTACCAGGTCTTTTACTTACGTGCCGTACATACGTACCTATCGCATTGGCTTGGTGCACATCCACGTTGGCATAGGCGGTTGGTACCAGGTTTTTTACTTACGTGCCGTACATACGTACCTATCGCATTGGCTTGGTGCACATCCACGTTGGCCAAGCCCGAAGACGTCCAGTCGATCTCATTCGGGACCAGAAAGTTTGTAATGGCAGCAGGATGTAGCCAATCTATCAAAAGTATTTTCTTGTGCGCTATTGCCACACGGAGCAGCCACATTGTACCACGGACGCGGTCACCTGGGCGAAAAAATACGGAATGCAGCTATGCCAAATATATACTATATATATATGTCCATGGACTGCACAAAACCTGTGCGCGAAATGTAGAGTCACAACGCTGACGCACCTGTTCCCATGCAACCCTGGCTCCAACACACTTGTACAAGGTACTGCGCATCAGGAGAGTGCTTGTTGGCGTCGTGGAAGGCTTTGTAGTCAAGGAGAAGCTGCCGATGTGGCTCTGGGCAATCAGCAGAGGGTTTCGACGCTGCCCGGATCAATATGTGGTTCAGCGTAATAGCCACTAACAGCCCAGTTATGGCCTTGCCGACGCATACTGTCATTATTCTGCAACGGAAGCCAGCCAGAGACCCGGCAAAAGCCTGTGCTTTGAACCCAGTCTGTCGTAGCGCTGCTCCAAAACGAGGTGGAATTCCTGTTCAATACGCTATCATGTACATGTGTTCCATACATGCGCTATTGCGGCGCTTATGCGACTGCGACGAGGTGTACGGACAGGAAGTGGCTTGGGGCTTGCCACCAAGAAGCAATGGCCAAGCCTTGTTATGAGGTATTTTGCAGTATCGGTTTGCATGCAATAAAACAATTCCTCGCTTGGCCTCCGGAAATGTGGATCACTAGTCACCGTTGCAAGTGGTTGAAGTCATTTCATATAGCCCGTTCGTGCTGAGCACCTGGCAAGATATGATCAGAGGGATTCAACTCAATCTAGGTAAACGCCATCCTATGCGTTCATATGCATTTTTCAACCCAACGCAGGCCGTCGCCGACGTGCCGCGGTCGGACTTTTTACTGAAAAATCCGGCGCGAAGTCCCTCAATTTCGCACTTCTCACGGCCTTCTTTGTCGCCGATTTCTCTTACAGCAACGCTACCACAGACTCCCGGCGTAGCAAGTGCGTGTTCCTTCAATGTTGCAGGTCAGTTCCCGAAGCGGCAGTACCCTACGGTTTTCTACGTCAGGCTCCGACGGGCTCCGTCAGGCTCAGTATTGTCTTCAAATGCTCCACCAATCAAAGAGGACATGAGAGGGCACGAACTTTTACGTAGGCGACACGTTGACCAGTTGACGACTTGTTGTAGTCCGGGAAAGGCAGGCCTGGCCAGCGCCGACCCACAGGAGCTCCCCTCCATTGTCGCGGCCTTCTGGCAGCGCATCTGCACAGCCCCGGCGGGCGACCCGCGGGCCCGCCAACGGGTCCTGCAGGCCCTCCGTGCGCTGGGACGCCGCTGCCCACCCACCGCCGTGGACGCTCTGGGCGCCCCCCTCGTTACCCCCGCGGAGGTGCTGGCTGCGATCCACACCGCCCCCCCCGGCCGGTCCCCGGGCGCAGACAGCCTCCCCACCGAGCTCTACCAACACTACGCCCCGACCCTTGCCCCCGTCCTCGCCGCCGTCTTCACCGCCTTTGCCGCCACCGACCGTGCCCCCGCCGGCTTCCTGGACGGGGTCATCACCTCCTTCTTCAAGGACCAGGACCCCACCCTCCCCGCCAACTACCGCCCCATCACCCTCTTGGACACCGACTACCGGACCCTGGCCCGGGTCCTGGCCCGCCGCCTTCTCCCCGTCCTCGGGGATACGATCGACCCAGTGCAGACGGCCTTCCTGCAGCACCGGCGCATCTCGGACTCCGTCCTGCTCCTCCAACTCCTCCCCGCCCTCCTCCGCGCGGAGTCTCGCTCCTGTGCGGTGGTGTTCCTGGACTTCCAGAAGGCCTATGACACGGTGGACCGCGTCTTCCTCCTGGAATGCCTGGATGCCCTGGGTGTGGGCCCTGGCTGCCTTGCCTGGGTGCGACGCCTGCTGCAGGGCACCCGCTCTGCCGCCCTCGTCAACGGCCACCTGTCAGGTTGGGTGCCCATCACTGCCGGCGTTCGACAGGGATGCCCGGCTGCGCCCCTCCTCTACCTCGCTCCTGGCCAGGCCCTCTTCTCCTGGCTGCAGCACGAAGCCATCGGCCTCTCTCTCGCCGACCTCCGCCTCACCGCCTCCCAGTACGCGGATGACTGCACCCCCCTCCTCCGAGATGCTGCGGATGTCCCCCGCTTCCTGGCGGCCATGGACACCTTCCACGCCGCGTCGGGCCAGCAGCTCAACCTCCGCAAAGTGAAGCTCCTGCCCCTGCCCGGTGGCCCCCGAGCCAGCCCTGCCGCCGCCCCGCCCCCCGCCTGCCCCACGGCCGCCAGTGCCCCTCCCCTCCCCCACACCCCGGTGGCCGCTGCCGCCCCCCTGGCCGCCCCCGACGCCGGCCTGGCGCCCCGCCTCGCTGTCGTCCCCTCCGCCTCCACCCTCGGCATCACCTTCACCGCTGGCGCCCCTGGACCGTACCCTGTGGACCTCGACCGGGTCTACGGCCGCCTGCAGCGTGCTGCCACCCTGCCCCTCTCCGCCTTCGGCCGCGCCTTCGCCGCCTCGGGCTATGCCCTCAGCCGTGTCCTCTACCACATGGAGTTTGTCGGCCTCCCCCCCCCCGGCCTGCGGGCGGCCCTTCAGGCCACCACCGCCGCCTTCGTCGACCGTCGCTGCACCCCCGCCGCGCATCAGGCCCGCGCCAACGGTGTGCCTGCCAGAGCCGGCCTGCTCTACCTCGCCCTGCCCCCCTCCGCCGGCGGCTTCGGCCTCCTCCCTCTCGAAGCCCACGTGCGGGCTCGCCATGCCGTCCTGGCCGTGCGCGGCCTGGCCGGCGCGTGCGGCCTCCTGCCGTCCGCCCCCCAGTGGCCCCAGCTCCTCCTCGCCCTCCTGCGCCACGGCCGCCCCTCGGCCCACCCCCTGTGCCTCCTGCCCCTTCACGGCGACGCCCGCACCACCGCCGCCCCGCTGGTGCTCGGTCGGCCCCTCCCACGGGGCTCCCCGGCCCTCGCCCAGCTGATTACGGCGCTCGCCCATCTCCCGCCCGCCACCATCCTGGACCCCACACTGGCCGCCCCGGGACCCTGGTGCTTCTCGGCGCCCCTCTGGGGCAACCCCCTCCTGGTCGACGCCACCGGCCGGGGCCTGGAGGCCGACTTCCCCGACCTCGCCCAGCTGCGTGGGCTTGATACCGTGGGTGTCGCCATCCAGTGCTACAATGCCCTGGGCCGGGTCCGGACGGCCCTCGCTGTCGCCGCTGCCGGGGGGCCCCCCGCCATGCGCTGTACCGAGTACCTGCGGCTCGACGTCCTCCGCGACGTCCTCCGCCTCTCCCCGCCCCACCCCGTCCCGGCCTCCATGCGGGATGGGGCCACGGGCCTGGCCCGCGTCGACGCCCTCGTTGGCCGCCTTCCCGCCACCTGGGCCATCGCGGCCCTCCTCGTTCTGGCGGCCCCGGGGGGCGCGGCTGCCGCCCCCCCCGCTGCGGACGCCTGAGGCCGCCTGGCCCGCTGTGTCGGCTGGCGGGTGGGCCCCGCGGCCATTCCCCTTGTCTCCCTCACCGTCAAGTCGGCTACCATCCTGCAGCTGGGCCCAGCCTTCGCTGCTCTGGCGGCTAAGCATACGGCCTTCCTTCAGGAGGCCTGGGAGGCTCCCCTTCCCCCGGCAGCCCTGGCCTCCACCCTCCGGGAGTTTCAGGCCACTCTGGTGCGCCTCTGGCGTCTTCGCTGGGACAAAACGCACAAGGAGCCCCTCTGGCGGCTCGCCATGAACGGGTTCCATGGCTTCCCCATGCACGCGGCCCTCCTGGCGCGGGGGTCGCCCACGACCCCCTGCCCGTGTGGAGCGTCCATGGCCACGGGCCGCCGGCGCCACCACTTCTGGGAGTGTGTGGTGGCCTTATCACTACGCGATGAGCTTGTGGAGTCGATGGGGGGCGCGGTTGTCTTGCTCCCGCAGCATTTGTGGCTGGGTCGGCCCCCTTTGGGGGTGCACCCGCTTGTTTGGGATGTGGTGTGCTTGGCGGCCGTCGCGGCGTTGGGTTTGGGGCTCCGCCTCCTGTTTCGGGTGCAGGCTGGGGCCCCCGGGGGGCGCATGCCGGTGGTGCGGGTGTGCGCAGCGGTGACGGCCGACTTCTGGGCCCGCCTCAGTGCGTTTGCCGAGCTGGGGCTGGCCCCCCGCGGGTGGGGGGCTGTCCCGTCCGATCACCCCTTCCTCGCCGCCTCGCCCGCGGGGGAGGTGGTCTTCACGGGCCGCCCGGGTGCCGAGGAGTGGCCCGACGGTTGACTCGGGTGCGGTTTTCTGGGCGTGTTTGGGTTATGGGGCCTTAGGCCCCCGCTCTGCTCTCTTTTGTGGGTGCTTTTGGGATATGGGGCTTGGGGCCCCCGTTTTGCCGGGACGCGTTCCTCGCGTCTCGCTGCTGGCTTGGTGCAGGTGGTTCGTGTTTTCTGGTCGCGCTTGTTCTCCTCCACGTGCTTTGAGTCGTGCGTGCTGCCTTCTCCGTGTCCTCGTGTTTGGCTGCCTTCGGCTTTTGCCCCTTCCCGGCCGGTGAGGGCGGGCTCTTTTGCCCAGTGACCTGTGTCGTGGTCTGGCCCATCGGGCCCGCCTGGTTGCGCTTCCGCGCTTGAGCCGTTCTGGCTCCCTTGTAATACTCGCATTCTGCTTAATGAGGATGTTGCATAGCCACCGCTGCAAATAAATGCACCTGCCTCACCTCCCGACGCTCCTTTTGCTCCGTGGCCGTGCCGAAGGGCGCATCGTATAAGTCGAATCAGCTAGCTCGGTTATTACTCCACTCTACTCTATTGGGGTGTGGCCGGCAGCACTCCGGCGACTCCCTACATCAGCTTAGTTTTTTGGCATTTTTATGGCTACTCCGGCAAAGTTTTTGATTTTGTATTAGGCATAAGCACTTCTCGCAGCTTGCTAACGGGCGAAGATTTCAAGCTCGCTGACGGCAGAGACTATACATCCATATCATGGTAATGAAAAGATATGCGAAATGTCACGGCCCAAGACAGTATTCGGCGCGCAACCCTTGCCAACGCTGATGCCTACGGAAATACGGGGCTCCAGAGCGTACTCA
Source organism: Yamagishiella unicocca (assembly GCA_003116995.1). Lineage (NCBI taxonomy): Eukaryota > Viridiplantae > Chlorophyta > Chlorophyceae > Chlamydomonadales > Volvocaceae > Yamagishiella > Yamagishiella unicocca. The sequence goes on along the minus strand of BDSL01000031.1, from coordinate 504,911 downwards.
TCGGGGTTGCGGGGGTTGCACCCCCAAGGTTAGCCCTACTGAAGGAACTGCGAAGCTCGAGACTGCAACAATTTACAAGAGAGGTCCTATTGCATGCCTGTACGATGGCATCCTTTCGCTCTCACACTGCAGGTCACTTTGCACAGCGTTTTTGCCCACCCAGCCCCGCAAGACCCCCCCCCAAACACAGCTCCCGACCCGGCGATCTCACGCAATGGAATGCCGCTGATGAGCGTGACAACGGGCTTAATGATCGGCGGTGGACCCTACTGGAGAAATTCTGTAACTCATGACACTATGAACATTGGCGCACTTATCATCTGTGCGTGTACGACAAACGGGCCCCGTAAATACGGTGAAGGGTCCCTGAAAAGGTCCGCACCAGCATCCTGCAACGCACTGTAGCCCCCCCTAGCGCTTCTTCCCGCCAGTTTTTAGCCGATGATGCTTCCTCCAGTCAGCAGTAGCTGAGCGCCCGCATCACTGCTGCTTGCACTCCGGCGGCTGCTGTTGCCCGCCCGCAGCTTGCCCCTCGCCGGCTGTGCCTGGCGCCGCCTCGTCGTCCTCCTCGCCCTCCTCACCCTCCTCGTCGTCGAAGCTACGTGTGCAGACAGTTGCAGTAGCGTAAGACAGCCAGAACGTGGAGCACGATGAGTCACGTACAGGGCCATCGGAACCTAGGTCAGGTGCTGCTACGGAGTCCCAGACCGCCACTGGTCAAGCACGTTACGGACCGTCCCACCGCCCACACCGAATCGGTCCGTTACGGATTGCACCCTTGCCGCTGCACAATATCATTACTACTGTCTACCGCCAAACTCGGCGTCACCCGCGCCACGCAGGCGAGCATGCTCCCAATGCCAGGCGAGAATAAGGAAAGCCGGTTCAAGTCTTGGTTACGTTTTAACCGCACTCACTCCTCATCCTCATCATCGTCGTCACCGGGGATGTACAGCTCGTCCTCGTCCACCGCCTCGCCAGTGTACCAGGACACCGCCTCGGGGATAAGCTTCTCGCGGATGGTGGCGCCAACCTAACGACGACAGTGGTTGGGCAAACTCTTAGACGGCGGACCCAACAGATAGCAGTCATCTCGGGGCTTCAAGCTCCTTCTGATACTCTCTAGACATTGATGTGGCGCTGGCGATCGAGGCGGCGCATAGACCAGGACGGGCAAATGGCGAAACGACGCGCAATAACAACGGTGCTGTATCGCGCATTCAACGCCGCAACGATTCCCGGCCTAACCATCCGCCGTGGATTCCCGGTGGACGTACACCCTTATGCCTGCCCTCCTGCGGCGCTCGAAGCCATCACCCACTCGGTCCGCCAAGCAGCCCGCATCCTCCTACCTCATAGTCCGCCTCGATGATTGCCTGCAGCTCCTCCATGGTGTCCTCGTCGATCTCCTCCTCGCTGTCTGGCACCTGAGGGTTCCGGAGCGCGCACGTGCATTGGGATGCAGCTGGGAGGTGAGAAACGCCACTTCGGGCGAAAGCCACTGGAGGCCTGCAAGACATCGCCCACATGCAAATATGTCCCCCCAACGCACATGTGTGCCCGCTCCGCTGAGTTTCGACGATTATGCAACAATGGCCGTATACAGAGCAGCCTGGCTTCCTTCGTACCTGGGGTGGGTCGAAGAAGTTGAAGAACGAGTCCACCCGCTCCGTCTTGACCTGCACGGAGGGAAGTGGTTCCATAATATAACGACGGGACTGCAAGCCGCGCTTGAATCAAACGCCGGCTTCCCCTGTCTTACGTTCTCCCAGACGCGACCATGTAGCGCACCTGTGGCTTTGAGTCGCCCTTGCCACCCTTCTTAGGCTTCTTCTTCATGATCTTGACTGTAACGTCTTTCCCTGTGAGGCAGATCGCAACACAGAAGAGTGTTTCACGTCCCCTCAGCACACCATCGCGCTACCTTCATGTGACCAGTTCGCGATTCAGGACCGCCTCCCCTCGCCTCACCCGGGTGCCACTCGATCTTCGTGCCCTCAGCTCGCTCAAGGACACCATCGTCCTCGGGAAGCATGTGGTACGTCTTTTCAAGGACCTGGTCCCGTCATAGATAGGAAATAATGTGGTTTTGGCAGCGAGTTAAACAACGATTCCGAGTCTGCAGGCATACGGTTCCGTGGATGAACACGCACAGTGCGCTAGGTCGGAACGCGACCAAGGCCCCAGCTATATCAGCGAAAACGTGGAGGGCATCCAACGCGTGTAATATACGGTGAGTGGGCGTTGGTCGCACACGATAGCCGTTACACCACCCACCTCGTTGGTGAAGTAGGGGTTGGTGTCGAAGAAGAAGCGCAGCTTGAAGCCATGCGACACACCGTCCACTACCAATGCCTCCGCCTACCTCGACAGGGAGAGGGCGGGTTCATGTTACATCCTCAGTCACGCGAACTGACTTGGCCGCATCCGCAAAGGCTATTGATAGTACTGTTCGTGGCGTAAGGTGAGCCTTTCATGTCAGGCAAGGGAACTGTCGCAATGATCCAATGCGGTAGCGCACGCTGAGGCGGGGATAATGCAAGGGTTTTGCAGCATCCTTCACAGTAACTTTCTTGGCCTCGTGTATAGTAATAGTTGTTCAGGGGGCCATTCGGGGCTCTTGCTGAGGAACGCGTTCAAGCCACGCATATGCCTGACGGGCAGTGTGTGCGGCAAGGCTGGTACCTTTGAACCAGGTAACTCCCCAAACGTCGCCCGTGCGTCCAAACCCCTGCCAGGTTTGCGGTGTAACTGAGGCTGAAGGGGCACACCTGGACATCGCGCAGGTACTTGAGGACGTCCATGTCCTTGTCCTTGATCATGTCCATCGTCACCTCACACTTGAGCAATACCGCCAGCCAGAACTCCGGAATGCCCTTGACGCTGTCTGCATTTCAAAATCAGCGAACGCCCTTGCAAACCATGCCCCGAAACTCCTATACGATAAGTGCACCTCTCACCGTCGCCGGCAGCCTCGCCCTCCTTGGGCGGCACCTCCTTAGCTCCCTGGACAATTTCCGAGCGCTCGACGTAGAGTGGAGCTGCGCGAAGACATCGATGGTAGTTAAGGACCTTGGGATCCCAAGGCGAGGGACCATACCGCGCGAGCAAAAGCAACTCTATGCACCGCACGACATGAATCACCCATTTACATCAGGGGTGTACGCACCGTAAAGCTTCTCATATTTGGCCTCCAGCTCAGCACGCTCCTTGCGGAACTGTGCCTCAAGCTCATCGTGCTTGGACTGAAGCACCTGCAGCGCCTCCACACGCCGCTTAATGGGAGGTGCGAGACTCGCCACAAACTCCTCGGGCGTCTGGTCCAAGCCAAGCTTGGCCAGCTTGGCCTGCGAGAGAGCAGAAGGCAACGATGAAGTCAAGTGTCACGGAGCCATCACTAACATCATTTGCATTCGAAAATATGTTGATAGGAATAGGCATATCAGTTCCGGTCAGAGTAGCATTTTAAAGGAGCCAACATAAAATCGTGCGGAGGCGGCGCAGAAGCGGCCAAGGCGGCGGATTTGCCAGGCTGACCTGTATCAGCTGAGTGTCAGAATCCTGGCCTGCCATGTTGCAACGGACTTCGCGGTCAGTAAAGCAACTTGGGGATCAAAGTGCGCGCCATTAATAGCGGGGGACTGTCGTACACACAGAACATGGGCGGGCATAACCGCCTAATGCTCACTACGATCAGGGAATATAATTATTACGCATTCTTTTGCGACCGGGTCTGCGAAAATGGTAGGTGCTTGAAAGCTGCTCTCCCTACTCTTCTCCACTTGAGAAGCAGTAGACCGTTCCCACACCCAGGCGCCGCTGGCATTGGCCGAAGGGTCCGCGGGGAGATTTAGCCGCAGCTGCTATGGATCGAACCGTTTGGCGCAAAATGTAACGCTAGTCTGGCGCGTGTGGAGGAAGGGAGGCAGGGCAGCAGTCCTGAACTCCGGTCACGTAGGATCCTGCCCTGCTTGACCCATGAGCTCCCCCTTGCCTCCATTTTCCCCCCTGCCCGACACCCTGTCGTACAACATGGTGAAGTTGGGCGGGTGAGGAGGCGGTGTATGGGGCACGTTTTGGGTATTAGTACTCAGGGACGGGGGCTGGCGGGCATAGTTGCAGTCCGAGGTTGGGTCGGGCGCGGGCCCTATCCGAACACCTCCCCCCCCACCGCCCCTGCCTCGCTTTGAGAGGCCCTCCCACAGGGGCCCTTACATCTTGGCGGGCGGCAGGCCCGTGCGGTTCGGTCCTGCGACCACACAGGCCCCGTCAGAGGGGGTCCGTCATATGAACCCGCGCACCGTGATGTGGAAAAGTGCGATACATGGTGAGGCCGCTTGGTAGGTCGTTGAGGGGACTTGCGGGATCCAGTACACTCATCCCTCCATCTCAGGGGACCCCACTCCACCCTCTATCCGCACCTGTGGGGAGGCGGGGCCATACCGCACACGGCGGGTAAGAGGGTTGACCCAAGTAAAGAGCACGCTACCAAGACCGGGGGAAGGTAGGGGGCACCGAGGAGCGGGAGGGTAATGACGTGCGGGCGAGACGTGGGCCAGGGCGGGTGCTGCGCGGTGCTACAGCCGCCCGTGGCCAAATGGCTGCAGCAGACCAGTGTGGACGAGGCGTGCCTCCGGCTCCGGGGGCGGATGTGGCGAAGCTGCTGCTGCCAAATGGGAAGGGTGAGGAGCGAGTTAGGGCTCGGGAGGGGTCAGGCCTGGGGCAAACGGCTTGCCAGGCAGGCGGGAGTTTTGACCATTTTTCAAAGGGTAGACTCCGCGGGGCCAAAGAAAGGGTACAACACCTTCGCTGCCACGCTTCAACTGCCCAACTGGCTCTTCCCGTAACGGTGACGCAGGTATGTGGTGGATGCCGGTGGCGGGCTAGGAGCTGGGCGATCCGCTGTTGATGGCGGCGGCCGCCGACTCCGGCACCACCGCCGCCAGCGCCGCCAAGCTGCTCCAGCTAGCTGCAGGGCAGCGGATAAACACGGACGCGAGGCGGGCGGTGTTTGTGGCAATTGTGGGCTCGGAGATGCGGTACAGGGCGCGCAGTGGGGGGGTTTCGGAGCTCGGCAAGCGTGTTGTAGGCGGTACATGATGGTAAGCGCCGGCTAGGCTAGGCCAGCCAGGGCGGATTCCGGTTTCATGGGAAGCACCGGAAGCACCCTGCTTTTCGAGCCCTGCAGGCACCCCCGATGCCCATTCACAACCATGTTTCGCAACCCCTTTCCTGCCGCGCTCCGCCGCTCGCCCGGACGAGCGCTCGCCAAGAATGCGCAGAGGCGCACGAGAAGCTGCTGCGGCTGCCTCTCAAGGTGAGGCCGTTGGTTGGTTGGTTCGGTTCCGGTTGGGTTTTAGGCACGGGAGCCCCCTTCCCGTGGCCCACGTTGACCCCCTTGCAGGAGGCTCATGCCAAGGGAAAAACCGAGGTGGAAATACGTTTTGAAGTGGGTGGTAGGACCAGCGGGGCATAGGCCCAACATACGCCTGGCGTCGAATGGGGTTATCGCCACAAGGGATAGATCGCACTGATCTTGGAAGCGTTTAGCCTTGAAGTTAGGGAGTCGAGTCCGGGCTCAGGGGTTCAGTACGGCATGCCCTTTGTTTGGGGCTGACGTATGGCGTGGTGTTGATGACCCACCTCGGAAGCGGGTCAACCAAATTTAGTCCGCCCCTTGCAGCTGGCACACCTCCATTCTAAAATGAAGTGCAACTATTAGGCGCCGGGACGCAGAGACGTGCAGGATTGCAGGATTGCATCTGGTAGGTAGGAGCCTTGCTGCGTAGTACTCCGAGAATCTAGAGCATCCATAGGATCCTGATTTCGTTTGGAGTAGTCACGCGGTGATCAGGAAGTTGGCGCTGGTTGGCGACGGTGATGGTTGACCTGTCAGATGGATTCTGTTCACTTGAATGCAGCTAAATGCCAGCGCTGACGGCGGTGATTATTATGTGTACTTAATACGTGTTTAGCCTTATTATGTGTACTTAGACGTGTTTTGCATCTTCCTACACTCCTTACAATGCGTGTCGGCGGGTTCGCGACACGCTGAGACTGCGATTGGGCCCGCTGCGTCAAACGCCTTGGCTACTCCCTACCCGCACCTTCCGTCATTTCCCGGGGCTAGTAGAGCGCACCACCTTACTACCACCTTCAGTCCGTACGTGCAACTTATCAACTGCGTGGGCGCAGCGCATCTGAGGAACGCCACGGACCCAGTCACCGATGCACCCTTCTCACCGAAGCAGCCAGCACTGCTGGGATCGCTGGGTCTGGCTGAGTCATATGTACATTTTCTTCACGTTGTAAGGATGAAACGCTTGTGTACTCTCCGTCCTTCAGGAAGGGCTCCCCTGCTCTGCTGGCCATGCGCACAGCTTGCCCTCCGAAAACCTGTTACCGCCATGACCAAGGCGCACCTACACGGTCCTTAATTCTTGGTGTTTACTGGTTTCGCTAACGACCACTGCGGTTGTTAGGTGCAGTAATGGTGGTTGGTCCGACGTGTAAGTGCATTTCTGTCATGTCGTTTGAGCTTTGCAAGGCATGCATTACGCATAGTTACTAGCAACAATGTACACACTTACTGCATGCTAGATGATTGCATGAAACCGCTCAATGCTTCATGTTTCCCTATACAGCAATGCTTTATATGGTATACTATCGTGTCCTATATGACTTAAACAGATGTTCCGGAAAAGTTGACCGTCTAGGACGAGCATGGAACACCAGGGACGAGCGAGTCGGTCATGGAAACAGGATTCGTGATATCAAAGCGTTTGTGTAACGGCGTACTGCGAAGTATTTGTACTTCTCATGGACGTTTGCAAAGTATTTGTAGGATACTCGAGGTTCCGGCCACCTAACTCTCTCCGTGTTCCAACTCCCAGCGAGTTGGCCGCTTGCACGTCTGGCGATAGCCGAGATTTACCTCGAATCGATGCTAGCTGGCAGTACAACCTCATCCACGGATGTGGGGTCCTTGCGCACCAGTACCGGTATTCGCTGTGAGCACTCCCCAGTCCCTGACGTGTAGCTGGAGAAGTGGACCACCGAATAATAGCGGCTTCCTCTGCGATTACCGGCGTAATATAGCAAACGCAGCTGTTTTTGTATCATGGTTTCACAGAAGAAAAGGCCGCGCTTCCTTTTGAGCTCTGAACCATAGCTGCGCTTGGACACTCAAGACATGTCGACGATCATGATGTTCCTAGCAGTTTCGGCTGTAATACTTTTGCTGTTCAGTCACGGAGTGCACAGCGAAAGCGCAGCCAACTCGTCCGCAGTACCTCTCGTAGAAATACCGCTAGGAAGACAGCAAATGGATCATGAACAATGGCGCAAATTCTTAAGGTATTGACCTGGCTTCCAAGCAACGCTTTGCCAGGGCACTAACGCTGTCGCGAAACCGACACCGTTCTGTAAACTGCTTGCAGTGAGAACCTGGAGCCAGATATCGCGCATTGGCGTCGACGAGCGCCACTTAGGGCCGCTGATGTATTGGTCGCGCATAATATGACCCTTAAGGTGCGTGCATTGTGCGTCGATGTATGCAGGCCGACACACAAGCCTGGAGACTTGCATTTGCAAATATTAATCCGCTATGGCGTACACATATTGGCCTTACGTTACGCTGCAATTGATATCAAGGCTGAGTAGGCTTACTGACGTCGAACGCACGCGTGGTTGTTGGAAGGACGGGGCGCACTGTGGCTGAAGCAAAGAAGGCAATCGTGTGAGCTGACTGGCGCTTGGCCATTCGTAGGGGTTGCTGCCGAGAGGTTGGCCGGCTGACGGAAGCTATTACCGTACTTTTGGCAAAGGGACAGGCAGTACCGACCCATTTAGGGGCGGGGAGTTCGAATAGTCGGTATCCCTAGCGACGTTATTCAGAGGCTGTGGTGTACAAGGCTCGTGTTTTGGTAATTCTGAGCTCGAGGCGCATACATCTGGGTACACTTTGCAGCGCGGGGTGTCGTAACATTTCGGCCGCCAATGCGTACTTGCACCGAGACGGTCCTTGTCGTACTAGTGTACCTTAGCACAGGTGGTGGGCGCTGGTACTGGTGGCTCTGCGCAGACACGCACTCTGCCCCCTCCTGGCTGTGCCCATTGGCTGCCACTAGTGTGGGTCGCACGACAGCCCCAATGGCGGGCGGCGGCGCATCTCCCCCAGTAGGAGAGGCGCCGCCCATGTCCTTTGCCGCCCGCATATCGCAGCCCACACTTCGCCTGCCCACCCACCCACACCATCTTGACCACCCACGGCCCCCGGGGCCGCTGATGCATGCGGTGCCTTACTTGCGTCCGTCCCCCAAAACACACCTCCCCCCTCCTGGTGCCCCCCCCCAGATGATGAACGTCCCGGCTGTTCTCCAGGTACGTGCAGGAAGTGCGGTGGATGAGAGGCCGGGGGCGGGTTTCCCACGGGATGTGACCGACGAGGAGGTCCACCGGGGGCGGTAGAGCGGTCAGGGAGGGGCCCATGTGGGTCAGGGAGGGGCCCATGTGGGTCAGGGAGGGGCCCATGTGGGTCAAGGTTGGTGCATTTCCTCTCGGAGCCGGGTAGCTGGCGGCCGTAGCCCTTCCCCTCAGCGCCACCGCCACTACAGCCACCGCTAACACCAACACAGGCATTCGCACGAAAGCCTCCTTCGTGTTCGTCATCGCCAAATGGGTGTGACGTGGACATGAGGCACCGCTCGGACGCGCTGTGCGTGCGACACCGCCAGGCGTTCTGTTTGCAGTTTCTATGCTGGGCCGACGCGAGGGCCCTCCTGCCCTCAGCTGACCCTTGCCCCTTTTGGTATCCCCCTCCTCCCGACCGTCTCACACCACGTCAGCCCAAACCTCCCTCCGCCCCATCGTATTTCACACCCCCCAGCTGGTCCTGATCTACAACAATCAGATCTACTGGCCGTTGCGCCCGGATCCCAACGGTGGCGAACCCATGCGAACTTGGACGAGCAACTTTGTGAGTGCGGGGATCGACCCGAATTGGAGTCGGGAGACCGGGTGTACGGTAGTTGGTAGCTCGTCCCACGGGCCGGCTGCAGTGTCGGGCATCAGGGGACTGTACAAGGGATGAGCTGCGTCGTACCGTGTTGTACGACGGCGTGTGTTTGGTGCCGCGCTGCGCGCTTCCCCTGCAGGCGAAGCACTTCCATCGCCGAATGGAGTCGCTGATGTCCTCGGGTCGGATCCGGCTGCCCAACGCCATCTTCGTCTACAACACTGATGACAACGCGTGAGCTGCTGCTGACGCGACGGTTGGGAGTTGGGGGATCAGTTGGTGTGGGGCGCCACCGGCGGCTGGCGAGTGTCATGCGGGGCGGAAGTGATGTGAAGGTGCCCCGCCCCGGGGTGGAGGGTCGGAGCCATCCCTCACCCCACACCGACGCCCACGAAGTCAACCTGCCCATCGACAGGATGCTCCGAAACCCTAAACCGGCCACCTCGACCCGACCCCCTTCAGGCCCCGCTTCAACGGTCCCCTGCGGGAGCTGCCGGTCCCGCTCATCAGCCTCATCAAGTCGCAGGGTTTGGAAGGCGGCGACGACTTGGACATCCTAGTGCCGCAGGTGTGTGCGGTGGGGGGGGCGGTGGGGGGGGCGGTGAGGGGGGCGGTGCTAGTGAGCTGTGGTGAGGGGGCGGTGCTAGTGAGCTGTGGTGAGGGGGCGGTGCTAGTGAGCTGTCGTGAGGGGGCGGTGCTAGTGAGCTGTGGTGAGGGGGCGGTGCTAGTGAGCTGTGGTGAGGGGGCGGTGCTAGTGAGCTGTGGTGAGGGGGGCGGTGCTAGTGAGCTGTGGTGAGGGGGCGGTGCTAGTGAGCTGTGGTGAGGGGGCGGTGCTAGTGAGCCCACGGCATGGGGATGGCGGTTAACCGGAGTTGACTATTGCTGGCAGCGCAGTCCGTTCCAGCGGTAAGATGTGGGCGGTCCGGGCCCGCCGAGGCACAAGCAGCATCCCCTCACCGGTTTACTCTCTACCCAAATCTGGCATGGCACACGGGAAACACAGATCCTTGCCGTACCTGACTTCTCCGCAACCGCCGCAACCGTCATGTGCGGCACTTGCCAGCCTTTCATTTCCCTGATCCCCTAAGTCCAGTCACTTAACGGCCACCCCGTCACTTCCCTCGCAGATGTACCTGCTGCAAACGTCGTTTTTCACTGCGCCATGGCACCTGAAGCACGACCGGGGTAGGTGACGGTTCTCGATTCGGCGGCTTTTATTCCGGCGGTGTTTTAGGACCGCAGTTGGCGGTTACTGCTGGCAGTTAGTGGCGCCCCTGAAGCCACGGCCCGGCCCGTCCGGGCCGCCTAGCGGCCAGTGCACCCAGAGCGTACGGCACGTGCGGCACCCCATACCCTCCCTTGCCCCCCGCCCCTCCCCTCCCCGATTTCCTCGCCTCCCCCCCCTCACCGCTGCAGCTTACTTCCGCGGCCTTGGCTTCTGCTCCGGCCGATGGGTCACCCGCTACGGCTACCCGGACGCCTGCCCCCGCCTCTTCCTGTCTCACCTCTCCAACCGGGATCGCCTCGCTGGCAACGACACCGCACTGGACTGTGGGCTTGTGGAGTACTACAAGCACCGCACGCCGGGGAATCACCTGGTGGGGCCGGGGCGCTGGGACGGTTGGTGACGTGCGCTGCTGATGAGCTAGAAGCAAGTGCTGAGAGGAGCCGAGGGGCTTGCTTGGGTCCGGTCGGTGCGGCATGTTCACGGACGACGTGGATGCCCAGCTAAACTAAGCCCAGAGACATGTTGTCGGCGCGGTGCTTCGAATTTTATTTACAAGCAGACAGCCTGGGGTTAGTGATGTCGCGGGGTTTTGGTTTTGGGCGCGGCGCTCCCCTTTTTTGTTTGTGTTTTTACATGCACGCCCCCTCCCCCCCGCTCCTCCTCCTCGCCCCCCCCCCGCCAGTCCTTCGACTACGACTTGCCGGTCCTCAGCCGCGTTGCGTTCGGCATGCACGCCTATTACAAGTGGGTGCTGAACCTGGAGGGCATCACGGCCAGCTCGCGGCTGGGGCAGGTACGGCCCAACCTTGACCAGCGAGCCTTGACCAGCGCCGTTGGCTCCTCTACCCCCTCAGCGACTTTGCCCCCGTGGCAGAATCCAGCGCGATGGAGTCACGTGCAATAAGGCCTCCGAACCCGTGCAATAAGGCCTCCGAACCCGTACTCGCCCCCTCACATCTAACCCCTTCCCGGCCCCCTGTCCAGCTCTTCATGACCAACTCGGTGGTGCTCCACCAGAGGACATCCTTCCTGGAGTACTTTTCAAGGTGGGGATGCAGGGCGGGGCGACCAGCAAGTCTACCCGATAACCGTCGTGCCTTAACCCATAAGGCCCTAACGCTACACAATCTCGTCCCCGGCCCCTTCACACGCCCCCCATCCCCCATGCACCAGCTACACTTCCATGTCGAGTTACCGGCTCTTTTATGTAACCCCCCGCAGGTCGCTGCGTCCCTGGCAGCACTACGTGCCGTTTTGGAACGCCACCGCCCCGGACGGCACCCCTCTGGGCATGGACGACATATACGGCACATTGGACGAGGTACGGCGGCTGGACAGGGAGCAACCGGAGGTGCTGCAGCGCATCGTGGCGGACGCCAATAACTTCGCCATGAGGTACGGCAGGGCAGGGCAGGGGCGGAGTGTATAAAAACCGGGGGGGGGGGGCGCGTAAGCCAGGTTCGTGTGGGAGAGGGGGGAATCCTATGTGGCCGGAGTTCGGGGCTGCTACCCTGACCCCCCACACCCCTCCCTCGTCGCGCGCCAGCCGATCTGCAAATGCTTGACGATATTTGAGTCGATCTATAGCGGTAGCAGCTGCGGCCAAACGCTGCCGCGCCGCCTAGGTGAATGACGCCCGCTATAAATTTAAATATGTTAAAGGACTTCATTTTTATGTGATTTGTTCTGCCCTCACCCTGCGCCCGGTCCTTGGCTTGCAGGTTCCTGAACCCCCACGCTCGGGCGCTGTACTACCAGGCGGCTATACTGCAATACAGGTCCCTGTTCTCCGACATGGATGCCTTCGTGGAACAGTACGTGGCGGACCTCCGGGCAAAGGGCTGGAACATTCCGTGACACGGCATGGGACGAGGGTCGGTACGTACACGTACGTACGACACGACGCCGTACAAAAGATGCGATGCCCTGGGGCGATGTTTGGTGTTCGCCTCCGGAGCAAAGCAGATGGTCGTGCAGAGCTGCTGCGAGAGCCTAGCGGGCTTGGCAGGTAGTTGGCTGGGCCTGCTAGGTGCTTGGAGGATATCATTGGTGGAGCCTGTTCGCAGGTCCTGATGGTCCGATGCTGCCAATGCAGCCTTATCGTGATCGTATGACGGCTGTCACCGCGCTAGTTCCTAGTTGCCGTGTTTTCGGCAAGACGACGATCGAGCGGCAAGACGACGATCGAGCGGCAAGACGACGATCGAGCTGCGGCCCGATAACGACCCCACGCATCGTGGAGCACCTGGCCGGTAGTGTGTCACGACAGGCGTGCCTGATGCATGATGCGAATAAGAAAGACGCAAAAAGGCCGTACGGAAGATCTGCGTGTTGTTGTTGCATGTGTACGGTGGGGAACGTGACGTGTCACTAGGCGGTGGAATGGCGGTGTGGCGGGTTGGTGGAGAGCCCATAGGGCCCCAACAGCGGCGAGTGGGATCCCCAACTGTAGCGAGGATCCGGCAGGGGGGGTAGTAACGGGTGAGGGTGGTCGGAAGGGGGGTGTATCGGCGGCGACCGCAAGGCCGGTTGCCAGGAAGGGCCCAGGAGGGCAAAGCCCGCCATAGGCTGTACGATTGGGGGCCCAAGTTTGCGAAATGCTCGTAATTATTTGACGCTACGAAGGCGCAGCGGCGCCCTAGAGGAAATGGAGTAGCGAAGCGCGTAGGTTTCGGATGACCGAAGGTTTTGGTCATCCTTTTCAAGGTGGAAAAAAAAACGAACGAACGTGAAGGTCTGTGTTCGCTGGCTTAGATGGGAGCAAACAAAGTTTGGGGCCCAGGTGTCTGCATTTGCCCGCGCACCGGAACCACTGGAGTGTTTGCGTGTGGCGTTCATATCCCATCCAATATTATCGAGGTCATGCTCCTTACTGCTGAAGGTGTGCCTGCTCGTTTTGGCATGTGTACCTCCAGTGTTGATCCAGTGGTAATATTTCTTTCGGAAGATAGCTTCAAAAGTTTGCGGCGATCGATAAAACGAAACGGCGAAGTTTCGTGGTGTACGACCGTCGGGTCCACATGACGTTGATATTACGCAGTTGGAACTGACGTCGGCGCTGGGTTGGGGAAGCATTTACCCATAGAGCTGTTGCAAATGTCGTGGCGCTGCTGCAGGCCAGGCCTGGAAGGAAGTTGCCGGTTGTTGCAGGTAGCGGTCTGTTTGTGCGAGGCGAGCGGAGTCAAGGGGCCCAACTACAATTCGGCAAGGTAGCGATGTTGGGGGCCGGAAGGTCGCCCCTATGGCCTATATTCTATCCCTTCCCCGGCTCGACGCGATGTCCTTGTAGGCTATAGGCTAGGGCAGAGCGTAGTTTGGGCGTTGAGTGTCGATGATGCATGTAACGTGTCGGGGAGGGTTCAGGCAAGCAGGCGGGCGCCTCTCCCCCCGTATTCTTGTGTTTCGTGATGAGGAGAAACCAGCAGCCGTCGTACAGTGTGTCGTACGGCAGAAGAGGGCGGCTTGGTCCACACAGCTGCTGTGCACAGGGCAGGGACCTAGACGCCGTACACTCCCTGCACTAACAACCTCCAGCGTCCCTTTCCAACCAGCACGAAGTCCACTATCTTTGGTGCTGCAGCCAAAAGCGCGTGCGGCTGCACACCTGCCTGACCACCGTGAGGCGCGCCATGGTCCTCCCTCCCGCTGAGTTTGTGGGGGATTCCAGGGCGTTCAGGAAGACGACCTGAAATTCGTTGTACCATAATCTCTAACCACAGCTGGCGCGCCGGAGGTCAAAGCACATTCTGTAACATGCTCATATGCTGTGCGCCCTGGGGCGACGAAGCGCAGCATGTGTACGATGAAACCAACATCGGAGCGCTGCAAGTGTTCTACTGCTAGGCTATCTTTCATCTCTGCAGGTTACCCGGCGCTCCCTTTTGCAAGGCTTGCAGCTGCATGCGGACACTGCAGCCCAGGGCCTGGCTTTCGGGCCTGGGCCAGGCTTCGCTTGCGCCATGGCGCCACCAGCCATTTCAAAACATATGCACCAGCGTCTTACATTATTCTGACGCCGAGCTTCAGCCGGCGGATGCCGGCGGTCGGCTGGACTCTGATGCACAGTTCTTGCAGCGTGAGTCCTTGTGGAAATGGCTCTTAACTTGCTCATAGTACCGTAAATCTGATCACATGTTCTCATGCAGTTTTGTCCCAAAGCTTTGTTCTGGCCAGCACCGAGTCCAGCCCATCATCTCGCCCGCTCCTTGCCAATCTGCCTGCGGCAGCCGAACTCGTAAGCGGCAGAAACCCGTAATGTATCGGAGTATTCTTTCTGGAATCTTACCATCGAACTCTGTGCTTGCAGATGGAGCGCGCGGTGCCCCAGGTCCCCACCCCCCAGCCAGTCTACGACTTGCCCACATTCCTAGCCACCTCCTATCCAAACGTAAGTCCTCGGACAACGTGAGCAGTAGAAACACATCGCGAGGACATGTTGTAATCCCATCCACACACCGCACGGTCCCCGGCCCCCGTCTGCAGGCTGGCGTGCACCCTCGGAACCCCGGTTACGACTGGCGCAGCTGGGCCCGCAGCAACCTGCGGGTTGCTCCCGCCCACCTGGTCAGCAGCGGCGCCACCTCCGCAGCCGCCAACCATCGGCCAGCGCAGCAGCAGCAGCCTCCTGCTCGCTGGGACTCCCCCCAGCAGGTGGCGCTGCTGATGCAGACGGACGCGCACATGCAGCTACCGGGCTCCAGGGAGGCCCTTCTAAAGATGGCCAAGCTGGTGGGTGCCTGGGGTCCGACTGAATCGAGGGGGGGCCGTGACTGGTCGGGTGCCGGTGGGGCCGGTGGGGCCGGCGTCGGTGTCTTTCTCGGGCCTGGGCGGGTTCATTGGCTGCGGCAACTGGCGGGAGCGGGTCGGAAGCGATCGTTCCAATGAGGGACCACACTGCAACGGGGCCGTGCGCAGAACGCAGAACAATTGGGCAGGCTGGGGTGAGTTGCCTGGTGCAGCTCTCCAGCACCGAGCAGCCCGCACCGCACCGCGCTTTGTTTGCGCTCAGGGCCTTTGCCTTCCCATCCTCCCTCTTGGGTCGCGCCTTGAACCCACAGCTCATCCGCCACGTCATCGCCACCCCCTCCCCACCCTCCCATGCCCGTCACCCCCTGCCATCTCTCGCTCTCCCCCCCTCGAACTGCCAGGAGCTAGCACACCTCTGGTACCACCAGCAGCAGCAGCAGCAACAGCTCCAGGGGGGCCTGCAGGGCGCAGTGGTCTCCGAGGGACCCGGCGGTGATGCAGGTGGGCACTGGGCGGCAGCAGCCGGTGGGCTGTGGTGTGGTAAGGGGCCGGTGATAGGGTGTTACAAGGCATGGTGAGCTGTGGCGTGGTAAGGGGCCGGTGATAGGTTGTTACAAGACATGGTGTGGTGTGGGCGGTGTCATGTGGCGCAGTGTGGCGTGGGTGCAGAAGCTTCTGGTGGGGTCCTTGATGTCCTGGTTGCAGCAGGGTAGCACCCATTGGCGCACTCTTGCGCGCGGCTGGCTGAAGCCCTCCGCTCCTCCGCGACCTCCACCGGTCCTCCGCGACTCCCCCCGACCACCACAGGCTCGACAGGCGGCAGCCGGGTGGGGACAGGCGCGGGCCAGGAGCAGCAGCAGCGGGGGGGAGAGCCGGCCGCAGCGGGCGCCTCCACCGCCCCTTCCGCCGCGGCGGCCGTGCCTAGTGCCGCAGCCAACCCCGACCCCCGCGCTGGTTCTGTTCCTGTCAATGAGGTGGGAGATGCGGATGACGACATCTTCGCCGCCGCGGACCGCAAGGCGAGGGAGCGAGCGGCGGCGGCGGCGGCGGCGGCGGCGCAGCAGCTGCAGCAGCTGTCCGTGGGGCAGCAGGCGAGCAGGTGAGCGAGGGCCTCGTGGGGGAGGTGGGTTGCAAGGGGACCGCGAGAGCCCAGGCGCAAAAGCCCCTATGCCCGCAAAAAAAGATGCAAAAGACAGGCAAAAAACGCAAGCAAAAATACTTCCCTGCTCAGACTGTTGAACTCACCTGGCCAGCGCCCATAGCGTGAGGCGATGGCGGTCGGCGCGAAGCACGCGGGCAAGGGGTACCGTCGGGTGTCAGCAACGGCACTCGGGGGCTGAACGGGTTGGCAGGGGCCGAAACAACGAAGAAGCTGCCGGGAGGTGGGTGGAGCCGTCGCCGGTCGCCACCGCGCAACACGGCGTCTGAAACCTGCTGTTCTGGGCGGAGAGCAGTGGGAGTCGTGCAGGCCGGGAAGCAAGGAGCCGTTCCAATGCTGTCACGGAGTCGACGCCTCTGCAGTCGGGCCCTCACGGCTCACAACACACCACAAACACACCACAACACCACGCCGCACCTCGCCCCTCGACCCTCAGGGACCCGCTGTCGACTCTACCGCCGCAGCTCAAGCTGAGGCTGCGGGAGCTGCAGCGGCGGGCTGAGGCGTACGGCGCGCAGCGGGGCCCACTGGGTGACCTGTTGCGGTGAGCTCAGAGTTCCTGGGGCCCGGGATTGGAGGGGGCCCGGGGGGCTGGAGGTGTGACCGAGGAGGGGGCCCGGGGGGCTGGAGGTGTGACCCAGGAGGGGGCCCGGGGGGCTGGAGGTGTGACCGAGGAGGGGGCCCGGGGGTTAGCCGGTGTGGGTGTGAGTACCGGTGAACGGATCCGGAAGGGTGGCGGGAAGAACGGGTGTGCAGGAAGAGGGCGGCGAGTATCCCCGCAGCGGGGTCGGGTGCGGACGATGCGCTTTGACCCAGATGGGCATTGGCGGGGGGGCGGGCAGGCCTTCACTGTGCGTCGGCAGGTTGGTCTGGGCTATTTAGGCGTAGCGGCTTGCGAGCTAGAGAGAGACGTTGCGAACGGGGGTGTCTAGTGCAGCTGTACGACACACACTGCCCATCTCGTCCCGCGCGCAGGAAAGTCGGAGAGGCGTTCGGGGAGCGGGTGTCGTACGAACGGGGCTTCGGCGAAGGTGGCGGCAGCAGCAGCGGCCCGTACGATGTGGAGGCGATTGCCGCCCTGGCGGCGCGGTCCGGCGGGTGAGTGGAGGCCACGGGTCCCTGGGGCGGGGGGCGGGGGGGAGAAGTCGGGGGCGGGTTGCGCGGGGTTTTGCGGGTGGGGATTGGAAGGCCCTGGCAGGGAGGGGAGGGGAGGGCGCATGCGGACGTGCGGCCAGATCGCGGCTGGCTTCCATTGTGAGCCCCACCCATGCGCACGTTGACCCGCATGGGTAGGAGTGAATGCCCAGCTGCACCCTAGAGCTGCACCCTAGAGCTGCACCCTAGAGCTGCCCACCCTGACCCCCTCTTCCTGTCGTGTCAACCGGTTTTCCTCTTGCCACACTATCACACTACCACACTGTCACACTATTACGCCCGGGGGGAGGGCGCATACTGGTTTGGTGCCACCCGCCATGCCACCCTTAACCCAACTGCGGTCTTACTCCTAACCACCCCTCTTCCTCGCCTGGGACTGACTGCTCCAGGGCGGGTGCGAGCTCCTCAACATCCGTGCAGCTGCAACAGGTGGGGAGCAGCCTGGGCGGTGGTGACGGATCGGAACGGGTCGTAGGGGGTCGGAGGGGGTCGGGGGTGCTTGCAGCGCTTCGTTTCGGGTCCGGGGCGGGTCCACACTCGACCGTCCCCTCGTCGGATCCTCTCAAACCCCGCTAGTTGCTGCCAGCCACCGCCACCACCACCACTGCCACCACCGCTACCACCACCACTACCACCACCACCACCACCGCCACCACCACTACTACTGCCACCACCACCACTGTCACCACCTCTGCGGGAGTCACCGGAACCCCTACCTGGCCCTCCTCCCACCTCGCGTCTGGCTCTACTGACCGGCCGTCCCTCCCTCCACCCGAACCGCCTCCCCCCGCCCTTGCAGACCGCCCCGGCGGACCGGGCGCTGCTGGAGGAGGTGGGTCCTCCCTTCAGGGCTGCCCACCACACCACGCGCTGGCGCAGCCAGGCAGCCAATTAGCTCAGCAGCTAGTCAGCTAGCCTTCGGTGGGAGGTCCAGCAGCCGCATGTCCCGTCTTGGCTTTTTGGGAGAGGGGCACTCGAACCACCACCACCACCACCACCCGCCATCACCCTCTCGGTGTGTGTACATGCAAGCAAACCTCCCAGAGCCGCGAGTTGAAGCGTGGTTGTGCGTCCCGGTGCTCGCACCCCCCCCACCCCCGCTGCTGTTGTGGTGCAGGCGCGCGCCGACGCAGCAGCGGGCGCCCAGCCGCGCAGCGGGACCTTGCCGTACTCGTACTGGGCCGACTACCCCCTGCTGTCGTACACGGACAACGTGGTGGCTCTGGCCCACCGCCAGAGCACGGCTAAGCGGCTGGAGGCGGCTTCCGGGCAGCACGGCAGAGCCAGGTAGCACCTGTACACACTGCACTACCGCACCCCCCTCCCGCACTCCCAGCTGCGCTTCCGCCCCACCTTTCCCTCGGTCTTTGCGACAGGCGGCACTTCCTCCTGCCCGCACCCCTGCCCGCACCCCTGCCCGCATGTGCTACTTAACCGTTCAGCCGCACAACTCTTCAAGGAACATGGAACCAACCGCGCATGCAATATGTATACATGCGTGCGTGTATGTGTGTGTTTTAAGTATGCTGTGTGTGTGCGTGTTTACAAAATGGGTTCCACGAAAGCGGCACAAATACCCACCCACCCCCTCCCGTGCCGCCCCCTCCTGCCCTCCCCAGCCTGACCGCCGCGGTCGCCTCACTCAGCGCCTGCCTGCCTCGCCCCGGCAGCCCCGCCCCCTCCGCCCGCCCTCCCCCGGCCACCCCGGTGATGTCCCTGCTGCTGGACTACCTGCAGGCCAAGTACCAGGACCTGCTGCATGCCTGGTGGGGCCTTGGGCTGGCGCTGGGTCAGGGATGCGGCCTTGGGTCAGGGATGTGGCCTTTGATCAGGGGTTAGGGAGCCAGAACCTGGTCGGGACAAACGACCAAGAGAGGGGCAAAGCGGCCGAAGGAGAGTTTGGGTGGTAGTGCTTTAGCACTACCGGTATAAGTCACGGGTGTGAGCGGCAGTTATCTGGACTCGGACACGGCTCACTGACGGGTACCCTGCCCCGCCTCCCGCCGCACACGTCTCTCCCTCGGCGCTGGCGGCGGTCGCGGTGTGGTGGCGCTCCAGGGAGGTAGCAGCCCGGCTGCAGGAGGCGACGGAGCGGGCGGAGCGGGCGGCGGCTCGGGAGCGAAACACAGTGGAGGTGCAGGTGGGTGGCGCGGGGGAGGTGGAGGTGCAGGTGGTGCGGGGGTGGGAGGGGCAAGAGATCGGGGGGAACCGGACAATCGGGGGATCGGGAAGTCCCCCGCTTGTTCCCCCAAACAAGGGTTTTTCTTCTCAAACCCCCAAACACCACCAACCGCCGTTGAGGTCTCCACCATACCCGACCCACACCGAACCCCACGCAGGCCGCTGACCCCCTGCCGCCGGCCCTGGTCGCCGCGCTAGCTAGCTCCTGGGACCAGGCCGCCGCCGCCTTTCGCCCCGAAACCCTGGCGCCGCTGCTGCAGAGTCCCCAGCTGGGGGAATCAGCCGCACAGCAGGCGGCGCAGCGGATGCTGGCAGCACCCTTGAACTGGGAGAGGGCCAGCACGGTCCTCCAGGAGGCAACGGGCGCCGGCGGCGCCGCCGCAGCGGCAGCAGCCGCCGCCGCCGCCGGCGACCTTCGCTCGGCTGCGCATCACGCTCTGTCGCCGGTGCTGGCAGCGGCGGTGGCGCGCCACCAAGCATTGTTAGCGGGCGGCGCTGCAGCGGCGGCAGCTCCAAGGGTAGCTGGCAGCGGTGCCGCCACAGCGGCGGCTTCTTCCGCTGTGGCCCCGGCGGCGGTCCCGGCGTCTAGCGTGGTCTGTTTCCGGGAAACACTGGTTCTCGACGCCAGTTCAGGTTTCGAGGACGGCTCGCACGACTGCAGGTGAGTGGCAAGGCGGCCGTAAGGAACGTGGCAGGGTTGCCTCCCCACCTGGTCCGCCTGACCCACATGGTCCGCCTGACCCACATGGTCCGCCTGACCCACATGGTCCGCCTGACCCACATGGTCCGCCTGACCCACCTGGTCTGCCTGACCCACCTGGTCCGCCTGACCCACCTGGTCCGCCTGACCCACCTGGTCCGCCTGACCCACATGGTCCGCCTGACCCACATGGTCCGCCTGACCCACATGGTCCGCCTGACCCACATGGTCCGCCTGACCCACATGGTCCGCCTGACCCACATGGTCCGCCTGACCCACATAGCCTCCTGGGATGTCCTAGGCAACCCGGGTGCCTCGGGGCTGCATACCTGCGCTCCCTGCTCCCGGGGGTATACAGAGAGCTGGCCTCACCTCCGGGGGGTGGAGGGGGGCGTGGCACTGTGCGTGGCTCGCGCGTTGCGTCGGGCATACGTCGGGAGTATACTGTCGCAAGGATTGATCGACAACTGGTAATGATTTGTTTTCAATTAACCGCGTGTCCTGACGGTTGCTCGCTCGCGCGCAGGGTATCCCTGGAGTTCAGCCTGGACCGCCTGGCGGCTTCGGAGCCCGCCCTGGGAGGGGCCTGGGGCCGCCGCTTCCTGGAGCGCCTGCTGGCGCCGCCCATCTGGGCCGACCTGCCGACCCGCGGGTCGGCGCGGGGCGGCAGCATGGCGGGCCGGCGCCGCCGTGGCGCTGCCGCCCGCTCGGCGGCGATGGCGGCGGCGTACCCCGTGGACGTTGAGCGCAGGTGGGAGCTACAGGGAGGGATTCGAGGATGACCCGTGGATGGAGGGAGGGTTGAAATTGCAATGAAGACCCGTGTACGCGAGAAAAACAGGGAGGGAGGGAGGGAGGGAGGGAGGGGCTGGCGAGAAGACCCGGTCTACACGATGTAGGAGACGGAGGGAAGGGGGAGAGGGGGCCCCTGGGTGCAAAGTGGAAGCGGGGCCGAGGGGGCAGCCGGGGGCTGGGGCATTGGGGCTGTTGTAGAGAGGCGTCGGCATCGGAGGCATGAGCCCTCCCAGGTCGTGCGCACCTCCACCTGCCGCCGCGGTAGCAACACACCCGCAACCCTCGCAGCTCCGCGCATTCCGCCAGGGCACCGCTGTGCGTGCTACTCTGTCTGATTGCCTCTGGCCTGTGTCTCCCTTGCACGTGCCCCGTCCTCCCCTGGAGCAGCATCTGCCGCCGCACCGGCACCGCCACCCTCAGCACCGCACGCTACCCCAGCCGGGAGGCCAACCGCAAGCTGCTGCTGGAGCGCTACTCGGAACTGCTGCGGGCTGCTGCGACAGCAGCGACGACTGCGGCCGGGGCCCGCTAGTTGTACGATTGTACGACGGGGGCAGGGCAGCGACAGCTGGGCTCACTCTTTCGGCGTATGAGCTAGAGAGTATACCGGGGTGTGAGATGTGCGGGGCGTGAGGCTGACCGGGTTTTGCAGGTGGGAGTGGCTGCGGGCAGCGGAGCGAGGCACCTGGCCCCACGGAGCGGGTCGGGAGGGTTGGTGTGGGGTTTCGAGGAACACCCGTGGAGGTGGGGGCGGTGGGCGGCGAGGCGCATCGCAAGGAACCGCCCGCCGTGAGGCGTGCAGGGAGGGGGCCTGGAGGCGGGCCAGGAGGGGAAGAATGGGGCCAGGAGGGGAGGAGGAGGAGTAACACGTGTTCGGCTTGTAACAACCACTTTCATGCGCACGGTTGCTTCACGCACACTGCAACCTCCCAACGTCCTCGTTGCATCACAAGATCAAATCCTGTTTAGCTCACTAATTAATTGTGGGTATACGTTGTTGCCACCAGACAGCTCTGGTTAATTGCGGTCAACCTTGACCTCATGTGGTCGGCTCGCGAACACTTCAAACAACTAAATGAGGGATTTCGCATACGATACGTGCCCGAGCACTTCCCGGACCCTTCGCAGCTCCTGCTTTGACAGGCAACCGAGCCACCTAGTCGGAGAGCCACTTCCAAGGGACGCAGCGGTTCCTCGCAACCAACCCCCTCGACAAACTGGAAACTGAAAAAAGCAACCGGCCGATATCCGGGAGCAGATCCGCAAGCGACTGGTGCACACCGAACCCCTTACATCGGCCCCCGTCCGCTTAGCAACGAACCCACAACGGGACCGCAGCTCCGAAACCTCACTGCTGACACGTAATCCCCACGACTAGACCGCGGGTCCCTGGACGAAGCCTCAAATGACAACAGCACGAATTGCACGATAAGGCCCCCTCTCGCATACCCCAGGAAAACCCCATGTGCGGCACCGCCGGAAGCGGCGGCCATTGCTAATACTCCTCCCCCCAGGTTGCATAGCTGCACACTTCGACATCTCGCTCGCCGCGCCCCCTTCTAAGGGGCTGTTCACGGCATCAGCTCATCGCACCTGCCCGCTTACGATACCTACTAAACCATAAAGGTACTTGATAGATACAGGGAGATGGCCTGGACTCCAGGGATGGAGGGCAGGCCCCACAAGACCCTCGCCGCAAGACTACAAGAGCAAGTAATGCGGGCAGGGCAACGACATCAACCACCGCCGCCAATGCCTGGCGAGTGCGCAGCCGCGTGGATACAAATTGAGACCCACCGAGGCAAACATCCAAACTAATCTGAGTTACGTAGAGCACGACAGCGGGGTGACTTCACCGGCCACGGGCCTGCATCTCCTCTGTACGGATGTGACCTTCGAGCACCCCTCCACAACCGTCACCGAACTCGCGGGGCCCTGCAACATCGAGGTGCAATTGGGCCTTATTCGCAGCCTCAAATGTACGACGGTCTTCTCGCCTGTCAAGACGATGCGCGTCCGCCCAGCAGGACCCAACAAGCGGACCCGTCTCCACGCTTCACTCCGCATCGCTTCGACTTCGTCAGCACTTTTTGGGAGCTCGATTATGCCACTCACACTCTTTTGATGCAGCAACAAAAACCTAACAACCTCACATATAGGCTCTTACTTCGTAGGCAACGTTTCCCACCTGCCATCCGCCATGCGGCTCTTCCAAAAGCGCGCATCGGCAATTCAAATCCAACGCACCCCCAAGCCGCCAGCACGACGAAACCGTGGGCCCCGGCGGGTGTACCCGCCGCGGCGGCGGGCGCTGAAAAGCTTCGACGCATAAGGCCCTCATCCGAGACTCCGAGCTACTACCTAACCGACAACCATTGCCGTACTTCCTTGCCCCGGGGGGTTGCAAGGCCCCCCGCCCCCTCCGGAAATCGCTTACCCCAGCCACCACATTCTCCTACACCATGCTGGGCATCACTCCTCAACGTGCCGACACCGCATGCCGTACAGAAAAACCCTGAAATAACGCCCTCCCCGCGGGGGCCTCCGTGGGCAACACCGCCCCTCCCCGCCTAGCTGTAGGCCTTGCGCCACGCCTCGGGCAGCGGCGATATAAGGCCCTCATCCGCCCACTTGGCCAGCCGCTGCACGTGCGGCGTGAAGAAGGTCTTCAGGCGCGCCAGTGCCTGCGCGAAGGGCCCGTCCTGCGGGCGCCCCTCTCCGAGGTCCGTGATGGGCCTTACCTCGCCCTGCTGCTTGCCACACCTCCAGTTCTGTGCCAGCAGGGGGGGGGGAATGGGTTTGCGTGTGGGGGGTTACAATCATAGAACCGGTGACGCGACTGGGGATATGTAGCGTGTGCACAGCCTTCGGACACCGGGACGCGCGCGCATGCTACTGGACTAGGGTGGCCGGGGGACTGGTGTGGGGGGCGGTAGATGGATGGGTTAGGATGGGAAGGATGCGTTGGCCATGGGAAGGATACGGGGGTGGTTGGTTGAGCGGCGTCCTCGTCTCAACTCTCCGGCCCAACGCCCCCAGCACGCAATTCCAAACATGTGCACCAAACGTTTCATAATCGGTTTTACGTCTCAGTGCCGACCCACAGGTATCCTCTCACACCCGACGCCCCCAACCCTCCCGACATCCTTCGACTCACATAGCAATCGCGGCTGTTGAACACCATGGACGACCTAGCGGGGTCGTACTGGTACGGCGGCGCCCCCAGGTGGTCTTCTACCCGTCGGAATGACTCGACGGGCATTGTGGCCAGGTCGTCCGTGTACAGCACGAGTATCTGGGTGTACGGCATACGTACGGCGAAGGGGACTGGGGTGAGGCGGAAGGGGGAGTGTGTTTCGTCCATCGCGCAAGCAGGAGCACAACTTGCGCGCGGCTGGCGGGCGAGTGGGTGGGATCCCATGCGAGGCAATTTGTGCTGTCGTACGATCATCTGTGCTGCGCTGGCAAGGAGGGCCCAACGCCTGAGGAGTCGCACCTGCTGCTTCGGGAAGTGCGCCAGGTAGTTCTCCAGGAACACGTCGTACGCGGACCAGCCGTACATGTCTGTGCGTGGATGCGGGGAGGGCGGAGATGAGGGTTGCTTGCGCCAGGCGACTAGGGTCCGCTTACGTCAGCGAGACAGACAATCCACACAAGTCCGAGAAGGAGGCAAAAAGGGAAGGAGGGAGGGGGAGGCGGACGAGGGAGGGGATGCCACGCGCAGCGCAACGATCCCCCACCCCTCCCAGGCTCATCCCCAACCTCCCCCCTTCTCCCCAGCCCCGCGGTCCGCTCCCGCCCCCACTCACTGTTCCTCGCAAAGCACTGCAGAGCCATCCAGCGGCCCATGTCCATGCCCGCGCCCCAGCCCACCAGCGCCCCGTCCGCTGAGCCGGGGGTCTTGAGGGGCGCCGCGCGTGCCAGGCAGCCCTCCAGCGCGTCTAGCTGCTGCTGAGAGTGCTCAGCGAACGTGTAGTTGACGACCTGGGGCGGCGCGAGGAAAACCCGTGTACGAAGGAAAGCCCGTGTACGAGGGAAAACCGTTTGGAACAGGCGTTTCGAGATGCATGCTGGAGAACCGGGGCGGGGCGTGGGGTGGGGCAGCGAGGAAACTGGCGAACCACGAACAAAGGAGAAAGGCTGGACCCACACTCCCTTCCTCGCCACCTCTTCCCGCCCCCCAACCCCGCTCCCACTGCTCCGAGGTGACGATTCGCGCGGACCCCCTTCCACCGCGACACACCTCCTTATGGTACGGCATGTGAGCGGCCCGCTTCTGCTCCATGAAGCGGCTAAGAGCCCTCTGAACTGGGTCCCGCAACACCACCACGAGCTGCGGCGGGTGGTTGGGTGGTTGAGGTGGTTGAGGTTGTGGCAGGCGGGGATGTACGTGGCACTCGGTAAGGCAGCGGTGGTTGCGGGGTCGGGGAAGGCGCCAGGGAGGGTAGATCGAGCCCGCTCTCTCCACCCCAACGCCCATCCGCCCAATTCCCAGCACCGTACCCCAAACTCCCAGCACCAGCCCTACCTTTATACTCGGGTTTAGCGTCTTTAGCAGCACCGGGCAGCAGATGCAGCTGAAGAAGGTGGCGGACCAGTCCCCGATGAGGATGTCCGTGCGGTTGAAGTTCTGCCGCTGCATCGCCACCAACCGTTGGTACTCCTCCACGTGGTTGTCGCAGAGTGTACTGCGAGGGAACTCGCCGTTGAACCAGAAGCTCTCCTGTAAAATCGGGCCGATTAGGGTTTTAGGGTTTTGGGGTTTGGGGCTGAGGCGGTCGTGGCGGCAGCCTCCTAAGCCATCGGCAGGGCCCCAGCAAGTGGGGGCGAGGAGAGGGAGTAGGGAGAGGAGAGGGAGTAGGGAGGAGAGGGAGGGGAGAGGAGAGGAAGGGGAGAGGGGATGGAGTGGAAGTGGGGGGAGATGCGGAAGTGGGGAGAGGTGCGGCCCGCAGTGGTGCGAGAGGGAATCGGGGGGGGGGCTCGGGAGAGCCTGAAAACCCGGGCCGTACTCCAGTTCCAACCCGCCTTAATGTCCACTAAGGTGGTGCGTTGCATGACTACCGCATGTTAGTTGCACCAGCCAGACAGCGCCCCCATAGCCGCTGCGCCCCGACCTGTCCGAACCCGCCTGGATCCGCCTCGTAGGGGTTCCATGAAGCGTGGCGTACCTTCGAGAAGCTAACCCATTTGATATAGGGGTTCCCTGTGAGGACGTTCCATAATGTGCTGGTTCCAGACTGGAGCGCAGAGGAGGGGGGAGGTAAATTTCGGCTGAGAGGCAGCTTTTCGTTGCAAGAGCAAGACTGTGGCAGGTATACCTGTGGCGCGCAAGGATGTTTACAAGCCCCAACCCATACCTGGCGCTATTATTATATAGCACCGACATCTCATTTATTTTATACAATTTCTGCTCTCACACACGCGTGGTTCAGTTCCGCCAAAAGTGTGCGAAGTCGGAAGCGTACCTTCTGCTGGCCGATCACGGCGTAGTCCACAGGTTTATACATATCCACGTAATTTGGATAAGATGTGTTTAAGATACTTTGACTGCTACATAAGCAGAGCGCAAGTGATAGCGCGAAAATTTGCAGCAGGGCTGCAAGAGTGCGAGCCATTTTCGCTTTCGTTATTATGTAACTCTTGTTTCGAGGGAAAAGCTGGCCAGCGCATGTTCAAAATGTGCCCAGGGAATGCACGATAACTTTGCATTGCCTTTTTGCCCGACATGCGGAACGCATGTATTGCCAAGTCGTATTAGACAAGGCTCGGTCAGCCATAGCGCTAACAGAGCGCTTAAACTGCTTAATTACTTCCAAGTGGAACTACCGGTTTATGTAAGTAAACTGGAATGATACCTGAAGGTGTAGTAGATCCAATGTCGCCCAAGCAAACCGCAAGACGGTCCTTGAAGTCTGACAGTCAGTTGATCGCCGACCGAAGCAATTGCACAGAACATGGGAACGTTATGAAGTCACAAAGTCAGTCCATGTGCAGAGTTTGCTTGCGTCCTGTACTATCGCTCTGTGTACTATTAGACGTCAGTCATCGCTGTCATCGTTTGGGGCATCGTCAAGATTTGGCAGCGCCGAGTAAGTAATGTAGATTCTTTGGCCGCAAACAACACAAGGCAACTTAGGAAAAAGAGTTCATCTGCCAGCGACGCAACAACCGACCAGTGCATGCCTGGCGAGGCGTAAGGATGCAGGCATCACCACGCTGCATGTCTATAACTTAAGAAAGCGGGCGGCTGGGTGGTCCACATGAGCTTATGACACATCATACCAGACAACTGCCGGCACCGTTGTTTCCTAGTCCTTCGACAGAAAGTACAAGTACACAAGCCGCAAAAGGAGGGCCCATTCCACCCAAGTTTTCGCGATGCGAGGACAGTAATCAAGCTGAGATGGTGGGGTGAGGCCCGGCATGGGTCCCTCTTTGACCCTCTTCTTGTCTTGGGTTCGCCCGGGCTTGAGGACACTGTAACTTCTTATAACTAGCTACTGATCAGGAAGATTTGGAAGAGAGGGACCGGCCTCTGAAACTACGGAGCAACCATTGCAACGGAGACGAACGAAGCCACGTTCGCACGAGTTTTCTAGAAACGGCCGCGCAATTTGCTTGCAGCCCTTCCTTGGGTCACTGTAACAGAATGGAAGGGACGATTCGCTATCATTTTGAAGGAAAGAGGAGGTACAGCGTCCCCATTTTGCTGCGTTTTGATGTCGCTGTCAGCAGATGCGGCCTAGGCATCGAATGCTCAAATGCGCAGCTGTGTCCAGCTGTGTCACCCAATGTCACGCAGTGCCCTCCAGGACGTTTCAGATCGTAACCGGAAAAACAGCTCACTACGGCTCACGAGCGGGACGAGCGGCACATCGCGGCCATCAGCACCTTGATGCTGAGGCAACTGGGGAAGCTCGTTTGCGTTTGCAACGTTTGGGATGACCTAGGAAGCGTCGAGAAGCGTAAGCACGGAATGGCAACGGCGAGGCGGGCAGGCGGCCGCTAGAGAGACTGGATAGCAAGCCAAGCTTTTTGGCTCGTCGATATGGTTGTGATTGGGTCCGCCCAAGCCGGCTCAATCCCCTGCGGATTGGATCCAGACAGGGTTTGAGAAGCAGTGGTGCTTAATTCAATAGCACAACCGGCAACAAAACCACCCCGGGGGTATTACCCACAAGGGGGTGTTTGCTGCCGTCCTTAGTTGGTGGGTAGCCTTGTTAGCACACCGTGGAGTACGGCACACCGATTATGGCACACCGATTATGGCACACTGATCGAACTGTGCGCAGCTGGCGCATCAACCGCCACGACCCTTCGCCGTAACGAATCTTCAACGACCTCTACCGGACACACACCGCATGCAGAAGTCAGCCACCGACATGCCTGCCGTCAGCTCCCAAAATCGAGTCGCGCGCCAGCGTCTCCATGCTGTTCTGCAGCTTCAAACGCCATAGGGATGGTGCCATCCTTGCGCCCGAGAATCCACGCCAAACGGCACATTATACTTAAGTTCCCCACACCAACAAGTACGTTCTGCATGTGTACGGATCGCCACGTCACAAGACAGGCCAAGGACACCATTCGACCCCAGCCCCAGTTCCTAAGGGCCCCAGCAGCTACTAAACGACCTGGTTGTCAAAAAAATGAAAAACCACATAAAGAACCTATGTCGTTTCGTCTCACTTGAATTAGGAAAGGAAAAAGGTACTTACGAAAGGAAGAGGTGCCTACGATCTCACGTGTACGTGGCGAAGGGTAGCGCTGACGCATGGAACGGCGTCGCCCGCGGTTCATGGGGACGTTGCTTTCCGGAGTCCAGTTCACGGCTGGCCCAACTACCGTAGTGGCCCTCAACGGGATGCTCGTCCAAACCGCAGCAAAACGAGCGACCCGCGCAGTGGTCCAAGCCGTCTAACCCATTGCGCGGCCCACTTGAGTAAGGGGAACCTTCGGCCAATACCTTCGTGGCCAAAATGCTCGCTCACTGCCCCTTGCGGGCTGGTTTTCATCCACGCGCTCTCCTTGGTGGGGCAGCAAGGGCGCGCTGTCATGCGATGCCACACTGATCCTTAAAACCCTAGAACCCTCTTTCGCGCGCCCCCCCCCGCGCCGTCTTCATCGCCCTTGCTTTGTCGGCCGTGGATCCGCGGAAATAATATATCCCCCCGCACCAGCACCTCACCCGTCATCCCCAACCACCACCTGCCCGCACGCACCGCATTCGAATGGGGGTCCAATTGGCAAATCGCGGCGCATTCCAGCGCACTCCCACTTCATGTTCGGCGCTTCTTTTATTGGTTTCGGAGGAAGAAAGGCTCGAAAGGAAAGACGCAAAGAAACAAACACATAACCACGTCTGCACATCCTGGCTTGGTCGGCCACGAGCGCCGAAACCACCGCCACTGCCACCGCCACGCCGCCATCACCGCCGCCACCATCGCCACCATCACCACCTACACCGTCGTACTATAACTATAGGCACGCAAGGTGGCCAGGCGCCACGTGCGGGTACGTTGGTCGGTTGCTTAGAAACCGACACGTGGTGCTGCTTATTGCTTGGGTGAGGATGCACCTTCTTCGCCTGCGTCCACCTCGTTTGTTTGGGAGCATCTACATCCGATGTGCCTAAACTCGGCATTCGTTGGCTGACAAGTGGGATGTGCTACACACCAGCACTCCAGGGCGGGACGCTCCAGAGGGGCCGCTCCAGGGGGGCTGCTCCAGAGGGGCCGCTCCAGGGGGGCTGCTCCACGGGTGGAGGGGGGCTCGCCCCAGTGCGAGTGGCCTACAGCCCATACGCGCTCCGCCACGCCTCGGGCAGCGGCGATATAAGGCCCTCGTCCGCCCACTTGGCCAGCCGCTGCACGTGCGGCGTGAAGAAGTCGACCAGCCGCGATACCACCCGCGCGAACGACTCCTCCGCCGCCTCCGAGCCGCCGCCCGCCGCCGCCGCCGCCTCCGAGCCGCCGCCCGCCGCCGCCTCCGAGCCGCCGCCGCCGGGCTTCGAGCAGTTCCAGGACTGCGTGCACGCACACGAGGGTGTATGTTCAGTTGAATACATGAAGAGTGGCGGCCGCGAAAAACGAAAGAAGGAAAAGAGGAAGCGTGCGTTTGTGCTTGTTTATGCTTCGAGAGGAAAGCATTGCCATGGTGCACCGTCATTAGATCGGTATCGCCATTAAAAAAGGGAATTCGCGTGTGTGTGGTCACTGCATTTCGCCTAGCTGCCCGCCAGGCGACCCTCCCGCGCGGCCCGCCTGCCTCACTCACGTAGCAGCCTCGGCTGTTGTACACCAGAGCCAGCTTGTCAGCGCTGTAGGTGGCGGCGGGCGCACCCAGAAATGCCTCCACCCGGCGCAGGGTCAGCAGCGGCTCATCCGCCAGGTCATCCGTGTACAGCACCAGGACCTTCGGGGTGCAGCGGCCGGAGGGGTGGCGGGAAGACCCGGTTAGACGACATAGGAGACGAGGTAAGGACCCAACCGGCGAATAGGTTTTGGAGGAGGGGGAGATAAAGCGAGGAACCAGTGGACATGACATAGGAGGAAGAGCGAGAGAGACGGCGAAGGTGTCATACAGGGCTCAGTGGCATAGCGGCGCCAGGGACCCCAGGACCCAGTGACCTCTTAGGGGCCTCTGTTGCCGCCAGCTGCAGCCTTGTCGCACAATCCGGCCGTCCGCCCCGGTCGCCCCACCCTTGCCCCTTTTGCCGCTTCACGGGTTTACACATACCTCCCTCCCCACTCCCCTGTTTTCCTTGCTCCCCCTCCCCTTCCCCAACCCACCTCCCCCTCCACTCCCCTGTCCCCCTATCCCCCGCCTGAGGAGTCCCACCTGCTGCTGCGGAAAGTGCGCCAGGTAGTTCTCCAGGAACACGTCGTACACGGACCAGCCGATGATGTCTACACGGGGGTGGCAAGGGGGAGGCGGCGTGCTTGCGCTGCCAAGGACCCGTGGGTCAGTCGGCGCGCCCCGCCCGCCCGCCTAGCCGTGACACACGGCAGCCTGCTGCGCATGCGGCCCTGCCGCCCAGCTGCGGGCTTGAGGGCTCCACGGCCGTCGCTTTGCCAGCCCTCCTGGACCTTACTGGACTGCTCCCCTAGCTTCCTACCCCCACTACACCCCCACTGCCCTCCGAGTGCCTAGCACAGCACAGCCCACGCCCTCTCGGCTTCGCCCAGCTCAACCCGCCTGCGCCATCCCTGGTGCCGCCTCCCCCCGCCCGCCTCGACCCCCCACTCACTGCTCCTCGCAAAGCACTGCGCCTCCATCCACTGCGCCAGGTCCATGCCCACGCCCCAGCCGGCCAGCCCCGCCTGCTGCTGCTGCTGCTGCTGTCGCCTGTGCTGTGCCGCCCTCTTGGTGCACGACTCCACCCGGTGCAGCTCTCTGACCACATAGCCCACGAAGCTCTCGTTCCGCACCTGCCGCGACAGCAGCACCAGCAGCAGCACCAGCACCAGCACCAGCACCAGCAGCAGCAGAAGAGTGAGCCCACCCACCTCAAGAGTCGTTAATTTGACCGCCGCAAGCAGCCCGGATTGACAGCAAACGAGCCGTCAAGCAGACCATCAAGCGCTGGCGGCCAGCACCTGCCCCCCCTTGCTGCGGTCGCTGCCTCCCTCCGCGGGCTGCGACTCACCGCCGCGTGGCAGGGTCCGAACTTGAGCGCCTTCTGCTCCCGGAAGCGGCTCAGCGTCCGCTGCACCGGGTCGCGCAGGACCACGATGAGCTACGTGTGCGTATGTGTATGTGTATGTGTGTGGGGAGGGGGGTCGAGGAAGACCCGTGGGGAGGGGGGGGGGAGGGGGAGCAAATCCGTGTTGGGGAAGGCGGGATCAGCAGCCGGTGGAGGAGCAGGGAGGGTATTAACGCGGGCGGGTCCGGGGCAACCCTGGATGGTGCGAGCCGGCAGCGAGTCCTCATTTATGCGGATACGAGACTGGCCAGGTACACTGTGTGACGCTGTCTGTCCGGCCGCAGGCCAGCCTACCGCTGTTGCCCCGCCGCCACCGTACCGCACCCCGCCGCCTCCCTCCTGTTCGCAGCCCCCCCGGGCCCACCTTGATCCGCGGGTTCATCATTTTGAACACCACCGGACAGCACATGCAGGAAAAGTGCGTGGCGGACCAGTCGCCCACAAGCATGTCCGTACGGTTCTGTACGACGCGCATGTACGACACGGCACGTTGGTAGGCCTCCAGGTCGTTGTCGCACAGCGTTGTGCGGGGGTAGTCGCCGTTGAAAAAGAGCGTCTCCTGCGTGTCGGGGCGGCATGGGTGTCGTACGATTTTCGCGGCGAGTGGTGGCGGGCAGGCAGTGGGCGGGGAGACCAGGCGGCCGAGTGCAACATAGCGGTGCATAAAAACACCCGCAACATAGAACACACACCGACACACGCACCTTCTGCGCGCTGACCCAGGTGATGTTTGGGTGCATCTTGAGGTTCATCCAGAGCGTGCTGGTCCCGGACTGCGAGGGAGGCGCAGAGGGTCCCCGTGCGCGGTAGGAGGAGGAGAAGGGCGGCTGCAGGGATTGGCGATTGATTGATTGATTGGTTTCGTGGCGCCGTGCCGCGGGTCAGCAGCGGTGACACGACCCACAGCTGTGCGCGGTCTGGCGCGCGTGCGCCAGCACTTCACAGGGAGGTATATCCTACGTATGGTGGACGCAGATCCCTAGATAATGGTTGTCGCGAAAGGCACTTCACTTCCCAGCCGCTTGGAATACAGGTGTGCCTGGTCGGGCACCTGCCGCACGAACCCCAACCAGCATGTCGACCCAGGGCAACCCTCGATCCTGGTGTAGAGTACTGCACGGTCTGCAATCTAGCCCGTAAATGGCCTTTAATATTATCCATACAGCTGACTGGGATTTCTCCTGGCTCCGACTAGCCCAACTGGGAGCCATGTGCAGCGTTCACGAGTCAACAGCGACCGCTGCGACGGCCATGGATGACACCAAGAACCAAAGCTTCGGCACAGGCTCCTTGGGTAGGTTCACTGCGCCCCGCGCGTTTACTTTCGTGCATGTATGCTCAGGCGAGCACCTCGGCGGTACAGTCGACAGCCGCACCTTTTGTTGGCCCAGGACAGCGTAGTCCAGCGGCGCCAAAAGCTTATCATCATCGCTATCTTGCATGGAAAGCGCAATATGGCATAGGCACAGCAACTGGAAGCCAATGCCGAGACGTTGCGTTGGGGTCAGACGAAGGGGGGTCGCTGAAGCTCCGAATGCTCTCATCACGATGCTTGACGATGCGGATTTTTACTAAACATTCAGAACTTAATCCGTTCGGGGGCGGTTTGAAAGCCGGTGGGCAGGTACAGGCGGCTTTTAAGACTTCCTTAATTATCCTATGGAATCAGTTTTACTTATATCTCTCAAGCTGGATGCGTTTATGGCTAGGCAGGAAGCGGCAGGAAGCGCATAGCGGAAATCGTTAGCAGTTGTCGTACACTACGTGTGCCGCGTCCCGGGCGCGCGGACACCAGGACAGACAACCCGTCGACACTAGACACGACACATGAGCCACTATCAAGCTAGGCGCGACCTATGCATGGGTGATTACACTTTTTTGTATTGGGTCCGTGCGGGCTGCGCTAGGGACGGCTAGGGCCAGCGCCTGTTGCCCGCCGTAGTCCTGCGGGTGAAATTGTGTCAAGAGAAGTTGAGGGGCAGAGCAATATCCGTGCACTGTCACATCTGTGAGCAAGGTCCTATGAGCCCGAGGGGCCACGAGAGAGCGAGAGTATTGTAGGGGCCAGTAGTGGTTATAAGGGCAACGCCAACCAGGGCGTGACAGCGCACATGGCGATTGGGAATACCTAGGGCAACCCTGAGCAACCTATGTACAACCGGCGTGACCATGGCGATCTTGACTGGGATCTTCCCCTTTCATACAGACAATGTAAATTCGCAATCGATTATCTGTATCTTGAGTTCCTCTCAGTAATACGCAGCACGGAGACGGAACACATACAGAAGCAGGGGAGGTGTACTGAAGCTAAGTGCCTCTACGCGGTTAGTCTCAGTAAATATGCTCCTGCAGAAGCTCGTTATGCAACATGCACAATCATGCCATGCCAAACAGAGCCGCCATGATATGTGCCATCATCCTGCTAGCTGACCCGCACGTGGCGAGTGGCACAAGTCAGGTACCCAGGATTACCACGCTGTCAAGGACGTTTGCCACTTGCAAACTCAGGTCTATAGATCGTTCTTCGAGTTGACGCAGTGAAGCGGTTTGATAGTGACGGAGGCAGTCCGTAAATGGTCAGTAAATGGTCACAGGTTTTGGGCGGTTGATGCGCACAACACACAGTGTATGTCAGCCTGATGGACGACCGAGCAGCAGCAATACAAACATGGTATGTTAGTCACGTACGTATGCGTGTCATGTGCCTTTCCTCTTGCAAATTGTGGGTGGGCAAAGTGAATGGTACAGTACTGCCTCGTTCACGACGTTCAGCCTTCCAAGCAGCCAAGGCAACAAGGGCACGCAAACACGACGCATTATTGAAATAAACTTTACATAATGAAGTATATACTTGAATGGTCGCATGTCTCGGATGTTTACATATTTGAATTCCTCAGCCATGGGCGAAGACCTTACTGCGCGCTCTTGCCTTTGTGAGATATAACTCGCCATCAATGTACCGTCAGCTATTGCTACTGGTTCTGCTCGCGGCCGATGCCTCGTTTGCGCAGGTGAGCCCCGTTCAGCAATTGCAGGACTGCGAAAGCTTGGTCAACATGGCCTTGAAATCTTGCCCAATTTCGAACGAATTGTCATGCCTGTACACAGGAGGCCCCATTGGGCTTCACCGGTCTGCTTGGCGGATGGGAGCTTCACCAGGGCGTTGGGGGCGCCTGGCTGAAAGCAATTTCTGACTCGCAAAGTCGTAAAAGCTACCAGTCTCTGGTATCTACAACGGCAACACCTATGTCACCTGGTTCGCGGGCGGCCGTAGGGGCTGCACGTGCGAAGGATTATTCCTTCCTCGCCCACCCCGTGTGCAACTACACCTCATGCTGCAGCACGCGCACTACCGCTAGCGTCGCGCGCCGTGCCATTCTGTCTGCGGCCAGCGTGGGT
Organism: Yamagishiella unicocca; assembly: GCA_003116995.1. Taxonomy (NCBI): domain Eukaryota; kingdom Viridiplantae; phylum Chlorophyta; class Chlorophyceae; order Chlamydomonadales; family Volvocaceae; genus Yamagishiella; species Yamagishiella unicocca. Next base: position 469,830 of record BDSL01000031.1, on the reverse strand, counting down.
GCAGCCGCCCCTCCGGCGGCACTCGCTTGCGGGCCGACACCCCTCAGCGCAGCCGCCCCCTCAGCGCCATGCCATCCGCCGCTGGACGGCCAGCCGCTCCTGCAGGGCCTGCAGACGCGCCTGCAGCTGTCGCTACATTCCCTCCACCGCAAGCTGTTGTCGCTGGGCTCCATCACGCCGTTGGCCTGGGTCGCTAGGCTGCAGCAAATGTATCAGCAACGGGAGCGGCTGCTGGCGCTACCTCCAGCAGCGCTGCTGGAGCCGCGCAAAGAGCAGCAGCAAGAGGAGGAGCCCGAGTCCGCCAAAGAGGCAGCCACAGGGGCAGGCGCAGTGCTTGCTAGCACAGGTGTAGATGCAACCGCAGCAGGGGCTGTGGTCGGGGAGCAGTCCGCCGACGGAGACAGTCTTGTCCCTGTGGAGGTGGAGGTGCAACCGCTGGAATCACCGCGCGCAGCATCACCCCCAGCTTCTGACGACACTGCCTCCGTGTGCATCTCTAGGGGCACGTCGGAAGTAGAGGAGGAGGCGACACCGCAAGCTCTGGCCGGGTCTGCATCGGGACAGGAAGAGGAAGAGCAGCGGCAGGATCCCAATGAGTTGGCGGCGGTGCTGGCAGCACCGGAGGAGCATAGAACAGAGTTAGCGGCGGAACAGCAGCAGGCTGGAGGGGAGTGGGCGGCGGTGGTCGAGGAACAGCAGCAAGCTCCTGCGCCGACGTTGGCGGCTGCGGGGAGGGAGGAGCAGCAACATAATACTCAACCGGAGTCGGAGGTAGCAGTGGAGAAGCTGCAGCTGGCGACTACTGTCAGCGCTGCAGGGGCAGGGGCAGCTGAGGTGGAGGGACTGCTGGCGAGTGCCGGTGTTGAGGATCTGCTCGCGGAGCACCTAGCTGCGAGGGCTGCTGCTGCGACTGCGGCGGCGGCAGTGGAGCAGCAGCTGCTACCGGCCTCCAGGGATCCCGTGGTAGCGGCGGTGGCGGCAGTGGTAGTTGAGGAGGCGCAGCAGGCCGCCAGCGCCGCAGTCGTAGAGGCGACGGAGGCGGCGGCGGCAGCGCAGGAGGCGGCAGCGCAGGAGGCGCTTTGGGGGTCGGTGCTGGGTGGAGAGCACAGGCAGGACGGGGCAGGGCAGGACGGCGGTGCTGGCGCAGGGTATCAGCGCAACAGCAGCAGCGTGGTCATCGTCGGCGGCGGCAGCAGCAGCAGCGGTCTCAGGGCCGCTGGTGATCCGCCAGCCGCTTGGTGTGCGTGCCAGCCTCGTGAGAGGCAATGGATCAACGACACGAACGGCTGGCGCAAGCTTGAGGGGCTCTGGGGCATGGTCGACTTCTTTCCCCCTTACGCCCGCGACCAAGACTACGACGTGGAAGCCTCACCCCTGCTGGCGGAGCAGCTGATGGCCTTGTTCGCGGCCGCGCTGCTCATGTCCGGCATGCACATCCTAGCAGCTTCGACGGCGTGCCGCCAGGCGGCGCGGTACCGTGCCAGCCTCGAGGCCCAGCACCGGGACCACTCTCAACAGGTGGAACAGCTCCGAGACCAGCACACAACGCTGGTTTCGGAGCTCCTCAACGTGTACGACTCGCTCCAGTGCCAGCTGTCGGCGGCGGGGGCCGAGGCGGCCCGACAGCGTGCGGCCCGGGCCGCGGCGCTGAGCGTGGCGTCGGGGCTGCAGCGAGGTCGCGCCGCGGCTGCCGTACATGTTGCAGAGCGGGTTCCGGAGCTGCAGCGCTGCCAGGCGGCGCTCGCAGGCGCGCTCGCCGACTCGCTGCGGCAGTGGCACGCACGAGGAGAGGCGCTGACGGCGGCGCTGGCGCGAAGCCGTCGCGGGTTGGCGCGCGTGGCGCGTACGGCAGCGGCGGAGCAGGCGGCGGCGGCCGAGCGGTTGAGGCAGCAAAGGGCGGAGGCGGAGCGGGAGATGGCGGCGGCGGCTGAAGCGCACGAGCGGGCGCTAGCGGCTGTGAGACGGCGGCTTGAGGAGGTGCGGCGGGCTGTGGCAGGACGGTCGCTATACAGCACACTTCAGGGAGGGGGTGGTGAATAGATGGGTATGAGCGTGTGCTGTTCGTACGGTACGGCAAAGCGACGTAAGGGGCGTCAGGCTGTGGACCGAACCTGGGTATTTAAGTTGGCGAATCAGGCTCATCGCGCCCGGCGGGTATGGGGGTTGTGCCCACGCAGGGGTGCCATATCCATGCCCTGAGCCAGCCGAGCGCACACTTGGTGTCGGGCAGCAGCATCAGCCGGCGAGGCCACCTGCGGTGTTTGCGAGTCTCCGGCCCAACACGACCTCTCCCCCCACCCCGCCGAAACATGCGCCCACATCCTCGCTGTCCGCCGACCATGCGCCCACTATCCTGTCGTTTTCGTGTCAACGGTTTTCACGCGCGCCACCCCCCGCCGAAACCTCCACGCCACCCCTCCTTCGCCCCCAAATGCAGGAGCTGGCGGAGGAGCGGCGGTGCCACTGCGCCACCTCGGAGGCGGCTCGGGTGCAGCGGGTCCGCGCGACGGTGGCGCTGCGGGAGCTGCGGCGGCGTCACGGCCGCAACGTGGCGTCGTGGCTGGCGATGAGGTCGTCGGTGGCGCTGCAGATGACCGAGCTGGCGGAGCGGGCCGGGCGGCTGGTGAGTCCAGGTTGGGGGGAGGAAGGCGCGCAGCGAGGGGCTGCTAGGGGCGGGGAGTTCCAGGCTAGGGAGTCGGGGCGCAACAGTTTCAGCTGAGCTTGGGGGTCTGGGGTAGGAATTGAACCCGGGAGGGTAGCGCAGCAACGCATGTTGGTCATACGAAGCAATCATACGAAGTAAAGTATGGGTCCAGGCTGGGATGCAACTGGCATGGAGCACCTGTTTGTGTTTGCATTCCGGAGGACTTGGTGGCTCGGTCGCAAGGAAACGAAACGCGAGCCCCGGCCGGGTGGTTTAATCAGGCGAGGCGGAAGCTGGAGGTTGTTGTTGTGGGGTGGGGCAGTGATGAGGCCGATCGATGGCGTGGGGCGGCCGTATGCCGACACAGGACACAGGGGAAAGTGCAAGAACCGTGGGGTGGGGTGGGGTGGGGTGAAGAACGTAGCGATTGGGGCGGGAGTGAGGAGAGTGGTTGGCGGCATCCCCCCCTGGAGCGCCCGCCGCCACGCCCTAACGCCGGCGCCTAACACCTCCGCATCGGCTCTCGTCCTCTTGTCTCCCCCCTCCCTCCTTCACCGCCCCCGGTTTGTCGGCCGTGGATTCGCGGATTTTCTTATATCCCCCCCCCCCACACACACGTGCGCCCACACAATTGGTGTCCAACGACCATGCGCCAACTTTCCTGTCCCGTCGCGTAAAACGGGTTTTACACCCCCCCACCCCCACCCCACCCACACCCACACCCCTCCCGGGTTCACCCCAGGCAGCTGAGCACCGGTCCTCACTGGAGGAGGCCCGCGGGGCCGTGGGGCTACATAGGGCCCGGGTGGCCACCATGCAGCAGCAGCTAGCGGAGCAGGTGGCCGTGGTGGTGGAGACCCGGCGGACGAACTCCGAGCTGCTGGAGCTGCTGGGGGATAAGGACTGCGACATCGTGCAACTGGACGGGGAGCTGGCGGTGGCGCGAGCGGTAGGGGCAGGAGGGCGGAGGAGGGGGGAGGAGAGTGTATGTGTGCAGATAGGAAAAAGGTGCAGACAACGATTCAGCGCCGGGCAGCGGCAAGGACGGCGCATTGGAGCTCCAGGCATCACCTTTCATTGGACTAGCAGCGAGGTGCTGGTTGGGTATATCCATTCGCATACCCGCTCCGCCGCCCACCAACCCTCGCACACGCACCCCTCCTCTCCTTCGCTGCAAAGCGCGGGGTCCTTCCTTACGTTCATCTGGTACGCAGCGACCGGGGGCGACACCCGACCTCCTGCTTTGTACACCTAAAGTTCTCTAACATGCAATCCCAGGCATGTGTACCAAACGTTCCCTAATCGGTTTTACCCTTCAGTGGCGACACAAGGTTTTCCTCTCATACCCCCTCTGCCCTGCCCTCCCCTGCCCTGCCCTGCCCTCCCCCCCCCCCACCACCACCACCAGGGGCTGGACTCCCAGCGGCGGCAGTGCGACGACCTGCAGCGGGCGCTGACGGCGACAGAGGAGTCGCTGGTGTCGTCCCGGAGGGAGGCGGCGGAGCTCGAGGCTCAGCTGCTGGGGGCGCAGGTGGGCGGACTGGCCAGGGCTGGGCGGAGGGAAGGGAGCACCGAGGAGGGGGGTGGCGTGTGGTCTCTGGTAGGAGGCGGAGGGGTTGCGAGGGAGCTCCGCACCCCTCACCCCGCTCCTTATGCAGTGGGGGTTCCCTCAGCGACCCTACACCCATTGGCGCCCAGCTGCCACTCCCCTCAATCGCCCGTTAGCGAGACCCAGGGCACCTGGCCCTCGACCCCACCCCACCTCCCCGTTCTTTGGGGCCCCATCTCGACCCTCTCCTCCGCCACTCCCAACCTACTGCCAACCCCCAGGCCGCAGCCAGCAGCTCCGAAGCTCGCGCCGCGCAATTGTCAGCCGCGAACCGGCTGCTCGACCAGCAGGTGAGAGCGCCTGGTTGCAAGTGTGTGTTTTACCCCTCTTGGAACCCCCTCCACCTTTTCCGTTTGCCTTCCGGGTGCTGCCCGAGGCCACCAGCCGATCGCACGTGTCGCCCCCCTGGTCCCGCCCGCTGTACAGGCCAAGGAGTTCACGGACATGGCGGGGACACTCGCGCAGCTGCAGGTGGGGGCGGCTGCGGCTGGCGGAGCAGGGTGAAAAGATGGAAAGATGGAGAGCGAAGGGCTTCGTCCGGGGTTCAAATGTCAGCGGCCGCGGCGGACATGTTGCTGCCAGGATGACATGTTGCTGCCAGGACAACGACACCAGGCGTGCGGTGTCCGAAGCTGCTGTCCCCGCCCTCTCCCTCACCTCTCAGAACGTCTGTTCTAAAAACGGTTTTTTCGGGCATCCACGGGCCTTCCTCGAACCCCCCTCTTATGATCCCCCATGGCGCCATGAGTCACCCCTTCGTTACCCCCCCCCGCTTGTGTTTTTTGGGGCATCCACGGGTCTTCCTCGAACGGGCCTTCCTCTCCCCCACCTGCAGGACACGTTCGTGGGACCCGCCCAGGCCCACGCGGCCGCCCTGGAGCGCAACCTGGCGGCGGAGCGGGAGGCAGCGGCGGCGGCGGCAGCAGAGCGGGACGCGCGCCTGGCGGAGGCGGCGGAAGCGCTGGCGGAGGCACGAAGGTGGGGCAGCAGGGAGAGGGGAGGGATGTCACAAGAGGGCGCGGCTGGGGGGCAGGACAGGAGGCGCGAAGCGTGGCAGTGGAGGAGGAGGCGTGCAGGGATAGCTACCAGTTATGGATCATCCCTGGGCGCCACTCCGGGGCACGGCTGTCAGGCGTTCAGAGCTCCCGGGTTGTTAGATTCGCACCTCTCGACCGCCTGCGGGCTTTGTCCCCGAGCCGCTCCAGGGAGGTGGACGCCAGCCAGCGCGCCCGGTCGGAGTTGGTGGAGAAGCTGGACCGTCGCGAGCGGGAGCTCCATGCGCTGCAGGTGGGTCGGGGCGCGGGTGGGGTGGGGTGCTGTCGCGGGTCGGGTGCGCGGCTGGATGTACGCTGCGGTTGCCTTAACAGGCGGCGAAGCGGGGCCGGGCTAGGGGCGGCTTTCTGAGAGCGAGACGTGGCGCCAGGCAGCCCACGGAGCCAGTGCTGGTGCGGGTGCCCGGACCAACCGACCAACCACCAACCATTAACTGCATGAGGCATGGTCCAACGAACGCTCCGACCCGCCGCAGGCCGAGCTGGCGGAGCAGGCGCGGCGCGAGGAGGAGGGCGTGGAGAACACCCTAGCCGCTGCTCGGATGTGCGATCGCGACAACGAGACCGTGCTCCAGCAGCTGCTGGGGCCCATCGCGGGAATGCCGCTGCCGCTGCCAGCCGACACCAAGGCCTACCTGGCGGCGGTCTCCACACCCGGCTCCGCTGCCGGGCTGCTGTCGGGGGCGGGCGCGCTGGCGACTCCGGGCAGCAGCTACAGCGGGGGCGGCGGCGCCGCAGGCAGCAGCAGCGCCAGCGGGGTGCGCGGCGTGGGCACGTTTGCGTTCGGGGGGTCGGGTCGGAAGTAGTGAGCGGAAGGGAGTATGGGGGATTATTGCGGGGAGCGGGGTTTTGGACGCGGGAGTTTGGTTGTGTGGTTGCGGCCCAGGAACGGCGGAGGGCCGCGGGGTCGCGTGGCCTCACCGACCGTCCTTTTGGATTTTTTATTGTGTTCGCTCGTTCTTCCAATTTCTTGAACCATACGGATACCTGCGCGGTGAGCGTCGCGCCCCATTCAAGGCGGGCGCTGACTGGCGTGTTAATAATCCTGTGTTATGGCGAGGCCCGGCACGGGCCCTTCCTCTTGTCCTAGGTTCGCGCGGGCTTAAGGACGCTGTAACTTAACTTCTCCCAAGTTATGGGGGGAACTGCGAGAAACCATGAGCAGTACAGAATGACGCGGCGCAGGTGGCTGAGCTCGTTCTGAGGCGATACGTCGCTGACTGTCCGTGAAGTCGCTCCTAATCGCATGAAGTGTGTGGCCCCATTGTTATCACGAGAGCACACAAGTGGCAGCCAGCCGGGCGTGTTGGCGCTGGCGGCTGCCTGTACCGCGGATGACCACCTGTACCGCGGCTGTCCGAGCGTTGCGGCTGTCCTAGCGGTACGTTATGCTCTTGATGGAACTCAATCGCAAGGGGCCTAAAGAAATATAAGAGCATCTCGAATTATTAATTATAAGGAGGCGGTCAAGTGTCCTCAGGCCCGGGCGAAACCAGGATGCCTAATGGGGCACCCGTGATACGGTACCAGGACAACCCAGGCACATCAAGGCATACATACACAGGAAAAAAGGCGAGACCAGACAGGACGGACTGACGGGCTGGGGACAAAACTCCCCGCGGGCCAGGGCACCAGCCGCACGCGAAAAACGGAGTTATGAACGGTACTACTGAAAAACGCTCTACCCGAAAGGCCGACCAACGGAACTTCAGGTAGTCCCTACAAACCAGGGCCAAGAAGGCGGGGATGCACAAGAACGGGCATACGGTGCCTAAGGCTCACCAATCAACACGATCGTAGCCAACAGAAAAAAGCTCGGCGGAGCAAACCGAACAAGGAAAAGGCATGTAAAGCGATCGAGCAGAAGTATTTTTCGTCGCGGTCAGCACTGTCGCGGCGCGTTTGTGACACGGACTCTTCAAGGTATGTTCAACCATATTACCAACTTTTGTGACTTCGGTCAAATCTGCAAAAGGCCCTGGAAATACGTATGAGCCGCTCTTTTTGTCCTGGCTTGCGGAAACTGTAACCTTATGAATAAGATGTACTAAATGGTGATGCCCAGCATGGGCCTCTCTGCCCTGGGTTCGCCCGGGCTTGGGGACAATGTAACCTCTCATCATCTAGTTACTTAACAATTTACCTCTCCATTATAACTTGCCGCAGCCGTTACGAAGTGCAGCTATGATCACGTAACTTCGACGACAGTACGTTGGGCAAGTACCGTTTCGTACAAGTTCATACCCACTAGCCTCCTGACTCGCCTGGGCCTTACGAATTCCAAGAGCTTGTAATTGGCCACTTGTGTAATCATTAATGTCGGTGCTATAAAGCTAGAACGTTGAAGTCATTATTTGCAGTTGCCGCAAAATGTGCGTCTGGACGGCAAGATGACCGCTCGCGTGAGCGTGGATTCTACGCCCAGGAACAGCCAATCCTGCCACAGCCTTTAGCGCTGTTGTTATCGTCACATCATGGCAACGGAATATCAGCAGGTGAACCCCTGGGAGGAACACCATCGCGCGGCGGCCAAGGGTATCGACGACTACAATTGGCGGGCGTTCTGCTTTTACAGTTCCCGCATTGATCCTTGGAGGAACAGCCCGAAAGATTACGGCGATTACGTCAAGGAACGGTAGGTTGCGGCCCTTCGCGCTGGGTGTTGCGAAAGTATGTGTGACACGGCCTCGCACCGCCGCCCTGTGCGGCCCTTTATTACCCTACAGGTACCTGAGCGATTGCCAGACCTGGTCCGTAACAGCTGCACTGTTTGCGACCATTGGGGTATCCTTCCTGCTGCTTGGGCCGGCAAATTATGCGGAAGACAGCCGGGTCGCAGTGAAAGTGGTGTCGCACATCTTCCTGGCGGCGTCTGTCATCACCACCTCTATGAACACTGCAGCAGTTGTTATCGCCAGCACAAATTTCAGCACATCGTCCTTGGTTCCGGGGCCCGATTTCGTCGCCTGGCTAGCCGAGAAGAAGCACAACGGACATTCTCACGTCTTCTACCTAAACCCCTGGTTCTACGTCATGCACGGCCTTTGGGGCTTGGCCTTGTGCATAGGCACGGCGGCCTACCTCCTCCACGGAGTCTCCGGCTCCATCGTTGCGGGCGTGATCGTGTTCGTCGTGATCGCGGTGACGAAGGTGGCGACGAGCCAGATCGATGGCAGGTACCAGCGCTTCATGCACACGAGGTACGGCAGTCGGCTGTCGGAGGTCGTTTTCAGAGAGATCGCGCCGGCGCACATCAAGTGCTCCAACCAGAGGCCTCGTGCATGCGACGACTCGCACGCGTACCGGGAGGCAAGTTATGTGGTGGAGTGAGGCAGGCAGTGCCGGCAAACGACGTCCGGAAAGGAGGGCGGTCATCGAGTGCTGCGGGAATGGATAGACAGGCCGCGAAGGACCGGGTGCGCGGGATCTACAACACTCGAGTGAGCAGAAAAGGTTTTCGGGGCGTTGTTTTAATGTCCGCTTTAGAACCTTCAAGTCAATGCATCTCACGCAAACAAGCGACGTTTTTGTGTTTGTTATGCAGCGTGCCCATGCTCACGAAGCGTTTGGCAGCTGACATAGGTCGATGGTTGACTTAGTTTGGCGATTGACACAGTTCGGCCCGGGGTGGCTTGCGGCAGGGATGTCAGTAGTGAGCTTCACGCGCATTCCACTAGGTTACGTACGTCAGTGCCAGCGAGCCGCCCCAGGACCTGCTGACTCGTTATTAAACCGTTCTATCGGGAATGCAGTTGGCACCGAGAATGATCAAGTAATTATGTTTGGGGCACTGTCCAACGGCACACCTGCCGGCGGCGTACCTATAATTGGCTGGGAGGGGGCCCCAATGCGTAGCAAATTAGATGCCTGCTTCGCTCAAATGCCTGCCTTGGGTCTGCCAAATCGTCTGGCCACGATCTGCTGGCCTGATTTGGTCCCCAGGCCTGACCACACTTGGTGATACGGCCTTGCGTTACTGCACGTGCTTCCTTGCCAATAAGAGAGCACTCTGGGGCAATGCCGTAAAGGTGATTGACGCTATTTTGGGGTCTTGGGCCCGTCGTGTGATCCCCTATCTTGGTACACGCAGGAATCACGTTAGGTTGAGGGCTTAAGAGGGCTTGGGGCGATAATGCTGGTACTGAAGAACGGGGAAATGCGGAGGTCACCTAGGTCACCCCCAACAAATCGCAACCCGGGGGTAAAACTCCGGACGCAGATGCCATGACGCAGGTCGTATTTCACGGGCCTCTTGAGTTCTAGACTGTTCGTTAGAGGTGTCGCCCGTCAAGTGTGGGCTCCTCAGTGTACGGCAACACGTCATTGGTTTCCTCTGGTGACCGGAGCCCCTGTTTAAGGAAGCCATTTGTTGACGAACAACCGGCGTTCATCCCGTCATTCGTTACACAGTGCATGACTAATGCCCAGTCATTGGCGCTGAGCCAAACGGCAGGGCATGGTGGCTGCCGACTGCGGCGCAAGAACTGCGAGCGGCACCAGCACTCATGGGTCGTTTTGAAGCATGCAAGTTTTTGAAGTTTTTGATGATTACGTCTCCTAAATGTTGCCGAAAGACGGACAAAGGAGTTTCAACAACTTCATGTCGTACTAGACCGTGCCACCCCTGTGGTTCAAGGAATGAGGCACGTGCTCTATATCGTGAGTCGGCAGTTTACGTACGAGCCGTTTTCTTGTTGCATTCCGGAATATAATAAATGTCCGCAAGCCCGGGCAAGTCCAGGGACAAGAGGGCTCAGGCTGGTGTTAGCCAACTAGAGGCCCGGATTGGTGGAGGGGTGAACCGGGCTCAGGTCTGGATGGTACAGGGGCCCCCGGCCGTGCAACCCTGCGTCTGGGATGTGGTGGTCCTGGCCGCCATTACTGCCACGGAAGTCGGGCGCCGGTTCATGGCTGCGGCCTTAAAGAGGACGGGGGTTGGTGGCATTCCTGTTGTCCCGGGGATCGATCTCAAGGATCATGCCGTCCGCCATGGAATGGTGGAGTTTGGGGCCTTCTTCGAGGGTTTGCTGCGTTGGGGCTTCCCCCGAAGGGTTGGACCGCTGTGGGGCCTCAGCACCTTCTTTTGCGGGTAGTTTCCGGTCGCCTTTTGTGTGAGGGACCGGATGACGTGTTTGTGGAGTCGTGATTGGCCCCGGCTGTGTGGTGGCAGGGCTTCCCCTTTTCTTCTTGTGCCGTGTTCCGTGTTCATGCATGGGCGCGCCCTGCTTGGGGCACGTAGTTTCTGGAATGAGAGGCGGGCAGTTATTCTGCTTGTGTTGTGATGGCGCTCCACTGGTGCATCGTCTGGGGGTCTGCCAGGTGGGTTGGTGGTCGGTTCCTGACAGGAGCATGTATCACAAATTCCCCCTGGGGTGCTGGCTGTTTTTGCCTTTGGGCTGTTGGCTGGTGTCGTGGTGGTTTGCCTCTGTTACGGTGCGGTTGGGTTTCGGTCGCTTTTTTTCTTTCAGGGTCAGGCGATGTGCCCGATGGTTCTGCCTTTTGGTCTGGAACCGGGCGGCTCAGGGCGCCACCACCCGCGAAAAACGCCCCACTCGGAAAGCCGGCCAGCGAAGGGATCTTCAGCACGATGGCGGTCCCAACAAACCTCTACCTTATGGCCTGGGGTCCATTGTAACTGTTGCTACTGAACCAAGGCGAAGAGGACGGGGAAAACTCAACATCAGGCAGACGGAGCCCCAGGTGCCAGCAACGGCATTACGTAAGCGCCCGCTCGCACCAATTCCAAAGACCCGTCATGAACCCCGCATCTGAGGGAAGTACATAGGTAGTCCAAGTCGGGTCAATTCGGGTTGTATACAAGGTATCCTAATGTGGGTGGGCCTGTTGCAGCCTACCCAACACGATCGCAGTGCGCCCCCCCTTCTTGATACCCACACGTCAAGGCCCTCCCGGCCATTCCCCGCCCGTTCCGTCCTGCCAGCTCCATCACGGTCGCCTCCTGTCGCCCCCATCGCCACCTCCCGGCGGCCGCGATGCACCTCCCCACCCCCTGCTGCTACCGTTACTGCCGGCGCTGCCCGGGGGGCCCCAGCCACGCCGCGGAGGGCCACTGGACCTGCCGGCTACTGCCTCCGGCCCCCCTCCCCTCCCGCTCCCCCTTCCGGCCCCCTTTCCTACCCCCCTGCCGCGCAATGCCTCCCGCTGCAGCGCCGCCTCCGCACTGAGCACCGCCGCTCTCAGCCCGCCTGCGGTGGCATGGTGTGGCGCGCAGGGTGAGCTATCTGACCGCTAAGCCGCACAGGTAAGCCGCGCAGGGTGTGTATGTGGGTGCGTGTGTGGGTGCGTGTGTGTGTGTGCGTGTCTGCGTGCGAGAGAGAGAGAGAGAAGAGAGTTTGTATGTGTGTGCTATGCCGTGCGGTGGCGTGGCAAGCAGGCAGGGGCCCACGTGGCCACCGATCTATTTTCTGGACTTCGGTCAGATCTGTAAATCGCCCTGTAAATGCACCATGGTTTTACGTGTACTGGCAGCTGGAATGCTTTCACATGCAGCTCATCGCAGGAGGCACCGACACACCCGGCAGGTGCGCACGAGGAGCCCCACTGAACAACCACCAGGAAGCAACCTAAAACCCTAAAATCCTAAAACCCTAAAGACCATGGGGCGCGGCAATGGGCCTCGAAGGCCTGCACTGACCCTAGCACCCGGGTCGCTGCCACCTCTTGGTTCCGGCACTGCCGCTCTACCAGGTCGGAACCCTCAGCTGTACCCCGCACTAGCTAGGCAGTTCTTGTTATACAGGTACCCCCCACTAGCTAGGCAGTTCTTGTTATACAGGTACCCCCAACTAGCTAGGCAGTTCTTGTTAAACAGGTACCCGCCCCCCGCCGCCGTGTTGTCGCACCCTTCGGCATCAGGCCCAGCTGGCGGTAGTGCTGAGCCGCCTGCGATGGATGCGGCGGAAGGGGGCGGAGCGCGGGACGGTGGTGGAGGGGGTGGAGGGGGCGGGAGCAGAGGAGGTGCGGGGGCGGGAGGGGCCCTGCTGTTGCTGCCCGACGAATTTCCCAACGGAGCCGGTGAAGTGGCTGTGGCCCCGTCAGCTGGCTCCGACCCACGGGTCCACAGCCAGCACCGTCCCTGGCGCACCCACCGTCTCACCTGCAGCAGCTGCCCCGCCGCCAGCTCGCCGCTGCGGTTCTTGAGCACCAGCGCGTGCAGCCGCAGGAAGCGGGGACCAGGGTGCAGTTGGCTGTCTGAGAAGCCTGCAAGAGTGGATAGGTGGGTGGGTGGGTGGGTGGGTGGGTGGGTGGGTGGGTGGGTGGGTGGCTAGTCCGGTGGACCGACCCAGGAGTACAGGCAGCACTACCTGGGAGAGTGAGTTGGAGAGCTGGGTGTGTGGGAGGGGGTGCCGGGAGGCACGGTTCGCCCATGAGACGTGTATGCGCTTCCTTCGGCCATCTCCGTTACTTTCCGTCCCTTTCTTCGTGCCCCTCGGCTCCGAGCTGCACCTAGCTAGCAGCTAGAGGTTTCCGGCCACTGGCACCCTGGCTGTGATGCTGAGGGTCGCGAGGTGTGGGGCTGCCGCCATGAATGACGGGGTTTCGGAGCCGGGACAGCAACCCCCTCGCCCGCTGCGTGACAGGGCTCCGAAACCCCAAGCGCATCTCGCCGCCTCACTGAACCCATCCACCACCCCCCCACTCACCCCTCAGCACCCCCACCAGTAGCTCCACAGGAAGGCTCCTCAGGTGCGGTTCCAGCGCCGCCACCAGCACCGCCAGCACGCCCCGCCCTCGTCCTGCGAACCGCGTCAGGTAGGTGGTTGTTCATGTCAGGTGGTTGTTCATGTCAGGTGGTTGTTCATGTCAGGTGGTTGTTCATGTCAGGTGGTTGTTCATGTCGGGTGGTTGTTCATGTCGGGTGGTTGTTCATGTCAGGTGGTTGTTCATGTCAGGTGGTTGTTCATGTCAGGTGGTTGTTCATGTCAGGTGGTTGTTCATGTCAGGTGGTTGTCCATGTCAGGTGGTTGTCCATGTCAGGTGGTTGTTCATGTCAGGTGGTTGTCCATGTCAGGTGGTTGTTCATGTCAGGTGGTTGTTCATGTCAGGTGGTTGTCCATGTCAGGTGGTTGTCCATGTCAGGTGGTTGTTCATGTCAGGTGGTTGTTCATGTCAGGTGGTTGTCCATGTCAGGTGGTTGTTCATGTCAGGTGGTTGTTCATGTCAGGTGGTTGTTCATGTCAGGTGGTTGTTCATGTCGCAGGTGGTTGTTCATGTGGCAGTAGTGCGAGAAATGAACATGCCGTTGTCAACGGGTCACGGCTACCACTCTACCGGCACGACGCGTGTAAAACACACACCCGCGGGCTCCGCCGCCCAGGCCCATGCGCGGGGTAAGACGACGGGCAGCGCTGTCAAGGCCCTGGCCACCGCGAGCGGGGACGGCGGCGCCGCCGCCGCCGCAAGCAGCTGCTCCGGTCCTTCAACCGCCGCCGGCTGCGCCGCCAGGCGCCCTGCCGCCGCACCGCCTCCTGCGCCACCCTCGTCTTCTCCACCCGCTCCGAAACCTTCCGAGCCGCCTGCCGCCGCTGCTGCTGCTGCTGCCAGTTGGGGCAGCAGCTCCCGTGCTGTGCCGTACAGGACTTCCTCGGCCCACGAAGCGAACCGTGCCGCCAGAGCCGCCGATTGTGCCCGTCCCGACTGTAACGCCAGCAGGCGCGCCGCGTAGTGCAACACGGCGCACTGAAGCTCCGAAGCCGTCCCGCCGTCTTCCGCCTGGCCTCCATCGCCGCCGCCGTTACCGTCGTACCCGGCCCCGAAACCGGCGCCGATAGCCTGCCGCGTCGCGGGCGGCGGCTGCGAGCCGGGCTCCCTCCGCCCCGCCGCCTGCCATGCGTCCAGCACGGCCACCCACCATCGGGAGGTGGGCTCCGCGCCCACATCCGCCAGCGCCTGCAGCAGCACACACAGCTGGGCACCGCTCAAACCCACCAGCACGTGCGTCGTACACTCCAGGAAGGCCGGCACCCAGCCTTGCGGCGGCCGTACTTCGAGCTGCGGCAGCAGGCTGAGCAGCCGCACCACGCGGCCGGGAGCCAGGGACGAAGCCCGAGGGCGCGGGGCCGGGGCAGGGGCGCGGCTGGCGCCGCCACCGCCGCCGCGGCTTGCGGCTAAGGCCGAGGCTGTGGGCCCCGCCGCCGCCGGCGCCGCGGCCGCCACGTCAGATCGAGGCGTCAACAGAGCCGCTAGGATCGTTTCCGCCCACAATGAATGCGTCGTCGCCGTCGGGGTCCGTCCGTACGCTGTGGACGATCGTACGGCGGGTCGGTGCCCGGTATCAGCCGGGGATCTCGACCCCGCCGCCGGCTCCGAAACCGAGCCCACCAGCCGCGGCCTGTAGCTGTACGCCAACAGCCCCTCCAGGGAGGATACCAGGGCCTCAGCGGGGAGCTCCGAAGCCCGCCGCGACACCTCATCCAGGTACGACTGCAGGTTGGTTGGGGCAGGCGAGGGCCGGAGGGATAAGACAGGAACCTCGTAGACCGACACAGGAGAGCAGGAAACCCTACCCGGTTGGTTAGGAAGGTTTGGACCGGCGGAGGGGAGGGTTTGGATAGGCGAAGGGGAAGGCGGGCTGCCGGGAGGTGGGCAGCTCCTTCCTCACTGCAGTCTCAGTCCCTAGCCCTCCCGGTACCATGTTGCTGCCGCACGACCTGGATGGCAGGATCACGCCGCAACCACATCCGCCCTCCTCAAGCCTCCCTCTCCAACCCACCTTCGGCCGCTCGGCTGGGCCCCCGCCTCCCCAACCCAGGCCGCCCCCGCCTCCCTCCCAACCCACCTGCAGTGCCGACAGCCGCAGCGGCACGCTCCGGGACGCGCACTCGCCCAGCAGGCCCCCAAGACGGTGAGAGGGCAACAGACGGAGATCCCCCGGATCGCCGCCCCACAACTCGGGAGCACCGCCCCCCTCCGCTGCCTCCACTGCCGCCGCCAGCTCCGCCGCCGCTGCGGCGCCCTCCTGTGCGCCGCTGCTGCCTCTGTTGCTCACCCCCCGCTCACCCTCCCACCTTTGAGGCTGCCGCTGTGCCCACTGCTGCAGCTCCTGCTGCGGCAGTGGTGGTGGTGGAGGCTGGCGCTGTCGTACTAAGCCAACCGCCAGGTAACCCGAGACACCGCCCCACGGGTCGGTAGCCGCTGGTGCCCTTGCCCCTCCCGGGGATGCGCCCCTTGCCGCCCCAGCACCTGCGCCCACAGCCGGTTCCGTGGTGGCTGCTGCTGCCGGTACTGCTGCCGGTACTGCTGCCGGTACTGCTGCCGGTACTGCTGCCGGTACTGCTGCCGGTACTGCTGCCGGTACTGCTGCCGGTACTGCTGCCGGTACTGCCGCCCGCAGCCGGCGCTGCGCGCTGACGCGTTGGAAAGTGCGCGGCGCCACCAAAGGGATGTCGTACAGGCGCTGTAGCTCCTCCAAGGCGAGGAGCAACTGTGCGGCACCCGGGAGTCCCGGCGGTGGGTTAGGTAGTTGGGAAGTTGGGGGGTACCGAAGGAATGGAGATGGCATTTGAGCGTGTCATCAGCTTGTGCGCATAGGTGCGGGGTAAGGGGGAAGAAGGAAGGCGGCCGTCGTCTCTGTCTGATGCGTATTCGGGTGCGGGCGCTGCTACGACCCTCCACTTTGCTGTCAAGATGGGAGCGGTGGCTCACCGCTGTGGCGCCCAGGTCAATTGGCGACTCGTTGGGGTTAAGGCACTCCTCGGCGGGGTGGTGGTGAGGGCCGGCGGAAGTCGCAGCCACAGCAGCTAGCGCGGCGGTCCGTCTGCCGCCGGCTGCGCTGCGCGAGCCACCCAGCCCCAGCCCACTTCCCCTCATGCTCCCATGGCAGTCCGCGATGTGGCCCCCTTCGTTGAACGAGGGATGGATAGCGCGAGCTGCGGCGCGGCGGCAGCGCGTCCCGTGCCATGACAGGTAGCGTGTTGGCCGACTGCTTGCCGTCGGAAAGGCGTGGCAGGAGGGCGATGTTGGGCTGCGGAGTTTAGCTGTAATTTGTTCATTGCAGCGCCGTGTTTCCATCATTAAGCCCTGCCAAGTCGCCTTGCGGTGTGGCGATTGAAGAGCGTTTCCGCATGGCGAAGGTGCCATGAACCTCGCCAAACTAAGTAATTATTTGTGCTTACTTCGAGGATACCTGCATATTATGTAAATGATTGATGACCAGGCAGTGCGCGCTCTGCAGTTGAAACAAAGTTCATGTCCAATTGGGTCACATACATATCACGGGGGTGCTGAATAGTGCCCAATGGTCCAGTGCAGGGCATAGTGGGCTATGGATGATGACGGAGGATGGCAAGCGGATGGCAACATGAGTACCGGTGTCGGTACCCCGCTGTATGTTCAGTAGCCCAGGCAAATGCCTATATTACCCAATGACAACCGTAACAACTTATTTACTGTATGGTCCTGGTCTCCTGGAAAAGGGCCTTAAGAGGTGGAACGACAGCTAGATTCTGGTTCCTCCAAAATTGTGGCAAAAGTGTATCTCGCGCTCATGGTTCAGTCGGGTATGCGTTTTCAGGCGTCAGGAGCGCTGACGCAGCGCAGCACTGCGCGACAAACGCTGTCAGACGCGGACTCCTATTCACTGGGGGAGAAACGGTCTAGCAGGTGACGGACCTCGGGGGCCCTTGGAGGTTCTTGCAGTTCGCGGGCTGAGGTATGAGCTAAGTGGGGCAGCTGGCTGGATGCGAAGAGATGAAACGCCGTAACCGGGGGCGAGCTTTTGGTGCTGATTGTGCTGATGTGGTGTCCGGTGCCAAGGGGCGTGATTCGGTTTTCGCATGGACTGTAAGTGCGCCCTTGCGGAAGGACTCCCAGTCGATGGCACCGGCACCCGTGTTGTACCGTGTTTCGTAATACGCTGTTGTGGTGCCAGGTGGAACGTTAGGGCCACCTAGAAGTGGTGAGGGTTTTAGGGCAGAGAGGTCATTATGCGTTGGTGGCACTAGTAGGGTGCTGGCAGGTTGGGGGAGCATTCGAAGGTTACAGAACGCGGTCAGCGGCTTGCAGCTCGGGTCAGG
The DNA here is from genome assembly GCA_003116995.1 of Yamagishiella unicocca. Taxonomy (NCBI): domain Eukaryota; kingdom Viridiplantae; phylum Chlorophyta; class Chlorophyceae; order Chlamydomonadales; family Volvocaceae; genus Yamagishiella; species Yamagishiella unicocca. The sequence goes on along the minus strand of BDSL01000031.1, from coordinate 452,490 downwards.
CCCCGATGCACACGTTTCCCCGCACACACTTCGCCTCACTCCGACACCCCTTAATCCCTGGGATCCGGCCTTCCTCGACAATCAGCTCAGCGCCTTGACCTGTTTGCGACTGCAGGTCGCCAGCGCACGTCCCGTACACCGCGAGTGCAGGAAATCATAAACCGAAAGCGCTCGGTTTTACGGACGCAAGCACGTCTTCTACTTGGTGGTCAATCATTGTGTGTTGTTTTAGCAGCCAGGCTGACAGCCGGTTCCCAAACAAAAGCAAAAACCGAACACGTTTCTGTTAAGCAACGGGACGCCTACCAGAGAGTGCCAGTGGGGATGCGAAACGCCTAGGTTCGACTGTACGGTATTTCCATTTGAGGGGCTTCCGCGTAGCAACAACCGATGGCCATGAGAAGGTACAGGGCAGGTGACGTTTACACAGACGCTTGGCGCTGCCATAGGACCAAATCGTGACCCGTTGTTCGGTTGACAGACATTCTTTTCAGCTTCCTCGCCCAAACAAAAGCCCCGCTAAACCCTAAACCTAGCCATATGCTGCGCGCGATGCACATACCTAATTGGAGGGAAGGGGCAACGCGCGTCAAGGAACCAAAGTACCGAATGAATGACCTAGTGGCTTCACGGTCCAAGGTGCTCCAGAGGGTGAACGCAGGACTTTGTAAGCTGCAAGAAAAGCTGCATGGCGCCATTGCAAGCATCACTATGCAGGCTACCGTTCTGGAGTCCTTGGCCTGGCGTTTGAGGCCCCCCCCCTGGCTTGGCATGGGGCCCCGCATGCCCTCACGCCCGATGCATGCATGCAGACGAGGAGGAAGACAGGTAGGCAGACAGGCAGAACCTGGCAGGCAGGCACACATCGAGGCAAGAGAGGCAAGGAGACAGGCAGGCAGTCAATCTGGCCTGTGGATCGACGCACGCGGTTGATCTCCGGGGGTTTCTGCCGGTGCCAGGGCACGACAGGGCATTAGTCAGGACCGCCAAGCTGTCAAAGGCCACCGCACCCTGGACCGGGACAATAGCCATGTAATTCTTTGCGTTACCGGTTACGCCCCCGCTGCACTTCCTTGCTGCTGCTAGATTGCGGTAGGAGGGAAGGTGGGAGGGATCGACTCGGGTGGCCGCATCTGGGCCGCTGCGACAGCGTCGGGCTCGCTCATTGGCCGACTGAACAAAACCCTACGAAACAAACAAAAATTGCTGCTGAGCACCAATCTTCGCACTTCCGATTGGTGAGTCATGCTTGCAAGATGTAGTTGGACGAGAGCCCGTGAGCTCCTAAGCTGTGCCGATGGGACGCGGTGAACCGGCAGTCAACCACGACGATGCAGAGCGGCTGCTGAAACACTTATGTAACAATTACAACAACGTATGTCATGTAGTGCACGGCCAGCACAGGGCTGCACCTCTTGTCCTGGGCTCGACCCGGCTGGCGGACATCGTGGCATTTAATCATTATGACTAAAATAGCGAACGGTGAAAATAGGCATGTCACAGGGACGAGGTTGGGAAGTTCAGGGTGTTAGTCACATCGTGCCATTCCGGCACACGTGCTTACGGCGTATGGCCCTGCCAGCGCATGGGGCTGAACCCAGCAGACGCCCCGAAGATCACAGGAAAGCCCCGAAAGGCACAGAGACGCCACCGAAAATGCAACCTCTTATACGAACCCACGGTGCGGGCCGTTTATCTCCCACCCCGCACGTCCAAAGTCTGCAATAACTGAGAGGCCACGGACATGGCCCCCCTTCTTAGGCTGAGTTCGTCTAGGCTTATTTATATTGAGCATTAGCGTTGTACTGCAAATTTGTAATAATATTCTCGTAATTCGGGGATTTGTCTGCTAATATGAGTAATATCACCGAAATAAGGCAATCTAATTGCCCGCCGAGGCCTGTGTGACAAAATGTTCCGTCCCGTGCTTCCATCCCGTGTGCCCGTCCTGCGTGCCCGTAATGGTATTCGTTATTTGGGCCGATCATTGCGTTTCAAAGCCTCCAGCACGTGGCTCAGCAGCGACCAAAAGCCTGGATGCTTTCCAACTAAACGACGCGCGTTGAACTTTCCTCGCTGGCCACGCCCTCTGGGCTGTCCGCTCCTCAAATCCCCCCCCCCCAAGCCCCTGCTCGCACGGCGTCTAGCTCTTGTATGTTTGGTCAGTGGTCCAGGCCGATCCAAAAAGAGTCAGTTTTGTGACAAAACAGGGGGCGGTAAGACGGAGTTGCCAACGCGAGGACATGTGGGGCGGGTTGCAGAGAAGGCGTCGTGTCGGGGGAGGTGGATGAAGAGGTTGTTATAACGGTTACAGCGGGTTCCAGACCAAGAGGTAGAACCATCGGGCACATCGGGCACATTGGGAGGTGAGTACGGGGGCCTGCGGGGTTCCTGCTTGCCTGCTAGTCGCCTGAGAGCGCTGGGATGAATGCTGCCAAGGTGGCCTCCAGACCAGTAGGGTGAGAGGACGCATCGCTCCCAACCAGCTGCTAGCGCTAGTCAGGGACGCTGAGCTGCAACGGAGGAGAGCAGCGCTGCATAACAGATGAAATGACTGCGCGCACCAGACCAGACCACTACCTGTGTGTGAACTTCGGTCGCCGGGCCTGCAGGACCTTGCCCCTAGACCTGCAATGGTTTCGAGGGCCGATGGGGGCCCTCCAGGCCACCATGCCAACACAATTATTTGGCTAATTCGCTGTATAATAGGCATCTCCCGTAGCCAGCGACGAGGCGGATCATGGAGCAAAGGTAGAAGTCGCCCGACGGAGGGAGGAGGGAAACGTTTATGTCCTGGATGCCAGAGCGGCCGATGGCCGACGGACACTGCCCACACTGGGTTTCGCGGATGAATTGCACAAATTATTGGAAAGTGTGACATATCGTTGCTATACAATGAACATAAAGCCAATCCCCTTTGATCCTCAGGCTGCCTCAGGAATCTCGAATGCGACATAATCTGTCTACTGGGTCTAACTGGATACCTTAGCGCACGCACTGTAATGCTAGGGACCTTCCAAACGCACGCTTCACGGTATTCACGTCCTGCTTGCCTCAAGATTTTGCGCCATTCGTTTTAGCCCTATCTGATCCTATCGAAAGCACGAGTTGGAGTAGGAGGAGATACAAGAATTTAGGAGTCGACCTAAGGTAAATAAAGTGTTTAATATCCTCAAGCCTAGAGCGAATCCTGGACAAGGAGAGGGGCCCATGTCCATTTGGCTGCGACGACAGAAGTACTGTCGTGAACATCTGCGCACGCCTGCACATCAGGCATCTGCCAGCGTTAGCCTGCTGTAAAGCAGCGATAGGACGTGATTGAGGCTGGTTTATGCTTTCTCTGCAGGCACTTTGTAGGGCATCGCCTGCCATTGCCACAGAGTTTGTCAACGAATCTTAATTGACGGTTACAATGTCGACGAGATAATTCTTGATGATAGGCTGGCAACGCTATGTTAACGCTATACAACTTTTTTCCTGGCAAGCTAATGATGTGACGCTTATTGCGGTGGCGTGTTGAGTCATCGGCGGAGGCCGGCGTTGCCAGGCCGAATCCTGCCGAACCTGATGACGAGCAGGGAAGCGGGGACGAACGTTAAGGCCGGGATGCCGGACGCGTTGCGTTTCCTATAATAATAATAAATTGCCGTAATTGTTGAATTACAAACATATACCTTAATCTCCCATTTCCTTACCCCCCCCCAGCAACCGTGCACAACTTTGGACGACACAGGACCGAAATCTCAACGCGCAACGGACCACGCGCGGGCGGCCAGATTTCCAACACCACCCGCGAAACCAGAAAAATCAAACACAAATATAGCACGGCTATCGTGCTGCGTGCGGTAGGACGCGGGTCGGTCACGTTTTTTACTTTGACTGGCGTGCGGCGTTGACCTTCCGTATCGCTTCCTCGCACATCCGCCCAAACCCTGAACCACCCTAATGGCGTCATAGCCTATGGATATTTATCAGATTCAAATGTTAATTGTTCAAAAATGAACGGCCTGGCTGGCCCCTTCTCAGGGCGCGACGAGTTCGGGAGGTTTGGGGCTGTCCCTTATTTCCGTTGTTCCCTGGCTTACACTTAATCCACTGCGTCGCCTACTTAAGGAAGTGACGCCAGGCACCACCGATGGATCAATCTCCCAACCTCAGACCATGCTTCAAACGAGGATGGCCGGCAGAAGGTGTGCGGAGAGTAACGCCTACAAGCATCTACTTCCGGAAGCACGCCCCCAAACCCAAGGCCACCAGCCCGAGAACTCCTCTCTCCCCCATCCTCCCCGCCCTCCCCACGGGTCTTCCTCGAAACCCCCCAATGCGAGTATTGTTTCCTGGAGGGAGGACTGCGAGAGGGGGAAAGGGTTCGGACCGCGTATTTGGGTAACAAGGCAAGGCCCTAGGCATCTCTGGTAAACAGGGGCAGCAATACACCCTATCTTCCCCCAAATCCCTCACTGGTTATAATTGAAGTCACGCCGCAAGGCTCCGGGTGCATCCCTAAGGCCAGAAAGCTCCATGCACCGCCAATCCGGGTCGACCCGTCACGGTTTGAAGTGTTTCTGTGTATGGCTTTCGCGTATGGAGGTGGAGGGGCTTTCCTTGCACCGTCCGCATTGGAGGTTGGGGGTGTCATCCAGACCATAGATCAGTCCCCGGAGACCCCAGCCGATACCCGGGTGACGTAAAGTACTATCAGACACGAGGCCATGTGTTGCCGATTATGTCGGCAAATGAACATATACCGTTGTCTTCCCTCGCCATTCCTCGATTTGGCTGCGACGCGCGTCGGCGTGGAGTAGTCCGGGAATGGGTTCGTACGGCCAAACCGAATTAAACATGTGATGGCCTGAGTTACATCTTAACATTAAGCTCGGTATGGACACATCAATTTGGTCGGCATCAATTTTGCCGAAGACTTCTGATTCGTGGCAGTTCGTGGCTAACGCCAGCACTTGATCGAACCGAAAGGCATCCTGCAAGTTATCGAGCAACCTCGATATCGCACATTCGTTACTTCGGGCAACTGCGTTCACGTCGGACGTATCTAGGGCTTTGGGGGAACCGTACGGCACAACCGTATTAAAGCGCGGCTGCCGCCGCCCTCATCACGCCAAGGTAAGGAAATGTATACTTCATTTGCCTTCAACTATAGAGGCATTGTAATACGCCGATGTTGGTGCACACGTAGTGGCTGAGGGGAAGCTCAACGAAAGCGGCGGTACACTCAGTTCTAGGCTCTGATCCTCCTAAGGCGCGCGCGCTGTCAGCACATTATCTGATCAACCAGCCCCTGGTACACATGTCAAACGCGCGGACGCGCGCAGGGGCATGGTGCCAGGTAAGAAGCATATGCGGTTATGTTAGGAGGTTTAAGGGGCTGAGCCCAATCGTTGGGTGGCTAACATGGGCCATGCAATCCAGCGATGCAACATTGAAATGGTTTTTTGCTTTCAGAATGATGCAGCATGCAGCGATGCTCGCGCGTCGAACACATCACTTGCCAGCTCAATGGAGGAGGCGTGGTCGTTGTCGTCGAGCACGGACTGTCTGGAATGCAGTGAGGACATGGCCTACGAGGATACTGAAATCTGCGAGGACATCTGCGAGGACCCGTACGGAACAGAGCGGCATCCTGGCCTGGCGTTGGCTGGAGAGGCGCCTACCCCCCTCGCAACCAAGGAAATGGACGTGCGTGATCTCATAAGGTGATCGGGATTTGCGTGCAGTCCCAGGGCGCGTGCCCGCAGGCGTTTCCGTCCCTCAACTGTCGCAATCGCTCAGTCAGGCCTACTCACCACTTCGCTCCCGTTTTTCCAACAGGGCCGACCTCGAAAGCCAACTTGAGCTCTATGGCAATGATAAGGTGGCCCTTCCTGGCGCTGTCTACGCACCGCCGCTATGCGCCAGCGAGGTGCTCCCGTTCGCCTATATGGGCGCTCCGCCGCTGCGCCTATTGTCGGAGCACCCGCACCAGCAGCAGTATGGCAGCCCTCACGTCGTAGCCCGCGGCTACTGCGGCTGGCCGGACAGCGCTCTCGCGGACCGGCGGCTGCTAATAGGCTGGATGCTGGAGCTCACGCGTGCGGCCCGGTTACAGCGGGACACCCTCTTCTGCGCCGCATCCTTGCTAGATCGCTATCTTGCAGCATGCGCGGGCAATCAGGTGCGGGCGCGTGGGCGTGAGCTGGAGCGCGCGCTTGTATGTGTCGAAGGGGGTGGGGCGCGGGGCCCGGGGGCGCGGGGGCGCGGGGGCGCGGGGGCCGGGGGCGCGGGGGGGGGAAGAAGATCTCTACCACGTATCGTTTCCTCACCAGTGCCCCCTGCACAAGGGAATACGAGGAGCCCTCCCCCAGTGCCGAAGGTCGTAATTGCGGGAGGTGGGGCAGGGGGGCTCATGCACCTGCCCGCCCCTCACCTCTCGCCATGATCCGACCTCCCCTCCTTGCGCGTGTAACCCTACCGCCCCTCCAAAAAACAAAAACCCTAAACCCTGTTCCGTAAGCGTCGTCTGCTTGTAGCTGACCCTATCGCGTTTCCCTTCCTCTGCTGCTGCATGCTCTTGGACCCAACTCCTGTTCCCCCGCGCCCCGCTCCCCCCCTCCCCGCCGCCTCCTCCACCGCCGCCTCCCGCAGTCCTACCCACCGGAGCGTTTGCTTCAGCTGCTGGCACTTGCCTGCGTGTCGGTGGCTATGAAGTTTGAGGAGGTGGGCACAGCGCGTGGGTGGCGGTGGGCGCAGCCTTATCTTGCTTTTAACAAAAAGCAATATAAAACAATTGCAGTTAGCTAAACATTAACGGTTAGCTATAATGAGCATCCGGCCGATGAGGCGGCGCTGATGTTTCCCACCTCACACGTCACCTGTGATACGCAGCGGCCGGTGTTCGGAGCGCACCAGCTGTCCGAACTGTTAGCCCATTATTGTCCACTTTAGTCCTGGTCCATGCATGTCCACGTCAGTCGATGGAGACTGACACACGCACACACATACGCACACCGCGGCAATTAACATACACACACATATACATACACACACACACATATACATACACACATACGTACACACACGCACATACACATACATACATACACACACATACATACACATACATACACACACACGCACATACACACGCGCACACGCATACATACACATACATACACACACATACACACTGCATACATACACACACATACACACCGCGGCAATTAACATACACACGTACGTACACACACACATACATACACATACACACACCGCGGCATTTTATACCATACACCGCCCCTTCTTCTCGTGGGCTTGCTCGATGAGGCGGCGGTGAAACATCATATCGCTCCCTGCTGTCAGCTTCTTCGAGCCCGCCGTCTTTCCCGTCGCTATCGCGTCCTTGTTAGCGCACCGAAAAGCTATTCGGCAAATCCAATCCAAACCCGCTCCCCCCTGCCTCCCTCCCCCCCCCTCCCGCCTCCCTCCCGCCTCCCTCCCGCTCCCCTCCCGCTCCCGCTCCCCTCCCGTCTCCCCCCCGCTCCCCCCCTGCCTCCCTCTCCTCCCCCTCCCGCCTCCCTCCCGCCTCCCTCCCGCCTCCCTCCCGCCTCCCTCCCGCTCCCCTCCCGCTCCCGCTCCCCTCCCGTCTCCCTCCCGCTCCCCTCCCTCCCGCTAGGTTGTACCACTCCACGTGGACGACCTGCTCCGTCTTGCGGTGGACCAGGTCACCGGCCGCCCGCTGTACCAGGTACGTGCCCCGGGGGGAGGTCGGGGAGGGTTGAGAGGGAGGGTTCGGGGGAGGGTTCGGGGGAGGGGTGAGAAGGAGGGTTATTAGGGGATGGGGGGGATGCAGAGCCCGTGAGCTGCCTGGTCTGGGCGCCAATCAACCCAACGAGGCGACACCTCCTCGACGGGCCCTTCGGCCCCTCCGCGACCCGAGACCCATCCGGAGCACCCGCAACCCTTGAAACCGCTTCCCCCCTTCCCCCCTTGTGCTCACTTCTCTCAGCCCTCCCCTCCCCTCCCCCCTCCACCCACCCCCTCCACCCTCCACCCCCTCCATCCTCCACCCACCCCTCCACCCTCCCCGAGCAGTCTGCGGATCTTGGCCGCATGGAGTGGCTGCTGCTGCAAGCCGTGGACTGGCGGGCCAGGGCTCCCAACTCGGACTCTTTCATGCAGCACTTCCTGCACTGCTCCCTGCGCGTCGGGGACCGATCCCCCTGCAGCTGGGATGGGGACGCTGAGGCCGCCGCCACCGTCGAATTGGGCGACAGCGGCATTGCGCTGCGGGCCGGGTCCGGCCAGCCCCCGAGCGGCGGCGCAGACGCAGTGGCCAGAAGGGCCTGGGAGGCGGAGCTGACGGGATGGGCGTACCGGTTGCTGGTGAGTGGGTGTCCCGTGGGTCGCTGAAGGTGCGCGGCCAGAGTTTTCCTTCGCCTCCTCCCCCACCAACCCCTGCCTCACTCCCCCCGCCCGCTCCCCCTGCCTCACTCCCGCCCGCCCGCTCTCTCAAACACACCCCCGTCAGGACTTGGCCCTCCTGCACCACGGCGACCTGGTGCACCGCCACAGCACCGTCGCAATGGCTTGTCTGACACTGGCGGAGCGAGCCGCGGCCGCCCTGGTGCCGCCGCCGCCCCCGCCGTACGTGTCCGGCAGCTGCCCCGCCGCCTCCGCGTCGTGCTGCGCCTCGTCCGTACAGTTCGCGACGGGCCTTCCCCTGGAGCTACTGGCGCCCGAGCTGGCGCCGTGCGTCACCTTGCTGGAGCAGCTGTGGGTGCAAACGCACGACCTGGTGCCGCCCCCCCCTCTGGCGCCACCACAGGCAGAGGTCTCCTTGCAGCTGCAGCTGCTGCAGCAGCAACAGCAGCTGCTGCAGCAACAGCAGCTGTTGCAGCAGCAGCTGTTGCAGCAGCAACAACTGCATCAGCAGCAGATGACGCACAACCAGCTGCACCACCAGCTGCACCACCAGCAGCAGTATCAGCAGCAGTATCAGCAGCAGTACCAGCAGCAGTACCAGCAGCAGTACCAACAGCAGTACCAGCAGTACTAAGAGCTAGAGGGCGTTAGTGCGGCTCTGGCGCCACAGCGACGAAAGCCCCGCCGCAGCCGCTCCCCCCGCTGTTAAAGTCAGAGCATCGCGCGGTGGAAGAAGAAGAGCAGGAGAAGGGAAAGGAGCAGGAGAAGGAGAAGGGAAAGGAGCAGGAGAAGCAGGAATAACTGCATGACTATGCCCAGCGGCGGCGGAATGCCCCCAATGTGCGCTCGCTGAGGCTGGAGCTCCCTTGCTCGGAGGTCTAGGTCCTCTGCCGCTGCACCGCTCTCTTGCTGCCGCTGCATCACAGCAGCTGCGACGGGGGCTGCGGTGCCCAGGCCGGCGGCGACTAGCCTCGGATGTCTTGAGCTTCTGTCGTAGTCTGCCTGAGCTACACCCTAGAGCTTCGAGGGTTGTTTCACTGGTTGAGAGACCGGGTGTCCCGATGCCAGGGACCGTTTTGTTCCATTGTGGGGTTTTCCGTCTGGTTGGTACATGCTGTCTTGAGTCGTGGCGCCACTGCCGCAGCCACATCGATGATGATGGTGGTGGTGGTGGTGGTTATGATAATGCTGATGTCATGATGATGTCATGATGACCGTGATGATGATTATAGTGCACACCATGCGCTTGCCCGCGTAGGGCAAGCTGGAGCCGGAATTCACCGCTTTGGTTGCTTGGATAGTTGATGGATCGTGGTTTGGTTGCATTAGTTGCTAATGGTTGGAGTTTGTGTGCTGCTGCTGCTGCATTCCTGGTTTTATATAAGTTCGGCTGGTTCTGCTGCCATTGCTGCTGCTTATTCGGGTCCACGTGTCTTGCAGAGCGCACGGGCAGGCGAAGGACGCTTGTTCGTGATGCAACGGGAGGCAACCCCCCCTGGAGTCAACGGCCATGGCTGCGCCGCCTGTCGTTCCGTTGACCGCGCGCGTAGTGTTCGTTCCGTCCGTTGACACGTCCAGTGATCCGCCGAGACGTTGGCGACTCTCGTTTGATGACGGTTTAGCAGCCCGACAATATTTCGCAGGCGAAGGGAGCGGAGGGGGTTGAGGGCGGGCAGCAGCGGGCGCGCGGCATTGTGTGCAAACGTCGAGAGGCGAACAGCGGCTGCCCGCTTCGTGGCGATCTTTACTAGCAGTATTAATAATGGAGGGGATGTGGCGGGCGAGGTAGGAATGGAGGCACGGCGGGGACGCGGCGTGGCAAAAATTGCTGCCGTACGGCTCTACATCATTGTCGAGCCAGGCTGCTGCTGCACGTTGTCGTCGTCGACCCGCAGCAGCAGTCGCTGCAGCGGGGCTGTCGTCACCACTGCTGGCTGGCTGGCTGGCTGTCGTCACCACTGCTGGCTGGCTGGCTGGCTGGCAGTTGTCGACCGTGCTAAGGAGGGCACCCATGCGCGTGGGGGAGGATGCGAGAGGGGAACGGTATCCCTCCGAGAGCACATCTAGGACCAAGCTGTTTTGCGCTGGGGTGCGCGCGCCTTGATTGGCGTAAATTGGACAGCGAGTGATCTGATTTGTCCCGAGTCGGGCAGGTCTGGTTGGTTGGTTGTTTACAAGCAGCGGTATGTAGGAGAGAAGGCATTGGTCTGCGTCGGGTTGGAGAAGTGTCGCGGCAACACCAACAACACCAAGAGCGACGTCAATACTAATTAGGAAGAATGTCTGTAGGGGTTGTCACCCTTGGGATAGCGGTTTCGGAGCTTGGCGAGGGATCAGAGGCACACCGCATCAGAACCCAACCCTGGCTGCATGCAATGGGGCGCCGTCCGCAGTGCGGTTGGCGCGTGTGGGCGGAGCCGTTGAGAGGCCGCCCCTCATCTCCCCAGGCAGGTGTAGGCTGGCGTGTGACTTAGGCAGGAAGGACGGCTGGCTGGCTGGCAGTGAGGCAAAGCGCGGGCCAATGCTTTTGTTGTGCAATGTTTTGATTGTACGGGATCCGGCTGGGGGAGGCGTTGCGCTGTTCGAGTCCCTTCATGCGCCGTTCGAGTCCCATCGTGCGCGGGTGCCAATACCTTGCGGGCATGAAGGGCGCGAGCCGGGCCTGAACGCGTCACGACCGGCGGGCAGGGGTGGCAGGAGAGGGCAGGGGTGGCAGGAGAGGGCAGGGGTGGCAGGAGCGGACAATGGGGGCCGACGGGCTACTGGGTCGACCGTAGTTCCTTTTCGGCGGTTTGCTTTTCGAGGTAGTAGGCGCATGCTCTCCCTGGCTGCTGTCGCTGCTGCTGGTATGATCCAGCGCATGAGTAGTGGGGCCGCGGGCGGCGAATCGGTCTGAAAGGACACGAGTCCTACGTGGACGAGATAGGTAGGGGCACACGGGGCCCTATTGAGGATTTTTTGGGGCTTCGTGTCATTGGGGCTTATGGGCGATGGGAGGTGGTCCATAAAATGGGTACTGTTGCTGCGGTGGAGGCCCAACTGGGGTGCGCGCCAGGAGGGCTGCCCCGGATAAGGCCCAGGGCGGCCAGGATCATGCTGGGGACGGTTGCTCCGGGTAGGGTGGGCGAGAGCCAGCGCTCTCATCCGGCTGGGCCGTAGAGCCAGCAGAACGGGTGCCCATTCTATCTTACGTACGGCACGTCGAGCATGTGGCCGCCTACCGCAGGGAGCGTCGACAGGCGGCGAGGAGCGGTTTCTTGTTGGGCCCCCTGCGTCGAGTAGGGGGCCCATTCGGCTTATCGGTGGCGGCGGCGAGCGCGATCTCCTCATTACGGTTGGAGCGGCGGGTGATTCGGTTACTATTGTTACTAAAGATCTCCTAATTCACGTGTTGATGGCGGGCGAATGGTTCTGAGCGGGCGGGCGTAGGCAGGCAGGCTAGGTAGTGTAGGTAGATGAGTCAGTGCTTCCTGTTGCTGCTGGCGGTATTGTTGGTGGCGGTGGTGCCCCAGCACATGCGGATAAAGATGCAGGTAGTTCTCAGGCGCCCTCGCAGCGCAGTATACGCGACGACCCGTGGGTCGTCGCACAGTCAAATCCTGCACAAGTCGCTTTGTAGAAGCGATTGCGTCTTTAGGCAATCTGTGCGGGATTCACTTGGTACTTGAGATCCGTGTTTTTGTTGTCGTCGTCATCACAATGCTTGCGCTGTGCAGATAGCGCCTGCGCGGCACATCGCCCGTGGTTGGTTGGATGAGGCCAGTGTGCTCCGAGAAGCTTGGGGGTGCGGGAAAGCCCGTGCTCTCCTCTGGCGCGGCCCTGTGCACTCGGATGAAACCCTGGGCTGGGTGTCTGCGATCTAAGAAATGTGAACCCTTCCTCTTTTTCCTGTTGCGCTGCCGATAGTGGCAGGCTCCTCTAGTTGTGGCGGGCGCTATCGAAAGGCGCTCAGCTCACCGCTCCCCTTTGCGCCGTTCCGCTCGGGCCCGTGGCGGCGCGGCCTGAGCGCCCGCCTGGTGGCAGCAGGGCTGTCTGAGCTAGGCGCGGGGCGGCGGTGGGTTTCGGAGCGATCTGCTGTCGTGCGATGTAGGAGGATCTCGATTCGCATTCACTTCGGGGGTTTCGTCGCGGATGCCCCCGTCATCGTCGTCGTCATCTTTAGTGTAGTGGCGTGGGCTTTCTCGCGCCAGGAGTGCGGTGCTGCGGAGGTTGGGTTCCTTTTTGCAGGCGGGCGAGCCAGTCTAGCTGGCAGGGCTGCAGTTCAGTCGCGGGGCGTCTCCGGTGGATGGCCCTGGCGCTTGCTCGGGCGGACAGGCCGGCAGTCGCTGTTTTTTGTACATGTTTGCGCAGAGCATTAGGCGTATATGCAGCCACCAGTTTTTCAAGCCTGTGCAGCAGGCTCGTGTAGGATGGTCGGTGTGGTCGTTTCTGTCTAGGAGGCCTGTGCGGCGGCTTGCAATTTTCGTCAGGCACGGCGGCGCCGTTGTCGCTTTCCGTCGCATGTCGCGAGGCAGTAGTGGCCTATAGGAGGCCACAGGAGCTCGGTATTAGTAACAACATACAGCGCAGCGGCCAGTAGGCGTTGCGTAATCGTTAGGTTAGCTGATCCAGGTGAGGAACAGGGCGGGCTTACGTGCTCTGGTCATGTCGTGGTCATACATGACAGCAGAAGCCTCTTATTACGCTTTTCTAAACATATTAATATTTTTGCGGGAAGTATCCGGGAGGCAGCTCCGAGGCCGGCGTCGCCCCGCTTGTAGGTGGCTCCCGCTCTCGGCCAGCAGTCGGACATCGGGATTCCGACCTTCGGACCCGCAGTACGGTTCGTTGTGTCGTGGGCGCGAAGCTCCGGGCGAAGGGTCGCAATTTAATGATGGCTTCGGAAGTAGCTGCGCGTGACGTCGGTCGCGTCGTGTTGTAGAATCGGGACTGCCTGGCGCTGTGTCGATTCATGTTCCACGGCTTGCATCGCTCGCTCGGCGATATATTATGGGCCTTACGCGCCCCTTGTTCTCCCAGCGGCGGCTCGGCCAACGCCGACAGTCACGTGGCACCTCGGGCACAGCTACACACCGCGACAGCGGCCTGCTGCACACCTTCCGCTCCGCTGCGATTCGGCGCGCGGCTGTTTGTTACCTCGGACCCGGGGTTCGATCGGCGGTCACGTGCTGTGTTTTCACACCGCCGCTCCAGGGGTGGTCCTCTCTCTTATGCCCCGTGGCCTGAGCTCCTGGAGCGCAGCGACTTTTTACTACTTTAGAGTGTTGTTGTATTTAGAGACGCCTTGAAAATGTTGGCCGCCCTCCCTGGAGCCGTTGCCGAGGAGGCCGGCGGATGCCTGGGGTACGGCTTGCAATGACGTCGTTGTCGACTCCCCGCCCTGTCAAATCCTCCTTCATTGTTTTCCTCCTCCCCTCGCTCTCCCTATCACCAGGACCCACGCCACCAACGCACTCCTCCCTCGCTCCCTATCGACAGGACCGACCCCCCACCTCCCTGCCACCGCCGCGATTGTACTTCGCCACGCAGCGTCATGTATCATTGAGCTTCTAGGATCACCGTCAGCAGCAGTAGCCAACAAATGTCTCAAGAGGTTGCACGCAGCAACAGTAATCACAGTAATCAGGTAGTAGTGACTGGAACCGAGGGCGTCAGACCGCAAGGTGGTGCCATTGGGCTGCATTGGGCGCATTGCCTGACGCTGAAAGAGGCGCAGGAAGAATGAGAAAAACAGTCGAGCGAGACACGGCAAACCACCAGAAATCCCGACCAAGGGCCCAGAGAACAAACAGCGGCATCATCCACCCAGGGGGAAGTAGCCCAAACGGGCGCCCTATGAGTAGCGCACAAACTGCAGCCCAAGCGGCCCCTCAGTCAGAGATCCTAGCCGAGCGCCGCGACAAGCTGAGTACGACACCCACACCTGAGACCCAGGAAGATTCCACCCAAAATGGGCCAGCACCCAGCACGAAAAGAGGAAAAGGGAGCTCCCGCAGGAGCACCGGCCAGCCGGGACCTAACCCCACCAGCGCCCGTCCCCTCTGTAGTAACCGTTATAGTGGGTCCCAGACTGTAAGGTGGCGCCATCGGGCGCGTCGGTGTACGGATTGAAGCTAGAAGCAGGGCAGCATTTTTAGAAGCGGGGCCCATCGAGTTACCGACGTGATGAAAATTGGCTGTGTAACTGTTCAAACCCTTCCGTACCACTCCATGGACATTCGCCACATCCGTGCACCGCCTGTCCTCCTGCACCTTTCGGCCCTGGCTTCGAGCACATGGGGTGCTCCTCTGCAATTTAGTCGCGTGTCCGTCAAAAACGGCCAAAAGTTGGAATCCCAAAGTGTGTCGGATCCATAGATCCAGAACCGATTCGGCCACCGATATGAGCACCAGATTGCCAGACACTGGGTCCTTTGGTGACACTCAGCATGGATGATATTCTACGTTCTACCGGAAAGCGCAGGCGTATCTCTCCAGATGCGAAGCTGCGCGCGGCTGCTCTCCGGACTTTTCCTAGCGTTCCTCGCGACCGGCACGCTATCTACTAGAGCATCATGGAGGCCATCAAAGCTAGATCATTGTGAGCTGCATCCCGAGATTGAGGCGCGGTGAGTATACGCGCCCTCATCCTCATGTACAAGTATGCGCTTGGCCGCTATTGTATGAGCGAAATATACTTGCATTAGGATTTCGCGCGCTGGAAGCTGCGAGGAATCGTATTCATCTATCATATGGAGCGGTGGCTTGACACGGCTTGTTGATGAGAGAGACCTAGCCAGGATCCTCGAACCGCCGGTCTTTTCCTGTGTTAGCGCTCCCTCCGATGCATGACGGAATGGGTCAGAGGGGCACGTTGACCTTGCCCCATTCGCGGCATCTCGATGTCGTCTTCCAGTCACCTGCCCTGCCCCTCGTCGCCCGAAACGCCCGTGGTAGTCTCCTCCCGCAAAGCAGCCCCCTGCCGCATCGCCCCACTACTGCTGCCAACAAATGCCCGCGGCACCCACTTGCGCTCCGCATCGTCCCGGCTCTTCCGGCGGCGAGTCTTCCATTGGCCACACGCAGCCTCGCAGTCCACCCCCAGGCGGCGCCTCCGCACCTCCCGGCATCTGGTCACACTTCCGCACCCAGCCCAGCAACCGTCGCATTCCCAACCGTCGCATTCCCAACCCCAACGGCAGGTGTCGCCTACGAATAGAAAGCCGTGCTCTTGTGTGTGTGTGTGTGTGTGTGTGTGTGGACTGCGGGTACAGTTGTTTCCGACGCTGTCCTCCCTTGTGCGCCACATCAGCCAGCTGCCAGCGAGCTCCTTCACCTCACGAGACACCCGCACCCCCCGGCACGGATCCCGCTACGCTGCGACCCTTGCATCGCTGCTCTGCTACCGTACTACGCCGTACCGTATCGTACCGATGACGCCGAACTGCTACACGCGAACACGCCCGCCTGCCCGCCGCCGCAGCATCCACCGCGACGTGGCTTTCTGGGGCGACTCGGGCATCAGCGAGGAGGTGGCCCTGTCGGTTTGCAACTTCTGCGATGTCAGCGGCGGCAGCGAGCAGACGGGCCAGCGGCGGGACCGCGCGCGGGTGCTGCTGGATGAGGGGCAAGACTGCAACAAGCCCCAGCGAGTGCTCGTCCATAACGGCACCGTGTATCTAACCAACCTGGTGTCAGCGGCCTACCTGGGCCCCTTCGAGCACATTGGCTTCTTGGTGGAGCTATACGAAGCGAGCCAGGTGGGGGGGTTTCGAGGAAGACCCGTGGCGGGAAGTCGGGATGGCGGGAGGGGGTTCCGGAAGGGGAGGGAGGGAGGGAGGGAGGGAGGGGGGAAACCAATCAACCAACCAACCAACCAACCAACCAACAAACCAGTGACAACCCGTCGACGCCCCGCAGGTGTTCAGGTGCGCAACTGGTGCGTTGTTCGGTTATCTCGCGATGGCGGCGGCAGGGCAGGTGGAGTGGGGGCGGGGGTGGGCGCCTCTTTCGCGGGGGAGGCAGCGCAGGATTAGGGCCGTGGGACCTGGGCCGCCATCGTACTCCAAATACACATCCCTTCCCTCCCTCCTCCCCCCGGCCTCACCCCTCACCCTCCTACATAAGGCTCCCCGACGTTGAGTTCACGTATTGGTTCGGTGAGTTGGCACACTGGTACCTGACTCAAGGGAAGGCTTAGGCAGGCAGTGCGAACGCATGCCACGTCAGTTAGTGACCAACCGCTACAAACCGCCCAACCGCCCCCTCACCCACACCGAGAGGGAGTTCGTCTAGGCGTAGCAGCTGGGGGAGGAACTCGTCCTCGGGCTTTGACCTACCTTGCCCAGTAGTTATTCGAATCCAAACAAGGATGTTTGATTTCCGACCTGCGGGTTTCGTTGTCCCGCCCGCTTCCCCTCCCGCCACTCTCCCAGGCGACAACGCCCCAGCGATCACCAAGATCAACCCGGACGGCACCACCACCTGGCCTTACCTGCCGGGAGGAATGCCGCCCGTCATGTCCTGGAGCAAGTGGGACGAAAACTCGGCGCTCGTCGTGCCGTACTCGGGGGCCTACAGGTGGGAGCCGGACCGGGGGCGTGATCAGCGGTGATATGTGTATCGTGCCCACTAACACGGTTGAGTCGTTTTGTGTGTCAACGCCCACGTTGCTGACCCACCTCGGTGCCGCCGCAACAGCAACTCCCCTTTCCATCGCACCTCTCCCTATCTCTGCCCATCCCCCCGGACTCTCAACCTAGCCCCTACCGCAGCAACCGCATGTCCCAGAAATCTGCCCCTCGCCGCCCCTGAAATCCAAAAAATACTGAATTTTAAATAGTAATATTGTAACGTTTCCGCAAAAGGCTCCACCCCGATCCCAAATTAAATCCTTGTGCCGTACCCTTGTGCCGTACCCTTGTGTCAGGTGCCCGGCGGACAGCTGGGACGTCATCGAGTCACAGCTAGAGACGCTATCGGGCCTCCCCTGGAGCGAGCGCAAAGAGGTGCAGCAGGGGATCTGGGATCTGCACCGGGCCGGTCGGGGCATTTCATGGGGCGTTTTGAAACCTATGCAGCCGCATCGGTAGCAGGCGGTGCCGTTCTTCACTCCTCCCCGCCTTGGACCCTCCCTGGTGCGGCCACAGGTCGCGTTCGGGCGCTGGAACGGCTTCTGCACCCACTACATTTCCTGGATGACAACGGCGGATGGGCAGGTGGGGCAGAGCAGGGCAGGGGGGAGACGGGCGGGCTGTCGTACGGGTCGCGGCAGAAGAAAGGCAGGAAATTGCGGGGAGTCTTGCGAGGTGCCTTGTCACTCCCGGCACAGGCCGGGGCGGGGCTAGACCCAGGCCGAGCCGAACCCCTGCGCTGTTGGCGTCGCTTCATCAACTCCCAACTGGCCCAACTGCCTCAACCGCCAACGGTCTCAGGTCATGAAGTGCCCGCGCACGCACCTTGGGGACCTGGCGGCGGCACACCCGGACCTGCTGGACACGTACGACCTGGGACGAGCGAGGCCGCTGCCGCTGGCGCACCAGAACGCCTTCAAGTACATTGCGTCAACCGACGGTACGGCAGGCAGTGAAGGGGCGGTCGGGCGTATGTGCGTGTATATGTGTGTTTTGTTTTGCGGGTCGGGGGGCCTTCCCTCGCTGTCGTGCCCTCAGGCTCCGCCACTGAACCCCGCCGCCATGGCGTCATCGCATCGCGCCACACTCGCAACCTCCCTCCCTCCCTGGCCCCACATTCCCCAGAGCGCAACCCCAAACGCAACCCCAAACGCGCTACCAGGCTGGTCCATCAGCTCCAAGTTTGACAAATATCTGCTGCTCCGAAACCCTTGCTAATGTTGCTCCGAAACCCCGGATGCTGGGCGCAGGCTGGTCCATCAGCTCCAAGTTTGACAAATATCTGCTGCTCGGATCTGCCGTGCTCAAGGTAATCTGTCGTACCCCAGGTACCATTTCACACAGTGGTTTCCGGCTGCTGTCGGGCCGCATGGGGGGTGACACGACGCTTGTGTCGTACTCCGGGGCCGTCCTTCCAACCCCAGGACTACCGACCGGTGTAGAATGTGGTCTTGGTACCTGGTAATTGTAATATTGTGTGTAGGAGCTTTGTGGTGAGTTGGCGGTGGGACTGGGTGGCATTGGGATTACACCTCCCTCCTCCTCCCGCAGGCCGCGTCCACTCGGTACGGCTTCTACTACGACGCCATCAAGCCGTACCAGCACTACCTGCCATTCATGGTGAACTCGAGTGACGACATCTTAGACGTACGTATGGCACCCGCCGGCGGTGCGTTTTCCCCACCTCCTTTAACCTTTGCGTGGGGCATGCCAACAAGTCGCACCCGTGGCGCCAACCGCCACGCGCCACAACCGCGATGCCCCGCAACATTTCCTTTGCCCCAACTCGTCCCAACCGACATGCCTCCGACAGTTTCCCTAACCAACCCAACTACCACAACCTGTACCGTGCTCCCCAACCGTCCCCAGGTGGTGGCCTGGGCCAAGACCCACGACGAGCAGGCAAGACACGTGGCGGAGCGGGCGAGGCGGTTCGCGCTCCGGCACCTCAACCGCTCCTCCCGCTTGTGCTACCTCTTCCGCCTGCTCACCGAGCTGAGTAAAAAGATGAGGTGGGTTGGCAGGGCGGCCCGCAGTGCAGGGGAGTTCAAAAGGGCAGTCAGCACCCAGGGTCACCCCAGCTCGCCCTTGGCGGCGGCCGCTCCCAGCCGGTCTCCTACTAGACTGTCGGTTGTTTCTCCTCATGTTGCGAGTGTCTTTTTTCCATGTGTTTCCACGCTGCTCCTCGCGCCCACCCGACCCGCCACCCCTTCGGCCCCTCCAGGTACCGACCCAGCTGCCATCGGCGCAAGCTGTGTGTGCCGCTAGCCCGCGAGGTGGGCTTCCTAGCCCAGTACGAGCGGACGAAGGCATCATGCAGGTAGGGGGGATCGGATCGTTCCGCGGGGGCCATGAAACCCGGGGCACTGAGGCAGAGGAACGGGGCGGTCCAGGGAGGGAGGGGCCCACGGCAGGGACCCACGCGGAGCCAGGCCCCGGGAGGTTACAGAAAAGAATGAACCGGGGGGGGGGGCGCCGGGCGGGGGCACGACATGGGAGGCAGTGAGGCGAGTGTCTAGCGGTGTCCGATGGGGGCCGGGGCAGGTCTCAGCTATCACCCAGGGAGAGGGCGTGTGCGGCTCACACACGTGTGTATCTGATACACACAGCATCCGCACCCGCTTCCCTCCTCCGACGTGCCGTGCAGGTACCATGAAGTGCTGCTGATGTACGGCGATGACCCTGATGCAGGGGAGGGGGAGGCCGAGAGGGCTGATGCCGCTGCTACAGCCGGCGGATCCCGCTCGCTGTCGTACTCTGAGCTGCAGCGGCTCCATGAAGGGGGCACCGCCTGGCCCCGGGACGACCAGCTGGTGCAGCAGCTGGGCCCCCAGTAGCAGCTGGGCCCCCAGTAGCAGCTGGGCCCCCAGTGGCAGCTGGGTGGCCGCTGTAGCAGACATCTATACCCCAACCGTGTGAAATGTAACGACCAGCTCACAGGAACGGCCCCCTCCGATTGCGGTTGGCAACACAGAAACGCACCTGTACGGTTTATGGCATGAAATAAGGCATGCACACACTTGGGTTTTTTCCTGCAGACACGGGATTCACAGATCCGCGATAGGCTATACGTGTCCACGTCTCGTCCCGGAATATTTGAGGTGGGACGGGTGCTGAAAACCTGAATCAACCAGGATGCATTAGGCCTTACTGGTGTTCAATCTACCATGGTGGTGTAATCATGTTTCCGGGAGGCGTCCCACCCTGTAGGTCCTCCTTGAAGATTGCTGCTGGCCTCAATATTTCACGGATGACCATTAACATATTTTGGAGTTACAGTGGAGAATTTTGCAACAAACGGTAAAGTGTAGGTGTCAGGCCGGTACTGTTGATACATTTGTGTGGTAGCCATAGGGCCTGGCTAACCAAATCCATGATATCGAACCTCCTGCAGCGGCGGCGCCAGCTCAGCGGATAGCCTTAGCCCCGTAGGTGCAGTACAGGTGCACGGAGGGGTGCAGAGCACCAGACAGGGCCGACCTCCCATGCAGGGCCCTACCTGGGCCTTCACTGCTGCACGGATCTTCAAACGGCCACCTGCACCTCACCAGCACGTGCACCGCCAATGCCGCCGCAAGGCAACACAGCTCTTACGATGTGCCCGATGATTATACCTCTTGGTCTGGAACCCACTGGAACCGTTACAACACGCTCTTACAGAGGCGCACCCCCTGGTGGCAGCGAAGTCGCACCCGGGGTCGCACTAACTGGCGCAGATTGCGGCGCTGGGGCTACGTGTGTCTTCCCACAGGCTCCCCCATCGAAGTGCGCCCATGGATGGCCTCCCACCTGCTGCTAGCGGGTCGGGCAACTCACTCTGGCAGGACCGCATCCCTCCGGATTGGAATTGTCCACGGGTGCTGTGGGAGCTGCCATCCTGCCAAGCCCTCGTCCAAGCAATATCACCCCAACACCCTCCAGCAAAGTTTGGACTGTCGATGTACACAGTCAAAATCACCTCGGCGCCATACCCAATGTGAGATAGCCCCCCAACCCTGAAGCTCCAGGCAACCCTAGCTAATACCAAACACTCCCAAAAAGGAGGACACATGCATACAAGTGATGAAGTGTGGAACGTGAAAGAGTGGGCGCACATCCCCTGTGTTAAAGACGAAGACAAACTTATAAGTGGAATTTTCGCAATCATCGTACCTTGCGTAATATAAGCGATGCCCGTCCATAACATCACATCATACACCGTGCGTAAAAGGTGGTGTTATGCCTGCTGACGTTTCTTCGAAGCCATCCAGCACGGGGCGCGTCAGCCTGCAGCCGTTGCAGCTGCCCTCCCCAGCCGAGGCACGGACACCAGCAACAACAACATTGACAAAGACCAGCTACAAGACTCAGATAACAACCTATCATGGGACCGTAGCAATGCCACGACCGCAACCAGACGCGGCCGAGCCACAAGATTCTGCCTGCCACATGCACCCCGAGCCTCGTGTACGACATGATCTCAATCTTATCCCGCCGGGCCGTCGCTTGGACCCACTGTACCATCTAACCGACCAATCAGTGCTTCTTTGCTTGCATGCAAAATGGACAACCTGGGCGAACGGATCACCACGTCTCGGCTGATAAATAGCCCGATTGCTGGCGGAATCGATTAAGGTACAATTGAGCCTCCATGGCTTCGACAAATGCACAGACATCTACTTGCCGCGCGTGTCACGCTGTGGCACGAGAGAGCCCAGGTAGGGCTAGGTGCTGCCGCGGCGTCCCACCTACTGCCTGATTTCCACATCCCAAAATCAGCCGGCACATAACCACCGCACACCGCACTACCAGCTAGAATCACGACAATGCCCATTGCTTGGACATGGTGGTGGAGGCGGCGGGCAGGACAGCAGTAGTAGGGGTTGGTGCCCCCATATACAGCCGTACCGCGTGCCTTGGTCTCATCCCACATGGGGGTGGGGGAACTGTACAACAGCACAAGAGGGATAAGATCGCACAGGATCAGGGGGCGGAGGCACGGCACAAGAGCCCTGCGGGCGCTCCGGGCGCCGCGACAGCTCTTCACTTGAAAAATGGCTTCTTTTACGACCGGCGCGGACGCATGGATGTTACGATGCACAAGCATGCAGGCCTGCTTCCCTGGAAGCATAGACCCCCCCCAAGTAAGGCTGCAACGCAAGCACGTGTAATGGTCGCATCGCCACCACCACCGCCGCTCCGCGCACCACTCCCTAGCTATCCATCTGTCCATCTGTCCGTCTATCCATCTGTTTACCTAGCTTAACTAGGCCCCAGCCCCACACCGCCGGCACCGCGCCGCCAGGGACGCCTTGCATGCTTAGGCGCGGGAGCCGGCCGATGCGCCTTCGGTAGGCGTCTGTTGTATTCTCAAGCCCCGCCGCCCCCTACCTGCAGTCTCCTTGCCTCCCCTTGCGCCCATTAAACATTCATTTGCATCACTCCATCGCTGACGCAGCTCCCCCAGTGCGGCCTTCCCGGCCCTCAGTCCCCCCCGGTCTTGCTCGTTAGCACCGTTCCGAGCGCAAGCATTGATCCAGGCAATATGCCATCCACAAAGCCAGCAAGCCATCCTTCCACCCAGCCAGCAAGCCAGCAAGCCAGGTAGCCAACAGTTGAGGCGTAATCTTCGTCAATGCACAGCATCCAAGCTCATCCAAAGGAACAAATTTAGGGAGGGCCCGTCGCTTTCCTCAGCGGCGGGCCCTGCATCACCCACCTTGGTATGGGCGTGCAAGCGTCAATATGAAGCTTGGAAAATACACCGAAGCGCAAGACGCAGCCCCCGCAGGGCGCACGAGCCCAATCGAGACCAAGCCGTCGCCAGACCAAGTCCCTACCACTAGCGGCAACATCCAACACAAACGCTAACACCAGCCGCTCACCGCGGCTCCCAACTGAAGGCAGGGCAAGGCAGGGCAAGGCCCTGCCCACGCACCCGCCCCACCCCGAATCGGTGGGGCCCTCAACCCAGTTCTCCAGCATGCGTCTCAAAACGTCTGTTCTTAACGGTTTTTTCTCGCATCCACGGGTCTTCCTCGAAACCCCGAACCGGCGTGACGCGGCCACTCCCGGGGGGTCAGGAGCCGCCTTGACGCACCTTGCCAGCGCACTGTGGGGAGGCTTACTCCGCTCTCATCGCGGCGTGCATAGCTTTCTTAGATCAGCAGTGAGGACCCCCCGCAAGGCAGCAGCAACCGTAACAATATTTAGGAATGGCACCACCAACAGTAACCTGTGCCGGCGATTAGTAAATCCTCGTCGCCTCCCCTCCCAGAGCTATCGGGGCATCTGCCAAGCCTCACACCAAATGCCACACAGCTGGCTGGCTGGGTAACGTACGTCAGGGGCGCTCACCCTCCTCGCCGCCCCGCCAGCAGCTCACGCAATCGCATCTTAAGCGACCGCAGCCGCCGCTTCAAGGCACTGCGCAGGGAGCCGGAGCGAGAGCCGGTGCAGCCGCCGGAGCCTTGAGCCGCCGCCGCCGCCGCCGGCGGCTCCTTCTTCCTGCCCCAGGCTGCCGGGGTCGCGGCCGCGATGGCATTCACCGGCGGGTAGAAGCCGGCACCGCCAGCAGGCGCGCGCTTGGCGCCGCTGTCAGCAGCCCAAGCTGGGGACTGCTGTGACGCCCTACCCGGGTTGCCGCATCCGCCCGCCTCCCTGCCGCGAGGCTGGGCGTCGAGGAGCGGTGATGCGGCTGTCGTCGCCTGGGTGGCCGTGGCGTCGGATGGGAGGCCACCGCGCGCCTCGTCCTCCGGGTCGACCTCGAGGATGGTACCCGCCACTGCCACCGCCACTGCCGCCGTGGCTGTGGCTGTGGTGGTGGCGGTGGGTGCGCCGCATGCGGTGGCGGCGGCGGAGATGGCCGCAGAGGACGCGTACAGTGTGGAAGACAGCGCGGGGTCACCGACGCCTACCAGGCTGAAGCCGCCTACCACGCTGGAGTGGCGCGAGCCGACGGTGCCGTCCAGGATCGCGTTCCCCGTCATCATCAGCGACCCGTGGGTCGTTCCGGCCGGACAGCAGACGCCGCTCGTGTACGAGCCCCCTGCCACGTGTGGCACCTCGTGCCACCGGTGGTTGCCGCCGCTTCCGCTTCCGCAGCCTCCGATCGGTACAGGGGCAGCGAAGGCAACGCCGCCAGGCGCCTCCGTCGCCGCCGCCGACACCGCTGACGGCGGCTGCTGTTGGACGTTGCTGAGTCGGCTGCGGCTTCTGCTGACAGCTGTCGTACATACTGTGAGCTGCTGGAGGCTCCGCCGACCGAAGCCTGGCACTGCCGACACGGAGGCGCTGCCGCCGCCGCCCCCGCCGCCGTCAGCGGCTGCTCCGCCAGGCGTCCATGGCGCCGGCTGTGTGTTGGGCGCGTCGCCCAGCAGGCGACAGCAGCGAGACGGTGGCGCAACGGCGGCGCCCCCAGCCGCCTGGCACTGCGGCTCCGTCTGCGATACGCCGCTGACGGAGATGGAGCTCATCTGACGGCACACGCCGCCGCCGCCGCCGCCGCCGCTGCCGTGCCTGCTGCTGGCGTCTGATTGTGAGCCCTCGGTGGTGCGTTGCGGTGACCCCGCAGCAGCGGTGTTGGAGAACATCGAGGCCGACCCCGACGCCGCCATTCCCGCGGCCCCCGCGGCCCCCGCGGCGGGGGCGCCTGCGGCGGCCAGGCGTGGCGTTATGCACAGCGACTCGTCCAAGGTCACGGAGCGGGCGCGGGCGGCCCGGAACGGCCGGAGGCCCCAGTGGGCGGCGGCGGCGGCCGCGAGGGACACGCCGCTGCCGCTGGCTGATACCTGCTGGCTCGTGGTCGTCCTGCGGGAGGGGAGGGATATGCCCGCAGGGGGCCCCACGCCCAGGCAGATGCAGCCGCTGTAGCCGTCGCAGGCCCCACCGCAGTGCGGCGATCGAGCCCCCGGGGCGGCGGTCGTGGGGGAAGCCGTGCGTTTGATGAGGGACGAGCTGGAGGCTGTGGCGGGCAGCTGGTTCCCCTCGGGCCCCGTCACCGCCGCCTTCGGAGACTGCCGGTGTGGCTGCTGCTGTTGTTGCTGCTGTTGCTGTTGCTGCTGTTGCTGCTGTTGCTGCTGTTGCTCCTGTTGCTGCTGTTGCTGCTGTTGCTGCTGTTGCTGCTGTTGCTGCTGCTGTGGTTGTTGCTGCTGTTGCTGCTGTTGCTGTTGTTGTTGTTGTTGTTGCTGCTGTTGCTGCTGTTGCTGCTGTTGCTGCTGTTGCTGCTGTTGCTGTTGTTGCTGCTGCAGCAGGGCGTACGTCAGGCGGCTGTTTGGGGGAACAGCACGGCCGTTGCCGCTCGGGGCGACGGAAGGCCGGCCGTCATCAACCGCGGCGACGGCAGCAGCGGCGGTGGTGGCCACTAGCCCCTCCCCCTCCCCTGATCTCAAACCAGTCAAGGCGAAAGCAGCCACGTTGGGGGCCCCGAACTCCAGGCTGTGTCTGGACATCCAGCGCGAGGTGTGGCTATAGCAGCAACCGTTGCCGCTGACGGCAGCCCCCCGCTGCTCCTCCTGGGTCCCTTCGTGCGCCTGGTGGAGGAGCGGATGTACGGCGATGGTCGAGGGCTCCAGGGAGGCGTGGGTCAGCTGGGTCGGCGTGTGGGTCATGTCACAGACGGCGTTGCTACCGGACGCCAGGAGCGAGCCGTACGGCGAGGTGCCGCCGGCGCAGGTGGTGCTGAGGACCCAGGGGGAGCCGCCCAGGCTGAAGGCGCCGGAGCTGGCGGTGTTCTGGGGTGGTGGGGTTGCGAGGAAAAACCATGCACGAAGAAAAACTCGTTTAGGACATACATACGGTGGTGGGGTGGCCGTTGGTGCAAGTTAGGTTGCGAGGGGGGCTGATAAGCGGAGGGCAGGGGTTGTCGGAATGAACGCACACATGGGTTGGCGCCCGGCCGGCAAGCCATCGGTCGCTGGCGACGACTTCTCCACCCCCAGCGCATCATGGTCATCATGCGCCCACAGGAAGATCAAATGCGACGCAAATGCGGCACAGGCACCCCTACTACGCTGCCACCAACTCCCCACCCCGCACACGGCGCACAGCGCGCACAGCACAGCACAGCACAGCACGCCCAGCGCGCACCTGCATCACGTAAGCCCCGTTGGCGGCAGGCCGTCGGTGGTGCGGCAGCAGCGTACCCCCGGCGCCGCACGGCGACATCGCTGGCGCGCCCGTCGGGCTCAAGACGTACGGCAGGTCGTACGCCGATGCCCCCGCAGCGCGGAGCAAGTCCGCACCCCCGCCGCATCCCGGTATCGACACCGCCATCTGGCAGCCGCCGCCGCCGCCGCCACCGCCGCCGCCTCGTCCGCCGCCAATGCACAGCGAGGCCTGCTGCTGCTTCCGGCTCCGGCCGCCACTGCTGCAGCTGCTGCTGCTTCCTCGCACGTAGCTCCTCATCCTGGCAGCCAGCGTCCGCGGTTTCATCGCGGCACCGGACATGACGCCAGCCGGCGCCTGACCGTCACACGAGTCCTCCGCGCCGCGCAGCGGCAGCGGCGCCGTCAGCTCGTACTCGCTGCCAGCGCCCAGTGTCGTACCATCGCAGCTGCTTTCGATCTGCGGGTGGACCATGAACAGCGCCGGCCCAGCTCCCGCCGCTGCCGCCATATGCGAGCTGCCCGCCGCCGCCGCCGCCGCCGACGTGCGGGGCGGTGTCTGCTGGGGACCGCCGCCCGGCCCCGGCATGAAAGCATCCAGAGTCCGCCTTATCCCACCGCGGCCCCCGCCCCCGCCACCGACTCCGCCGTCACCCGCGCCGGCGCCATCGCCGCCGCCTGTACCCAAACCGGCACCCGACACCGAGTCCCAAGTCATGCTCTCCGCAAGGCTGCCCTCGATGACGACACCAGCGGACATCTCCCCCAATTCGCCGCCGGCGACGGCGGTGGCGGCGGCGGCGGCGGCGGCGGCGGTGGCGGCGGCGGCGGCGGCGGCGGCGGTGGCGGCGGCGGCGGCGGCGGCGGCGGCGGCGGTGGCGGCGGCAGCGGCCTCCACGACGGACACCGCCATCACGCAGCGGCCGGCAGCACCCGGGGCTTTGGGCACATCCGCCACTGCCGCCGCCGTCATGGAGGGGGTGGCGGCGGCGACAGCGCATAAGGCCACATTGGAGTTGAAGGGGCTGCACGTGGGGTCGGGCGCAGTGGCGGCTGAGTCATCGGCGGCGGGCGGTAGCGGCGGCAACATGGATGATATCGCTGTGGCGCCGGCGGTGGGGACGGCGGCGGCGGGCAGGACGCCGGCGAAGTTGGTCGTGAGGAGTACGGCAAGCGACAGCGGTCCAGGGGAGGAAGGACCCGACGACTGCAACGGCATGGCGGCTGCGATGTTGGTGAGGGCCGCCGCCGTCACCCCAATGCATAGGTGGTTGCTGCTGGTGCCCGAGGCGGGGGCGGCGGGGGCGCATTCGACCCGAGGCGCATCTGCCGCCGCCGCTGCCACCAGGCCGGCAAGCTTTGCCGTCAACGCCCCAGGCTCCGCAAGGAAGCTAGCAGAAGCAGCGACAGCAGAAGCAGCAGCAGCAGGAGCAGAAGCAGCGGCCGCATTAGAGGCATCAACAGCGCCAGCAGGAGCGCAGGCGGCGCCAGCAGGAACAGGAGCAGCAGCGGCGTACTCGACGCTGGAGATGCGGCAGCCTGCGACGGCGGTGGCATTGCCGCCGCCAGCAGGAGGCGCCTCGACCCGCTCCCTCCTCCGTTCGGACTGCGCCGGCGGCAGCGGCGCCGCCGCCGCCGCCGCCGCCGCCGTCGTGGACGTCGCTGGCCCGTAGACGGGCATCTTGCCGCTGCTGTAGCGCCTCCGAGCGGGCTCCCCAAAAGATCCCTTTGTGGGGACCAACAGGTCCGGACCGGCGGAGGTTCGCCGCCCCGCCGCCGCCGCCGCCGCCGCCGGTGCCATCCCTGACCCCGACTTGCTGCCACTGATCGTACACGCCAAGTCCGCGGCGTACGACAGCTGCCGCACGAGGTCGGTACCCGCGAGGAGGCGCGGCACTTCCCAAAAGTACGGCATCTGGAGCAGGTCGCGAACCGTGGGTCGGCGGCGCGGGTCCAGGGTGAGGCAGGCCGTCAACACGTCCAGCAGGTCGGAGCTCACCTCCTGCGGCTCGGAGGGCGGCACACGCACCCGCAACCGCGGCGAAGGCCAAGAACGATCGGACAATCGAAAGCGGCCAACGAATGCAGGTGCGACACACCGGAGCTGCGGGACGGTCACCACACTCACCCATTCCCCGTCGCCCCCTCCTCCCAATTCGCGGATTCTCTTACCAAACCCCCTCCTCCCAATCCGCCCTGTCCGCCGCCTCCCAATTCGCCCCGTCGCCCCCTCCTCCCAATCCGCCCCGTCGCCCCCTCCGCCCGTCGCCCCTCCTCCCAATCCGCCCCGTCGCCCCCTCCTCCCAATCCGCCCCGTCGCCCCTCCTCCCAATCCGCCCCGTCGCCCCCTCCTCCCAATCCGCCCCGTCGCCCCCTCCTCCCAATCCGCCCCGTCGCCCCCTCCTCCCAATCCGCCCCGTCGCCCCCTCCTCCCAATCCGCCCCGTCGCCCCCTCCTCCCAATCCGCCCCGTCGCCCCCTCCTCCCAATCCGCCCCGTCGCCCCCCCCCCCCCCCCCTCCTCCCAATCCGCCCCGTCGCCCCCTCCTCCCAATCCGCCCTGTCGCCCCCTCCTCCCAATCCGCCCCGTCGCCCCCTCCTCCCAATCCGCCCCGTCGCCCCCTCCTCCCAATCCGCCCCGTCGCCCCCTCCTCCCAATCCGCCCTGTCGCCCCCTCCTCCCAATCCGCCCCGTCGCCCCCTCCTCCCAATCCGCCCGTCGCCCCCTCCTCCCAATCCGCCCCGTCGCCCCCTCCTCCCAATCCGCCCCGTCGCCCCCTCCTCCCAATCCGCCCCGTCGCCCCCTCCTCCCAATCCGCCCCGTCGCCCCCTCCTCCCAATCCGCCCCGTCGCCCCCTCCTCCCAATCCGCCCCGTCGCCCCCTCCTCCCAATCCGCCCCGTCGCCCCCTCCTCCCAATCCGCCCCGCCCCCCTCCTCCCAATCCGCCCCGCCCCCCTCCTCCCAATCCGCCCCGTCCCCCTCCTCCCAATCCGCCCCGTCACACAAGCAGCGTCGCTGGTTCCGCGTACGGCAAACAGAGATCCGGATCCAGATTCGGGGCGGTCCGAGCGACTGCGTTGGCGCGCCGCGTGGAAAGACAGCAGGCACCACACACACACACAAGCAGCGTCGCCAACGGTTACCCTCGTCGGTTTTACTTGTCTCCGGGTGCCGACCCACGGGTCTTCTGTTCCCCCCCCTCCCGCTCACCGGCAGCCGCTGCCGCAGGTTCCGAGATCGCGCGGGCGGCTGCGCGAGTGCCGCCAGCCGCTTGTCCAGCAGCACTCGGGCCATATGTCCGGGGCTGAGGGGACCCAGGCAGCGCATGATGCGCCACAGCTGGTCCACAGTGGACTGGCCTGCAGGCGGAGGGGGGGGGGGCAGTAGGGTGGGGGGAGTTCGGGGTCTCACTTGAGGGGGGCCGGCCATTATTCTCGTCAGCCGAACCGAATAAAAAGCCACCACTCGTGCGCCACCACTCGTGCGACACCACTCGTGCGACACCACTCTCCTGGACGAGACGTTGCCGCCCCCCCCCCCTCCCCCGCCACGGTCCGGTCCCCGTGAAGGGTCTGGGGCCTGGACTGCAGAGGGAGGTCCCTCCCACCTACCCCGGAACAGCGGGTCTACGTGCCGACCCACGGGTCCCTCTCAACGCACCCGGGAACAGCGGCCTGCCGGTGGCGAGCTCGGCCAGAGTGCAGCCGTACGACCTGGGCGGAGCACGGCAAGGGAGGGAGGGGCGGCCTTGGGACTGCGGGCTTCGGAGCAAGACAGGGGTGAGGGCCGAGGACGTGTCATGGGCAGGTACGATGGCTGCCCGACAAAACACAAACACACACACAAACACATGGGGAGGAGACCCCAGCGCATGAAACAGAGCGAACTGCGTCCGCCCCCGGGGCTGTGAGTGTCGTGTCGTACCAGATGTCGATGGCGGTGCCGTACGAATCGCCCACGAGGACCTGCAGGTGGAGGGGGAGAGGGGAGGGACGCGGTGGTGGGGCGTGTGTGGGTTTGCGGCTGCGCGAGTAGACGGCATAACTACCCTCCCCGTCACACGCCAGCGTTGTTTCGCCACAACGATAACTCCGGTCACACTAGCACCCACATGTGCAACAGGATCGCACTAACAATTGAAACCACCGAAATGCAACAGAATCGCACTAACAATTGAACCACCGAAATGCAACAGGATCGCACTAACAATTGAACCACCGAAATCACAAACACAAACACCTCTTGTCTCCAGCTACCCTGCCCTGCGGCGGGCTCACCTCTGTCGAGATCGGATCCAGGGTCCGAGGTTCCGGGTCAAGAAAAGGCGCAAACGCGGGCGGCGGGCGGGGGGTGATGAGGGGACGAGGTGTGCAGGAGCGCTGACCCTGGCCGCCACATCAATACACATTCAACACACACTGCGCTCACCCACACGTCCCTCCTCGCCACTCTCCAATCCTACCCCGGCGCCCCCCCAGGCTACCCGTCACCCGCCCTGACAGCCCCCGTAACCCACACACCCTACCCCAGCCCCCCCATGTGACAAACATGTGGCCCCATGTGAGAAACACGTGGCCGGACGTGACAAACACGTCGTTCCATGTGGCAAACACGTGGTCCCATGTGACAAACACGTCGCCCCACGTGACAAAGCATGTATTTCTCCGCTACCCCCACCCCTCCACACACGCCCTCACGCACCCGGCGGCCGGTACCAGCGGGTCATGACGTACGAACTGAGCCGCGACGTCTCGCTCATTACGTCATGCGGCATCAAGTTGACGCCGCCGCCGACGGCACCGCCGACGCCGCCGCCGATGCTGAGCGTGCGGCCGCCGCTGCGGCCGGTCAGGCAGCCCGCTGCGCCGCCGCCGCCACCTCGGACCAGGCGCGAAAACCCAAAGTCGCAGAGCTTGGCTACTCCGCCGCTACCCACCCCTGGAGTGTATCCAGTCAGTAGGACGTTGGCGGGCTTGAGGTCCCGGTGGACCACCTAAGGGAGGGGGGGCAACGTATTTTGAGGCAACGTATTTTGAGGAAACGTATCTTGAGGATACGTATATTGAGGAAACGCATCTTGAGGAAACGTATCTTGAGGCAACGTTTTTTGAGGAAACGTGTATTGTAATAACTTGGGAGGGTAACCGGGAACCTGGTCGGAGGTTGGAGGGAGCACGGGTTCCAGGTTGCACGCAGGAGGGCTTGGTTCGGCTGCCTGAACCGTGAGGACGGCGGCCCGCCCAACACGACACGGAGGAAGCAGGAATATGAGGTAGGGAGACGCTTTGGACACGTGTCTGAGCATGCACGCAGGAGGGCTGGGCGGTGGACGGCATTTCCACTGTGGCCAGGGACGGCAGGGGCCAGGGACGGCAGGGGCAGGGACGGCAGGGGCCAGGGACGGCAGGGGCAGGGACGGCAGGGGCCAGGGACGGCAGGGGCCAGGGACAATGCCCCACGACCCCAATGCTTGCCGTACGACTGGATGCATGCATGCGCACAGCAGACCGTCGGCGCGGTCCGTCCGGCCTGTTGGTCAGCCGTGGAGCGCCACAAAAACACACGGACCCTGCCCCCTCTCCCCCTCCCCGCCCTCGGGCCCACCTTGTTGTCGTGGCAGTGCCCCAGCGCGTGAAGCAGCTGCCAGGCGACGGACTTGACCATAGGGCCCGGCAGCGACCCGGAAGGGTGGCGGTCCAGCTCCTGAGACCAGCGGGGTGGAGGGAAGTGGGGCAGCGGTGTGAGCGAGGAAACTGCGGCGGCTGGGGCATACACGGCACGGCACCACAAACCGTTTCAGACGTGCGGTACACGCCGTGCCAGGTATCGTAGCAGGCCTACCCCCGCCTTGAGAACGTACGGCTTTCTCTTTCGTACACGGGTTTTCCTTGCAACCTCAGCGCGCGTCCCAGTGCGCACACTGCATGCGCCCAGGCAATCCGTGCATGTCCGACGACCATGCGCCAATTATCATATCGTCCCTGTCGCGTAAACGTTTTTTATGCCACCCCCCCTTCCCCCAAATTTTGGAGCCCCCACGCTCAGGTCCCAGGGGCCGCCAGCCGCCACCGCGCGGCGGAGCGGCCCGGCTACATGAGCTTGGAGGGCCGGTTGGCGTGACGCGTGTTGCCATCGCTCGACTCGCGCCATCCCCTCTCGTTCTCGCTCGCCGTTATCCCATCCCCTGGTGCCCCAGTCCCCCACCTGGTGCAAGCTGCGTCCCACCGACCCACCGACCCATCCCGCGACCCACCTGGTGCAGACTCCGTTCCACGTACTCAAAGACCAGGTACACCCTGTGGGGGAACCACGGAGGTTAGATCGGTGGACCACCCAAGGCCAGGTACACCCTGTGGGGGAACCACGGAGGTTAGATCGGTGGACCACCCAAGACCAGGTACACCCTGTGGGGGAACCACGGAGGTTAGATCGGTGGACCACCCAAGACCAGGGTTGCCCAGAGGGGACGCTGGTCAGCAAGCGAGGCGGGCAGACCGCTGCCCAGCACCCCTTTGACCCCCTCTCCTTCTCTCCCCCCCTCCCTCCCTCCCGACCCAACACACGCCACCCGCCTGCCGCTGCTGCTCCTGAAGGCCTCAAGAAGGCGCACGACATTGGGGTGCGGCGGCAGCATCTTGAGGATCTTCACCTCGCGAACGGTCAAACGCATCACCTGTGCGGCAGGGAGGCAGGCGGGCTTGGGTTGACCGGGCTGGCGTGCAATGCCCTCGTGCCCGGGGGCCCTGGCCTATAACAGGGCCACGGTAGCA
This sequence comes from Yamagishiella unicocca, assembly GCA_003116995.1. NCBI lineage: Eukaryota > Viridiplantae > Chlorophyta > Chlorophyceae > Chlamydomonadales > Volvocaceae > Yamagishiella > Yamagishiella unicocca. The sequence continues at coordinate 419,612 of BDSL01000031.1, read as the reverse complement.
ACGCGCGCAGATGCGTGGATCATGACGGTTATGAGGAGTTTACTGCTTGCCGGCGGAGGTGGGGGCGGCCAGTTGGGGTCGCGTTGGGCGTTCCGCTTCCGTGCCCTCAGCCCTAACCCTGACCTCGACTAAAATTTCCCATTACGCGAGCTGCGTAGACCAGTTCGGGTTTGTTATACCCCCCGTGCTGCGACGCTTTCTTTGAAGGAGTGTCCTCCGTCAACTACCGAACCCGGAGCGGGGCCCTGTCCGTTTGGCCACGCAGGTAAATAATTGACATTTAATTGGCAATTATACCCTACCAATCATTGATACAGACCACGCATGCGTTGCGCAGTCCACAGCCTCGTGGCAAGCGCACCTCTGCATCCGTATGAGCCGAGCGAATTCCCTTAGCGGCCACATATCTGCCTGTCTCCGAGTCAACACATTGGTATACAACTCCATATGCACCGGCGCTTATGGTGGAGACGTATGTGTAGCGCTGCGTGGGTGAGAAGCGACACCGACGGTTGGTCCCTTTCGGCGGTCACATGTCGAGTCCTGAGCCCCATTAATCCCATCGCTGTCTTATAACCCACCTCCATGGTGCGTGCAGTCCACTCCACGTGCTGAGCGTCGGCTGTGCGGCAGCTGTAAGTCAGCGGCCAGTGCAAAATGCTCACAAGCTGGGCACATAATGACGCGAGGATGAATTGAGTTTGAGCAGGATAATCATAAGGGCAGCGAAGGGCCGACTTTGCGGCGGCACCCAAGGCGGTGTGGTGAACGTGATATGCCCCTTGAAAAGACAGGAGCGCATTCCTGGCCCGATAACGGTACTGAGGTATAGAGTAGACCGTGGGCTACCGGTACTCGGTCTTGCACGCAACAGGCCAGGCCAAGATATGCTTGCGTGTCTGTGCATGGACGAGCATGCCGAGAGCATGAAAGCGATTACGGAATGGACTTTCTGAAGTACTTCTGAAACCCGAGAAAACCTGCATTGATGCAAATTAAGCGACTTAAGAACTTTATGTGATAATGATAGTACCCGTTGCCTTGGGAATTTGGCCAGTACCGCTTCGACGGGCGCACGGGTCTGGGCAGGAAGTTGCCTGCTGCATATCCCGTGGTCGACGCCTCAAAGCTCCCGGCACAACTCAAGCGCGTCGGCCAGCTGTTGATCCCGAGGCAGTGGTACGCGTCGCGACCGCCGTTGTGCGGCGACTGGTTATACCCTGACCTGCTGTCAGTCGCCGCCTACGAAACACACGAGTCGGACATTCTTTTGGCGTTGCCAGATTGCAGGGATGCCTTTATTCACTGAGCTCACAACCTTTTCAGCATTTGTGGCACCGCTAGGCATGTCATGGAGCCTCCAAACTGGCGGTATGTAGTCACGAGACAGAGGTAACGAGCAGATAGTGTGTAACGGCAGTACACAGCGGCACGCACCTAAGGGTTGACAAAGGTTTCAACTCTGGATTATCACAGACGGGCATATGTGTTAGGAAAAGTTTCACGCCTTCCATAACCACACTTCCTGGCACCCGTGTCCCAGCTCACAGCTCCCCGTAAGGCTGCAGCTGTCATCATACAAAGCCCGTTTTCCGCGCTGGTCACATATGACACTGTACTAATGACTCCTTGGCATTTGGTATAGAGACAACCGCGGCCACGACGTGTCCAAGCCTGTTCAAGGTGGTCGACATGTAATCTCCAGTACGACAGCTGGTGGGATGACGTCACCGCCTCTTGTGTCGGCGGCGCAACTGACGCCGTTCGTGCCATTGGGCATTGTGAAACGTATTTGATAGAGCTTGGCAGACAGCATGGGCGAGCTGCGGTTATATTACTCCTCCGGCTCGCTGGCTGGCCCACATGTATGCAGACTGGCTGGCTGGCTGGCCCACATGCAGACTGCATACAGGATGGACTGCCCACTTCGGCAAGGCACCTCTGTGCACCCATCCATGCACGGGCCGTATGCATAAATGCATCACGTTACAGTGGGGCCAGGACACTGCAGGATGAACGAGGCAGGTGAAGCCCACCTCCCGTATATATGCATGAAGGTACCGTAAACCGGATGATGCATCGCGGCAGTAATCACATTTGTGCCGGCGGGCAGGTGGGTCGCTGGACGGGATGGAGGTGCTTGTTGTAGCGGTTACAGTGGGTTCCAGACCAAGAGGTAGAACCATCGGGCACATCGCCTAGGAGGTACTGTATGAGGGGCCAGCATTCCACTCCAGCGGAAGGGGGGGCGGTGTTGTGTTGTGTTGTGTTGTGTTGTGTTGTGTTGTGTTGTGTTGTGTTGTGATGCGGCGGGGCCGCTCGGTCGCTCGTGAAAACACTGCGCGAAATACGCAACGCCGGCACGACGATCGTGCTGCGCCCGGCACGACGATCGTGCTTGCTACTGCCAGCGCGGCCGCGCTGCTGCGGCTACTGCCCTAGCTTCTTGTTGGTGAGCGCGACCATGGAGTTGAAGGAGTTGGTGCCCGAGAACAGCAGCCGCCGGAGCCACCTGCAGACGCGGCGGACATCCAGCGGGCAGTGGGGGGTCATAACCGGGGTCGGAAGCCGGAGACGTACGGTGGGGACCCCCCGCGGCGGCTAGCAGTGGCCTCCTCTCCTGCGCCACCCAGTCCACGTCATCGCTCGTTCCTCCCCCCCGCTCCCCCGCCCCCCGAACACACACACACAGACACACACACTCTCACACAACCACACGCATTCCACCCCACAGGGCCCACCTGTCCTCGTTCATCCGAAGCTCCCTCCCCTCCTCCGTGTAGTGGAAGCGCTGCACCATACGGCCCGACCATGCAGCCAGAAGCCCGCACACCACCGCCACAAACACAGCCACCGCCGCCGACATCGCGATCACAGGTGGCTGCCAGCCCAAGCTGCCGGCCCAAGCTGCAGACGTGCCAGCGGCCGGGGGGGCCACCGCCGCCCCTGCTGCCGCCAGGCCCGCCGCCGCCGCCACCGCTACGAGGCCGACGAGTGCGGCAGCGCCTCGCAGGCGCTCAAAGTTAGCCAGAGCGCCGCTGCAGGCGCTGCAGGAGCGGACGTGCGAGTGGTACCTGGATGCCGTATACGTACGGCACAGGGTTGGGCGATGAGGTTTCGTACGGGAACTGAAGCGTGGTATCGTGGGACCCACCATGCCCGGTCGCACCCCATAGGCGGTTTAGAGCCGTTGACCCGCGGGTCTGTGGCCTCGCTAACACGGGGCTCCGCTGCGCCGCTGTCCCATCGGAACAACTCGCGGTGCTCACCACCACACACTTGGGCTGGTACGGTAATGTTCCGTCGTGGAATTTCCGCAACTTTAACGGCAAACTGACGCACCTGTCCAGTACCTTCTCCCGGGGCAGAGGGTCCCCGCCGCCGGCACCAGCCGCCAATCCGACAGCAGCTGCCGTACAGTCCGGCAGCGCCCAGGGTCTGGAGCCGCCAGCCTTGTCCATCCAGCGCCTGGAGGCAGGGGAGCACCCGTCTCTTTTCCCCGCCTGCTTCTTCCCGGCAGCCCCTCCGTCTGCTGCCTCAGGCCCTCACCCGCTAAGCTGCTGCCTGCATACGGGGATCACCGTTACCAGGAGTGCGTCGCGACAAGCTCGTTCGTCCCTTTTGTTGGACAGCCATCCACCTCACACGGGGCCCGGTACCAAGCACGGCGTGAAGCTGGCGTGGGTTGGATCTCCATGCGGACGCTACCCCTCCGCTCGGCCCACATCGGCTTGCTCTTCGCCGCGCGGCCGCCGCACCCAAGCGGACGCTGCCGCACCTACCCCGGCCATCTCGCCCGCGCGATCGTCCCAGGCTTGCCGTACCCCTAATGTACGGCCCATCCCGCCTCAGTCAAGCCACGGCGCGGTCCGCGGGTGTTTTCCCCCTTCTTCTCCCCCTTCTTCTCCCCCTTCTTCTCCCCCTTCTTCTCCCCCTTCTTCTCCCCCTTCTTCTCCCCCTTCTTCTTCCCCAGCTTCTCCCCCTTCTTCTCCCCCTTCTTCTCCCCCAGCTTCTCCCCCTTCTTCTTCCCCAGCTTCTCCCCCTTCTTCTCCCCCTTCTTCTTCCCCAGCTTCTCCCCCAGCTTGTCCCCCTGCTTCTCCCCCCTCTCCTCCCCCTACTCTCGCCTACCTGAACTGCACCACGAAGCGGTCCGCGGGCGCCGGCATGACGTAGCTGCTGCGCCACTCACCCTCCCCCGCCAAGCCGGCGCCTGCCGTACCGGCCAGCCTGGCTCGTACCATGGCGCCTTCCTGCTCCCTCAGCAGGTCGATGTCCTAGTCACAATTGCGGTTGGTGGGTTGGGAGTTAGTACGGCGGCGGGTAGCGGGTTGGGGTGGAACCAAGGGTGATGCAGCTGGGTTGGTTTCTCACCGTGTCAGGGTTTGCGCAAAAGGAAGGTCGCAAGCCTTTCCATCGGCCCCTCCCGAAACAACACCCCATTTCACACCCCATTTCACCCCCGACACATCCATACGCGACGCCCCCCCGTCCGCACACGCAAATACACCGGCACGCGCGCTCACCTGGTCCAGGACCGCCATCCGGGGCAGGTGCTTCGCCCAGCGCGGCTGCAGCCCCGCCAGCCAACCGGTAGAGAAGTTTCTTGGCAGCCGGGCGATCATGCGGGACCTGCCCGTGTGTTGCGTGTGTATGCCGGGCCGGGGAGGGCCGAAGGCAGGGGTGCGGGGGAATGGCGAGAAAACCGTTGACACGAAAAAGACAGGATAGTGGGCGCATGGTCGGCGGGGGAGGGGAGGGGTTTGGGGCTGCGTTGGGAGGAAACCCGGGAAGCCAGGACAGGAGAAGACGGAACATTGCGTGGGCTTTCACGGCAGCATATCGCCGGGGCGCGCCACCTGCCCCAGCGCATTCCCCGCCGGGTACACGGTTTCCCCCTCCCCCCCCCCCGGGGGTACACGGGTTTCCCCCCCCCCCTCGCCCGCCCCAGGCTGCCCGCCTCGCACCTTCCCCTGCCCAGCGGCACGCAGTACAGCACGAGCCCCGCCTCCCCCTTGCCCGGCAGGCTGAACCTCATGCTGACCAGGCAGGGGGCGCGGAACTCCACCTCGGACCAGGCGCCTGGAAGGAAGGAGGGGGCGGGCGGGGCTGGCGGGGCTGGGAGCGATGGCGACGAGGCAGCTGTGCCGCCGCTGGTGCCGTCAGCGCCGGCACCGTCCGGCGGTGGCGGCGGCGAGGGGGACTGCGGCGGTGCCGTCCGGACGCCTCGGAATCTGAAGGCTCCACAAAGTCACACGGGGGGCAGCAGCAGCAGCAGCAAGCAAGAGGGGCGTCGTGAGGACGGGAACGAGGACGGAAGTCGGGGTCTTATGGTGTGCTGTGCACTGCGAAATCTTGCCCACCGGTTTGGTGACCGTGCCAAGCAGCCCCCGCAACGCAGCCCCAGAGGGCGGGCGCCAACCCCTCCCCGCCCTTCTTTTCTATAGCCCCCGCCCTCCCCCGGCCAGACCGCCAGCCCCCCTGCTGTGGGGTACCATACCTCCCAGTGAAGCCCTCCGGCCCTGACCGCAGCAACTGAAGAGCTCCAGGGTGGGGTGGGAGGGTTGGACGCGGTCAGGGGGATTGAGGTGGCGGCGGTGGGGTAGAATTTGAGTCGACCCGCTAAAAGACACAACCAGGCGTAGGGTCGGGTTAGGGTCCAGTCGAGCGATGTATGCTCGGGTAGGCCCTCCGGAGTCAGCATCACGGCTTCAGCAACCCCTCCCACGACAAACCCACAACTCGCGCGCGCATGAGCGCGGTAGGTAATCGGAGTCATTTCGCTTCCCTAAACGCTTAACCCTAAACCCTTCCTGCGGTAGGTAATCGGCGTCATTTCGCTTCCCTAAACGCTAAACCCTAAACCCTTCCTGCGGTAGGTAATCGGAGTCATTTCGCTTCCCTAAACCCTTCCTGCTTACTATACATGTCAGTCGCTGCGGCGCCGACACGCAGGCAGCGGCCCCTCGCGCGCTAGCCCCCACAGCCCCCAGCGCACCTGCAGCTCCAGGGGGGGCGCCGCGTGGCGATCCAGCCCCTGACCCGTGCCGTCGTGCGCGAAGGCGACGTGCGCCGGGTCCACTACGTTCTCGACCTGCGGCGGCAGCAGCACAAGACAGGGCAGGCCTGAGTGGAAGATGGTGGAGGCAGCGAAATGCGGGCAGCGAGGCAGGTAGAGACAGGCTGGAGGGGAAGGGACGGGGGCAGCCTGAGAGACGCTATCAGCAGATGGCGGCATGCCCGCTGCCCTCTCCTTCAGGCTTGAACCGCTTCACTGCAGTCCGCAGACCCCGGCTGCTGCTGCCGCGACTCGCACACTCCCTCCCCCTCCCCACCAGCAAGCAGCTACACCACAGCCCCACTCGAGTCACACCTCGCCTGCCGCCGTGGGGCCCCAGGCAAGACGCCAAGTGCAGGTAAGCGCTCCCGTGTCGTAAAACCCAATGTACGATCAAGCAGTAACTCACACATCTACCCCACCCCCCTGTTCGCGTCACACGCCAAGCCCCCTCCCTCGCCCCTGGGATATCGATCGCCCACCATCGTCTCCCAGTCGTACGGGAAGTCCCGGGTAAACACGTCCACAAGCGCCCAGTCCTGACCCTGCCGTACGCCTGCCGGCCTCGGAGTGGCGGGCGGGGTGGGACGGGTAGAGAGTGAGCGGGTAGTTCGAACCAAGCTTGGTTTTGGCGGGAATTCGACACGGCAGGAGGGTGTCCCCCGGTGAGCCGCCAAATGAGGGAAACACGGTGTTACTAACGGGATTCGTGCCGCAAAGAGTCAACCGGTTCACCGGCAGAAGAGGACAGTTTGGTAGCACTGGCGGGGGGTGCGCATTGGGGAGTTAGTTCACCGATAAACCGACAAGACGGGAAGGTCGGTACTACATACAAGCGGGGAATATGGGGTTTGGAAGGCGGGGCGAAGGGATCATTACGCACCACCAAACATCATATATCATTAAACATATCCCGAGTACTGTCATGGATGATTTGCGACGGGCAAAGCCGGAACGGGGCTGTAAAGGGCGTCCGAGACAGCTCCGAAATGCAGACAAGGGCCCGTTAGGTAAAACCCGCCGCAGCGCCACAGCTGGCACCCTGCAGAAGCCGCCCCGCTGCACCCCAGCCGCCACCTCGCTCGCACCCTGCTCCGCGAAGTCCAGCGGGATCGTCGACTCATCCGGCGCTGCGCCACCACCACCGCCGCTACTGCCGCTGCTGCTACTGCCGTACCACACCCACAGCATGCCCTGCGCCACCGCTGTGGGATAGGCCTGGCCCCCGCAAGACCTAGGCGGCCTCACTGAACGAACCGAAACCGGCTGCAGAGCGCCGCCACCGCCTCCTCCGGTACCAGCTGCTGTCCCCGCCTTGGCCATTGCCGAATCCCCCGCCGCCGCCTCCGACGTGCCATCGTTGGCTGTAGTAGCTACCGTGGTGGCCGCATAGCCGGGCGGCAGTAGCTGCGGCAGCCGTACGCAGGTGCCGCTAGCATCGAACTGCCAGCCGTGGTAGGCGCACTCCAGGAGGGCTCCAGGGGGGGTGGGGGCTGTTGCTGTGGCAGGTGATGGCGGAGGCGTGGGGCGGTGCAGGCGGCCGCGACTCAGCGGCGCGCGGCGGTGCGGGCATTCGTCAGCCATGCAGGCCCAGCGACCTTCTCCCTGGTGCCTGCGTGGTCGACGATATGGGTGAACGGACAGGGATAAAGACCCGCAGTCAAAAGTTTTGGGAGCGAATATTTTTGTGGTGGTGGCAGCGGTGCTGGGACGTGTGTTTGCCAGGTGGGATTGGGATGTTAAGGGAGTTGGTGAGGACGCGTCGCGACGCACCAGACTACCAGCTTTGTGTCAAATAGGGAGAACGGTATTGGCTCGTGGGTTGGCAAGTCCACAAGGAAGCCAACCGGATACCATTGTTCGGTCCAGGCGAACGACTGCAGCTCCTGTGGAGGCTGCGGCGCGCTGCGCTCGACTTCATCAACATTTAGTGTCGATGCACGTGAATCGGTGGCGACTGAGGACTGCGTCCCCAGCCGGTTCGCCCGAGTCGGCCAAGAGTTATGTTGCAGCGCGCATGGTGTTGCTTTGAAATGCGCGACGGGTTTCGTAAACACGCTCCTCTGATAAGTGTCTATACCATGATGTCGATGAATACGCCGACGGCACTGCAACCGCGGAGCAAGCGGTGCATTTGGCCAGTTGAGTCCGACGACTCCGCCAACAAGCATAGCCAGGAGTGTGAGAACTTGTGAACTACTTCTTGCACAGAATAGTTATCGGGATTATCAAGGAGAACTCCGGCCGGCTTGCCGGGGTTATCTAGCTGCATTTCAGCATTTGCATAGACTAACTGACGGGCCACCATGGTCGCCAACTTCGTTGTCACCGCGTGACTGAAGTTTGGGTGCAATGGATGGTATGGATTCGCAAATTACCACAAAACCAACAAAGCTTCTACCTGCAGCCAGATGCAATCCTGCAATACTTGACGTCCGCACCAGGCCCCCCGGCCGAAGAGTAAACCTGCCAAGAGCAAGGCGCTGCCTCCTTTGCTTGCGGATGGGGGTGTGCCAGCTGCAAGAGCCGAACGGAGTTGGTTTCACCCGCTACTGGAGGGGGAAGAGGTGCGGCATCAACAACATGCAGTACGTCAACCTCGAACCCGAGCCCCAGGGCATGCCGTACTTCACCCCTAAGCCCGATCCAAGTTGAGAACATGCCGTACCTACCCCTGAGCCTGATCCAAATCCGTAAGGCAAACGGCTTGTGTAGGATGAAAGATGGGTAGCTGAACCCTTGGGTGCCTTGGGAACGCTCTGGGCGTGAAGAACTCGCAGGTGCTGGGCTGATAACGCGGCATCTTCGGAATGTGACCGTAAGTCCGAGGCAGCAAGAATGGCATGCCGGCCGCGACCGTGAACACCTCATGTCGGCTTTGGCCGTCCGCCCGTACCCTTTACACAGCGGGTGGTATCGGAACCGGCACCTGATGTGCAAGTTACGTGCGTGTCGTTATAGTTTTTAAAATGGACAAAAATGCATACGTCGTACCACATATTTACTAGGCGTTGCGCGTGAGTGTGCCCATATTTGCGGCCCTGAGAGCGTTTAGGCTGGCCAATCCAATGTCAGGCCCCTGTAGGGCCCTGGCATACGTACCATGATTCCGGGGCGCCACGCACACCCAATGATGACGGCCGCGACGGCCGCGAAAGCCGCAGCATTAGCAGCAGCGGGCGGCAGCAGCAGCAGCGGGAGGACGTGGGGGGATGCGGAGCTGGCGGGAGGGCGGGAAAGGAGCTCCGCCCGCGGCCCTGGTGGGTGGGGGGCGCCACGCACACCATGATTCCGGGGCGCGGCGCACAGCGCACACAAGCAACAACCTAACCTAACTTCGCGCCCAGCCGGCTCGATCCATGCGAATGACTAAAGCAATAATGATGTTCAAGTTCAAGTTCAAATATGTCACATTCCTTCACGCACGAATTCGGATACGGTATGTAGGTAGCTGGAACATGCCTCAGATGATTCGGCACGCAGCCAATTGCCTTGCCCTGCCCCACAGCAGCCTTCGTTGGTGCGAGCGCCAACAGCCTTCCCATTATGTTACAACGCCGCTCGAGCAACCAGCTGGCGAGGTCAGTTCTGGCTGCGTACTGCATTATGGCCAGTCGGATCTTGGTTACGATACCAACCTGACCCCAATAAGTCATCGTCAGTCATCCTAGCTGCTAGCCCACTAGGGACGGCTGGCAGACCAAGCGTTCGCGGCGCCCAATGCCCCCCCCCCAGTTTATTTATTACCTCCGTCCGGAGCCCACCACTACAACATGCACCATCGCACCGCGCAGCAGCCATCGAGCTCAACCCCACCCATGGCGCCGTCGTACAAGTGCACCGTTACTGTACGACACTGTGCGGCCGTATTTGCCAACGGCTGTCGCACCACCAGCCCGTGCGGCCCCCGCGCGCCCATCCGTGTATCCGTCGGTGGCTGTTGCGCCCATCACATGACCACCGCCGCGGCCGCCGAGGCGCCCGCCGCCAGCTCCCTCTCCGCCACACGGGTGCGACGCAGCAGCTCGTCCGAGTCGGGTCCGGGCTCAAGCCGGGTGGCGGCCCAGGGCGCGAAGGAGGAGCGCAAGAAGAGGAGCAGGCCGGAGATGAGCGGGGAGAGGGTCTGAAGGGGGCGGAGAGGAGAGGGGGCCGGAGAGGGGAAGGGACAGGACGAGGGGAGGGGGGCGGAGGGGGGAAGGGGGTTAGGGTTACGACACGGCACGCGCACGCAAGCGGCAGACCGGGTACAAGATTATGCTGCCGCACCAGGCCAGCTGCCATACTGCCGTTCCAGGCACACTGCCGTACCTTGGGCTGTGCGGACACGCGGGCGAAGATCTCCTTCACGTCGCCTGCAGCGGCGTGGGGATGGCAGGTCACAGGGCAGGGCAGGGCAGGGCAGGGCAGGGCACAGGGCAGGACAGGGGAGACCAGGGCGATAGAGAGTGAAGCAATAAACAACCTGCCAGGAACAGGCGATCTGCACTCCGTGCCGCTACGGCGCCAACAGTTAGTTAAGGACTGTGCGTCTCTAAGTAGACTGTGTTTCCCCCAGCAGCAGCAGCAGCAGTAGTAGCAGCATGAGAAGCAGCGGCAGCCAACCACCCGCACCAGCAGTCTTGCAGCTGCTCAGCAGGTGCTGCAGGAAGACGCGCCACGTGAAGAGCTGCTTGGCACTGAGGTCGGACCAGTCAACCACCTGGAGGTCGCGTGCGGCAGCAGTTGACGGTTGGCAGGTATTCGGTTAGAATGGGATGGTTGGTGCGTTGGATGGGAGCGGGGGCAGCCGACGCGTTTTGAGCCAGCCGAACGCATGATCGATTTCGCTGCGCATAGATGCCGTACGGCATGCGTCGGCGCTGCTGGATGCCGTGTGCTGTACATGGTCGTACGGTCGAGCTGTTGCTTCAGCCGCGCCGTCACTCACCTTCAGCAGCGACAGGGACAGAGCGAACCTGGCTACCAGCACCGCCGCCAGCTTGGCTAGGTGGGTCAGCTGACGCACGTCCATTGACTGCGGAGGTCGGGGGCCGGGGGGAGATGGTGGTGGAGGCGCGGGTAAGAGCACAGCAACACCTAAATCCATCCCATCCATTAAAACCCGGGCCCATCCTCTGATGCAGCTCCGGAACTACATCACCAAACCCAACTTCCCATTGGACTTGCTGGACTTATCCCCAGGCCCGACTCGAACGCAGAAAGGTTGGAAAGCCGCGCCAGGCCCGACTCGAACGCAGAAAGTTGGAAAGCCGCGCCAGGCCCTACTCGAACGCAGAAAGGTTGGAAAGCCGCGCCTGGCCCGGGCGAGCTCCGAAACAACCCGACGGACCCACCTCCACCTCCTTGACCTTGTCCCACAGACAGTACTGCAGCGTGACGCGGTGCGCCCGACCCACGGACCCGCCGCCGCCGCCGCCGGCGTCACCGCCGCTGCCGCCTCCGCAGAGGCGCAGCGCCAGGAAGGCGTAGTAGGGGTTCCACACCTTCTCCCCCAGGCAGCAGTCCGCCAGCACGCGGACGATCTCTCGTCGCTGGTCGCCCTGTGCGCACCGGGGTTTGGAGTGTATCGGGTTTGGACGGGTGGAAGGGCGTGCGTATTGATGCATTCCGGGCCGGGGCGGGCGAGGGGAGCTTAAACGGGATTCGCAGTACGCTGCAGGATATGCATGTGTACGACGAGGTCGCCGTGCAATGGAAGTTGATTCCGAATCGGAGCAAAAGCTGCCTTACACCCCACCTTTTTTTGCAGCGTTTCCAGCGGCGCACGCGCCCCGAAATCACCGTGCCTTAATCCCACCGGAACCAACCAACCAACCAACCAACCAACCAACCAACCAACCAACCAACCAACCAACGGCCTCACCTTGAGCGGCAGCCGCAGCAGCTTCTCGTGCGCCTCGGCGCAGTCCTGGGGGCAGGGCGAGCGGCCGAGCGGGGCAGAAGAGGGATTGGGAAACACGGGTGCATGTGGGTGAGCATCAGGGGTTTCGGCAGGGCTCCAAAAACAGGGCCCTTGGCGCTCCGCTCTGGCTGGCCTAGGCTAGCCGGTGGTTGCCGTTGCGTCGGTTGGCGCTCGTTTAAGAAAGGCTTGCCAAGCTCCCAACCCCCCCGCATTGCTCGTCCTGTACCGCACCTCCGAGCCCATGATTGCCACAAACACCGCCCGCCTCGCGTCCGTGTTCATCCGCTGCCCTGCAGCCAGCTGGAGCAGCTTGGCAGCGCTGGCGGCAGTGGTGCCGGCGCCGGCGGCGCCGGCGTCAGCGGCGGCGGCGGCCGCCGCTGCGGCTCCGCCGCCACCGCCCACCGCCGCCATCAACAGCGGATCGTCCAGCGCCTCGCCCGCCACCGGCATCCACCACATGCCTGCGTGGCGGTTGCAGGACGAGTCGGTTGGGCGGTTGGAGCGTGGCGGTTGAGCCCTTTCCTTTGTCATCGCGGAGCCTGGCCTTGGGACGATGCGCAATCCCACTTGCCCAAGGCCCAAACCCTCCCGAGCGCTAATCCGCTCCTCACCCTTCTTATTCGGCAGCAGCAGCTTCTGCCACGTCAGCCCCCGCAGGCACACCTCGTCCACACCGATCTGCTGCAGCCATTTGGCCACGGACGGCTGTAGCACCGCCAGCGCGCCGCCGCGGCGGCCGGCGCCGCCGGCGCCGCCGGCCGCCGCCGCAGCCTTGCCCTTGCGCACGGCTGTGCCGCCCAGGGACACGGTGGGGGTGGTGGCGGCTGCTGCTGCGCCCCCTGCTACTGAGGTCTTGTTGTTCTTGATGTCGATGATAAGGTCGAGCATCAGCTGAGCGCGCCGACTGAGGTCACCTAGTCACACGAAGGGGGGGGGGAGGATGTACGGGCGCATCGGTTGGGTTGGTTGGCAACCAAGTGACCCGTAGACAAGAGTGACTCTTGGTCTTGACTTTGGAGAGACCTTGTATGCAACTGGTAAGCAGCCCGCTACTCGCCGCAAAGCAAAGCAAAGCATGCGCCCTATTTTGGCGCTGTAAGTGCAAGCGATGCCTATCGCCCCAAACATGGGACCCCTCTCTGGATGGTAGCGGCTCCCGTACGGCACAAACGCGACGCTGACACTATAACACGCGCTCGAACCCACCCACCCACCCACCGTCCTTGCCCATCTTCGCCGCCCGTTCGTGCACACCCAGGACGAAGTCCTTCATGAGCGCCGGGTCCGCATTGCGCAGCTGCAGCCCCACCTGAGGGTGCGGACACCGAGGCAGGTGGCGGGGAAGGGAAGGGAGGGGAGCGACGGGACGAGACAGTGACCCGTGGGTCGGAAGTCTACATCGCTAGAAACGCGATCCACGATGGGATGCAGATCGTTGAGCTGTCGGCAAACCAAATACGGCCATCGCGCCCAGGCTTGCAAACGCCGTACACTGCTGCCCGCCTCCACCCCAGCTGGGCTCGCGTGTCGTACCGCGTTGAGCAGCGTGACCATCGCCGACACGTCAGCCTCCTGGAAGCGCTCCCTGAGGGCGCCCAGCAGGCTGTAGCACAGGCCCGGCCCCACCAAGCCGGCGCTGTAGCAGTACGACAACAGCGTCACCAGGTTCGCCTGGGCGAGGCTGTAGCCGCGGCAACGGCAGCGACAGAGGGCAGCGACAGAGGCAGCGACAACGGCAGCGACAGAGGGCAGCGACAGAGGCAGCGACAGAGGCAGCGACAGAGGCAGCGGCAGCGGAAAGGGCGGGAGAACAGGGTTGGAGGAGGGCCCTGGGGAGGGCGGGCAGGAAGGGACTACAGCAGTACGGCTTGCCTGTCGCCGCTGTTCCTCGCCGCCTCCAGCCGCTCCGCCAGCGCCGCCAGGAACGCGGCTGCCAGGTCCTGAGCCTCCGCCAGCGCCGCTACAGCCGCCACGAAGGCCGCTGCCACTGCTGCGAACTGCTCCGACGCGCGGGGCCCCGACTCGGCGGCCTGTCGGGACGGTCAGCGGTTGGCGGTTGGCGGGTGGAGTCAGTTGCTGCCTTACCGGGCAACCGAAGCAATACGCCTCGTCCCACACACTGCCGTGGCTCCTCTCTCGTCCCCGACCTCCTACACGCACCCGCCCCCCGTGCCTCCCCCGTTCCGGGTACTCCGGCGTCAAGCCCATCCCCAAGTCCCCGTGCGTTCCCCATCCCCAACACGCACCCAGCCCCCCTGCTTCGTCCTCCTGCACCCACAGTCCGCCATCCGGGCGTCGGGCGGCTCAGCAGCCGCCGTCATATTCCGCCACCCACCCAGACCCCTCGCCCCCTCTCATCGCCCGTCCGCACCCCTAAAATCTGCGTCGCCACCGCTTCCGAAACCAGCCTCCGGCCCTGGGTGCGGTACAGCTCCACTATGTCTCGGGAGATCGGCTGCAGGTTGACCTCCGCCAGCCTGGGAGGGGGCCGAGTGGTTTTGGAGCAACGGTGGTGCGGACCGTTAGCACAAGCCCCGCGCGCGCCAACCACTAACAACCACGGCGTAACTACCCACGGCTTCCCTGGCACCCTTCCTTCATCCGCTTGTCGGCGCCCCGTCTCCTGCCGTAGCCTTCCCCACGCGATCAAGAATTCAAGATGCCCGTTGCCCCCTGACGAGATGCCGCCACCTTGCCCTGGCCCCCTGCCACAACCCAACCCAAACGGGGCTCCTCACAACCCCAGTCCTGTCCAAGCTCCTTGGTCCAACCTCACCTCTTCCGGGCTCAGCATCGCCGCCACAGTGACCCACGTGCCCCCCACCACGGGATTCTCTTCTCAAACCCCCACCACCCCCTACCTTCCCACCCCCACCCCCCACCTGTTAACGAGGCCGGTCACCCGCCGCTCCACTTGCGCCTTGGCCGTATCCGCCACCCCGCCGCCGGCAGCAGCGACGGCGGCGGCCATCTGCGCTCGGAGCGCCGGCGGCACGTACTTCAGCCCCGCTCCCGCCGCCGGAGCAGCCGCCGGCGCAGCCGCTGGCGCAGCCACTCGCCGAACGGCGTCCTCGTCCTCCTCCCCCTCCCCTTCTTCATCTTCGTCTTCGCCGTCGCTTTCGCCTTCGCCTTCGCTGTCGTCCTCGCCCTGCTCATCCAGGTCGGATCCAGATCCGGATTCAGCGGCTGCCGTTCTCCTCCCTGCATCCTCGCTGTCGTCCTCCTCCTCATCGCTGTCCTCCTCCTCATCGCCCCCCTCCGCATCGCCCTCGTCGGAATCGGAGCCAGCCCCCATCAGCTGCCGGAGCATGTCCCTACCATCGTCGTCCTCGTCCTCGTGTTCATCCATCTCATCGTCGGCTCCCTCGGATCCAGAATCCAGGCCGTCAAACATGCCCCCGTCGCCCTCGCTTTCCTCCTCCTCCTCGCCCTCATCGTCATCCTCGCCTTCGTCGTCATCATCAGAATCTGATCCGGATCCAAAGCCGTACACCCCACGCTCATCCCCACTATCGTCCTCAACGTCCTGGTCCCTGTTCCCGGGATCGATTCCGAAGAATTCAAGTTCCTCGTCGGATTCCAGATCCAACAGCTCCGCCGCCCGCTTCGCCGCCGCGGCGGCGTTTGAGGGAACCGCCACCGCGGCGGCGGCGCCGCCGCCGCCAGCGTCCCCGCCGGACCGCTTGGAAGCCTTATATTTCGTTGGGTCCGCCGCTGCCGCATTTGCGCTCGTCTTGATCAGCAGCTCCTCCGCTTCCCGCCGGGAATCTTGATCCAGGAACTTGGGTAGCAGAGATCCGGATCCGGCCGCCATGAAACCCATCAGCTTGTCCATGCCATCCAGGGCGTCCTGCGCCGATTGGCCCATTACCGTTGGGTCAGTTAAGACAGTTGGCAAGTGGGGCTTGGGTACGGTACTTGCATTGGCGCTGGTTGCGTTGCTGACCCACGGGTCGCGCTACGCCTTCGGGGTGGCCAGCTCAGCACCACTATGTTTCCCTACCGCCCCACCTTTTTGCTTTTTCCCAACCGCTTGGCGAGGCGAGCCTGTGGTGGAGTTGGGAGGAGTGAAGTGGGAGGGCACGGGGAGGATTGGGCGGACGGAGGCCAAGGCAAGGGAGGGAATCGAACCCAACCACACACATCACGCCACTCACCACTGTCACCAGCACCATATCAAGGAAAACCGCATCCTAATCACCTTAACCACCCTACCGCTACAACCACACCCACCTGCAGCCGCAGCTCCTCCAGGAAGGCCTCCCGGCCGTTGCGGCTCTCCCAACCGTCAACCAACAGCTCGTGGAACCTGGTTTTGGAGCTGCTCCCCCCGGCAGCCGACCCAGATGCCGACCCAGATCCTGTACCGGGCCGCCCCACTCCGCCTGCTTGCCGCTGCTGCTGCATAGCCGCCAGGGTGCGTGGCAGCCCGACAGCGGCACCGCCGCCGCCGTCGGCACGGGTCGTGGCCTGCCTCTTAGCTGGGTGCTTCGCCACACCGGCGGCCTCCTGAGGGGAGGGAAGCGGGGCGGGTTGATGAGATCGGCAATAGGTTCAGGCATAGCCGGGGTGTGTGTGGCGTGTGATGCCGCATCCACGCCACTGAGCTGTGCGTTTGCGGGCTGCCGCGTGCTTCCGTGCCTGGTTGCTTTCGGCGCCCACCCGCCCGCCCGCCCGGCTGCTGGAGAGGGGCATCCCGTCCTGCGGAGGGGTCAGCGACTGGGCGGCCTCACACATGATAACCGTCCGAGCAGTGCCCCCTCTGCAGCACAACCCTCCCTGCAGCACAACCCTCCCTGCAGCACAACCCGCCCTGCAGCACAACCCTCCCTGCAGCACAACCCTCCCTGCAGCACAACCCTCCCTGCAGCACAACCCTCCCTGCAGCACAACCCTCCCTGCAGCACAACCCTCCCTGCAGCACAACCCTCCCTGCAGCTTGGGCGGCCTCCGCCCAGCTTCGCCACCCCAACCCAACCGACCCAACCGACCCAACCGGGCCACACACGCAACCCACCTGACGACTGGCACCGCCGCCACCAGCGGCGTCTGCCGGTGCGTCGGCACGACGCTTCAGACCGGCTCTGGACAGGTCGCCGCCACTGCCGCCCCGGCCGAACCCACCGCCGCCGCCGCCGCGACCGCCTCCTCCGCCGCTCTCCCGTCCCCGGCCGCGGCCGCCAAAGCCACCAAAGCCGGATGGACTCCTGCCGCCGCCGCGGCCTCCGTACCCGCCGCGGTTGCCGTACCCCCCGCCGCCGCCGCCGCCGCCGCCGCTGCCACCAGCGCTGCCGTCACCGCCGAGCTCCCGTAACAGGGCTGAGGGGAGGGCGGGACCCCGCCCTGCGGCCCCACCGGACGAGCCATAGCCGGGGCTGCGACCGCGACCGCGACCTTGGCTTTGACCATACCCGCGACCTTGACTTTGACCATACCCGCGACCTCGCCCGCGGCTGCTACTTCTACCACGGCCTCCCCCCCGACCTCGATCGCCGTACATGGCAAAGTGGGCCTGCCGCAGAGCTGCGGGTGCTACGAACTAGGCTGCTTAAAGCGCGTTGACGATAACCGAGGCGAAAGGGGGCCAGAGTTGGCGGGGAGAGATGGGTGGGAGCGTGTGGCCTGTTGCTGGCGTTGTCCTCTGTCGGCAGGGCGGCCTCGGAACCGAAGATGTCAACGGTGCTGGCTGGCAAAGCGCATGCCGTTAAAGGTGTCCTTATTCTGGAGGATTGGCTGCTTTGAGGTGATTAGAAACAGGGCTGTCGACAAACTTGCCGCCGCCGGCGCGGATGCTTTCAATCTGACTTCGGTTTCACTGGCTATTTGTTACTCAATAATTTCCTAAAGGACACATTACAACGTACTAGGTTGTACGTTTCCGCAAGCTCCAAGAAAGGCAAAGGGTTTGCAACTACAAAACGATACAGTAATATACGCACAACTTCTCGTAGTGTGCATCTACAATTAGCTTTAGAAGCCTTGCAAACTTTCGGGAACTGGGCCGTGGAGAGAGACTTGGTAAGCAGGCGGATTCCGTGTAAGCCGTACACGAGTAAGCCTGCTTTCCCGCTGATACGATACTTCGATATTGGCAGCGCTTCTAGTTGAAGCCCTTGATTGAACCTGATTCCGGCGCATAGCCTTTACTGTGACGAAGTAGATTGCCCGAATATAAGCACTAAAAGCAGCACTCTACACTTGACGTCCTGTTACTTTTTCGATGCGCATATGAACACAAAATTGCCCTTACATCTGATCGCCATATAGTAAAGGACAACGGCGTAACTTCGTATCAGCCAAACTATAACCGACGAGGGCTAAGGAGCGCGTGAACTTACAAGTGAGTTCCACATCTGGAGTTTGGGACGAATTTTTGATGGAGCTTACAGGGTCACGCGTGGTGGACGGACCGCTGGTCGTGAGAGGTCGCATTTGCCGCGTCGCCGCGGCCACGGCGCGCTTACGCACGCTGCTTCCTTTGTATGGGTCGTTGATATAACCTACTTAGGCTAGGAAGCTACCGGGGCAGGCCGTCACGGCGTTGTTTCCTTGTTGAGGTGGGCGGGCGGGAAGCAGCGCCGATGTAAGGTGGGAGTGGTCGATGGTAAACGAGTCGATATGATTTGTTAGTCCCTGCCTGGAGTTCAAGAGGATCGCGGCTGCACGTGGAAAAGCTCCCTTAGGGTCGTTCGTTGGGTCTGGGGTCATTCGTTGACCCCCTGCAGCCCAGCCGTGCAATCATGCCCGCAATCACTGCGACGGATACAAGGGTCGCGTCCAAGGTGGCTGGGAAGAAATTCAGCTGTGAGCCGAAACGGCCGGAACGGCGAGAACGATTCACTCCTCCGCCGTCCTCCTCTGTCGACGCCTGCGCCGTGGTCGCAATCCCCCGCATAAGCAACTCGACGCAGGCATGGGAGCTGCGCGAGTTCGCTTCCACCCACTCGCATGCGGCGCCCTGCAGACGGCATCATTGCATCCACCTCAACCTGCGATCGCTCCGCTTTGCCATCTGCGCGCAGGCGCTTAACACAGCGTATGCCGGCCGCCGCCGGTCCCAACGCCGCTGCTGCCGCCGTAGCCGCCGCCCCCGCGGCGGCCGCGCGGACGCGGCGGCGCTGAGGCCGCAGATGGCGCTGGCCGTTGGTGCAACCGCAGCAACCGGACGAGCCCGTGCAATCGGAGCAGGTCCCACACACCGGCGCAACCGCCAACGGTAACCTTAACCAGCGCAAGCAGCAGCGCGGACCGCCTCCAGCACCCGACCAGCAGTTGCCAGGAGCAGCGACGCGTGTCGCCTAAAGCCGCAAAGGCAGCAGCGGCTTTCTGCGAACGAGTGTACCAGTAGTACGACAGCGAGTATATAGTACGACAGAGGACGCGAGCTCTCCACTCCCCACCACTGCTCCTCTTACCCTCGTCTGACCTGCATTTGGGCCGGCAAGAGGGGAGGGAGGGAGGAGGAGACGGGGCAGAGAGGAAGGGCAGCAGCGCGCAAGAAGGGACGAAGGAGCAGAGAGGGAGAGCGGCAGCAGCGGCAGCAGCGGCAACAGCGGCAGCGGCGGCAGCAGCGGCAGCAGCGGCAGCAGCGGCAGCAGCGGCAGCAGCGGCAAGCCGAAGCGGGAAGCCGAAGCGGGAAGCCGAAGCGCAGCTTCGGAAGGGTTGGAGGCGCGGCGGCGACGTAGGGCTCTTAAGGCGCCAGCGCGCCGTTGTGACCGTTTCCATCACAGCCGCTCCAACCGCTACAACCGCCAGCAGCAGCAGCATCAGGCCCCACCTTGCCTGGCTTCATCGAATCCAACTAGCACTACCTTTGGCAGGGAATTACGGCCCCGCTCTGTGCAACCGGTGGGCGTTGTGAACGCAGCGCTCGCCTCAAACGAAGATTATCATCGTCTCAATCGCCGCCTTTGACGCTCGCCACGAGGCAGGCCCGTTTAGCGCTTTGCTTGGGGAAAGCAACCGGCGCTCGGGAAGCCGTACCACTACCGGGTTGTTAAGGAGCAACTACCAACTACCAACTACCAAGGCATCATGGCTGCCTCGGACCGACTCCTGGCGTTCTACGGCGACCAGCTCATGGCGCGCAGCGGCACGCTGGCGTCAGTGAAGTCGTTTGGCAGCCAGGCCAGGTACGGCAGCGAGTGTGTGTTTCGAGTGTTTGCCTGGCGGGGAACGGGAGGGGGGGAAAGGAAGGAGGGGAGGGAGGCGGCGGAGAGGAGGCGCGGCGGCGCTCTGTGCGGCGGTATGGCGTAGGAATGAATGAGGGGACGGCGGCGGGTTGGGGTGGGCACGGTTTCCGGACGTACTGTGATTGGGGTCGTGTCGGTGGCCTAGCGCCGCGCGGTGGGAGGACACCTGGGGCCCACTACCACTGCCATGCCTTTGTCACTCCCGTGCCGTACACACCAACTTTATTCCGCCGTACACACCGCCATTATTCCGCCGTACCTTTCCTGTCCCACGCATACAGCGTCGCGCCGTCCACGGCGATCAGCGGCGCCGTCGACAACCCTCCCGCCGCCGCCGCCCGCCCTGGGGACAACGACGTCGTGATCGACCCGTACGACCTCAGTTCGTCGGATTTCGAATCCGAAACCGAAATTGAATCCGAAGCCAGCCACGCGGACGAGAGCCGCAGGCAGCTGTCGGAAGTCGGCGAGGACTCGGAGTGGACGTCCGCGTCTGGGGGGGACTCAGATTACGACGACGACGGGGCAACCATCGGCGGCGCCAGCAGCAGCGTCGGCGGCGCGAGGAGCCGCTCACGCGCCGGCAGCGTCGGCGGCGTCGGCGGCGGCGACGCCGTTTCCGTACGGTCACGTGTTAGCAGCAGCACCACCAACCGCGAGTTCGCGACCTTCAGGTCCCGACCCAGCAGCATCGCAGCGACGCACGACTTTGCGTCGTCCAAATCGCGACCCAGCAGCGTGACCACACGACATGACTTTGCGTCCTTCAAGTCGCGAGTCAGCAGCCTCACCGGCCCGTCGGTTCCCCAGACGGCGCATCGCCACCGCGCCGCCAGCAACGCCGGCAACAGCGCCGTCGGCGGCCTCAGAGCAGCCGGCCCGCCGTCGCGCGCCGGCGCCGCCGCCGCCGCCCTGACGGCCGCCGCCGCCGCCGCCCGGCTCCGGCGCGGCATCCGTACGGGTCAGGCGGCTGGCAGGGCAGCAGCTGCGCGCAACCGGACGCCGACCACCGTGGGCTCGGTGGTTTCGGAGCTGCTGTCCAGCTCAGCCCCTGCGCCGGCGCCTCAGGCCTCCACGGACCGGTTGAGCGGGAAGAACGTACGGCGGCGGCTGGTCCGGCGGCGGGGCTGGGAGTTCGATCTGAAGCCGGAGGAGGTGCGGGCTGACAGGTTGGGGGGATGCTAGGGCTAGGGGATGCTTGGGCGTTTTAGGGTTTTTAGGGTTTATGGTTTTAGGGTTCTTAGGGTTTTAGGGCTTGGAGGTTAGGGTCTGGTTTTTAGGGCTTGCGGGTTGTTCACGACCCCGACCGTTTCACAAGGGGCGGGAGCAGGTGCAAACGCGCATATACTCGTGTCACTTTCCTTCCCCCTGCTCGGCCCCTGAAACCCTCCTTTCCCCCGCCCCCTCCTCCGCCCCCTCCAACCTCCTCCAGGTGGACTTTCAGTTGGGCCGCCAACTACCCGACGTACTAACCCGCCCGCAGCCAACCGTCAACTCGGAGGTGCGTACGACAATGGCCCTGGGCGTGGATTAGAGGAGAAAGTCCGTGGGTCGCTGCGGCGTCAGATGCATGTGGGCCCACACGCACCCATGTGGGACCCGTGGGTCGGGGGCTCAATCTGCCAGAGGGTCAACACATCTCCAATCCTCACGACACAACACCGCACTTCTTCACCGGCTTCCTCGCGGGCCCCGCCCCAAACCCGAAACCCCAAACCCGAAACCCGAAATCCCGCAGGACGAGGAGGAGAACGACGACAATGACGGCGATGACGACGACGGCTCCATGTCGGTCGGCGGCGACGCACCGCCGCCCGGACCCGCACTGGATGCGGTGCGTGTGTGTATTTGGGGGAGAAGGGGGTAGCAGCAGCGGCAGTAGCAGGCGCGGTAGCAGGTAGCAGGGGCCTCGACCGACTACCGACTAGAGCCCTGACGGATGCCCGCCCATGATGACTCATCCCCACCCCTGTCCTCTCACCCCACCCCACCCCACCCCACCCCGAACTGCTCCCCCCCGGACACTCCGAGCACCCTTCCGTTGCTCCGGCTATGGCTCCGGTCTTAAATACTGTAATACCTTTTGGTCTGGAACCCACTGTAACCGTTACAACTGCAACAACTGTAAGATCTCTTTCCCTGGACCCGCTTCCCCGGGCGCAGATCAAGTCGTACGCCAGGGAGCGGGCCCCCGAGGTGCTGTGGGCGGAGAGACTGCGCACAGCCAAGCGGGTGGCTCGGGCCACGGGGCAGACCGTCACCGTGCGTGGCAGGCTGGACCGGAAGCGGCGGAGGGACCTGGCGAGGAGGGTGAGCAGGGGGGATGGGGGCCGAGGCGGCGAATCCGAATCTGGATTCACCGGTTTCGCTGCAATGACGACTCCCACTTCTCGGCGGTCTTTACTGGCGGCCGGAGTTGTCCCTGATGCAGGTTTTTAGGGTTTTCCCCCTCCCTCCCTCCCCCCTCCCTCCTCGCGCCCACCCGCAGATTCAAAAGTGGGACAATCGCGAGTGGTTCGCCAGCCGCAAGCGCACCCCCCCGGCCCCCCCGCTGCACCCCGCTGTGGCCCGCGTCATCGAGCAGTGGTTTGCACTGGTGGACGACGACGGCAGCGGCACCCTAGACCACTCGGAGCTGCTGGCGGCGCTGAGGGTGCGGGGACACCCGGGGGGGAGGGGGAGATGACGGGGGCGGTCCGCGCACGCGTGGGATGTGTACGGCAGGGTTGCAGTACACACCGTACGACGTGCTCTGCTGCGGCCGCATCCCTGAGCCTCGGCCCAATCGTGACGCACCACCTGCTCCGCATGACCGGCGTATCCGACTTCTTTGACTTACACGGCGAAGATGCGTTTCTTAAAGCTATCACATCACCGGCAACCCCAACCCCACCATTAGCTTTCCGAGCCTCTTCGCTCTCCCCCGCCCCCCCTCCCCCTGCGCCAACTATCCTGTCCCGTTGCATAAAACGGTTTGTATACACCCCCCCCCTCGCGCCCACCTCCACCTCCACCTCCACCTCCACCTCCACCTCTCCTCCCATCCCATTTCCCCCCCGCACGCACACCCCGCGCCAACGTTTATACCCCATGCCTCGTAACCGGTCTGTACCCCCCCCCCAGGCCTCCAAGGTTCCCGTCTCCGCTGACAACATCAACGAGATGATCCAGCTGATGGACCTGGACGGGGACGGGGTCATCAACTGGAAGGAATTTGAGACCTTCTTCATGTAGGAGGGGACAGGGGGGCCCCGGAGGAGGAAGACGAGGGGGAAGCTCCAGGGAGGGATGGACGAGTTGTGTACGACTTTTGCGGGTCGCCGAGGTGGCGGAAGTTGGTGGTGCGATGGCGTCCCCCTCCCCGCGGCTCCGAAACCCCCCCGGAACCTGCACGACCTGCACCCCTTGCAGGTACGAGTTCGCTGCCGGTAAGAACCTGTTGTCGGGGGAGTACGTGCTGCCCAGCGGAGTGGCGCTGCCGTTCGGCGTCATGATCGCCAAGCTCAAGCGGAACAAGCTGCTGGGCGACTTGATTCAGGTGGGCGGTTGGTGGTTGGACGTTACCTGATTATTCAGGTGGGTGGGTGGTGGGTGGCTGCGACCTGCTTGGGAGGTGTCCATTTACCGCTAAGACGTGTGTTTGTGTGTGGGGAGGGGAGGGGGTAGCGAAGGACGGGTTTGGTGGTGGCTGGTTTGGTGATATGATTGCACGCGACCTCCGTCAAGTGTCAGACGGCCGGCCTCCGTCGCTGCCCGAAACGACGAGCCTCAAAACCCTAAAAGGCTCCTCTGCACGGCCCTGCCGCCATGCCTCCCGGCGCCCCCCTCACCTCCTGCCCTGCCCTCCCCTCCGCCTAACCGCCTGGTGTCCGTGTCCGCTGCAGGGCGGTGTGGCGCGAGCAAAGTGGTCGCTGGTGGCGGAGAGCCCCGTGGCACTGGAGGTGAGGGGATGGCGCGCGGAGGGTGCTCCCGTGGGGGGGTGGCGGCCGGGAATGGGAGGGAAAGGGTAGAGGATAATCCGCGAATCCAGGGAGGGAGAGGGGGAGGAGGACCTCAGAGGGAGGTCTCGGAGCGCGTCATGGACTCGCCGTCAGCCCCCGTGCGCCCTCGCGCGTGTTCATGATCCGGTTGCGGTCTTGTCGTACACGACCTCGCAGGACGAGCTGGGCATGATGGCGGCGGTGGAGATGGCGATGGAGGAGATGCGGGTGAGGCATCGGAACGTTGGGAGGGCGGCAGCAGCCGTGTGAAGCGGCAGTAGCGGCAGCAGCGGCAGTCAGACAGCAGCAGCGGCGGTCAGGCAGCAGCGGCAGCAGCGGCAGCAACGGCAGTAGCGACAGCAACGGCAGTAGCGGCAGCAGCGGCGGTCAGGCAGCAGTGGGCCCGGTGGGGGATGCGGGGACTCGGGGACGTGTTGCAACGTCCTGTCGTACGGGGTGTTAACAAAGGAATACGACTGGGTGCGCGTCTGGGCGCGCTGCGGAATGCGGCCTCGTGGGGGGTGTACAAGAGAATCTGCGAATCCGAGAATCTGCGAATCCACGGCCGACAAACCGCAGCCGCGTGCGGGGGCAGACGTCATAGGGCCCGGGGCGCAGGGCGCCTCCCAACCGCCCCTCGGTCGTCGCAACACCCCCCCCCCGCCGAAGGTCGACATATGACCTTCGTCTTCCGTCTCCTAACCCCAGCTCTCCAGCATGCATCTCAAAACGTCTTTTCCTAAACGGGTTTTCCTCGCATCCACGGGTCTTCGTCACCCCCCCCCCCCAAAACACACACCGCCCGTCGTACAGAACCCCGCCCTGGGTCGCCAGCGCGCTCGCGCCGCCAAGGCCTTGGCCCGGCTGCCGCCTCACCTGCGCACCAAGTCGTTGGGACGCCACCTGGAGAGGCACCCGGAGATCACCGAGAAGGTGGGTGGACGGGTCCGCGGGTCGGTGGGTCGGTGGGTCGGTGGGTCAGTCGGCGGCTCAATGGATTGGTTGGTGCTTCACAGATATGAACGCACCTGGGGCCACCTGGTGCGTGGAGTGGGTGCAGTCTGCAGTGGCGTCCTACGTCTTGGTGGTGGCGTGTGCTCGGGTGCATGCCCGGGACCGCTGTCACCAACCCCTCCTTCCCACTTCCCCCCCTTCCCCCCCTTCCCAAAACACACACTCCCGCCGCACAGCTGCTGCGAGTGCAATCCGTCGCGCCGCTGCTGATGAACACAATGAAGCGGCTAGCGTCAACCTCCTCGGCGGTCATGGCGCGGCTGGGTGAGCGGCGGACGGGTGGTGGTGGGGGGGGGAGAAGACCCGGTTACACGGCATAGGAAACGGAGGGCAGGGGGTAAAGGGTAATCCACGAATCGAGGGCAGGTGGGTAAAGGGTAATCCGCGAATCGAGGGCAGGGGGGTAAACGATAGTCCGCGAATCGAGGGCGGGGAGGAAAGGCTGGGTAGGACGGGATCTCGCGAGCGGGAACTGGAGGAACGAACGACCCGGCGGGAGAGGTACGGGTGGGCGGACGGGTACGCGGCCGGCGGCATCGCATTCCGTGGAGTGCACGTGGGAGTGGCTGGCTGCCGGGGACGGCGGTGTGTTCGTAAGCACCTTCGAGGGGTAGGGGCGCGGCGCCCTGCAGCAGCCCCCTGCCGACATCATCTCGCCGCTGACGCCGCTCCTCGCGCCCTCCGCAGCGTCCCAAGGGTCGCAGGGGTCCGCCGCCAGCTCGGTCGGGCCAGCCTCCATGTCGTCGTTCTCGGCGGGCGGCAGTGGCGCCGGGAGCTCGGGAGGTGGCCGGGTGAGCAAGGCAGGGGCTGGGGCGGTTGCGGGAATACCGGTTACACGAGCCCCGCAAAGCAGAGTTGGGGTGCGCTGCGAGTGGCTGCGAGTGGCTGCAAGTTGTTGGACTTGCGATTTGCCGCTTTTTCGTTCAGAATGTATGTCGAGAGGAAACCCTGCTAGGAAGCTTCTGAGCCGGTGGCGGACTTCGTGCGGTACTTAACGACCGACGGTTACCTCGCAACTGCCAACTCCCAACCGCCAGGTGGGCAACGTGGACCTCAACGTGGCGGCTGCCATGTCAGCGGGGCTGGAGTGGCCGGTCAACGGAGCCAGCTTCTACAACCGCCGGGCGCGAACTGTACTGCGGGTGGGTTGGCGGTTGAACGGCCCTGCCTCTGACACCATCTCGCCTTGCGTCTTGAACCCTCTCCTCCGAAACCCAACCGAATCCCGTGCCATCACGGGGCCGTCCGAACCCATCACGTGCCGCTTCATCCACCCCACCGCACGTCCAACCCTCACCCCGCGACCCCAAAACCCACACCTCACAACCGACGCGTCCTTCCCCCCCAAACCTGCACCGCTTGATACCGCAGGCCGTACCCGCCGAGGCTCTGCTCCGAAACCAGGCCAGCGCCGCCAAGCTCACGGCGGCTCAGGCGGCGGCGGCCGGGCGCCCGGGGGGCCCTATGGCGCAGGAGGGGGCGCCCGGGGGAGCGGAGGGCGCCTCCGGGACCGCGAAGGGCAACACCCACAAGATGATGGTGGGGGCAGGACGTAGGGCGGGACGTAGGGCGGGACGTAGGGCGGGACGTAGCGGGGACCGGGGAAAGGAGGCGGGCAGGCGGTTGGGGTGCAGGCGTTGGCAGGAGTCCTACGATGGGGCGATGGGGCAGGGCAGGTACGTGTGGGGGTGTGTTGGTTGGTGCAGGGGCACACTCGCGGCTCGTTAGCCGACATCGCGTGCGCCTTTTTCCCACGACGTGCAGCTGGCACTTGTCGCCCTTCCTTCCCTAACCACCCAACCACCCAACCACCCAACCACCCAACCGCCGCAGAGCCTCCGCGGCAGCATGCGGCTCCAGCGGCCTAGGGGCAACGACAGCGACGACAGCGACGGACCCGGCGGCAAGGGCGCCAGGTGGGTGGTTGCGTGGGTGGTTGTGTGGGTGGTTGCTTGGGTGGTTGTCCTTCTCTTGGTCCCCTCCCCCCCCATCCCATTGCATTTCGGGCATCCACGGGTCTCCCTCGAGCCCATCCCATTGCGCAATCCCACGCTCTCCCCCTTTGGCCCGCTCCCCAGGTCGGATTCGTCCGAGGAGGTGCTGCCCTGGCTGGTGAATGCCAAGAAGCGCGCGGAGGAGGAGCGGGAGCAGCTGCGGGCTCAGGTGCTGGCGGGCGGCAGCGACGGCGACGGCGAGGGCGGCGAGGGGGAAGATGAGGACGTGTGGGTTTCTCCCATGCTACGGTCGTGGCTGATGCAGGAGCAGCGCCCGAGGAGGACGAAACGGAGGAGCAGCGGGGCAGAGCCGGGGGCGCCGGCGCCGGCGGCAGAGTCGGCGGCGGCGGCGGCGGCCGGCGGTGCTAGCGGCTCTGGCGACGGCGACGGCGGCGAGGGGTCGAAAGGTCGCAGCGGTGACGGCGGTGACGGCGGCGCGGACGAGCTGTTGTTGCCGGCGCTGTTGGGGCGGGAGAACAGCGGCGGCCTGGCGCGGGTTATCATGGAGAGGGCGATGAACGTGCAGGGGGCGGTGCTGGCGCGGCTGAAGACGGAGGACCCGCAGGGGATGGCGGCGGCGGGCGGCAGCCGGCACCAGATGGACATGGACGCCGACACTGGATCGACCCCGCCGCCGGCGATGACGACGGCGCCAACGCCGCCGGCGTTAGTGGTGGAATCGTCCTGGGGCGGAGCACCGGGGGATACGCCCACAGGCGGCGGCGGACCCCCGACGGGGGGAGATCCCTGGTCCGCTAGCCCGGGCACGGCGCCAGCGGCGGAGAGCAAGCCCCGGAAGCCGCGTAGGCGCATGCGCTTCGAGGACGAACTGGTGAGACCGGGCTGGGGAGTGCCGGTGGGCTGCGTGGGTGCGCAGCAAGGGGAATCTGGTGGAGGGGGCGGGGAAGGGCGAGAGCGGGTTTGGGTGCGGCCGCAATGTTGAGCTCTGCAAGAACGACGACCTGGTGGTGGTTGTGCGTGTGCGGAGGACGGACTGGACGCGGCGCTGCGCTGCTCGGGGCTATGCCAGTAGCGGTTGGTGCAAACGGTTGGTGCCAACGGTCATATTAGTCGTCGTCACCGCCACCATCGTCATACACATCCAAATGCCCCTCCTCACCAGCAACTACCAACCATCAACCACCACCGGCTACGTGGGACGCACACCCCTACTTACTTGGTGCCACCCGCACACTCTTACCTTCTCCCCCCCCCCACATCGAATGTACGGCAGGACACCGCGGAGCACATGGTCGATGCCGGTACGATTGACGGTACGACATTGGCCAACCTGGCGGCGGGCCTTACGACGGAGCCGTCGACGCTGTCCGTCAACGGCGGCGGCAGCCCCAACGCCGCCGCTGGCATGCTACAATCCCGGACCAGCCTGCCGCTGTTCGCGTCGCCGCTGTACGGCGGCGGATCTGACGTCGCCGCCGCCGCCGCCGCGGGCGCGCGGTCGGGCGACGAGGACGAGAGCGGTGGCGGCGGCGGCGCCGCCGCCGGCCGGCCCGGGCTGTTGCGCTCCAGCTTCCCAACCCCTGCATCTGCGCCGTCCGGAGACCAGCACGGCGCCATCTCGCCTCGCGCCTCCATCACTTCGGATGGCTTCACGACGGCGGCGGCGTTCGGGCTACTGGCGTCCCGCAGCCCTGGAGGTGAGGCGGGAGGGAGCGGATGGTGCCCTGTTTCAGGCCCTGCAGGGGGCAGCCCGCTCCATGGAGAGCGTCGCACGATTTCCGTGACTGGCGTGACCCTTTTTTTAAGGTATCCAATATAATATCCTAAACCTGGTTTTTCCTGCCCGCCAAACACCTCCTGCCCGCCAAATACTAAACCTGGTTCGTTTACGCCGTACCTTTGCTGCCGAGTTTCTTGATTCACCCACTCACAGACTAATACACACACGTACCGCTCCCAACCCCCCGGCCTCTCAGGTCCCCGGTCCCGACCCTCCCTGCTGGGAATGGAGTCCTCCTTCACAGCCGGGACGGGACCCCCCGCCGGCGTACGGCACTGGTCCGCCGTGTCCGGCGGCGCAGCACCTGCGCTGGCCCGCTCCACCGCCGCCGCCGCCGCCGCTGACGACGAGCCGCGGTATTCGTACCGTCCGTACGGCACGGAGTTGCCGAGCGCCGGCGACGACGAGCCGCTGGAGGCGGAGGAGGCTCGTGAGCTGATGGCCGCGATGAAGTTGGACCTCAATAAGGTGCGTGAGGGCTAGGAGGCTAGGAGGCTGGGCCTCAGCAGGATGTGTGTGTGTGCAGGGAGGCTGAAAGTGGTTGCTAGGAATTCTTGGCTGGCTGGGTGGCTGTTATGTCATGTCGCTGGCCGCCCAAGGGCGGATGGCCATGAGGTCCCCTGGCTGGCTCATTGGCGTCCGGACGCCTCCCGCCTCCTCAGAATGCCCCTCTGAAACGCCCCTGTGTATTGCCACACGCCGTGTCCTGGCCCCGCCCCCCGGCCAATGACTGCGCAGGAGGATACGCTGTACGACATACACAAGGGGCACCAGGTGGACCGGCCGGGCACCGGCCACTTCCGGGCGGCCCTTGCCAGGATGCGTACGGCGGCCCCAGCGCTCGTACAGTCGTACAGTCTGCCGCTGCACCCCGATTACTCTGGGCTGGTGCCGCCTGGGTCGCACTCGCCGCCGCCGGTGCACCCCCGGCCGCCGTCGGCGTCGACGTCGCCGACGACTGCCCATTCGCTGCTGTCGGCTCGGCCGTCGGCTGGCGGCGCGCCGCCACCGCCGCCGCCGCCGCCGCCAGGGGCGCCGCTGCAGGCAATGCGAAGCCAAATGAGCCTCAGCGGTGGCGGCAGCGTGGGCGAGCCAGGCAGCGGCGGCGGCGGCGGCGGCGGCGGCCACCACGGCGCAACGACTCGGGGCCGCGGCAGCACCAGGGCCAGCAAGCAGGTGCGCGTAGTAGCGTGACTTCTTCGCGTTGCGCTTGCACCTACGTTGCTTGATCTGGACATCACGTGTTCGCGGTGGGTCTGAGGCCCCACCAACCCAACCCGATCCAGCCCGGCGCCTGCCCCCCTGCCTGACCCCCTGACGGACCCTGACGGACCCTGGCACTACTAGACCGGGTCAGCCCCGCCCCCCGCCTCTTACCCGCCATTGCGCCCCTGCCCGTATCTTACTGCCCCCTACCTGACTCACCCACGCAGGTGGTATCCCGCAACCACAGCTTGCTCATACACGGCATGCACCTGAGCTCGTCCGCCAGCGCCGGGGGAGCCCCTGCTGCGGCCGCGGCGGGAGCGGCAGCGGCCGGGAGCGGCCCTGCCCGCCGCGGGCGCCGGCCCTCGTCTCCGTCCCCACGCGCACCCATGTCCCAGCAGTCCTCCGCCTACCGCCTCTCCCCCGAGTCCTCCTCACAGCACCCCATCAGCAGCGGCACGCGGGGTCAGTCCTCCACGTCCGGGTGCTGCGTGCACGCACCCGGCCTCGCGAGCAGCACCGGAGAAGCCAGCACGCCCGGCGGCGGCAGCGGCGGCGGCGCCGCCGCGGAAGAGTCGTCGTACTCGTCGGTGACGGCGGCGGCGGAGCCGGCGGCGCAGCTGTCCAGGCTGCACGACAGCGGCATCCTGGCGGCCGCCATCGCCACAGCGCGATCTTGTTCCAGGTCTGGATCCAGATGCAGATCGCCCGTGATTCGCAGCTCATCCACATCTCGCCCCATGTCGCGGCTGGGTTCGCCCCGCCGCCCCGGCTCCGGCGGCGACCGCCATGCCTCGCCGTCGCCCTCGCCCTCACACTTGCACCCGCCTCTGCTGCCGCTGCCTCTGCCGCTGCCGTCCGCGGAGACGTCGTACGACGCCCCTGCCGTACGTACGGCGCGCACTCGTGCCAGTGTCGCCGGCGGCGGCGCCGCTTTGCCGGCGCCGCCGACCCAGCTGCCCGAGGCATGGGACGCGACGGTGGCGTCCATCTTGCAGCGGCACACGGCGGCGGAGCTGGCTGCCGTACAGCGGTCACACATGGCGGGCAAGACCGGCGTCAGCCCCCGCGACGGCGGCGTCTCCCCCGCCCGAGCGACGTCACCCGACGCCCGCCTCCGACGCGGCGGCGGCGGCGGCGGCGGCGCCGTCAGCGCCCGCGGGCCGCCGGGTGGCTCACGAGGTGGTAAAGGTAACGCCCGCAGCGGTGACATGGAGGTTCAGCTGCCGGACCGGGCCCACTCCACGCTTGGGTTCGTGCAGCCGATGCGGGACGCGGCTCTGACCGCAGACCAGCTGCTGGGGCCCGCCGGCTCTAACCCGCCGGAGTTTGTGTCCCTCCCTGGGGCTATGCCCCGGCTGCAGAGCCGGTACGCCCAGAAGCGGCCGGCACCGTCGGAGGCGGTGGCGTCAGCGCCCAACGTTTCCATGCCGTACGCCGACGCCGCCGCCGGCGGCGCTGGAGGAGCTGAGGACGCCGCCGCCGCCGCTGCAGCGGCTGGTGGTGCCGAGATCGAAAGTGACGACGGCACTTGGGGCAGTAGGCGGCGAGGCTCTGGGGGCGAGGCAGCGGAGCCGGGGGCGTCTTCCGGCGAGGCAGCGGAGCCGGCGTCTTTGGGCGACGCAGCGGAGCCGGCGTCTTTGGGCGACGCAGCGGAGCCGGCGTCTTTGGGCGACGCAGCGGAGACGGCGTCTTCCGGCGAGGCAGCGGAGACGGCGTCTTCCGGCGACGGTGGCCTCGCCGCTGACGGCCACGGTTATGGCGACGGGTCCTGTGGGAACGGCTCCAGGGAGGGCAGCGACGACCCGCGGGTCGACGCGATCGCCATGGATGCTGCAGGCGACGAGGAGCCGGTCAGCGCACCAGGCGGCGGCGGCGGAAGCGCCGATGGCGGTGCGTCCGTCGTGTATGGAGCGGAGGAGGGTTTGGAAGAGCCCACAGCCGCAACATCGGACGTCGTGTATGGAGCGGAGGAGGGTTTGGAAGGGCACACAGCCGCAACATCGGACGTCGTGTATGGAGCGGAGGAGGGTTTGGAAGGGCACACAGCCGCAACATCGGACGTCGTCAGCGCTGTCGCGGATGGGGCCGTGGTGGCGGATTCGGAGGCCGAGGCCGAGGCGGCGGAGGCGGAGGCGGAGGCGGAGGTGGAGGGGTCGCCTGAAGCGGTGGTGCATCAGCAGGGCGATGCAGCGGCGGCTGCGGATGAGCTCATGAGGTGGGCCGACACTAGGGATGTGCTCTATGGGGAGGATCTTTTGAATTGAATTGAATTGAATTTCGGCCAAGGCTGCAGGCGACGGGTCCTCTTCGCGTAATTTGGTCGGATGGGATGTACCATGGAAGTACCGCGTATGCTCTCGTCCCCTTACCTCCTACTCCTTGCCCTCATCTCCCGTGCAGGCCTTTGTCCGCTGTGGTTTCTGCTTCTGGTTCCGGAGCCGAGCCAACGGCGGAGGGCGCCCAGGACGTGTCGTCCGCAGCGGCGGCTCCGGAGCCGGCTCCAGGGGCAGACCCAACCACCGCCGAGGAGGCCGCGGAGGCGGTGGGAGCTGCGGCTCCGGATCCTGCGGATCCCAATGAGGATCCCAATGAGGAACCCAATGAGGCGGAGCAGCGCGGCGAGGCGTCGGACGTCGGGCCGACGGTGGCGGCGCCCGCCACTGGGGATCGAGTGCCCCGGCGGCGGACCACTGCCCTATCCGCTGAAGAGTCCGAGTCGCCCTCCCGGGCCGCAACCAATGATTGGTGGGACGAGGAGGAGGCGTCGGACGAGGAGGAGGGGTCGGCGAGGGAGGGAGAGGGGAAGGAGGAGTGGCAAGAGCGGCGGGTGAGCGGAGAGCGAGAGGCCGGCGAGGGGAGTAGCGGGGAGGTGAGGGACCTGGCGGACGGGCCGGTGGGGCCGACAGCGGAGGCGGCAGCGGAGGCGGCGGCGGAGGCGGCGGCGGAGGTGCTGGTGTTGACGGTAGACGAGGCGCTGATGATTTCGGGGTACGGCAAGCCGACGACGCCGGCGCTGTCTCGGATAGAGCGGGCTGGCAGTCGCCTCACCTTGCCGGTGGGGTCGCGTCTCAGTCCGCAACACCAGCACCAGCACATGCCGAGCTCTGATGCAGCTGACAAGCCAGCGGCGGCTCCGCCGCCACCGGCGAAGGCGGCGCCGTCGCAAGGCATGTCTCCGTACAGTGGCGGCGGCGTGCTGCCCGGCGGCTTCATCCTGCCGGTGCCGTCGAGGCTCAAAGGCAGCCTTTCCGCCCTGCAGCACACGCCGGCGCCAGCTACCCAGCAGCAGCAGCAGCACGGGCACGTCCCACAACGGCCACTGCCGCCGCCGCCGCTGCACTCCTCTCCGCGGTCAGCAGCGGCGAGCAGCAGCGGCGGCGGCGGCTCGCAGTCGAGCGACATGCTGGGTGTCATGGCGCTGGGTCGGTCTGTAGGCGGCGGCCAGCACCCGAACCACTCACAGCAGGGGGGCGCGGAAGCACCCGCGGCAGCTTCCTCGGCGACCGCAGGCAACGCTGGCGGTCGACAGCAGCCTTTGACCTCGGGCCGCTCTCGGGCGCTGCAGCCGCTGTCGCTGTCACCAAACGGCACCAGTAGCGGCGGCGGCGGCGGCGGCGGCGCGGTCGCTGACCTGCTTCTGACGGTCGCTGACCGACAGCCTCAGCAGGCGGGTCCGGCTCCCGGCCCTCTGCGCGCCGTACAAGGGCAGCGGCCTCCTGCCCCGCCACCTCCACCACCCTCACTGCCCAGCCACCAGGTGCACTCGTTCTCCGTGTACCAGCCGCACCACGCCCAGTCGCACCACCAACACAGCAGCGCGCCCCAGCTCCCGCAATACCAGCTGGGCTCGAGCAGCAGCGGCAGCGGGCCCCAGCACCCGCAATACCAGCTGGGCTCGAGCAGCAGCGGCAGCGCGCCCCAGCTTCCGCAATACCAGCTGGGCTCGAGCAGCAGCGGCAGCGGAGGCAACGGCTCCTACGCAGGCGGATCCATCCGTCAATCCGCCGCGCCGCCGCCGCCGCCGCCGCCGCCGCCGCTGCAGCCGCCGTCGCCGCTGCTCCTGCCGCCGCTCCGCGAGTCCGGATCGCCGGTGGCCCGCCACAGCGACCAACCGTCATCCATGTCGGACTACCAACTGACGGACACGTCAACTGACGGCGGTTGGGGAGGCGGAGGCGGAGGCCTCGTCGCGGCGCTCAAGGAGGCGGCATGGCCCGCCCACGGCCGTCGCTCTGCGGTGTCGGAATCTCTTCCGGCGCTGCCGCTTAAGGGCTTGTCGCACGAGGCCGGGACGCCTCTGTCGCCCCTGTCTAGGACGGTCAGCATCACCGCCGGGGGCGATGGCGGCGGCGCTATGGTGTCACCAGGCGCTGGCGGCAGCAGCGCTCGGCCGCGAGGTATGCCGCTACGGGCTTACAGCAGCAGCAGCGCAACGCACCAAGGGAGCCCCTTCATTGAGCCGATGGGCGCGGGGAATTCGGGGGAGAAAGCGGGGGCGGACAGGTTGACGCAGTTGCACGCTCCGTCACAGCGGAGGGGCGCTTGGATCAGTGAGCCGAC
The DNA here is from genome assembly GCA_003116995.1 of Yamagishiella unicocca. NCBI lineage: Eukaryota > Viridiplantae > Chlorophyta > Chlorophyceae > Chlamydomonadales > Volvocaceae > Yamagishiella > Yamagishiella unicocca. The sequence goes on along the minus strand of BDSL01000031.1, from coordinate 384,965 downwards.
GTCGTCGTCGTCGGGCGGAGGAATGGGCGGGGGGATGATGTCGTCAGCGTCCATGGCGGCGGCGGCGGCGGCAGCCTTCGCGCCCGCGCCGCCCACCTGTCCCCTCGTCGCGCCAGTTGCCAGTTCGTTCACCGACCTACCGGACATCGTTAGTCTGTTGCTCAGCGAGCCCAGGGCGCAGACCCGGACCGGGCCCACTCGCATCCGCAAGATGGAATACTAACCGCCAGGTGGTTGGAGTAATACGACGGTTCGGCATCCCGCCCCGAATGCGTACCATAGCTTCGGCCGGTTCCAGTACCACCTTTGTGCAAGGCCGCTGACCCCACCGGTGCACGCAGCCGATGCGTGTCGGCGCGCGGCGGCAGCTGCAGAGCGCGTGTTCCGTCGTATGATAACCGTTGTCGTACGCATATTTCGACGGGCTGCAACGAACTCGGCAGCTGTGCTGCAGCCTTCCCGAGGTGCTTTTTTTTGTTGTGGGTTTTCCTATGTGTGTGTTATATACCTGCTGCTCCTGTCTGCTTGTGTTCTCGCGCGCGTCGTTCCTGGGCGGCGCCGAAGTAGCGTCAGAGCGACGCGAGTCGCCCGCTGGGGCGGGCGGCGCAATGCGTCTGCCGGCGATGAGTTGGTGATGATGGCGGTGTGATCATGTGTTCTGGTTATCCAGGGACCTTCACCTCCGGTTCTCCGTACGCTGCGACCGTACGCCATGTACGACATGAATATCTGCTGTGCAGGCAAACTGGAGCAAGGGTTCGCACGGCAATAAAGTTGCGAAGAAGACACTGCGATATCGTGTTGCACTCATGTGCACGCATCTGTACTGCTCTCCCGTGATGTACGGCCATCTGCCGTACGGCTTCCGTGACCCTCTCAACGGCCAACGAACTCATCTGCGATCGATGGCGCGATGCCGAGGGAACGCAAAGAAACCACGCCACGTTGCTGCGCCACTTGCAGGGCCCTGCCGTCGGGGGCCCGGGGGCAGGTCGGCAGTTTCATCAGGTGATTGGCACTGGTGTCATGTTGCCTGTATCGGCTTGGTGCTACGGCATACGACAGTACGCCTTGTAGCTGACGACTTTGAGCTGGTGGGGCAGCGGTGGTTGGTGGGAAGTGTGTTTGAGGGGATGGGTAGGGGCTTGGCATGATGGTGAGGGGGAGAGGAGGAGGAGGAGGAGGAGGAGGAGGAGGAGGAGGAAAAGGAGAGGAGGAGTGCAAGGAAAAGGAGAGGAGGAGGTGGAGGATAGGGGGATGGAGACGGAGGCATTCGCTGCTTGTGTTGTTCATGTCAGTGGCTGGCAGTCAGAGCCGCCGCCGCAGCAGCAAAGAACGTATTGATCGAGCAGCGGCGCCATCGTGCCGCTGCTGTTGGCTGTTAGGTACCATCATTGGGCTTGGCTGCGATATGCGACGGCACCTCCATGTCCGCGAGTGTATCATTTGCGAAACGCGCGTGAGGCAGCGGCGGACAGACGCGTCTTTTTATCTATCTTCCGTCTTGACTTGCCGTAAAATCAGGGAGCACCGTCCTGTTATTATCGTGGGGTTGGCTTGTGCGTTCGTTGTAGGCTGCACGAAGGAGGCATGCGGATGCACTGTAGCGAGGCATGTGCTGAGGCATGTGTGACATTGACGCCGCAGGGCCCACGGACGGCCCGTGCCGAGTGCGGCGTGTATGTGTTTTATGTTGGCTCGTGCGTACGGCATCTAGGTGTGCTTGTCGAGCGTTTTTGTGGCCGTGAATTGGACGAACGAAAGGTTATTCTTGGCGTGGCATACGCCTGCCGAGCAGTCAAAACCAGCGGGGATGCTGAAGCAAGGGGGGTGGGAGAGGGAGAGGGCAGGCCGCTGCCGGCCTCTGCGGATGCAGGAGCAAACGAGGGAGCGCGCTCCGTGTGTTGCCTCTCTGAAGGCAGGCCGGGCTGAGAGCTGAAGAGCTGGGGGCGGGATCCTAGGATTAGGCTGCGGCAGCGGAGATCAGCTTTGGTCCTTCGTCTGCTCAGCACACCACCTAGCTGCGGCCGTTCAGCAGAGTGGCGGGGCGTTCGATCAAGCGAGGGAGCCGAGAGGGGCCCCAAACGGTCTAATATCGGCCAGTCGTACACCCGGTCGTACGAACATACAACGGAATGGTTTGTTGGTTGGCGTTCGTTAGACAAGCACTTGCATGTTGCCAGGTGGCGGCTGAGTATTTTATTTATGAACTAACGCTGGAGCGGCTTAGGTGGAGCTGCGGAGCTGTCCGGTATAGCAATACGTGCGATGTAAATGGTGGCTGGCTCCCTGGGCTCGTCACGCGACGCACACACAGCATATTAAAAACACACACGCACGCACGACGCGCCCGTGGCTCAGCGGGGTAAGCTAGTAATACACATGAGGGGTGTGGAAGGGCTGTAGCGGCCGCCGCGCCCGCGTCAAGGCTGGCGTACAGACGGCGCTGCTAAGACCGGCCTCGGAGACGTGAGTGGCACCATTGGCGCCGCAGTCCTTCCTTCCACAAACGACACGTTGTGCGGTGTACGACACGTTACGACGCAAGGGGGCTGGAGCTGCCCCCCCTCCCCCTCTCCCGCCGTTGCCTACCGGTACCTACCTACATGCCTACTGTCGCGCCCGCCGGTCGGCAGGAGGTCGCATCGCCACGCGGTTAAGCCCCTGCTCGTGTCACCCCTCGATGATGCGGATTGCTAGGCGGTGTGTGCGGCCTGACACCCCCCCCGTCCCTGGCCTCTGCAGTCCCCTCCTTCAGTCCCCTCCTTCAGTCCCCTCCTTTAGTCCCCTCCTCCACCTCCACTCGCGTTATCTGCGCTACCTCCACAGCTGCACTGCTCCGCCTACAACCCCCAAAGCCCAGATCTACAGCCAGTGCGGTACTGCGCCAATGAGGCGCCAACCCGCCCCGCTCTCCGCTCCCGCGGGGGCCGTCTGCTTCGGCCCCCACATTTAATTACCCCCCCCCCGAACCGCCCGCGTCAGCTATACGGCTACAGCTACTGCGTGCTGCACGGCTGCAACAACTGCTACAGCTGCCGTCATACGGCTGTAGCTGCAACCACAGTCTTCTACAGAGCCGCACTCGGCCTACAGCGACTCTCCCGTCAGGAAGGTCTTGGCCAAGTGCGCCGCGCGCACCGGCTGCACGTACGGCACCATGTGGCCCGCCCCGCGCACGGTCGCAAACGTAAGGCCCGAGTACTCGACCACGTATCCGCCCACCTGCGGGACGAGCGAGCGAGCGAGGAGCGAGGTAGCAGGGGCGGAGGACGGGGGGAAGGGGGGAAGAGGCTTCAGCTGGGCGACGGGGAGTCTGAGTTGATTGAGGTGGATCTGCTGCGTCTCATTTGGCACACTTGGCATGCCTTGAGACGGTTGCGGGCCTGTGGCAACAATACAACGAACCCAACTACCCAAACTTCCCAAACGCACCTGGCCACCGTTGGTCCAGGCGCGCCATGCGTCCTTCTCCTGTGCAGCCCGAGGCAGGAGCGGGCGGGGGGGGACGTTTTACGCAACTGGACAGGGGGGGGGTGTAAGTGGAAGCGGCCCAGGGAGGGGCACTTGGGAGCGGTCCAGGGAGGGGCACTTGGGAGCGGTCCAGGGAGGGGCACTTGGGAGCGGTCCAGGGAGGGGCGGATCCTCCGTGTAGCCCATAGCACCTGGACAGCACCGCGAGAGGCACACCGTTCCCACCGCCCCCAACGTGACACCAACCCTGCTGGCAAGAGCAGCCAGCACCCGGTCTAGGGTCACGCCCATGATGTGGTGGAGGTCAGTTGGCGTCAGTTGGCGTCAGTTGGCGTCAGTTGGCGTCAGTTGGCGTCAGTTGGCGGCAGTTGCAGTTGCCGTTGCTCCCGTCCATACCGCGGCGGGCCCCCCCGCACACCCACTACACTTCCCATGTCGAGTCAACGGTCAACGATTCTTTTCTGTAACCCCCCGCAGCCGTACCTTGAGCCTCAGCGACGACACCCAGCGCCGGGTGCCAACCACCGGCACGATGCCGTCCACGTCGCCGCTGTAGATCAGCATGCGGAGGTTGGCCTGGGGTGGTGGCAGTTGGGAGGTGGTAGTTGGGAGTTGGTGGTTGTGAGGTGGTAGTGGCGGGGAGGTTGGTTGGGAAAGGCGGGGTTGGGAGGGAGGGACCGGGAGATGCGGGAGGAAGGGCCAATCACCGGGAGCGGTTGGGTGCTGAGTAGGCTGGGGGCAGGCTCGGAGTGCGGTGGAGTCATCTTGGAGGCGTCTGCACCCAACTACTACAACAACCTTTCAGCAACGAATATATCCCCCCCTTCCCATGCCCCCTTCATACCACTCCGGCCATCCCCCAGCTGCCCGCTCGTACGACACCGACCTGCAGCAGCCGCTGGTAAGTTGGCAGCATGGAGCTCAGGAGGTCCTCCCTGGAGTACAGGATGGATCGGGTGCAGTCGGTCCAGCGCCAGGGCAGCTTCACGGTCTGGTTGGCGTGGAGGGCCTTCTGGACCTGAGGGGCGGGCAGTGGTGGTGGTGGGAGGGAGCTTTGAGGACAGCCGGCGGACTGGGAAGCCAGGGGGGGCGGGGAGATGGGAGGGGGTTGGGGAGGAAGGGGGGGTAGAGAACAAACACATAAACCGACTCGAGGTGGTACCGCCGTTGGAAGGTATAGTGGTTGGCAGCTGGAGTGCCGGTATCCGTGCCCCGTCCGTCCCCCTCACGACTCTCCTCGCGCCCATCCACCGCCGTCGCCGCCCTCGGTTTATCGGCCGTGAATTCTCGGATTCCCTTAAACGGTCAGGGCCTTCGGGCCTTACGTCTGTAACAAGCAAACCATGCCCACCCACCCCCACCCACGTGACCCCACCTCCGGCAGGTTGAGGTAGTTCTCGGCCTCGTCGTCGACGCAAGGGTCGTACCCGGAGTCAGCGCCGTCGCCGCTGGACGACAGCCGCGATGACCTGTACGACACCGCGGCGCCCTGCCGCTGCGTCTGGCCACCGGCGGGACGCGCCCCGGAGGGCCTCCGCGAGACAGCGGCCCTCGCCGCCAGAGCCCTGAGGGAGCCCCGGCCCCCCTGCTGCTGCTGCTGCTCGGATGCCCCGCCGCCTCCTAGCGCCCAGCCCAGCGCCTCCACCTGAAGGTGCAGCAGCGGCGGTGGAGAGGGAAGGGTTTTACAGAAGAGAACCGCCACAGTCATCTCATACAGTCGTACTTGCAGAGGAGGACTAGGGTGTTACAGAAAAGAACCGCCACAGTCATTCCATACAGTCGTACTTGCAGGAGAGGATAGAGATGTGTATTTACCGAGCAAAGGAGAACCCGCACCTAGAACAGACGGTGCAAGGATCTAAACCGTAACTTGCTGGTCGCATGTTTACAAAAAAAAAAACCCAGAACGACCCGCTCTTGGGATTGTCCCAGTAATGGCCCGGGCCCCCCCTCCCACCTGGCGGCGGAGACCCGGCGGCTCCGCGCACAGATCCGCGTAGATCTCGTAGATGTTGATGGCGCCCAGCTCATCAAACGCCCTGGTGGTACGACAACGGTACGACAACGGTACGACACGGCACGGCAGACGCGAGGTGGGATAGGGGGCGGACATCAGCACCTAGGCGCGGGCACCGGGAGGTGAGAAGATGTGAGCGTCTACTCTCTGGATCCCATCTGTCTGCCCTTTGTCGTGTTACCGGGTCTTCCCGCCCCCTCCTGGACCAACACGCAGCCCAGTCCCGGCCTCTGGCTCCCACCGCATCCAGGACCCCCCCTTGAGCCATCAACGTCTCCCTGCGCCCCTTCCCGCCCTGAGCCATCAGCGCCTCCCTGCGCCCCTTCCCGCCCCGGAAAGCGTGTGCACGAGGTGCCTCACTTGTTGCAGAAGTCGTCGCACAGCTCGTCGCGTGTTTCCGCCTCCGGGTGCATCGGGTGCGGGTCCAGCGGGCCTGTGAGGGAGGGAGGGAGGGTTACAAGGGCGGGAGGGAGGGGGGGGGCGCGAGGCGAGGGTCATGGGTAAAACAAGGCAGAGCAGGTCTGGTAAGGCTAGCAACTGCAAGGGGTAGTGGTCATGGTGAAAGGAGGAGAGGGGCATTTTCGTGTGTGGTTGCGGTGGTTGCGGTGGTGGAGGAGAAGGAGGAGAAGGAGGAGAAGGAGGCGGAGCCGTATGCTAACTTCGCCATTCGCTGTCATTCACGCCCACCCTCCCTTGGGGACTGACCCACCAGCACCAGCATCAACGCCGCTACCCCCCTCACCACCGCCACCACCCGCACAACGGTAATCCGTCAAGCCAGGGCGAGGGCGGGGAGGTAGACTGCCACCTCGCATCCCCCCCCATAAGGTAAGCAAGACCGTCCCCCCCATCCACCGCTGATTCGCCAAGCTCGCGCGGCACCCACCGATGCGAGAGAAGTTGCAGTTGGCCCTCACTCCCTGGGCCGTCTGATCGCTGACGAGCGCGTGCCCCCACCAGTAGTCGATAGCGCCTGGCAAGGATTGGGGCATATACATAGCTTTCAAGTTCCACTGTGAATATCATGTTGTGGCCACATGGGTGTTTGATGACTTCAGTTAAAAAATGGGTGGTCCTAAAAAGGACGTCAAATATTGCGGACGGTCCCGAAGGACACGACCGACGGGGAAGGAATAAGTTTTCAACCAGCAATAGTCGCGACTCGGTTGGACCTCACAGTCTGCGACATTGCCCCAAGCGCAAAGATAATGGAAACGTTGTGGTGCGTGAGCTACAGTCGCGGACCGTTGCTTGTGACCACGCGGCACGGTGATGGTGGGTTGGATGACATCCGAAGGATCACGGAATTCGTGTTCGCATTAAGCATTTCCTTGGAGGAATAGGATTGCGACTTATAATTTCGCACTTCCTCCACTTCAGGAAGGTCGACGACCATTACGGTACATTTGGCGGGAAAGAATTGCACGGCACGGCATACCCCCCCAGGTCGCTTTCTTCAGAAAAGCACCTCGGGACGACTCATGATATCATCGCCGCACCAATAGAGTTGGTGGATAGAACACAGCGATGGCGTGCGCTATCCTTTCGCAACCGCCGGCCCCAACTACCGCCGTACGTACCTAGGTTGTCGATGGCAGCATCGGTCCAGGGGTTGCCCACCAGGAAGCCCTACAGCAGCGCGCAAGCGGGAGGAGTAAGCGAGGAAACCCAGTGGGAGAGAGACGGCGGGGTGAGCGGCAGTTCCGGCCGCGAGCCGAAGTTCGGGGTTAGGCATACAAGCCGGTTACGCGACATGGACAGGATAGCTGGCGCATTGTCTTCGGACACCCCCTGGGGGGTGGGAGGGGCGAAGGGAGCAGAGTATCGGGCGTTTTGGTGTACGTGGGGTGGACGAAGCCTTCCCTGGTGAGGAGTACTCGATCATCCACAAGCCCCACTTGGCAGGAGACCACTAGGCACGCCAAAACCCAACACCCTCCAAGCCTCCTATCCGGATCCCCCAAGCCCCTATCTCCACTTGCTGGCCGCCCCAACATCCCCTCCCACGCACCTGGAGGTTGATCTTGGGCTCCCCTGCCGCCGCCGCCCGGTTGCCCTCCACGATCGCCAGTGCCAGATTAGGCACATAGTGGCCCGCGTAGCTCTCACCTGGGGGGAGAGGCGCGGGCTTAGCCTGTTATAGAAGTCCTTGTGAAGGTTTCTAATGTGGCGCTGACAAAGCCCTCTCAACGTTCCCTCATGCTCCCGCCGCATCGGCTTACCGGACACGTAGAAGGGCGTGTTCCGGAAGCGCGGGAAGCGCTCCAGGAAGCGAAGCATGAAGACGCGGCTGTCGGCGGCCGTACGACCGTCGCCTGTGGGTTAGGTTTCGGAGGCAGCGGCAGCCGATGGGGCCGTGGGTTTCGGGGCGCAGCGTGGGGAGAGGTGGTTTCGGAGCCTCACAGTGCGTTGGAGGAAGTGCTGTGGCGCTGCTTTACGCGGCTTATCCGGAACACTGTCCCTCGTCATCCCCAGTTCAACCCCACGCCTTCTCGCCCGCCCGCCAACTGGCCCAATCCCTCTCTCCCTAGAGGGAACCGGCCCTTTTTTGCAACTCCCCTCACCGGACTCACCCACGATGGCGTCTGAGGTGGTGTTGGAATAGCTGAAACCCACGAAGGCGGGGCTCTCAACGAACAGCACGCTGGCGAAGGAGTTCCAGGCGTGGGGGTTGCGCTGAGGAGCCGACGGAAGGGGGGAGGGGGCGGAACGGGCGCAGCGAAGAAACGCGTTTTTCATCACATGAGACGTTTTTCATCACATGAGACGTTTTTCGTCACATGAGACGTTTTCATCACATGAGACGTTTTTCATCACATGACTTTTTTTTATCACATGAGACGTTTTCCATCACACGAGGAGCCCGCCCAGCCGCCAGCCTATAAGACCGCTTGTCAGACCGTCCCCGCGCTCCCTCCGCAGCCAGCCGCCCACCTGCAGGGTCTTTCCCCCCGGCAGCGGAAAGAAGGGCCCCAGCTCGCTCATGAAGCCACCCCCGATGGACGAGCAGCCGGGTCCGCTGGGAGCGGGAGGCGGGGTCCAGGGAGGGCGAGGCGCGGGAAGGGAGGGTGTGATGGGGGCGGCCGTGGGGGTAAGAAGGGAAGAGCGGGCGGGAGGTGCGGGGTAACAACGAGGTGATACCGGAGTGAGCGTGCCGGTGCGGATGAAGGCTCACGGTGCGAACTTGGGAGGCCCCAAGACAAACCCACCACCGCCCTGCAAAACAAGTTCCCCCCAAACATACACGTTGGCCCCCTCCCTGGACAGTGTACGTGTGTTGGCCCCCTCCTTGGACAGTGTACGTGTGTTGGCCCCCTCCCTGGACAGTGTACGTGTGTTGGCCCCCTCCCTGGACAGTGTACGTGTGTTGGCCCCCTCCCTGGACGGTGTACGTGTGTTGGCCCCCTCCCTGGACAGTGTACGTGTGTTGGCCCCCTCCCTGGACAGTGTACGTATGTTGGCCCCCTCCCTGGACAGTGTACGTGTGTTGGCCCCCTCCCTGGACAGTGTACGTAAGATGATGCATCTACCGGGCGCCGTGTAGGATGCCTCCAGCGACCAGCAGCCCCCATCCACCCACCCGTTGAGCCACAGCACCAGCGGCTTGTTGGTTTCGGAGCCCGCAGCCTGCGCGCCGTCCACGTACGAAGGCGCGGGGTCGGCGGTGGCCTCAGCCAGAATGTAAAACAGGGCCCGGCCTGCATCGTCGTCCACAGTGACGTACCTACGGCAGCGGACACGTCAGGTACGGCAGCGGCAGCGCAACGGCGGTAGGAAGATGGGCAGACAGGCGCGTGCGGAAGGAGCAGCAGCCGTGGATGCAGTGATGTTGACGAGGAACGGCGCATCGGGAGTGACGTCAATGCCGTACGGACGTTATCAATCGGAGGGCTGACGCTGGCGTCATGGGCGGGCGTGGGCGTGCCTTGTATGCACAGTCGGCCGGCCGGAGGGGGGTGGCGGATGTTTCCCCTGGATGCTCCGAAGCCCGGTCGACCAACAGGAGCCAACCGCCAGCAGAGCGAGACGCAGCCCTCATGAACGCAAACCCGACCCGCGCGCAGAGTAAGGGTCGCCAGCGATCCGCCCACCGGAGCCAACCGCCAACGATCCAACCAACCAATCAACCACCGAGCCCACGAGCAGCCAACCGCCCACCCACCCGGAGAACAAGTTGAAGTCGTCCACCGAGCCCCAGCCCGGGAGATGGGGCACCAGGTCGGCTAGAGCCTCGTCGCCGTACTCCTCCGACCTGCGAAGGAAGGAGGATTCAGGGGTTCAAGAGGAGGGGAGGAGGGGAAGCGGGGAAGGGGCGGTTACGTGGAGGGCGGGGCGGAGCCGGGGGCAGGCCGCGGCAGACGGCGGTTTCCGCGTACGACTGACTGACAGAAGCGTCACGTGCGGTACGACGTGCACGTAGCACGTGCGGGTGCCACGGAGCGGAGCGACCCACAAGGCCCAGGAAAGCGGAATCCAAGGGAATGGCTGGAAGGTAATTTTCTCCAAAGGCTACGTCCCACAGCCGTAGGTGTCCCTCCTACCGGCTCCTTCGACGGCGCAGCCGGCTGGCTCATCCTGGGTGTGCGTGGCACACTGCTAACGGGCGGAACCAGGCGGCCCTTCGCACCGGTGCCGGTCTGCGTGGACCACTACCCCCGTGCACGATGCGCATGAGCTCCTGACCCAAGTGGTGCGATCGGCCGGTCTCGGTTTTGAAGTAAGAGTTTGGAGCGACAGCACGCCCGGCTCGCACCTTGCGCGCAATGCCGCGAGGCGAGCAGCTAGGCGTGCATTATCTCCATTGGATCCATCCGTGTTAGTCAAACCAGCTGAACGGCGGGCGTCGGCTGCAGCGCGCAGCTCGCCAACGCCAGGGATGGACGCCGCCGACGCGCGAGCGGCGTTCGCGCTGGAAGGAAGGACGGCTGCTAGAGCAATCCCAATCAGTATCACTGCATTGAATTTCATGGCAAGGCTTGGAGAGATGGCACAATCCCGCCTAAGCGTCCGCATGGAGATTTGGTTCGTTAGATTCTTTCAAGGAAGGATCCCTGGTTCCCTGCCGGCGCTGATATATAACTGTGCGAATGCGCGAACGTAGGGTTGCTATACGATAGAGCTTGACTCAGCACAGAGGCAGTGTACCGGTATGTTGGTCTTTGGTAAGCCACCACCCCCTACTTGCATAGACGCTCTGACTTCTGCTAAGTGCCTCAATAGCTAGGCGTATAACCCCAAGGAAGCAGAGCACTTTGGTGTCTGCCACAAGCCCACAACAGTCTGTTAGGCCTCGAGCAAGCAGTACACTTGGAATTCGTTTACCGGGACGTGATCGGGATACAAATCATTAAACAAACCTTGTGCATGTCTACAACGGCAACAGTACGGGGCGAGAGACAGGGAGGGTTTGAAGTCCAGAGGCCGTTTGTGAGGCCAACTCGCGAAACCGTGAGTGTGTAATCGCATCCATTTCATTGTGACTGGCTTTGGCCCTGCGGGTGCAATTTTTTAGGTGTGTAGCATCACATATTAACTTAATGACGGCGACCAGTCATGAATCCACAAACGAGATTGCTTGCAATTCCAGCATCAGACCACAATATAGAAACATTACAAGGACCTGCAACATGGACGAGATAGGAAATGGATAGGAAATGGAGTATCGATATAAGCTCCGGAACCCAGCTAGGGACAATGGGTACGCGTATGAGTAAGCTTGCATCAGTTTGGCTGCAGAACTGCCCTGCCGTGGCTGGCCCTGGTCCAGACCAGCTATGACGAGCTGCCTGCATTTGGAGGATGAAGTGTTTGTTCCATGGTGATTGGAGCACACGGGATACTTGATAATGGCGATAATAGAGGCTACGGTAACCACATCGATCCACGGACATGGGCCCAGATGGGCCCCTCTTCTTTTACTGTGTTCGCTCGCCCGGACAGCCCAATAATGAGCTCCATGTACATATTAGCAGCCAAAGCCTGCCTACCTCTTCGTATGCACCCCATGGTTCCCAAGGCGTTGTCAGATTTGCGTGGACCCCATTTGGCGCCGGAATACATATGTGCTGAATAGTATGTACTACGTAGCTATATAGAGTGCAGACCGATCGATATGCGATACCCGGCTAGGGCGCAAACACGGGACGGGAACACAGCAGACGGCCCATGATGGGCTAGCCAGGGCTGGCCAGGACCACCCAGCAGAGGGCAGGAAAATGGGATTCTAATCCAAATCCTTAAAATAAGTGAGTGCTACTCAGTCCTACAATCCCTTCCGAAATCCAATCCCCCGCGGGTTTGATCTATTGTCCCATTATCCCTTTTCTAATAATCCCCAGCGTGGCAACCCCTCGCCGGAATTTCATCCCCCGAGGTGGCGGTTTAAATCCCCAATCTGATTTGCCTTCAGCTGCACCTTTTGCCGAGTTTGCTTGTGCCGATGCAACCACCGAGGGTTGCCACACCCCTTGCCGTTGACAGAGAGGCGAACAGGAAGCCTTCTGTGCGTTGTACTGAAAACCCGGTCTGCAGGGGTCTGCTGAACGGAAGCCACATGAGCCACATCATCCCTATGGCATACATACCCTCGGTTGCCCCCAGGTTACCGACCTACCGGGCCGTTTACCAAACAGGCTGACTGACCCGGTTGCGTGAACGAGGCGCCCGGTTCACCGAAGCCCGGTCAACCGATACAGTAACTGCCTCGGAAAGCCCAACCCACCATCGTTCAAGAAAACATCATAATTTGTAACAAACAATCAACAAAATATGCCTGTGCCCCACTGACAAGCATGTGCATGGGCAATGGCAATGGCAATGGCAAGGGTTAGAAGATGTACCTAGGTTGCAGGGATGGCAGGGATACAGTGTGCTTTTTTATTTATGCTGTGCATGCACCATGACATTTTCGAACCATGCTCTGTGTCCATGATAGGGCATGATGAATAGCAGGGTGACAGGTATTGATCGGGACAACATAGCCAGCATGGAAGGACGTGTTCCCTTGGTGTACCCTTTTGTGGGTGGCGGGTGACAGTGTGGACAGACGTGTGCGGGCGGCAGGTGACAGCGTGGACAGACATGTACGGGCGTCGGGTGACAGCGTGGACAGACGTGTGCAGGCGGCGGGTGACAGGGTGGACAGACGTGTGCGGACGGCGGGTGACAGCATGGACAGATGTGTGCGGCCGGCGGGTGACAGCGTGGACAGACGTGTGCGGGCGGCGGGTTCCAGCATTGACAGCTGTGCAGCTGGTCCTACTTTGTAAATACACCAGAATGAATGCCAATCTGTCGTTGCTGCTGTACAACCAGGCCGGGTTGGGCTGGGTAATCAGAGTTAACCACTCCATATCGGGTCGGTTATCGGGTGGGCTATCTTCGGTTAACGAGCATCAAACCCCGTTTGGGATACCCCGTTAACGAGCTTTGACCCCGTTAACGAGCATTAAACCCCGTTTGGGATACTGAGGCAAGGGTACCAAAACACATGGTTTGTAAACCTGGGTACCCGTTTACAGGGGTCGGTAGCCAGAAACGGTACTGTAACCCAACCATAGGGTTCGTTTACCGGGGTACCCGTTGGGTACCCGTTAACCCAACCACAAGGTTGGGTTACCATTACACTCGGTAACCCAACCGACCGTTTACCGACCCAAAACCGAAGGTTGACCGACCCACCCGATAACCGACCCCCATGGTTGGCCAAAACGACCCCTAACCGACACGTTTATGCCATAGGGCATGCCCTCCCTGATACACCCCGCGTTGCCACCAACAGCCAACCTTTCTTTGTAACTGCTGCGTGACCTGTATGTGGAACAGGGTGGAACCAAGCAGCGAACATACACCCTCATACACATTGCCACGGTCGAGCCGCTTGCTGAATGGATCCTGTCGGGTTCGACTTCGCCCGCCGCCGTGTTATGTGTCTCCAACACGTTCATTGGCCTACATTCCTTACCAAACGGCTATATGGGTTCACTGACTTAGCTTAGTCGCCCTTAAGTTCGTTCGTCCTAAGTTGTTTTTAGCATACTTATTAGCATACTTAGCGATTGGCTGTACCGCGCTTACTTCCTAGGAAACCAGCGACGTTCGTCAGGGTTCGTCAGATCCACGCACGAAGCATCAGCGTCCTGGGTGGATAATTGTCCGCTGATGCGTCGCAACGAGTTGCTGCGGAAAACGAGTTGTTGCAACAATTTATGTCACTACGCGCGGCAATTGTACGGTATCTAAGTTCATGCATGTTTGAATCAATCAAACATGAACTTGATTCGTGCCTCTTTCGCTCTTTGATTGCTGGCAAGCTGTCGAGACAGGTTGCTGCAAAGTTCAATCGGACATTAAATGCAGAACGCAATTGTAACATATCCAGCAGCTCAACAATTACGTATTAATAAGGGACAGCGATCAGTATGGCCTAATTTAGCATTGTGTCGTGCCGTGTCACGCGTACGGCAGATGCCTTTTGCCGAAGCGATGACCGCAGATCTACAGTAGTTACTAGTCGGTTTCACATATTATGTCACTATGCGTTTACCGCCCCTTGTCTTTGGGACCAACTATGCGGCTCCCAATAATGCAGGCGGGGGGCCTCTCTATGGCCAGAAGCAGAGGCAGCAGCAACAAGACCAGCGCATGTATTATGTTATTTGGCCTAGCGGTGACGCGGCTTCAAGCGCAGCCCAAGGTCAAGCTGGAGAGCCGTCGAGTGACCGCCCGCCGGGCGTTCAACATGGCTTACATGCGCCGCAGCCGTCAGTGCGCTTCAGAGACCCGTCTTCTCTTCGGGAATATCAGGACTCAAATGCCGCAACTGATGGGGCGCAGACCTTCCCCGCGCCTACCCAAGGAGAACAGCAACAGGCTGACGTGCAGCGCTCGCCGTCTGCAAGTGCCCTTACCAGACATCATTTGACTCCTCCAAAGAAGAATATTAATGAGTCTATGAAGCGCTCGGATGATCCTGAGAGCTCGTGCTCGGCACCAGTCGTGCCAGAGGGCTTCGATGCGGCCGACGAGTCGGCGCCTGGGGCTACTTCACCTCCAGGAGACCAGGAAGAGAAGCCACCTAAGCGGACCCGTTTCAATAATGACTCTTGGTGTTGCAGATGCTGGTTCGCATTCAAGCTCGTCTTTATGTTCTTCATGGATGTTGCTGATTTGATTACGGACATCATTGCCCTGGTCCAAATTGCCGACTTCGCCAGTTGGAAACTCGCCGGCCCTTTACTTGCATTCGTGCTGGTCGGAGCTCTTGTAACTCCTGTACTACTGTCGGCAACAGCCACGGACAGCCGATGCGCCGTGTCCATACCCATCGCCGGCCCTGTTTTCGCCAGGCTGCAAGATGACGACAGCGCAACAAGACTCGTCTCCGCCGGATTTCGGTTACTCTTCTCGCAGTTACCTACATTGATCATCACTACCTACGCGTTGGTAATATCCCTTGCCGAATTCAACGCCTTGGACGCTGAGTTTGGCCACATCCAGGATATGGTCACATGCAGGAACGTTTCGCTCATCCAGTACCACGGGAACGATTGGCCAACACACTGGAAAGTGAATGGTCCAGTCACGAGCTTCAGTTACGACTCTTTCACGGCGCCCATTGGAAGGAACGAGTACGCCACCTGGCAGCCCGTGGGAAAGCCCAACTGCTCGTCGTTGCTGCTGCCAGCGAATGAGAGTTTGCTGTGCTCTCCGGACGCCTTGAACACTGGTTCATCTTGTCTCACCGACTACACTGTGCAAAGGTTCGCCAATCGGCTTCCGCTGCCCTTCACAAACTGTTCTTGGGCAGTTCATTTATTGGTCATGAAAACCTTCGACATAACTAGATATGGCACAAGGTATCGCAAGGGCACTATGGTTGGCAACCTTTCGATTGTAACGGAAACGCTCGATAATAACTTCCATTTATGTGATTGGTCCAACGTCGCATGCGATTTGGTTTCTATGGAGACGTGCAACCCAAGCCAGAAGAATCCGTTGCAGGCATGTGCTACAGAGGACCGGTTGCGGCGTCCCGCCACCTCAGACGAGCGAGCGGCCTTCGTCTGTCCCAGCCCCAACCCGATGTATGACTTACAGTGCCCTACTGACTTCAGCGGTGTTTTAGCCGCCGACGGTTCGCCAATTGGATTCGTGAGTGAAGTCAATACGACCGAGTACGGGCCTGGGACGTGCTGGGTTGAGGACTGGGAGATTGCGGTGTCTATACCATCCATATTCTTTGCAATCGCACTAGTGTTTACGGGCATAGGGATGGTCAGCAACATTGTGGCGATTCGAGGCGCTTCGTGCGTGTGGAAGATTATTCCTGAGATGGCGTAGTAGCGCGCAAGGCGCAACATGGTGCAAGCAGGGGACGGAGAGCGGCAGTGACGGCCAGTGCTATGTATCGGTAGTAATATTCGTGACAGCGGGCTCAAGAACTAGATTGTGTGTTCCTGACACTAATAGCTTTAAATTAGCCAACGTACCCTAACAATGAGCGGCAATGAGCCAGATGATCAATTAAAGCAGATATGTCGTGACACAGTGCGTGGTTGACGCAGTGTAGCCAGTTGACAGTGGTCAACGTTCTATATGTGTCGGCGTTGATGTGAGTGATTGGGTATCTGCCGTACAAGTGGCGCGATCCGCTGGACGGTAAGAGGCCGCGTGAGCCCCGACCAAGGCAGCCCGCGACTGCCTGCTGTAATCGTACCCACAGTTGGTGTAATGTACAGTGAGCTACTTCCCGAGCAGTCTGGCCCTTGCGCATCAAGGCAGGGCCGGAATGCTAGGCTGAACCCGGACTTCGATTTGACCCAGTGCCCAAACGTGCTGAGCAATGTCAGTTATGGAACTAGGGTAACCACGCCCGAGTGCGTGTGCGTTGCGCCTACACCTGCCTACACAGTCGCGGATTGGCTCGGTCCGGGCTCACACGGCCCTTTAGCATCCAGCAAATGCGCCGTGCCAAGGCTGCGACACCAGCGGTGTGAACATGGCAAACAATGACAGGGCAGGTGCAGGTGCAGCCCCACATACGACGGGCCGGGCGCGGGGATCAGCCGAAGGTGCGCGGGTGACCATATATTGCTATGGTCGCCGCTGCCCCCACGCCTCATCTAAGATGATGTAAGAGACCACGCCTGCAGAGCAGGACTGGCAGCGAACAACACAGAACGTACGGTGTAGTGCATTAAATGCGCAAGGCAGGGAAACAGTCGTCGATGGCAGGAAGAAAATATGAAGAATGTATATGCCATGTGTCCTTTTGGGAATGCGGGCTCACGACAGGCGACTTTAGGCGTAAGGCCCAGTGCAGAGCCCTGACGGTAAGCTGAAATAGCATCGTCCATAACTAGAATGACATAGTGAATCCTCCAACCAAGCTGTTTCATAGTAAGAACTTAGGAACTTGCTTGCCAATTTGCAACGTTTTACATCATACATTCATACTCCACGTGACACGTTATGCGAGCTTTCAGCCATCGTTTACTATCTGGTGGTGTATAGCAAACGTTTATTATACGAGGCAACCGAATAAGAAGCAACGTTGTGCGCACAGCATTCACTCCAGGGGCTATCGGCCTGCTTTCGAGTTTTCACCAAGCTCCACATAACGAACCCAGGTCGATAGAGGTGTCACCAGGGACGCTTGCCACCGCGTGTGGCACACCAAGGCACCATGGCGACAACGGAGCTCGTTGCGGCGTACGACATCCTGGGCATCCGGGCAAGCGCCAGCAGGGCAGAGGTAGGCAGCGGAAGAGACTGGTGGTTGCCTTTAGTGGATGCTGGCAGCAAGGCCCGTTGCAGCGGGTACAGGACTGGTTCCTGGGAACGGCAGACCACTGGGAGGCGGCTCTTACACGGCAACATCGCTGTACGTGCCTCTACAAGCGCCGGCAAGCTCAGCTGCCTAGCAGCCGTTGAGCAGCGTATGCGCGGTTGGCAGTGCACCTGGGCGGTGTTGCCAGGGCCACTACGACACATGTCGGGCAGCACCGCCCGCCCGAACATGCGCCGTACATCGACCGGGCCCACGCTCGCTCCTGCCGGAGGCACAACTGGGCCAGTTGCGCCAACCTTACCATTCGTATGCGACCGTTACATGTTAGACAACCGGTGTGCTCCCTGGCTCACGTCAGCTGGCCAGCGACAGTCAGCTGGCTGGCTACGGGGCGTGCAGTACGGCACGGGTTGGCCGTTGGGGCGTGTTTCACGACAGTTTTGATTATGCAGGACTGCCGTGACTTGGGAGGCCCCATGATCCCACATCTAACACACCAGCTGTGAGCGAGGTGTGCCTGTCGCTTGTCCTCATCGGGTCCACACCGCGGTTCCCCCAAGTCAGATTTGCCTCCCACTCCGCCCATTGGCACCCGCCCGTCCCCTCCCTGGCGCACTTGCCTGATATGTTCCATCCACGCAGGTGAAGGAGGCGTTCGTGCGGCTGTGTCAGCGGTGCCATCCGGACAAAGTGCCGCTGTCGCAGCGGGCGGGGGCCGAGGTGGGTGGTTGGGTGGGTTGGCGGATGGGCTTGCCAGTTTGGCGGGTGGCTGGTGGGTTGGCGCCATGTGCGCTGCCACGTGCTTTGCCTTGCGGACCACCTAATCAAGCGTCAGGTCGTAGCACGGCTTGCCTGGGTTGTCCTCGACTGCCCTGGACTGCTCCCAGCTGCCCTCAACTCCCTCAACTGCCCTGGACTGCCCTGGACTGCCCTGGACTGCCCTGGACTGCCCTGGACTGCCCTGGACTGCCCTGGACTGCCCTGGACTGCCCTGGACTGCCCTGGACTGCCCTGGACTGCCCTGGACTGTCCTCAACTTCGCTGGGCTGCCCTCGGCTGTCCCCAGGTCCGTTTCCGTGAGATCAAGGAGGCGTACGACATGATCCTTAGAGGTGAGCCCAGGCGCCACCAGCCCAGGCGCCACCGGTAGTTCCGGCTGAGGTGAAGGGCTCATGGGTGGGAGAACGCTGCAACGGGGTTGTCGGGGCCGGGGGGGGGATGTGGGTGGGGCGGGATGTGGGTGGGGCGGGCCCTCGGGCTGCCGTCAATACGGACCACCACGACCTGAGGAGACACCGCGGCCACACATCTCGGCTGGGGCAGGGCGCACTCACCCCTGGTGCAAGGACGAACCACCTGCCCACCTCGCTGCAACCCGTGCTTGCGCCCGCCTATCTGCCCTGTCCTGCCCAGCCGCCCAACTGCCTGCCCACCTCCCGCCCACCCCTGCCGCCCCAGGCCAAGCTGGCTACAACGTGCCTCCCCCCGGCTCCCGACCAAACCCCAAGTAAGCTGAGCAGGTGGATCCAAGTGGATCCAGGTGGATCCAGCAGGATCCAGGTGGATTTAGGTGGAATCAGGCGCAGTGAGGGGCTGGTGCAACGGGCGGGGAGGTGCTAGTGTTGTGAAGGGGCCTGCCCAGTCCACAATCCCGGCAGGACATCATGTGTTGGGCATGCCTCGGCAGGCGGTTATTGCAGAATCGCAGGACAGCGCGTCGCTTTTTTGGACCATGAAGCACAGGAGCAGCCGGCCGGCGTATCATGTGCGGGTGGTGTCAACCACATTGCTTGCGGGCGCCGGGCGCCGTTTTGTGTGGGTTTCGGAGCATGTTGGCGGTCCGCGTGTTGTCGTACTGGAGACAGCGTTGTCATCATACTGGAGGCATCGTTGCAAGGGCCCCTGGGAGGTCCCTCTTGTCGCCTGGCACGTCTGGTCGCTGCGTGCCACGTTGTTGCGTCACTGCTTGCGGGGCGGTCGGCTGCTTGCAGGTACGCTCGCGCCTACTACCGGGCACATGGCATGGGCATGGACTTCGGTGAGCGCGGCCCCGTACGCTGCGGCGGGCCGTTCGGCGGATTCGCGACCGAGTGGGATTTCTACCGGGCCATGTTCAGGTGCGGGTGCGGGCCATGTTCAGGTGCGGGTGCGGGCCATGTTCAGGTGCGGGTGCGGGCCATGTTCAGGTGCGGGTGTGGTGGGCGTCAGCTGGTTAGTTGAGAGTGGTGTTGTGGCGGAAATTGCTTAGCTCGTTAGGGTTTTGGGGACGTGTCGTCGGTGGGTGGTGGGGCTGGGGGTCCTCAGGTAGCGTGACCGGTGGGGTCGAACCCGGGTCCGCGGCTGCTTGGATGTTTTGGTTGAGCGGCAGTGCCCGGGTGGCCGGGTTACACCCTTGTTGTGTATAGGAAACTAGGATCGACGGTGTTGTGTGTGGGAAAGTAGGATCGGCGCCAGCTGCACGCCGTCGTCCGTTGACCCGCCCGGCCCCCACCCTGCGCGCCCACGTTCAGGACCACTCGTAACAACCCCTTCGTGCTCATCGCCACGGGGCTGCTGGCCATCCCCGCGATCAGCATCATGGTGTCGGTGGCCAACGGGTGAGCGGCGAGAAGGCGTCAGCTGGGGGGTGACTAGTGGGGGTGACTAGTGGGGGTGACTAGTGGGGGTGACTAGTGCGGGTGACTAGTGGGGGTGACTAGTGCGGGTGACTAGTGGGGGTGACTAGTGCGGGTGACCGTCGCCCTCTGCGGCTGCAAGTCAGGAGTCCACTTGGTGTGCCCACCTCGCGACCCCGCACTGCTCGCATGACCCTACTGCGGCCATGCGACCCTGCCGCCGCCGTTGTCGAGGATGCACTCCCAGCCCCCCAACCCAAAGGCTCCCTCTTGGTCACCCCCTGACGCCCCTCTGCCTCGTCTCCCATCATCGCACTTTCCACCGCCCGGGCTCTGCTGGTATGTCGCCTGGTGGCTGCTGGTCTGTCGCTCTGCTGGTCTGTCTGGTCTGTCCGGGCTCTGCTGATCTATCGCTCTGTCGCCTGGTGGCTGCAGCGACACCGCCTGGATCCGCCAGTTCCGGGACCAGGGGTTGCACATCTTCGGGGACGAGAGCCTCCGGGCCAATGGGCGGGACGCGGTGGGCATCAACCCCTTCGCCATCAGGAGTCTGGAGGTGGGCTGGGAGCTGGCAGGGGGGCCGCAGCGAAAGGGAGTTGGCCGGGGACCCGCATTGAAAGGGAGTGGGGCAAGAGTGAGGGTAAGGCCAGGGGTGCAGATGCAGCTGGCGCAGAAAGGAGCAGAGGCGGGGATTGCTGGGTAGCCGGCTGGTGCAGGTGGTGGCGGGGAATTGCGGATCGGGGTTGGTGGTTGGTGTGCGGTGGTCAGGGGGAAGGCGATCACGAAAGGGCTTCGGAGCGCGCAACCGTGATGCCCCCCGCCCGGTCGCGGAGCCCGCCCGCGCGTCTAGTCCGGCCCCATCTTGCCGAAAGAGTTTTAACCCACCCGCCGTACGCCCTGCAGGACATGCAAGATTCGTACATCTTCAAGAACGAGAAGTACGCTCACCTGCGCAAGTAGGTGACCGCCTCGGGGCGGGGGGTTAAAGGATGGGGCGGGGGATGAGCGGTGTGTTTTAGACAATACGTCGGCTGAGCGGCAGGGGAGGCTGAGTGGCAGGGAGGCTGAGCGGCAGGGGAGGCTGAGCGGCAGGGAGGCTGAGCGGCAGGGGGGGTGAGCGGCAGGGGGGCTGAGCGGCAGGGGGGGCTGAGCGGCAGGGGGGGCTGAGTAGACAGTGAGGGCCGGGGAACAGGACTCTGAAGGGCAGGGGGGGATGAGGCCATAGGTACATGGCTAGGGACATAGGGACGAGCTGCATAGAGCTAATGGCACAGCTGGTTCCGCGGTCTATTCTGGAGGTAGTAGCACACTGCCCCGCAACTGTCGTCCCCTTGCCTCACCTGCCATTGCCTGATCAGGCCCATGACGGCCGCTACGGGGGGCGCTTCCGCAGCCAGGCCCGAGGCGGGGAGCGGCGGCGACAGCAGCGGTGCACCGGCGCCAGCATAGGGCCCTTCCTGCATAGGAGCACCTCTAGGGGGGAGACCGTTTGCGACCGCTTGGACCGCTGGGTGGAGGCTGCGGCGGGCACGTGGGCTTAGGGCTCGTAGGGTCTTTGCGTGCGTTGAGGGGCGTAGTAGGTGGACGTTAGGATTGCTGGGTTGGCACAGGCGGCTCGACCGGGTGCTAGGTGGCTCGTCCGGGCGCTAGGTGTCTCGACCGGGCGCTAGGTGGCTCGACCGGGTGGTAATTGGGATTTGGTGGGTGTGCATGTGAGGCAGGATCGGCTTGCGACTTGCCGCATCACATCTTGCCGGGTCGAAGCAGCTCAGGGTGCGGGCCGCACGGCGACCTAGGTATCCCCGGTCCTGTCTGCTTCCGGCTGGGCAAACCACTGGCTGGCTGGGACTACACCGATACGGACACTGGCAGTAGGGCCGGCGCATGTTCTCGCGGTGGTGCATTCCTATTCCGCGGTGATGGGTCCTGCGCTCAGCCTCCGTGCGGATGGGAGCAGATGCAGGCGTCAGGTCCGTGTCCGGGTGGTGGTAGCGCACCCGGCAGGCTACTGGTGTTTGGTGGGGGCACGGTTGGAAGTCACCTCAGCAGCCTTCCAGCAGGCGCATTGCTGTTGGCGGGCTAGCGTCCTTGTGTTTAGCTGCTACTGACGGGAGCTCCTTGTAATTGAAGGGCCTCTGCGCTCTATTACTTCCATGTGTAACCATATGGTCAGTGGTATACCGTGCCTCTTGCCTGGCGCAAGGACTTACCGTAAAACCACGACGCCGCAGTGTCTTACGTTTCTAGTAAAGGCAGCGTTAGACCTCCTTCGGTACCTGTCCATACAACAGCTTAGTTCGCAAGCCAGCCAACCTACAGACGCAATGCCCAACAATGGCTAAGCTATTTGCAACCTTCTCATAGTTGAGCGTCTACCGACAGTATCCGAAGCCCTTGCCTGGAGCAGGCTGGCGCCCCCACTGCCCTTCGGCCCTCCAACCAAGCTACCATGCATTGTACATGCACACAGTCGGTAGAAGGTGTTTCCGGAATGGAGGTGTTGGGAGCGGAAATGCTGTGCTGGAATCGGACTCGAGCAGGAGCCAGACAGCGAGGTAGGGACAAAATGTGAGGCCCATTATTACATGCATATTGGTGGGTGGGAACATATGTTGCGACGAAGCTACCCAACCAAGCGGGTCGAACACCGCCGGGTGGCTTAAATTAAACACGCACGCGGAAACGTAAGAGAACACATTCATCCGGAGGTGCGTTGTTCACTCACCAGAGCAGCAGGCTGCCTAATGCCATATGCAGCTAGTCGCGCCCCGCACCACATCGACCTACAGTGCTATGATACTACTGCAACGAGCCGTATCAGTCATTCCCAGCGACGTCGCTGTGCACGCCTACGCAGCCCAGTCTCCGTACAGCCAAGGAAAGACGATTGACGGTGCAGGTGTGGATGACGTACGCGCACAGGGCGGCTACATAAACTCTGCTGTGCTACAATCAATAAATCCTTTAATCACAAACGAACAGATGACGATCAGGAACCTACATGGAACCGGGCTTCGGAAGCAATCAATCAGCCGATCCACACACGTGCGTTCCACTCGCACCATTTTAACTCACCGCAGGATCGGCGGCAGCCGCGAATTGCGTTGGGCACGCACTTGAGGCGCGTGATCTCACAACGCTAGAAATAATAACCGAACGAACCGCACACGCAAACGCACGCGCGGCCCACGGTTGATCTGCACTGGCGAGGTGGCGGCCAAGGCAATGACCACCGACCCCTTGTGTGGCTTAGGTACTGGAACGGCGCCTTCTCCAGGTCCGGACCCAGGCCTTAACGCAAGACAACCCCGCTTAGGGCTTTCGTTATTTTATCAGTATCTGATGATGCTGGCTCGGGTTAGGCGCTCGGTGTAAGCTGGACAGACAGCAGGTAGATGGGTCGGGTCCGACGTCGCCAGCATGACTGCATGTTGGGTCGGCTAGCGGGGATCTGCTGCAGCTACTGCTTGGTCCAGCCAGCTACTACCGTCGCCAGTTGAGCAGGGCATTAGATACGGTCCAGCTTGAAGACCTGGTTGGGAGCCGGGACGTCCTCGCCCTCTGGTCCAGGCTTGCTCACGCAGTCCATGGTCTCAATGGGAGTCTTGGCAATGCTAAACAGGCTCTTGACGGACACGCACTTGGTGCGCATGCCCTCCAGCTTGATAAGCCGCCAGCTGTGAAAGGGTCAAAGAGGGAGCCGACAGTCCGTCAGCAGCAGATAATTGCAACAGGGTGGTCGTCGAAAAAGACATCCAAGGCCAGCTTTCTCAGGAACCCAAAGCAACGCAAGCTCCTGGATTGGATCACATAATCAGCAGAACCACGTTCCTAACACGCTGTCACTTCCACGTAGCAGTCACACACCAATGCCAATGTGCCCGATGGTTCTACCTCTTGGTCTGGAACCCACTGTAACCGTTACAACCAATTTACCGTTACAACAACAACAACCAACGCATCTGCGCCGCGGTGGACTCACCCCTCGACAGTGATGGGGATGTAGAACAACTGCGAGATGGACGTGTTGTCGCACTCGATCATGGACACCGAGGCGTCGTTGGACAGAAGGCCTCCAATGAACCAGCACATGGTCCTGTTGAGGCTCTTGATGCGGTACAGGTCTGATCCTGCGCGGCACGCAAATCGAGGTATGGGTGTTAAGTTTGGACGTCCCTGATACGAAAATCAGCAAGTGCCCCAAAAAGCTCCAATCTTCAGCAAGTGCCGCGGAAAGCTCAATGCAGCGAATACGCAACTGGCTTTACGCCATTTGCCAATTTTCAACTTTTTCACGGTTTCAAACGCGAACAGCACAAGTTCCAGTTCGCTGCACGCTAGGCTGACCTGGCTCGCCCGCCTCCTCCACGATGAACTTCTGGGACTTGGTGCCGTCAACGCAGTTCTGCTGCATCAGGTCGACGCCGCGGACCGGGGTGCCGCCAGGAATGTGCACGCACTTCTCCAGGGCCGCCGTGTGAATGACAACTGCGCGGAATGATGGCAAGGCAAGGGGCGCGGGTTGTTGGGTCAAATGATGAACCGTGCGAGCGAGTCCGGTGAACATCGCATCTGTGCACGCATATGCGTTGCCGAGCGGTGCACAGCACAAGCAGGCTGCTGCCAAAAGTGGGGCACTGTTGGACGCAGGAAAGGGCAGGCTGCCGGGGGGCGATCAGGCTCTCGGCGCACATGTTTCACTTACCGGTGGAGCCAGACACGATGCTGGTGGGGTGAACGAAGTCGCCAATCTCAACCATTTGCCCCGGCTGGGTGTGGTTGCAGGAAATCATCTCCATCAGAGCACCGCTAGCGGTGCTCCCGTTGGCGACGCCCAGGCAAAGGCCGGGGGCACCGCGGGCGTTGAGTACGAACCTGCGCGCCACGTGTACGGGCAGAACACGGTTAGGCGGCGGTAGATAAAAACGATGACAATGAGGCATGGCGGCGCAAAGCAAGCGAACTAGCATTGGAGCAACGAACACGCCGTGTCCATTCCTAAGGGACATTGGCAGCCCACGATCTGGCATGGCACGGTCGATCGCCATCCTTGGCACTCCGTAAAATCCCAGACGTACCCGCTGGTGAAGGGCACGGGGGACACCAGCCAGTCCTGGCCCGCGTCGTCGCTCTTGCAGTCGTTGATGATGACGGGCGTGCCGGAGGTCGACTGTCCGTTGTCCAGCGACCAGCACTTGGCCGGGCTGGTCGTGGTGGTGACGCGGTAGTACCATTCGCCGGCAGGCGAGGGCATCATCTTGAACTTCTGCGACTTGCTGGCAGGGTCGCACTTCCTCTGCTGCAGCTGGATACCGTTGTTGGACGCGCCACCGGGCAGGTGCATGCACATGTCGGTGTTGGTCTGGACGGAGACCACCTGGCCAGCTGCGCAGCGGGAGGTGGGGCCAAGCAAAGCTGTGTAAGGATAAATTGCTACTGGCAAAACCAAAAAGACCACATAACAGCTGTATAGCACCCCTGATGTGGCTCCTCAATAACAGCTAGATAGCATCCCCTTTATTGAGGAGCCGCTGCTACCGGTAATCGGCATGTGGCTATGTTGCTGTTGCTTCCTAGCCCATCGGACGCCGTCGCGGCCGCTCCGCGCGCTTCCCCCATGTGAATTCACTACGCCAGTGCTAATTGTGTGAGCTGTGCATGAATCACGCGCGGTGCTGTGCTTACGTGGCGGCGGCGGCGGCGGCGGGCGCGGCGGGCGAGGGGGGCTCGGCGGGACAGCGCGCGCGGGTGCGGTGGGCCTCCGCGGCGGCCGGGGGGGAGGCAGGTCCAGGATGGTGGAAATCATCCCCGGGAGCTCGACACCCTCTGCATTGGGATCAATGGGATGGGCAGCACGTTGGTAACTGTGGCAGTTCAGAGGGACGAGTTGCTACGGACAGACGACACAGAAAGCGTGCACCGATACAAACGTACCTAGCTGCGGAATGATCAGCTCCGGAGGCACAGCCGACTCCTGGCAATCCACCAGCGTCAGGGCAGCGCCGGTTTCGGTGGCCACCACACACTTGTTGCGGGCGTGCAGGGGCCGCAGGAAGAACCTGCGTTGGGACCAACGATTTGCAGAGCGTGTGATACGATGTCGGTATGTCGAGCTCAGCGAACGGGAAAAACGGGCGACAACTCGGTCCTGAGCGGCCTGCTGTTCGCTTCGGATGTACAAACTAGCAGTGCGACCAGTAACTCGCGCAACGCACCCGTTGGTCGAGTACGGCGACGAGCTGATGATGAAGTCCTGGCTCTCGTCGGTGCTGAGGCACTTCCAGAGGCCAGTAACGTTCCAGTGCTGACCACCCTTGTAGGGAACAACGCCTCCATCCGGGTCCGAGCTGTCAAAGTCCTCGCTCGGGGGCGGGGCGTCCCAGTTCACACTCTCCGACTCGTCCCTGTTATCACCGAACGCTGTCCAGCAGTAGGTCGAGTCCAGGACGCTCTCGATGCGAACGGTGAACTCGCCTGCGCGCGGATAGGGTAGAACTTGGGTTTAACCTATGGACCCAAGCTCTCCCTAGACTGGGAATTGTCCGCAGGGGCTCGGCTGCCGTCCCACTCAGCAGTGTGACGGCCATGTCGCAACTTTGCAACTTTGCAACTTTGCCGCGCGCCGGACCATCAACTAGCTGGCCAGCGTACGGACACACCCAGCCAGCACAGCTTCATTCATCCACCCACCCATAAGCTGCTCGTTGCCGGTAAACTTGACGGCGAAGTTCTGGGCCAGCGAGGTCTCGTTGCAGCCCTGAGACTCCAGGAAGATGCCGCTGTTCAGGAACCCTCCCTGGATGTCCACGCAAGTGGACGCGTCCACGCTGGTGTAGATGCCCATCGAGGACTGGGCCGCTGCAGTGATGAACAAAGGAAGACAGTCAAACACAAGAGCCCAAATACGGCGCAAAACGCAATAACGGGAGGGAGGCAAGCACCATACGCCCTAGCTAGCTAGCCAGCTCCAATCCTCAAAGCACAGCGCGCCGCACTGCTCCCCGCCTGCTTGCCTTGCGGTGGTGGCGTGGGAGGCGGCGACTCAGCTGGAGGAGCAGGAGAAGGAGGGCTCTTAGGGGGAGGCGATGGGGGCTTGGGCGATTTGGGCGGCTTCGGCGGCTGCTTCGACTTGGGAGGAGGTGACGGAGGCTTCGTCTTGGGGGGGGGCTTGGAGCCAGGGGGCAGCTTGGACTTAGGGGGCGATGGCGAGCGCTTGGGAGGAGGCGGGGGGGCTGCGGAGGAAGGAAATGAGGGACGCGTTCGTAAGTCAGGAAACAACGACGACCTGCAAGTATTTTCCACCGTGTACGGTACCTAACGGAGACGAGGCTCCTAGCCGACGCCAAGGGCTAGCGTCGAGAGCCAATGCAACATGTCAATGAAGCTGTCATTGCAAAGGGTCAGTGTTGCCGCCAATGTAGGCCAATGTGGGCTGTGTGTTTATCTAGTATTTATATTATCAACACAGCGTGGAGAAGTCATCATGGCACGCGAGGTGCAACATAGCCACTACCTTCGGCATCCCCTGCTAATACTGGCAACAACTACCTCTTTTTGCACCATGACGAGGTCAGCCCAGCTGGTTTGCTGCTAATGCACCGTCTATCAGGCTATAACCCTGACCTGAGCACTAAGGCTGCGCTTACCAAAGGCAGCCTTGCAGGATGAAACCGACGCGGACGACGATTCCTTGCAGTCCTTCGAGGACAGCAGCGTTCCGCGGCGGCCGGTACCACTCACACAGGCCCAATCAAGCAGGCCGTCTCCATCGCAGTCCACGTTAAAGGCAACTGCACCTTCTTCCGAACACCAGTCGCTGGGCTTATCGCAAGCGCCTGCGGAATTCAAGGAGGTAGGTAGGTAGGTAGGAAGAGGGGGGGAGGGTATGCGGGTTAGGTAGGAACTAGGTAGCGTGTTGTTGGACGGATCACCGATATGGCCGTGTGCAGCTTGCATGCGCATTTTTGGTAGATTCCTATTCTGCACTGAACTCGCAGATTTAATATATCTTTATAATTAGCATGCTGTTGAGTTGCAAATCGCACACTACCCGCAGCCAATCGCGCCCCGCGTATTTCCCACAAAGCAGCTCGGGGATAAGCAAGCAAGTAAAACGAAACAATCCCTTTTAGGTGCGACCACTGAAAATACCGAAGGCCTGGCCAACTCAGAGCGCAAGTCGAAGCTCTAACGGGCGGTCACACACACAAACTCACTTGACGCAGCGAAGGCGGATTGAAGCAAGCATGCTGCCAATATGGCCAGCACCATCGGGCTGCGCATCATCTTAGACGGTTTCATTGGGGGAACTGTCGTTGCTCTTTACAGCGAAGGAACCCGATGGAGTAAGTTCACTGATGATGGCTTACTGTTAGAACGCGCTCTCTTATATCAATCACTCTCTGACGGGCGCTCGGGTGCTATGAAGCTGCTACCCGGGCCGCCGGACCGATAGTGAAGGTGCCAGTAGCTACTAAGCCGCAGCATAGCACGTGGCGGGCGGCGATCGTGGTGCGACCTGCCGCAATCGTTATGCACAGCTGTGTAAAGGTAACGATCTTATTTCATTGCATTCGTGTGAGGGTCATGCTGGAATGCCAGCTATCAATGTACTTCACGGCTCCGTACCAATAAACAACGCCTTTTCTTCAGGCATAGGCGCTGGTGTATCAACAGACAACATGCAAAGTTTTACGTTTCTAATCAAATTAAATTTTCGCTGGATTGTTTACATATTTGGCTCGTCCTTTGGTTACAATTGTGTAATAATCGGCTCCTATCAGCATTGTGTAGCCGCAACGTTAATCCAAGATTCACAATTTCACACTGTGATGGTGCTTGCTTTTGGTTTCGGTTTGGCAATCAGCCGGCTTGGCAGCGGACGGCGCAGCAAGGCCATTTTCGACCGAGATCCATGCCCATTTTAATATCTAGTCCCAAAAGCGTATACGTAGTCACCGATGCCATGTGTGGATGGCCCTGCCCGTCATAGCGTAGCCCTATGTAACATACTGCAGTACGCTGTACGCTGCAATTGTTTTCGATTAGGCTGAAAAGGAGATTCGATATGTAAGCGTCACAAGAAATAGCTCGCGCAGGAGAGCCACGATATTTGGTGTCGGCGTCAGTGTCGGTGTCCGACCCGCTCCCCGGCGAGTGCAGGTGGGCGCAGGGCCGGCGCAGGGCGGCTGATTTTGTAGCGACGTGTCTTCACATCTCACGCTACATTTTGAAGGCACCTATTATACTATCTGCGCACATATCGTACAGGTATCCATTGATCTCAATAATCTTAGTGCTAGTTCGCACTAGTCACTATCCTTTGCAACGTCGCAGTCTTGAATGATTATGTTATATGTAGCAAAACTATTGAAAATAGCAATACGTTCAGAGGCTAGTCGCGGCGGTACCAGCTGGCCGTTGGCAAACATACAAGGGGAACGCGAAACGGTGTTAAGGCTGCAACATAATATAATGAATCATGTTTGACCTCTGTGATGTGATAACGACGCACAAGCTATGACTGCGAAAGCACAACCTTGAGGTTCCGATGGCTGGGCCAGACCGCTACAAAGCTCACAGGCACGAATACCTCGGCGAGTAGGGACAGAGAGCAAAGAGCCGACAGAAGAAAAGAAGGGGCGAGCACAGACTGACAGCAAGGCCCAAACCACCAACAGGCACCAACTGACGAAATGCAAAGCATCGATGCGCAGGGCCGACAGAGCACACGTAACAGATGATGAGATGTTGCAGTATCCTCAAGCTTGGGCGAACCCAGGACAAGAAAGGCCCATGCCGGGCCTCACCATACTGCACCATACGACAGGGGCTGAACCCAGCAGACGCCCCCCGGAGCACAGGAAAGCCTCGAAGGGCACAAAGACGCCACCCTGCCTAAACAGCAGCCAGACGCAACAGCAGATAGTGCCTGACGAGCGAATATTGCACCACCGGATTCCAGCAGTCCACTTTTACACAGCCCTGCATGAAAAATTCACTTAAAGCATGGGCGACGGAGGGCGAATGAACCTCACCATCAAAATACAGCAGCCCAAAGCATGTCAAGCCTGCCCACAGGATAAGCGGAAGCCGCCTGCATGGGCCCAGCTTCATCCGATAACAACATGGACCACTCAAGCAGGCTCAAGCCATAGCCGGGCAGCCCCACATGCCGGCACTTTATTCGGAGGCACGCCCACGGCCTAAGCCCAAGAATCCACACTCATCACTATCGTCTGGAGCCCACTGTAACGATTTCAACAACTATCGTCCCTGTGACAGCCAGCCACAATATGATTTTGCCGATTGCTCCTTACTTCGCATCCAGGGCCACAAGTTCAACCACACTGCCCCCATTGAACGAACCCGCTGGGATACACAGGCTCCTGCAATCAATCCGCCATTGCTCGCTCGATGAAACGGTGGATCCCGTGAATACAGTGGATATGGTGCACTGGGTCCTTACATAGGCGGCGGACAGGCGGCTAGCCAGCTGGTGATTCAGTTAAGTCATGTCTTCTAGAGGGTTGCGTCCTGGTCTATAAAAGGAAACACAAGTTTGCGGCATCGCTCCCGCGATGGTGGGCTATTAACGAGCGGACGTGTAGCAGTCGGTCCCGCTGCAGCACCTGCTGAGATCAGACCCCGTGCGGAACTGGCTGGTGTGACAATCTTGGTCTGGAACCCACTGTAACATGTAATACTGCGACCTACCACCATCACTCGGATGGGTGACACGCCACGCACAAAGGCGTTTTTTGCAATTCGCACGCCATGGCACAGTATCGGTGTGTTCCTGCGCATTGCTTGGGCGGCTTTGCTGGGTTGCACATACATATGAGCACACCACTCCTTCGTGAGTTCTCAGTGTAAGCGATGCTCCCGTCTACACATAGGAGCACATTATCAGAAGAAGGCACGTCGGTGGACGGTTACATACGGATTGCTCATTACCTGGCTAAGCACGTAACCGTAGCTACAAAGGCCGGCTACGGCCGGCTAGTCAAGCTGTCAAGCCTAGCTAACCAACCCCTGACGGACCCACCGACTTCCCATAGAGAGAGGACGCATTTAATAATCCTGACCGACATCTTACATACGCGCACTGCTCCCAGCACGCATGTGTGCTTCTCCCATCACGCACCACCATTCACACTCGGGCAGCGCTGGTAGGGACTGGTACGGAAGACGGCCTGGGAACGACGAAAGCACCTCTTTGGCTATCAACTGCTGAGAAGCAAAAGGAAAGAATCGCTTTCATTCTAAACGCCAGAGTGATTAATGAGATACCTTCATCGGTAGCAAAATACTATGCAGCGTGCCAACCCGGCCGTGGACTAATACCGCCGAATGAACGAAATGCATGGCTGGGTTGATGTATCACACCACGAAGCTATGCGCAACCATTCCGCGCTAACAATTGCGGTATGCCTAGGAATAAGGCACACGTTTTCTATCCCTTGGCCGCGCGACAACACCAGCAACAGGAAGGTACGGCAAGAGCTGCCGCCCGCCGTCTGGCACCTTCATTTCACGCACTCAATATCAGGACACACACGCAGCAGCTCATTGCACTGCTGCTGCACGCTACAATCAATCAATACCATACCCAATCGACAATCAGAGGTGGACGAACGAGTTCACAAACACATTTTCGCCTACTCCTATTAGGCTTGACATACGAATGGCGCATGCACACTTAGGATCTATGCGATGAGGCTACAACCCCAAGACGCGAGGTACCTCGCCCCCTACCGTCCCCATCCGCGCCGTCCGTCACATCCAGACAACACATCGGGTTACTCATGCGCGCCGCTGCGAATGAATTTGCAACCAAGCAGCTGGTGGCTGGGTGCACAAAAGTGGCTGATGGCCGGATTTCCGCACGGATTCCATCCAAGCACACACGGACTCACGGCCGCCGTGCATAGTGCAGCCATTTTCGGCCCCTTATCGGTAGCCCCTTCGAGGTTTAGGCCAGCTACACAGGTGAAGAAGGTAGCCTGTATGGCGGAGCGAGGAAGTCCGGATGGAACGGTGAGGCGATACACAAACCAGACGAGTAGGATTGTGCTATGTACGCTAGGTTTGATTACTTACGACGATGCGCGCGCGTGTGTTCTGTCCGGCTCGCTTCACATACAACCCATGCAACGTACGCAGCAATAAACCCAAAACTGCATACATGTACTTAAGGCCTGAGTCCAAAACAAGGAGTAATGTGCGTATCTTCGCACCGCAACTAACCTGGGTACAGGACGAAGAAGAGTTAGATTCGAATCATCTTGAATACTTGGTTCGGCAGCGGAACGTCTTCGCCATCAGGTCCAGGCTTGCTCACGCAGTCCCACGTCTCCAAGGGTGTCTTGGACGCGCTGAACAAGGACTTCACCGACACGCACTTGTTGGGCATGCTCCGCAGCTTGATGAGCCGCCACCTGTGCCAGCGCAGCAGGCAAGCCCCAGAGGGAGCCAGGCGGCAGCACCCCGCCGTCAGCCATAGTCCATGGGCACGCACGCAGCATGGAGGTGGCTGAAACGAAACATTGCTGGTTAATTTAACACTGTCAATCCGCCAGGCCATAGCCAACATGGCCAGACATTGCGCTCCCATCATGTTGGGCATCGTTGCAAGTAATGGAGGCGTTCGAAGCGTCAGTTCTCACATGGTGCTGTACGTATGTCGTGTCTCTACGTACGCATGTGCTTACCCCTCAACAGTCAGGGGGATGTGGAATACTTGTGAAGCCGCCGTGTTATCGCACTCGATCATAGACACGGAGCCGTTGCTGGACAGAAGGCCGCCGACGAACCAGCACATGGTCTTGTTTAGGCTCTTGATGCGGTACAAATCTTGCTCTGCGTAGCACCAAAAAACGAATCGATCAACGGAGTAGGCTTGGTTAGTCCGGAAAGGTACGTATGAGATGTACGACAAGCCCGTTGCAAGATATGCGTAAGTGGCCACGATATGTTTGAGAGCATAGTTCGTTCCCTACCTGGCTCGCCAGCCGACTCTACGATGAACTTCTGGGACTTGGTACCGTCGACGCAGGTCTGCTGCATGAGGTCGATGCCATGGACCGGGGTGCCGCCAGGAATGTGGACGCACTTGTCCTGCGCCGCCGTGTGAATGACAACTGCATCGCAAATAAGCCGGAAAGCAAGGGAGGTTGACAATCGATGAATGAGCCAATTGAGGCACAGTATTGAGAGAGCTTACGCCCTGTTACGCCCACAAAAGCGACAGAGCAAATAGAGTACACAATCCAATGGAAACACAGCACGAAAGGCTGTCAGCTAGTATAACTAAGAGGCTTCGGGACACGGCCCGCGGACGCACAAGAGCGCACCTGCAGCACCGGAGACGATGCTTGTAGGATGCACGAAATTGTCGAACCGAAGGGTTTGCCCCCGCTGGGCACTGTTGCACTCGGCGATAGCAAGCAATGCACCACCGGCGGCAACATTGCCCATCACGTCCAAACAAAGGTCGGGCGCGCTTCGGGGTTGGATGACGTACCTGCGCTCGCAACGAACCAATACACATGGGATGGGAACGGCGATACCATCATCAGCATTGCGAAACAACAATAAAGCAATAATCAGGACAGCGCGTATTTTTCCGATGGATAGAACTATTATGGGCAACAGTCACAAGGCATGTCCGACAAGTATAGCCGTTAACATTTAGGGCCGCAATTTGTTGCAATTGGACGTGGAAGATATGTCGACTGCGTGCGAACGTAACTATTCCAACATACCCGCTGGAGCCGAGGACGGGGGCCACCAGCCAGTCCTGGCTTGCATCTCCGTTGATGCAGTTGTAGACGATCATGGGCGTGCCGGCGGTCGTCTGGCTGTTATCCAGTGCCAAACACTTGGTCGGGTTGAGCATAGTGACGATCTTGAAGTACCATTCTCCTGCAACATCCAGGTGAATAAGGACCCATTACGGACGGATACATGTTACTCTGATTGGGTCGTCCTAGAAGGTGCGTCCATGTGCGTCCCCTACTTTGCGGTACGTGTTCGACAAGACATGGGGCTGTTTCGCCCGACTAAATGGTTGGAACCCCAGGCCGCGCGCTAAGTTTACACCGACCAGAAGGTGAAGGCATCATCTTGAACTTCTGGGCCTTCGAGCGAGTATCACACAACTTCTGCTGCAGCTGGATGCCGTTGTTGGCTGAACCGCCAGGGATATGCATGCACATCTTGGCTGCCGAGTTAGTGTGGATGACCACCTCTTGGCCGGCTGAACAAGGAACCAAACGGGCGAAAGCAGCAACGAAGGGCGGGCATGAGCAGGTGGCTTTGATGGACAGCAGTGGCGAACGAGCAGCTAATTAGTTGCACGTACACACTGACAGAAAGGATCCACAAGATCGCTGCTGCTAAACATGTACACGTGAACGTCAAAATGACTCTATAGGCATTTGCCACTAAATGATACCTGGAGGGGGCGGCGGGGGCGGGCGGGGCGGGCTCGGCGGGCTTGGAGGGATAGCCCGTGCTGGGGCTGTGGGCCTCTTAGGCGGGCGGGGCGGTGGCAAGTCCAGAATCATCGAGATCATACCCGGCAGCTCAACGCCCTCTGCAGAAACACGGTTGAGACACGATACATTAATTGGTATATATCATGAACGGCTTGGCTTATGGCGGGAATCGAGATAGGGCTGGTTGACAATGCAAGGGCGAAAGCCGGCGTAGGCCCTTAACAACAGTTCCACACATTACCTCATTTGGGGGTCAATTCCATTACTATCTATGGTAACATATGCACACACATGATACAAAATACGTTACGTACCTAGTTGCGGGAAGATCAACTCCGGAGGCACAGCTGACTCCTGGCAATCCACCAGCGTCAGGGCAGCGCCGGTTTCGGTGGCCACCACACACTTGTTGCGGGCGTGTAGGGGCCGCAGGAAGAACCTGCGTTGCAAAGACGCATGCATTGCGGAGGCGTTGGTTTCCCGCATTCAATGCTTCACTTTGTAATTGTCGGTCATCATAGTGAGGGAGCAGCAAGGTCCACAAAAATCTAACTTATGATTCCACGCTGATGCGTCGCGCACTAACAAGCAAGGAAGGACACTCTTCAGGCATCAATATGCTGGGCTCATGGGAACTGTACGTATTGGAAACAACAGCGGTCGTACGCACCCGTTGGCCGAGTACGGCGACGAGCTGATGATGAAGTCCTGGCTCTCGTCTGCCTCGATGCACTTCCATAGAGAGGCCTCGTTCCAATGGCCAGCGTGCTTCCAGACGTTAGAAACCGCGTCCTCCGAGTTCTCGCCATCCTCATCCTCGGGTTCCGCCGCATCACCAACACCGTCATCTCCGGAAGCCGTCCAGCAAAACCGCGGGTCGAGGGAACTCTCGATGCGTACGAGGAACTCACCTGCGTGCGTGTACGTGCACCGAACCGCGTGGAGTGTTGGGAGTTGGGCCCAGGATGTTTGCTTTGGCAGGAATTTCGAGCGTAAGGGGCTCCCCCCGTTTCGATGCTACCCCATATCCACATACAAGTGCCGCCCCAGCTACCTTTAAGGTCAAATCACTGTGTTGTTACATACCCAATGCATTCAACCTATTTTACTCACCCATGAGAGGTTCGTTTCCTGTAAACTTGACGACAAAGTTCTGGGCCAGAGCCGTTGCGTTGCAAGCCTGAGACTCTAGCAAGATGCCAAAGTTCATGTAACCGCCTTGGATGTCCACGCACGTCGATCCATCAGTGCTGGTGTAGATGGCCAGAGAGGCATCGGCATCTGCTGGCACGAATGAACGCCCCGCGTAAGGAAAGCTCAGGTAGGGGAACGTAAGTGACGAGCGCTATTGCCTGTATGGATGCTGTCATTTGCTGCCCCTCGGTGCACGCACGATATGAACGAATGAATGACTCTCAGGCATTGAAAATGTACAAATCTAACGGGCGTCATGTTCTAGGTACCGCAGCGCATTGAATTCCGGGGTCGCATGCACTTGCCTTGTGGCGGCGGCGGAGGCTGAGGCGATTGGTTCGCTACAACAACTGGCGGGGGCGGGCTAGGAGGGTTGGGAGGGGTAGGAGGGTTGGGAGGGCTGGGAGGATTGGGAGAGCTGGGAGGATTGGGAGGGCTGGGAGAGCTGGGAGGAATGGGAGAGCTGGGAGGGCTGGGAGAGCTGGGAGGGCTCGGAGAACCGGGATAGCTGGGAGGGGTGGGAGAGCTGGGAGGGCTGGGAGAGCTGGGAGGGCTGGGAGAGCTGGGAGGGCTGGGAGAGCTGGGAGGGCTGGGAGAGCTGGGAGGGCTGGGAGAGCTGGGAGGTGCGGGAGAGCTGGGGGGTGCGGGAGAGCTGGGAGGGCTAGGTGGGGCTGGTGACGGGGGCTTCTTCAGCAGCACCTTGGGAGGCTTGGGCGGTAGCGGTCGCCGCGGCGCCAGCGGTGGCCGCGGCGGCCGAGGCTTCGGAGGAGACGGCGGCGGCCTCGGGGGAGTAGTCGGTGGCCGCCGCGGCTTTAGCGCCGGCTTCGGGCTTGGCGATGGCGGCGATGTGGAAGCTACAAACACGTGCACCGAAATGGCGTTAGGTAGAGCAGGCAGCGTGTCAGCAGGAGTCAATTCATGTCCACAAACGCTGGGTTCGGTGGCTGCTGATGCGATGGGTTGCTCAGATGCGAGGCTGTTTGGCAGTAGAGGCCCTGAGCGGAGGGTGCCCTGACCGTCACATATAAACTAGAGCTTACCGAAAGCAGCCTTGCAGGAGAGTACGTTTGCAGGCAAGACTTGAGAGCAGTTTCCAGAGGACAGCACCATTTTCCCGCTGCCCTTGCCGTCGACGCAGGCCCAATCAAGCAGGCCGTCTCCGTCGCAGTCCACATTGTGGGCGACCGCACCTCCTAGCGAGCACCAGTTGCCGGGCTTGTCGCAAGCGGTTGCGCCTGCTGGCACGCAAGAAGCGACGGAATGATAGTAATGCAGATGGCTCCATGTAACGGACACGGCGCGCTACGTTTGGGGTTGTAAGTACAACAGGCTAGTCGTATCGAGTCGTATCTATACGGTGCAATTTATCGAAGGGAATCGTAGCCGGGTCATCTCTGGCAGCGCCAGGAGGCCCATCGCCTTGCATGCTGCAAGCAATCGGTATGACATGCAACGCTATCTTGATCGTTAATGCTCTTCTGGCTGGAAGCACCATGGGGAAAAGTGGACAAAGCGAAAACTCCATGGGTACACGTTTGCTGTCAAGTAATTTGCAAAAGGGCTAATAAGAATAGGTAGGGTCGATCGCATGTACCGTCGCCCTTCCTGCCTGTACTACTATGAACGGATTCATCGAGCGCAGCGCTTACCTTGTGCGACTGACGCGAATTGCAACAAGCTTGCTGCCATCATGACGAGTAACATCTGACCGACTGAGGGCGCAGAGCGCACCCGTGTGGGCAGTTTCATCGCGATACAGCTGCTGATGGACGCTTTCGCTGTTTGTAGACAGGCGGCTACTGATTGTATACAAGAAGTAAGACTCTACGCTCTTATATGCAGTAAGCCTTGACGGGCGCTAAGATGCTCTGAAGCTGCAGTCCAGACTGCAGGACCGATGGTGAAGGTGCCCCCATCTGCCTGGCTGCAGCATACGGCTGGCGGGCGATGGGGCACGACTTTTACAAGCCAGTATTGCCTGCTGCTTCTATTTTTTGCCTTACCTTTGATTACATAATTTCCTCTTCTTGATGCGGCCTATTCGAACGCCGTACTACAGATCATATTAAGCGCATATTATTGCTTGCACAACCGAGATACCGCGCTTCTGAAACTTGCATTTTTAACATCCCATGAAGGTTGGGAGAGGGCTTCCTGACTGGCTCGTCCATGCATAGCTGTTGCTTATAACGGCCACGTTCACCACCGCAAGAGGTTACAACAGATACTACATTCGATTAAATGACAGGTATGCTTCCGACTGATTCGTTCCACTATGTATCGCCGGCGAAGGGCAGTATCAAGGACCGCTCGGTGGATTACCGCGCATCAGGCAACAACGAACCTATATAGAAAAAATAATACAATTGTGTAGCCAGTGTTTGCTAATGCGGTCCTGCTGAATACGCTGCTACATACTTAAACCACACCAACCACAGTCGCTAACCGGCGACTGAAGCCTATCATCGACGCATTAATACGCGAGATAATCTAAGCCGTTCGAAGATTTTGATGCGTTCGGATTGGGCGCCGAAATTGCGAGATGAAAGAGCGGTAACCCCCGCCCGCCGGTTTGTGACCCGCCCCGCGAACCGGGCAAGCCGTTCCATTACAGCAGTGGACTGGGTCCAAAGTTGATGGCACAACAAATAAGCTTCGTAATGCGCATAACATTCAGGAACAACTGAATTTCACCGTTGGCGCGATACGTAGGTTATCCTGACAGACTAGCAACTCGCGACAGAGAGTCATTCGGGTGCTGTGCTGCTGCCCACCAACCAGCACCAACGTTCGACGCTCGGCTGCACGCGGCGCAAATATTCATTTCTTTTTTTATGTTTAAATGCATGTTCATACACGAGTCGTGGCCGAGCGAGCCTTGTTACTGTTGTGACTCTTTGTGTGATCCTGCGGCGGCTGGATGCAATCTGGACTCACTCGACTCTGGGTAACTAGCTTAGGACTCCTCTTTGCTTACACACTGCTAATTATGCTTAACTTGCTTACGCTTTGCTTAACTTGAAAGAGCAGTGCCGCGGGCCTATTGGGCCAACAACACTGTCGTACACGCCAGCACTTAGCACTTAGCGTGTGGGGGCAGACCGCACCCCAACACATCTCAACACTCCCCCGCGGGCTGTCAACACACGCGCACTGCGAATACTGCACGATACTTCTCCAGGCGCTCATAAACAGAGGTCGAGCAATCACACTAGGAAGCCTGCACTGCTACACACGCACAGACACACATCAGATCACGACAAGGCGCTCCCAGCTAGCCTATCGCGTCTGCACGGAAACGGGACAAACAGCCCCTTGATTCACTGTTGCAATCAGTGACGCAAGGAACCAATTGGCACACATGAATGTAGGAGAGCAATCCACGCCCCTCTGCCGCAACAAACCTAGCCTTCAAGCTTCCACACACGGACAACCGTGCCCACCCACTGTCAACCTCTAACAGCACCTGTGCTGCACAGCGCCATCCAAGCCGTACAAACACCATTCACTGCGAATCTCATCAACAGGCGAATCCGAATCACAAGCCCGTTGCCTCAAACAGTCCAAGCCATCTCCACTCTGACAAACTCAGACGTCTGTCACAAAACACCAGGTGAGAGGATCCGCTCTCCCTGCCCCCACACCAAGCCCGCGGAGAACTGCGACCGGGGAGCGACCCTCGCATCGTGTCGGGACTAGACCTCAATTCACCCTCCTTTTGGCCCGCACCGTTCGTGGCACCACAATTCATACGCCAACGCTCACCGAGTTGCTAGGATGCGTGCTAGCCGGTCCGTTTGTGCGACGTGACGGCACGCTTTCTTCCCACGCTTGGGCCACTACTAAGTTACGGCTACTGCCCGCTAAACGCCCGAACACGTTGTTCCTTGCCGGACTCATCTTGCCCTCGGACTCCTCACTGTCTGCCTCCACGCTTTCCAAGCACTCACACACCTGCCAGACACCTTCTGCGCTCAATCAACACAGGATCAAATAGCCTAGCATCAACATACGCTGCAGACATATGTTACGCCCTTAGTCCTCAATCCAGTCCTGACACACACGCGCATGCCCGCGCGTCGAGTCCTGTCCGCAAACCTTACAGACCCGACCTCAACCCTTCTCCTCTCCTGAGCTAGCGCCTTAGCGCACCCCCATTTGCGTACGGCACTCCACGAAGCGTGGAGCTGGTAGCGGCTTGGTGAGCAGGTCCGCCACCATCTTTGCCGTGCTGACGTACTCCACCGACAGCTCCCCCATCGCTACACGCTCCCGCACAAAGTGGTACAGCACGTCAATGTGCTTCGACTGCGCCGAGTGCAGCGGGTTGCGAGCCAGCGACAGCGCCCCCTGGTTGTCACCCAGCAGCACTGTTGCCCCCGCCCCCAACACCCCAAAATCCGTCATTAGCTTCCGCAGCCACAGGCCCTCCCGAGCCGCGGTCGCAGCTGCCATGTACTCCATGTACCTCCACCGTTGATGTAGCCACCGTGGCCTGCAGCCGCGACTGCCAGCTGATCGCCGCTCCATTGAACACGAACACATAGCCCGTGGTGGAGCGGCGAGTGTTCAGGTCACCAGCGTAGTCTGCGTCCACGTAACCACCAGCACCAGCCCACGGCCGCCAAACACCAGGGCAAGGTCAGCGGTCCCCTTTAGGTACCGCAGCACCCTCTTGGCGGCCTTCCAGTGCTGGTTGGTCGGCACCTGCATGTAGCGCGCCAGTGCTCCCACAGCCTGAGCGATGTCAGGGTGAGTGCAGTTAGCCAGATACATTAGGCTCCCTGCGACCGCCCGATACACTGCCGCCAGCTCCTCGCTCAGCGGCTTGCGCTCCTCCTCTTCCGCCGGCGTCAACTTCTTGCCGGCAGGCATCGGCTGGTCGTGCCGCAGCAGCGATGAGCCGGGGGCCATCGGCGTGTCAGCAGGTGCCGACTCCGACATGCCATACAACCCCAGCACCTCCTGCGCATACCTCGCGAGAGCGAGAGCGAGAGCGAGAGCGAGACGTCCCCGCAGCACGGTCGCGTGGTATCCTCATACCCAGGTAGTAGGCAGCCTCCCCCAGGTCTGAGATAGTAAACGCTGTCCGCAGCTCAGCCTTGACAGCGGCAACCCTTTGTAGGGTCGCCGCCGCCACGAGCAGGTCGTCCACATGCATCAGAAGGTAGACCACCCCCTCTGCATCTCGCCGCACGAACAGCCCAGGGTCCACAGTCCTTACAGCGAGCGTCTCAGCTCCAGCTTGATGGCGGCTCCTCCCTCCTCGAAACCTGGCGGCTGATCAGCGTATATTGTTAGGCCGGGTTCAAGTTCGCCGTACAGAAATGCGGTCTTAACGTCCAGCTGGTGCAGCTCCAGGTCTCGGGCCGCCACAATGGCCAGCAGCGCTCGCAGAGACGCCAGCCTCCCAGTGGGGGCGAACGTCTCAGCAAAATCGACGCCAGGTCGCTGCTGGAAGCCCTTGACCACCAGCCGCGCCTTCCAGCGCACGGCTTTCCCCTCAGCGTCCCGCTTGATCTTGAGCACCCACCGCACGCCCAGGGATTTCGCCCCAGGCGGTAGCTTAGTGCGGACGAACACAGACAGTGCGGCCAGTGACTCCAGCTCCTCCTCCATCGCTGCCTTCCACAAGTGCCAGTCCGGGCGCGATAATGCATGCGCATAGGTAGGCTCATCGCCGCCAGCCCACGAGGGGTCAGCGGCAGTCAGTGGGGCAGCGGCAAGGATGACGGTGACGACGTTGACCAGGCTGGCGACTCCGTAGGTAACTGCACTGCAGATCAGGCGGACTGGCGGGCGGCTGACACGAGTCGAGTGCCGCAGCGCGGACGGCTGGTCCGTCAGCGCCACACCGTCTGCTCCGCCACCACCGATGTCCGGCTGCACTGCTTCTCCGGCGCCGGTTCCATGTTCCCCCAGCTGTGCCTCTTCACCCGCTCCGTCCCCTGCTGCAGCTTGCTCCCCCTGCTCAGTCACTACGTCCCCTGCTGCGGCTTGCTGCCCCTGCTCGGCCACTCCATCCCCTTCTTCGGCTTGCTGCCCCAGCGCAGCCACTCCATCCACTCCTCCCCCTGGTGGCAGCCCACCCGGCGCATTCCCCACGATCACCGCCTGCGCCGGTGGGTTGTCACCATCCTCCTCGTCCGAGCTGGTTTCCTCTGCTGGGCAGACTGCCGCTGTCGGCAGCCAAGGCTCCAGCTCACTGAAAACGACGTCCCAGCGAATTAGCAGCTTGTTATCTGCCGTCAACACCCGAAACTTCCCATCTGCTTCCCACCCCACAAAGCGGCACTTTTCCGACACCGCCGCAAACTTGGACGTGCGCGCGTGGTCTGGTATCAGCACGTACGCCGTGCAGCCGAACACATGCAGCCCGGACACGTCTGGGCTGCACGCCCCAGTACTGCACGCCCCAGTAGGAGAAACCCCTGGCCAGGGCTGCCGCTGAGGCATCAGCTGCCGGTGGCGTGAATGTACTGGGAGCGGTGCAGCACTTCAACGCTATCAGTGGCGGTAGTGGTGGTCGGGGGTACAGCCAGGAAGCAGGCGGTGGCGGAAAGGGAGGCCGTGGAGCTGGCAGTGGCTATCAGCGCCCCCTTGGCAAGACTGTTGGCGCTGCGGCCTGAACGACGGCCACCAGGGTCATAACTGCCCCAACCACGCCCTTAAGGAACCCTACCTCAGTTACTGTCGCTTGTACGCCGAAGCAAGCGGCTATCTCTCTGCCACTAAACAGCTAGATTGGCAGCGGCATGAGGCGCCTAAGTACTGGGTCGCTCCGCAGCCACCTAACCGCGTCCGGCTGCCAATCTAGCTGTTTAGTGGCAGAGAGATAGCCGCTTGCTTCGGCGTACAAGCGACAGTAACTGAGGTAGGGTTCCTTAAGGGCGTGGTTGGGGCAGTTACGACCCTGGTGGCCGTCGTTCAGGCCGCAGCGCCAACAGTCTTGCCAAGGGGGGCGCTGATAGCCACTGCCAGCTCCGCGGCCTCCCTTTCCGCCACCGCCTGCTTCCTGGCTGTACCCCCGACCACCACTACCGCCACTGATAGCGTTGAAGTGCTGCACCGCTCCCAGTACATTCACGCCACCGGCAGCTGATGCCTCAGCGGCAGCCCTGGCCAGGGATTTCTCCTCCCTGACCAACTTGGCATGCAAGTCCTCCAGGCTGGTCGGGGTACTGATGTTTTGTAAGGTTGTTACAAGGACCTTGTAGCTGCTCGGCAGTCCCTGCATGACGCGGTGCACCAGCGTGCGGTCCGACACATCCTCATTAGCATTGGCCAAGTCCAAGCGGCACTGCCGTGCCCGGTTTACGAAAGCGTCGATGGACTCGTCAGTCGTCTTCTTTAACTTGACGAACTCCTCATGCAGCTCGTCAACACGCTCCTGGGACCTCGAATGCAGGGCGCGCCACATCTCGAATGCGGTATCGCATTCTTGGAGTGCTGGACCAAATACCTTTGAGGCCTTCTCCCGTATGTCTGCTCGGAGCTTTCTATCCTGTTCGTTGGTAGGCGCCAAGGTCTCAAACCCAACGTCCAGTAGAGGCTTAACGCCGAGATAGTCGGCATAGTTCTCCACCTGGGCCTTCCACTCTGGAAAGTTGTCGCGCCCCCTAAGAATCTCCACTGAGCTCGACTTTACCATTTCGGTGCTTCCAAGAACTACTTGCCGTCGCGATCTTTAAGTGCGACTCAGCGCTCTATAGTATCGAGAATGCAGCACCCTCAGCGTATGCCGGGGCTCATAACCTGTTGTGACTCTTTGTGTGATCCCCCCCCCCCTCCCGGATCACCAGGGCCCCGGAACAGAATCCAGGTAACAAACTACGCCGTGGTCAAGCGCGCGGAACAGGCTAGCTAATGCTTATATCAATAGCTTTTCATAAGCGCAAAGCCGGCATAGTCTGGGAAAAGGTAGCTGTGATTGCCGGACAAAGGTCACACAATTACGCAATGTCAAATGAACGAGAGAAGGAGGTATCGCGCTTGTGAAGTGGTAAAGACAAAGACGGGAACCGTCTTCTTCGTGAAGCAGATGATCGTGTATGTTATGTGTGGTTTAGTATGCGTGGATGGAAGGGCGTGTGGAGGATGGGATCGCGTGCTGTCCGGGCGTTGACGAGTGGCCTTGGATGGTGTACCTGCTGGGTTGTCATTCTTGTGGGGAACCCTCGCCTATGGTTGGGGGGAGCTTCCCTGGGCCGCCAGCGCCGGCCCGGCGGTGTCCCCTTGCCTGCACCACTTCTGGAATTGACCCCTTGCTCGTGCAATGTTCGGTATGCCTGCCGGTCTATCTTCTCGGGGGCGAGCTGTCTTGGGCGCGGCGAGCGAGGTCCCTGTGCCTTTCGGTGCCTTTGTGGGCGTCTGCTCAGGTCTGCTGGTCTTGCTGTGGTCCCCCCGCTTGGGTTAGGCCCGGCTTGCCTATGTTAGTCCCGGCTTGCCTATGTTAGTCTTATGTCCAGGACATGGCCCCCCTTCTTGCTTGGGTAAACCGGGCTTGAGGTCACCTAAACATTTTTTGTTGCGTTGTGAGGTATCTTAGGTCCCAAGCCTGTATCACGCGGTTTTCTCAGCTGACGCTCTCTTTCATCGCCCCCCGCCTGCTACCATACTTTTATAGCCAACCAAATGTGGTACCATGGACATGCTGCTATTCCTCTTGCGTTCTAGGGCACTGTGAGTTGCGCTCGTCCGGCCCACCTGCTCTAAAAAACGCCTGTTAGGGGATGCATTGTTTTGCATCTGCCAGACGGCAATCCCGTCCGTTCGCGGCTGCTGTTTCCCCGACATTTTGCGATCTTTTTGCGCGCAGCTTCCCAGCCCCCGCTGTAAATTTTGTGTACTCGGGACTTTTATTGTGCTCCCGGCCAAGTGGAAATGCGGCCCGTCTCAGCTGTTTCTCCGGCCACGCCTTTTCGGCATCGGCAGTATATTGTACGGCTCGGTGCTCGTATTACACGGTCCGGGCCCTTCTCACATACGATCTCGGCTTTTTTCAAGCAGGGAATGGCATGACGAGCATCCTCCGCGCGGCTTCCCGACGCTCGCTTGTATTTTTGCCTTTTAGGGTTCGCCATTCTGCATTCCGTCATTTG
This sequence comes from Yamagishiella unicocca, assembly GCA_003116995.1. Lineage (NCBI taxonomy): Eukaryota > Viridiplantae > Chlorophyta > Chlorophyceae > Chlamydomonadales > Volvocaceae > Yamagishiella > Yamagishiella unicocca. Next base: position 340,272 of record BDSL01000031.1, on the reverse strand, counting down.
GCCCAGCGCTCCGTGTGAGGTGCTCGTCCGACCCGTGTACATAGTGTTTATTCGGCATCGGCGGTAGTTTCATACGGTCTCGGATGGGGAAAATCTCGCTACAATGGTCTGCCTTACAGTTGTGGCTGGGTCGGCCCCCGTTGGGGGTGCACCCGCTTGTTTGGGATGTGGTGTGCTTGGCGGCCGTCGCGGCGTTGGGTTTGGGGCTCCGCCTCCTGTTTCGGGTGCAGGCTGGGGCCCCCGGGGGGCGCATGCCGGTGGTGCGGGTGTGCGCCGCGGTGACGGCCGACTTCTGGGCCCGCCTCAGTGCGTTTGCCGAGCTGGGGCTGGCCCCCCGCGGGTGGGGGGCCATCCCGTCCGATCACCCCTTCCTCGCCGCCTCGCCCGCGGGGGAGGTGGTCTTCCCGGGCCGCCCGGGTGCCGAGGAGTGACCCGACGGCTGTGTCACGACACACAGCGTGTTGTGCAGGGCGGGTGAGCCTACGGAAGACTTGGTATCAGCATCGGCACCTGATGTGCCAGTTACGTGCTGTGTCGTGACAGCCGTCATGACTCAGCTGGTGATCGACACAGCGTGTGTGAGACACCAGAACCCGCTCAGCAGTGGGGTGCAGTAACAGCAATGACTTCGGAAAGGCAGCGGTCGCGCCGAGCCCGGCTAAGTTGTACGGCACAAAATCAGGGACGTCCAATAGCAGTGGCGGCTACAAACAACCGGTCGGCAGTACGACAGGGTCATCATGTACGACAGCCACGGTTGTAAGCCGCTCGGCGCTGCTATATCAGGCGGGGAAGAGCCTTCCCACCATCTCGAGCATGCCTTTTCAGCGCTAATCTGGCCACACATGGGGGGAGTTGCGGGAACCCCTGACCGATGCTCGGCGGGGGTTCGAATCACGGCCAGCGCATGAATTGGGTGTCCCCCACGAAAAACCAACTTCGCGGTTTCTGGTGTGGGGGGATGGTATCAGCATCGGCACCTGATGTGCCAGTTACGTGCTGTGTCGTGACAGCCGTCATGACTCAGCTGGTGATCGACACAGCGTGTGTGAGACACCAGAACCCGCTCAGCAGTGGGGTGCAGTAACAGCAATGACTTCGGAAAGGCAGCGGTCGCGCCGAGCCCGGCTAAGTTGTACGGCACAAAATCAGGGACGTCCAATAGCAGTGGCGGCTACAAACAACCGGTCGGCAGTACGACAGGGTCATCATGTACGACAGCCACGGTTGTAAGCCGCTCGGCGCTGCTATATCAGGCGGGGAAGAGCCTTCCCACCATCTCGAGCATGCCTTTTCAGCGCTAATCTGGCCACACAAGGATTCGCTGCCCCAGAGGCCGCCTGGCTGCCGGACGTGGCACCGACGCGCGTGCGTCGGCTCTTGGGTGAAGAGAGCGAAAAGACTGCCGGTTACGGCTGAGCAATCAACACACTGCGACGTGCAAGTTGTGGATGCTGTTGAGAGAATGGGCGGAGGTACGCACTAGTCTTACAGCGATGTGTCAGTACAGGGCTGTTTCTTCCAGACTTTGTTAGTTTGTGGCGACAAACTCCGCTGCCTGGGCATTCCAGGCAGCGGGCCTAGGTGCGCTCCCGAACGTGGCTAACTGCCATCCCTGGAGCACATCTACCAATGCTGCCGACACATGCACATGTGTCCGTTGGCTTCACATCTACTGTAACGATAGCTCTAATATAACTACCGTAATTACCGGCAATCAAAGCCGTGTAACTACATCTACCAGACAACGCTAACCGCAGGGCGCAACTCATGCCCTTAGCGTACGGCAACCAACGCACTCTGCACGCGCTGTGATGGTTACGCGCTGTGTCGTGACAGCTGTCACGACACACAGCGTGTTGTGCAGGGCGGGTGAGCCTACGGAAGACTCCCCCCCCAGCTGAAGCCTAGGGGAAGCTGCTCTAAGGTAGCACAGCACAACGCATAGGTCCGTCTCACGGCCTAACATGGGCCTAATGGCCAACAGGTTCGTCACTGCAGAACTCCTCTCAGGAGGGCAAGCACACAAACCAGAACACGCAAGCTCAAAGGCTCAGAAACTGCAAACAGCTAACGACAAAACAGGGCCCCGCAACGACTGGGCAACGAACTGCCCCCCCTGATCGCGCTCTACACCCAGTGCAACACTACATCATCACCCACGGTCCATCCACAGCCTCGCTCGTCCTGAGCATTTGCTTGCGAAGGCAGCGGCTCGCGAACACTACTACCCACATGCACCTCTTGCCCATGCGCCCGCGTGGCAAGCCCATGATGAGTGCTAGGCGCCCAGCCTTGGCAAGCGACTGCAGATAACCGCGACGCACGTCATGCGCGTCCGTGACATAGTGCCCAGGCACGTGAAATGCGACTACTGGTGCAAAGCTAACAGCGAGAGGCAAAGCTAGATCTAGCATGGCAAACCACGGCGAGGCTACGATCGCATCATAACTCCACACATCCTGCACACGTCTATAAAACCCAGGCTGCAGCGCATCCTCGTGACGCTCAGCTTCATGCCCCTCGAACACATCGTTGCGGTACGTCATGTACCCTTTCTGCCTAAACACGCGAGCTATAGTCCCAGTCCCACTCCACGGATCCAGTACCCCAGTGCACTTGCTGAAGTCAACCACCTGCAGCAGCGGTTCCAGCTCCGCGGTGATTGTTGACACACACTCAGGTTGGTTGGGAGTGGCCTGGCCGGCTCGTTGCAGGAACAGTGGCCCGGCTGGCACGCGGTTGACCAACCGCCCCACCAGATTGGCTGAGGGCTCCCCGTGCGGCATGAGCTTCGCAAGCGCCCCGCGCACGCCCGCAACTGTACCCAGGTCCCACTTGTCCGGAAGCGACTCCATGCTGACTGCCAGAGCGGTGCGACTGCCACGCCGGCCCCGATCCTTTGTTGGTTCAGGGGCCAGATGCTTGCGCAGCTCCGCCAGTGACATACGCTCCGTGCTGCCGTCGATGTAGCGCACCTCGTAGGCTTTGGGTCGGGCCTCCTGACCCAGGAAATGAGCCTCGCCCCCGAGCACAGAATCCTCCAGCGTCACCGGGTCGGTGTACTTACGTCGTACGGCCCGCCCGTCCAGAGCCGACGCCGCTGCCAAGCGGCGTCGCTGATCAGCGCTGAGGAAAATCTGGCCACCAGAAGCTCGTCTGCAGGAGTCCGAGAGTGCGCCCCACCCCGAAGTGCCCCAGCTTGCTGTGCGTTTGCTCAACGATCTCCCGGCGGCGACCCGGCTCAGGTACCTCACGCGCAGTACCGTTGGGCATGATGCGATGCAGGGTTGCCCCGGCTACACGGTACGACCGAGCGCGCTTGTTGACCCGCCGCTGCTCATCCGACGGTGGCTCCTTGCTGAAACTGCCGTGCCGCAGTAGGTGGTGCAGCTGCGTGTCGTCCCATGGGTCCGTGAGCTCCGCTGACGGCTGGAGGCCAGTGGTGGCCATGACCTCCGCGAGCTGCACTGTGCAATGCTCCAATGCTGGCGCTGCCCGCGTCGCCATTGCCAGATAAGCTGCCGGCCTATCCGCTGAGTCCAGAGACACTTCCCCCCCCTGCGGAAAGGCCGGGGGCTCAATGGCATAGCGTGGACGTAAATTCGCCATGTGATGAGGCGTGAGAAAGGCACGCTGTAAGGATTTGGGCGGCGGCAGGCAGGGAGACCCCCCGGGCCAGCCATGACCTGCCGCCGCAGCGCGTCGTCGATGCCTGCTGTGGCTGCCCCTGGCAGCCGACTGTACCGCGATTGAGTGCCGCGGCTCCCGGTTGCGCAGCCATAGGACGTGCGTGCTGGCATCGCCATAGTCCCGTAGCACCTGCTGCACCTTTTCCGGCGGTAACTTTTCCAGCATGGACCGGGTGAGGACGGCCGGATCCGCATCAGGGTGGCTGGGCAGCCAGGGCACGTTGGCGACGGTTGCCTGCTGTGCTGCTACTGTCGCTTCCACTGCACCGGCGGGCTTGACCTGCGGGCTGCACGCACTGCAGCCGGTCGACTGCAGCAGGCGCATGGCGGCACCCACCACGGACGTGGGCGCCTGCGCATCGAGCTCCACCGTGAACCGCGTGCCACACGGCAGGCTGACCTCAAACCTTGCGACGACCCCTGCTGCCTTGCTTGCTCTTGGCAAGGTGCTGGGCAGCTGCCCTGGCGGCTGCTGCGTGTAACCAACGGGCAGCGGGTCCCGGACGACGTTGGCGGTGTGCACCATCGCGGGCACGGCGGGAGCAGTCGGCGGTGGCGTCGCCAGGGCTGTGGATGCGACGGCGGCGACGACGGGTACGGCTGCGGGCAATGACGGTGCAGACGGTGACGGTGCTGCGTTGACCGGCGCTGGCGACACGACGAGCTGCGGCAGAAGCGAGGGCACCTCGAGCTGCAGGTTGTGTCGCTGCTCTTGAAGCAGCTGCGCCTTGGTCGAGACAAGCGAGGTGTGCGGCCCCGCCGTTACCTCAGCCCCCCCGACCAACCTGCTGCACAACATGATGCGCGGGTCGTACTCCTCCTCGTCGTGCTGCGCCTCCTGGGCTCGGGTTGCCATGTTGCGCGCGCCCCGCGCGGGCAACTGTGGCGGTGGCTTGACGTTGGCGGTCGGGAGGCCATCCCGCTGCGCCTGATAGCAGAAGTCCCGGCTATGGTTCTCCCGCTTGCCCCGGCAGTTGACGTAGTCGCAGGGCGGTAGGCTGCCCGTGGGAGGGCCCGGGTCATTGATGCTCAGCCTGGGCCCCCGGCCCGGCGCTGCGCCGCGTTCACCGCCACGGCCGCTGGCATGCTGACCACGGCCGCTGGGGTTGGGCCCCCGGCCCCCGGCCGGTTGCCCCCGGCCCCCGGCCGGTTGCCCCCAGTTACCCTGCGGCGCACCGTGACGGGAGGGCCCCGCCCCCCCGTGCACGGCGGTGGCCATTGACGTGGCCATGGTCTGCATCTGATTGGTGAGCATGTCCATCTGGCGGCGCTGTGCCTCCAAGAGCTTCTGTAGTTCTGACAGGTGCGGGCTGGCGACGACGGACCCAATGGCCTCCGATGCGCCCCCGGCTGCAGTGGTGGCCATCGAGCGAGCCCCGCTCTTCGCGACGCCAGCCCCGTACGACATCGGTGAAAGCTGATTCCGCATGTGATACAGGTTGGCGAACTCCAGTACGGCCTCGAAGGTCCACGCCGGCGCATTCCGGGCTAGGAACTGTTGGTTTACCCAATTCTTCATTGCCTGGTCGTGTAGGCCGAAAAGAAACCACCTGGCCTTGTCTTTGGCGCAGGCATCGTCGACCGACAGCCTGTTGATGATCTCCGAGTACCGCTGGCCGGCCTCATGCGGTGCCTCCTCGGGGAGCTGCTTGAAACCCTCAGCCCGGCCGCGAGCCAGGGGGTCGGCGATGTCGAACCGCGCCTTTGCCGCCGCGACCCAGGTGTCCCACAAGTCCGCGACAATGGTGCCGTCCGCCTTCACATAGCCAGCGCCCAGATATGAGCATGGCACCGCCCCCGGCGGTGCCAACGCATGGAAACCCTGCTCGTGCTCCGTACGAATCGCTGCATAGGTGTCCGTCACCCAGGTGCCGAAAGGTGACGCTGGTCCCACGTTGAGGACGGTTGCGTTGAAGGTGATGGCTAGGATAGCTGGCTGAGCTCCCATTTGGCCATTGCACAGTACCATCTGCTTGTGGGCATCGAACCGGACCTTCCAACCTTCGAAATCACCTGGTTGACCCAAGTAGGGCGGTGGCTTGCTGAAGCCTCCGGGTCCCATGGCGAAAGGGCGGACGACGGCGACGGTGAAGGGCGCAGGTAGATTCCTCGCAGGTGGCCCCTCCTCGGGTGCCTCGCCTTGAAGATAACCGAGTTCAGTACCAGCCGCTGCGTAGCAAGACGGAGCGGCGTTCCTGGCCTCGTTGATCCCAGCAGCCCCGCTGCAGGATCTCAGGATGTTCCCGGCCTCGCCGGTTCCAGCAGCCTCGCTGCGAACACCTGAATTGTCCCCGGCCTCGCCGGTCCCAGCAGCCCCGCTGCGGACAAGTGGAAAGTTCCCGGCCTCGCCGGTCCCAAATGAGCCAGATGCACCAGACGAACCAGATGCCAAATGTAACGCTGGCCCGGGTTGACCGTCGGTGTTGTTGTCAATCCTGGGAACGCGGGGAAGGTCCTGATCACTGGCGTCAGTAGTTGCTCGTAGCGCTTCTTGCAATGATTGATGCTCGGCGCGGAGAAGACGAGCAGCAAGACGTTCAGTAGAAGTGCCAGGCCTAGTCGCTAGAAGTGGAGACAACAACGGTATGGGAAGCGGCGCAGCCGGCTTCTCTACTTGCTTAGGTGCCACGATTGCTTCTCAAGCAACGAGCAAAACAGGATGGTGGCAGGACACTGCCGACTCAAGACAAATGCTGCTAGCCTCGCTAGCGCTGTCTCTATCCTACTGGTGACCCCTAGTTGCGAGACTTCGCAAACCTCAGGTTGGTCTGACGTCCAGCGGAGTTTGTCGAGGATTCGCTGCCCCAGAGGCCGCCTGGCTGCCGGACGTGGCACCGACGCGCGTGCGTCGGCTCTTGGGTGAAGAGAGCGAAAAGACTGCCGGTTACGGCTGAGCAATCAACACACTGCGACGTGCAAGTTGTGGATGCTGTTGAGAGAATGGGCGGAGGTACGCACTAGTCTTACAGCGATGTGTCAGTACAGGGCTGTTTCTTCCAGACTTTGTTAGTTTGTGGCGACAAACTCCGCTGCCTGGGCATTCCAGGCAGCGGGCCTAGGTGCGCTCCCGAACGTGGCTAACTGCCATCCCTGGAGCACATCTACCAATGCTGCCGACACATGCACATGTGTCCGTTGGCTTCACATCTACTGTAACGATAGCTCTAATATAACTACCGTAATTACCGGCAATCAAAGCCGTGTAACTACATCTACCAGACAACGCTAACCGCAGGGCGCAACTCATGCCCTTAGCGTACGGCAACCAACGCACTCTGCACGCGCTGTGATGGTTACGCGCTGTGTCGTGACAGCTGACTCGGGTGCGATTTTCTGGGCCTTAGGCCCCCGCTCTGCTGTCTTTTGTGGGTGCTTTTGGGTTCTGGGGCTTGGGGCCCCCGTTTTGCCGGAACGCGTTCCTCGCGTCTCGCTGCTGGCTTGGTGCAGGTGGTTCGTGTTGTCTGGACGCGCTTGTTCTCCTCCCCGTGCTTTGAGTTGTGCGTGCTGCCTTCTCCGTGTCCTCGTGTTTGGCTGCCTTCGGCTTTTGCCCCCTCCCGGCCGGTGAGGGCGGGCTCTTTTGCCCAGTGACCCGTGTCGTGGTCTGGCCCATCGGGCCCGCCTGGTTGCGCTTCCGCGCTTGAGCCGTTCTGGCTCCCTTGTAATACTCGCATTCTGCCTTACAAGGCAATACAAGGCACAAGGCTCTACAGGGCCACGGCGCCCTAGGCGCCGTGGTCCTCGTCCTCTTTTTGTGGACCTCGTCATGGGGTCGCGCAACTTTCTGTCCGCTTGCGGCGCAGTCTCTGCTCTCCATCGTCTCTCGTCTTTCGCCCTCTCTGGTACTGGCTGCTGGAGCTTGGGCGCGCTCTGGTGCTCGGCGGCGCTGGCGCCTCTGCTGATGGTCCTCGCTCCGGGCCGCGGCTCCTCCGCTCGCTACGCCTCGCGGACGGCTCCGTGCTCGTGGTCTTGCCCACGCTGAAGGCTCGGTTCTTGTGGAGGCAATGGACTCGACGGCTCGGTTCTGTGGGATGGCCATGGACCCGTTTCCGACTCGCTGTGGTGACTCTCGCCCACGTTGCAGGCTTGGTTTTGGTGGCTCGTGTTCGACACGCTTCCCTACTCGGCGCGGATCTTGATTCGTGGCCTGACTAGCGGCTTGGGCTTTTGGCCCCCCCGTTGCGCTCTCGCGTATCGCTGCAGGCTTGGTATTTGGTGGCTCGTGTTCGGCACGCTTTCCCTACTCGGCGCGGGTCTTTTTCCCGTGGCCTTTGTAGCGGCCTGGCCTTTTGGCCCTCCCGGTGTGCTCTCGCGCATCGCTGCAGGCTTGGTGTTGGTGGCTCGTGGTCGGCACGCACGCTTTCCCTACTCGGCGAGGCTCTTTCGCACTTGTAGTCGTTTTCGGTTTCCCTGTCGGCCTCGGTCCGGCTGCCTTTTCCCGACCAGTGAGGAGTGGTTTTGACTTCGTCCGGTGATCTGTGTTGTGGCCTGGCCCATTGGGCCCGCCTGGTTGCGCTTCCGCGCTTGAGCCGCTCTGGCTCCCCTGTAACACTCGCATTCTGCCTTGGGTGTGGGCCCTGGCTGCCTTGCCTGGGTGCGCCGCCTGCTGCAGGGCACCCGCTCTGCCGCCCTCGTCAACGGCCACCTGTCAGGTTGGGTGCCCATCACTGCCGGCGTTCGACAGGGGTGCCCGGCTGCGCCCCTCCTCTACCTCGCTCCCGGTCAGGCCCTCCTCTCCTGGCTGCAGCACGAAGCCATCGGCATCTCCCTCGCCGATCTCCGCCTCACCGCCTCCCAGTACGCGGATGACTGCACCCCCCTCCTCCGGGATGCTGCGGATGTCCCCCGCTTCCTGGCGGCCATGGACACCTTCCACGCCGCGTCGGGCCAGCAGCTCAACCTCCGCAAAGTGAAGCTCCTGCCCCTGCCCGGTGGCCCCCGAGCCATCCCTGCCGCCGCCCCGCCCCCCGCCTGCCCCACGGCCTCCAGTGCCCCTCCCCTCCCCCCCACCCCGGTGGCCACTGCCGCCCCCCTGGCCGCCCCCGACGCCGGCCTGGCGCCCCGCCTCGCTGTCGTCCCCTCCGCCTCCACCCTCGGCATCACCTTCACCGCGGGCGCCCCTGGACCGTACCCTGTGGACCTCGACCGGGTCTACAGCCGTCTGCAGCGTGCTACCACCCTGCCCCTCTCTGCCTTCGGCCGCGCCTTCGCCGCCTCGGGCTATGCCCTCAGCCGTGTCCTCTACCACATGGAGTTCGTCGGCCTCCCCCCCCTGGCCTGCGGGCGGCCCTTCAGGCCACCACCGCCGCCTTCGTCGACCGCCGCTGCACCCCCGCCGCGCATCAGGCCCGCACCAACCGTGTACCTGCCGGAGCCGGCCTGCTCTACCTCGCCCTGCCCCCCTCCGCTGGCGGCTTCGGCCTCCTCCCTCTCGAAGCCCACGTACGGGCTCGCCACGCCGTCCTGGCCGTGCGAGGCCTGGCCGGCGCGTGTGGCCTCCTGCCGTCTGCCCCCCAGTGGCCCCAGCTCCTCCTCGCCCTCCTGCGCCACGGCCACCCCGCGGCCCACCCCCTGTGCCTCCTGCCCCTCCACGGCGACGCCCGCACCACCGCCGCCCCGCTGGTGCTCGGCCGGCCCCTCCCACGGGGCTCCCCGGCCCTCGCCCAGCTGATTACGGCGCTCGCCCATCTCCCGCCCATCACCATCCTGGACCCCACACTGGCCGCCCCGGGACCCTGGTGCTTCTCGGCGCCCCTCTGGGGCAACCCCCTCCTGGTCGATGCCACCGGCCGGGGCCTGGAGACCGACTTCCCCGACCTCGCCCAGCTGCGTGGGCTTGATACGGTGGGTGTCGCCGTCCAGTGCTACAATGCCCTGGGCCGGGTCCGGACGGCCCTCGCTGTCGCCGCTGCCGGGGGGCCCCCCGCCGTACGCTGTACCGAGTACCTGCGGCTCGACGTCCTCCGCGACGTCCTCCGCCTCTCCCCCGCCCACCCCGTCCCGGCCTCCATGCGGGATGGGGCCACGGGCCTGGCCCGCGTCGACGCCCTCGTTGGCCGCCTTCCCGCCACCTGGGCCATCGCGGCCCTCCTCGTTCTGGCGGCCCCGGGGGGTGCGGCTGCCGCCCCCCCCGCTGCGGACGCCTGGGGCCGCCTGGCCCGCTGTGTCGGCTGGCGGGTGGGCCCCGCGGCCATTCCCCTTGTCTCCCTCACCGTCAAGTCGGCTACCATCCTGCAGCTCGGCCCAGCCTTCGCTGCTCTGGCGGCTAAGCATACGGCCTTCCTTCAGGAGGCCTGGGAGGCTCCCCTTCCCCCGGCAGCCCTGGCCTCCACCCTCCGGGAATTTCAGGCCACTCTGGTGCGCCTCTGGCGTCTTCGCTGGGACAACACGCACAAGGAGCCCCTCTGGCGGCTCGCCATGAACGGGTTCCATGGCTTCCCCATGCACGCGGCCCTCCTGGCGCGGGGGTCGCCCACGACCCCCTGCCCGTGCGGAGCGTCCATGGCCACGGGCCGCCGGCGCCACCACTTCTGGGAGTGTGTGGTGGCCTTGTCATTGCGTGACGAGCTTGTGGAGGCGATGGGGGGCGCGGTTGTCCTGCTCCCGCAGCATTTGTGGCTGGGTCGGCCCCCGTTGGGGGTGCACCCGCTTGTTTGGGATGTGGTGTGCTTGGCGGCCGTCGCGGCGTTGGGTTTGGGGCTCCGCCTCCTGTTTCGGGTGCAGGCTGGGGCCCCCGGGGGGCGCATGCCGGTGGTGCGGGTGTGCGCAGCGGTGACGGCCGACTTCTGGGCCCGCCTCAGTGCGTTTGCCGAGCTGGGGCTGGCCCCCCGCGGGTGGGGGGCCATCCCGTCCGATCACCCCTTCCTCGCCGCCTCGCCCGCGGGGGAGGTGGTCTTCCCGGGCCGCCCGGGTGCCGAGGAGTGACCCGACGGCTGACTCGGGTGCGATTTTCTGGGCCTTAGGCCCCCGCTCTGCTGTCTTTTGTGGGTGCTTTTGGGTTCTGGGGCTTGGGGCCCCCGTTTTGCCGGAACGCGTTCCTCGCGTCTCGCTGCTGGCTTGGTGCAGGTGGTTCGTGTTGTCTGGACGCGCTTGTTCTCCTCCCCGTGCTTTGAGTTGTGTGTGCTGCCTTCTCCGTGTCCTCGTGTTTGGCTGCCTTCGGCTTTTGCCCCCTCCCGGCCGGTGAGGGCGGGCTCTTTTGCCCAGTGACCCGTGTCGTGGTCTGGCCCATCGGGCCCGCCTGGTTGCGCTTCCGCGCTTGAGCCGTTCTGGCTCCCTTGTAATACTCGCATTCTGCTTAACAATTATATAACACAAGAACACGTTTTGCAGAATGCTAGGTACACAATTGCCTCCGAGGTCGTCCTGAAGGGCGCGCATGATGCCTCGGTCCGTGCTTTCTGGGCGTCCAGAGCCCCCAAACGAATAGTCTAAGATGGACCCAGAACATATAAGTGATTGGAATGCCTCATCTGGAATACTGGACGAAGCCAGAGGTCGGAATGTCGTCGCCGGACAACTCACGAACTAGTTCGGTGGCTTGCGAAAAATAAACCACATAAACTAAAGCATTAGCTAGCCTGTTCCGCGCGCTTGACCACGGCGTAGTTTGTTACCTGGATTCTGTTCCGGGGCCCTGGTGATCCGGGAGGGGGGGGGGTGATCCTGCGGCGGCTGGATGCAATCTGGACTCACTCGACTCTGGGTAACTAGCTTAGGACTCCTCTTTGCTTACACACTGCTAATTATGCTTAATTTGCTTACGCTTTGCTTAACTTGAAAGAGCAGTGCCGCGGGCCTATTGGGCCAACAACACTGTCGTACACGCCAGCACTTAGCACTTAGCGTGTGGGGGCAGACCGCACCCCAACACATCTCAACAGTTACAATCTGGTACAATGGACGCTAATAGACTCGGCGAAGGCCCGAACAAAACAGGTATCAAACAAATCACACCGACGGTGCCTCAGCTCGAGGGAAAAAGGGGGAAGCGACCGGAGGGACCGCTGACTTGGACCTTACACTGCAGAGCGCACAACCGCCGAGAAACCCGCTGCGCGGCGCCGCGCCGCCACCCGACCCGGGGTGACTGCGGGCTGCAGCGCACAACACACAGGCACCGGACACGCGGCGCGGCCGACCAGGCCCCGAAACAACACAATACCCCAACAGGGCCAACGGGGACCTCAACGGGCCCCAGGAAACAACACACTGGGCGAATGAAGCGAGCGGCAACCGAACGCAGAGAAAACACCCGAACAACCAAACGGAAACCCAAACGCGCGGAGGGCTGGCCCCTTGCCGCGCACCGGAAAACCCGGACGGAGGGCTGGCCCCTTGCCGCACCAACGAAAGCCTGAAGCGATGGACACAACACCCGAGAGACCCCACCCCGAGCGAAAACACCTCCCCACAACACCGCGACCGACACACGCCGCCAACGGAGGACGCGAAGGAAGCGGCGCCCTATGGTCACCGCCGCCGGGCAAGGCGGGGAGCTTGCCTGCAGGGGGGTGGGCGGGAAGTAAAACGAGAAATAGAAACGAGAAAACGGCAGTAGCGCTCTCACTGTGAAGGCAGAATACCGAAACAGGGAGAGCGCCCGAAACAATGACTCGAGCCATATGTACGGCTTCCGTACAGAACCGGGCTTAGAGGCTATTATCTCTGCGTTCCACCGCCTCTAAGCTGTAATCATACGTCTACTAGTACGTTGTCATTTTTGAAAGCTCAAACTTTAATCGATTTGTTCTCCTGGGCTCTTGTTGCAGCTTGTTGCGATTGCGCTGTCTGCATCCATACCAGAAACCTTGCCGGCGGCGCACATCACTTGATAAGCTATCAATGACTGAAAACATAATCCGCGGCATGCAGAAATCTGGCGATCAACGCGCAGTGAGGAGAAAATGTTAACACTGTAAGTAAGGATGGCCCCAACTACCGTCCAATACAACAATGTGTGACGCACCCGGCCACACTTCTATGCTCGTTAGGTATGTATACACGGTTTACGCTAAGCCTTGTGCTATACCTAAGCTAAATGCACAGCTACAGCTTTATCTTTCAGTAGCGGACCCTACCTTTCGAACTATCGGCAGGGCTGCAGCAATCAAAGTTATACGTGTTACTACTAGACCTGGTGCGTATGCGACGTTATTACGCAGGAGCCGCCAATGCAGGTTACTTGCTCGCGGAGCTCACGCTTGTAGCAGTGGTATTAGTAGTACCGGACTTCCAGTACCAGGTTATGTTTAATAATCATATATGGATGCCGACAGGCGCGCCGGTGGTCATCTGTCCGTTGCCCAGCGACCAGCACTCGATGACCGGGCTGGTCATGGTAGTGATGCGAGTGCCATCCACGCACCGGAAAGCGTGGACAGAATCGTGAACTTCTGCGACTTCAGGACTGGATTTCGCTCCCATACGCTTCCGGTTACATGTTGTTACTTAGGTGCCGGGGTCGGCAGCGACACATCTCTCGCTTGCACCCCAGCCAACCCAACAATCGCCTTACACGCCAAGCGTCAAAATTAATGAAAACCACGTTCATTATGGCTACGCAGCCCTCATTTGGAGAGGGCAGCAAGGGGCGAGGGCCGGGAGGGGAAACGCAAAGAGCAGGAGGTAGGCTTGCATTCCTTCTCGGCTTCTCTTACATACCGCTTCTCTTACATACCTGCTCGGGAACTCTCATATGCGGACGGTAGCAGCAGCCCCCTGTGGATGCGGTGTGCCGGCTGGAGAGCGTCCAGGGGCGGGTACCCCCCCCCACACACCACTTTTGGTTCTGCCCGGTGGCTCAAGCAGTGATTGCCCAACTCGAGACCCGGCTCGGTGCAGGGGTGACACGGGCGCAAGTTTGGTTGGTGCAAGCACCTCCCGGGGTACAGCCCTGCGTCTGGGATGTAGTAATCCTGGCGGTTATAACTGCCATGGAGGCGGGGCGCCAGTTTATGGCCGCGGCCTTGAAAAGGGCGGATGCTGGTGGTCCCCCTCTTACTCCGGGAAATGGTCTCCTGGATCGTGCCATTCGCCGTGGGGTGGTGAAGTTTTGGGCCCTTCTGAGGGGCTTTGCTGCGTTGGGGCTTCCCCAGAAAGGCTGGGATGCAGTGGGGCCTCGGCATCCTTTCTTGCGGGTTGTCGCCACTCGCCTTGTGTGCGGGGGACCGGCTGAGGTACTTGTGGATTCGTGATCGGTCCGGGTTGCCTTGGGGAGCGGGGTTTCCCGTGCTTCTTACTTTTGGGTTCTATATGCGCGTTGAGCCCTGCTAGGGGTCCGTGCTTTTTGGGATGAGAGGCGGCTGGTCCCGATGCTTACATCGTTGCGGCGCTTCACTGGTTCGTCGGTTGCTGGGCTGTTAGGTTGGTTGGTGGTCGGTTCCTGGTAGGGGAGCCTCTAGTGCAAATTCCCCCTGGGGTACTGGCTGCTGCTCTGTGTGCCTACGGCCTGTCGATTTGGTGTTCTGGTGGTTTGCCGTTGTTCCGGTGCACGTCGGTCTTTGTCTCCTCCGTCTTTCTCAGTGTCAGGCGATGTGCCCGATGGTTCTACCTCTTGGTCTGTAACCGTTACAACAACACCAGTATCATGTACCGTCTCTCGCTCGTCGCTAACGACGTCCCAAACAGCTATATAACGTGACTTCGCAATTAATCAATGCCTAGCCCGTAAGGACGGCGTGTGCGCCAAGCCTCCTTGTCAGCCATCCTTCAGCCAATCTAAAAATGCTAAATTGCTAAAATACTCCCAAGGGATGTATGTATGCGTGCAGTGCGTAATTGCTATGCCAGCAAATAAAATGTACGGCAGCGCGTAATCTGCCTGCATATGCGAACAGGTAGATATACGAAATCCGCAGCGCCCTAGTACCCAGAAGGCCCCATCCCTGCCATTGCTTGCATGAAGACATGCATTCATCGATGTCGCTCGTGCGTGCGTGCCCGGCTGCGATGCTACCATGCAGTCGCTTGGTAGCCACCAAGCACAAATGATGAGTTGGTTCGGCTCCATTTGGTTGTACGACCACACGGGTTATCTACTTGTTTAGACGACAATGATGGAGCCTGTACGGGCATTACGGTGAAATCAGTGAGTTTGCTGGGCTCTGCTATCTGAGGGTATTATTTTCTAACGGTAAGATGATCGGTGCTCGTCATACCTGCACAGCAGGTCTTAGTGGCTTTAGCACGGTACCACGCAGCTCACTAAAATTGCACGGGGAGTCTGTCCATCATCCCGCTGTCCGGCGCAAGCAACAGTTGTTTCCGTACATATCGCACGTAACTCACCAAATGAATGGACGGATGGATAAGTTTATTAGGATTCCGTTATCATGCTACTCGAGTCAATTTGAAGACTTGATTGGGTTGTGGCACGTCTTCACCGTCGGGCCCAACCTTGCTCACGCAGTCCCATGACTGCAAAGGACTCTTCCTCTGGCTGTACAAATTCAGTATTGACACGCACTTGGTGGGTCTGCTCTTCGGCTTGATGAGCCGCCACCTGTCAATGAGTACGGGCAGCCATTAATAAACGACGGGGTGCGCGGCCGCAGCAATTTGGAAAAAGAGATAGGCGATCTGGGCCATCACCTAAAGAATAAAAAAATAAGCACATTGCTCACACCAAAACACCATAGGAAGTTAAGTAGTAACTATTTGTTACAATGGGTTCCAGACCAAAAGCTATAACCATCGGGCACATCTCCTGTCACTGAAGGAGACGAAAGAGACAGAAACCTAAGTGCACCGGAACAAAGGCAAACCACCGCAACACCAGCCGACAGCCCAGACGTAGTGATGGACACACATTCGCTGCTGACCGTGCATAACTTAACAGGGATTTGTATCAGAGAAAGACGCTGACGCTTAAGGGGGCATTAATACATGATGCACGCATACATGGATTGGCAACCATGCGGCGGGCGGGCGTTTCCAACCTAGCCAGCAAGCTTACCCCTCGATGCTCATGGGGATGTAGAACACCTGGGATGCAGCCGTCACATCGCATTCAATCATTGAGATGGAGCTCCTGGTGGTCAGACTGCCACTGGCGAACCAGCACATTGTCTTGTTGAGGCTCCTGATCCTGAAATAATCTTGCCCTGCATTACCAGAGTAACATTGTGTAATCATATGCAATACGGGATCGCGTCCAACGGCACGCGCTGGTGTGCGAGCCAGCGAAAACGGTCAAAACGACCGTTAACCGTTGAAAGCAGGTTAGGTACATGTATGTGTAAACCCTTTCATCAGCAGAGAGTATCCCATTGCATCCGCAGGTTCTAATGTGCGGGCGAGTTACGTACTTGGGTCGCCGACCGACTCAATGATGAACCTCTGTGACTTGCTGTCTTCCACGCATCGCTGCTGCATTAGGTCAACTCCATGGACTGGCTTGCCGCCAGGAATATGCACACACCTGCCCTCGTTAGCCGTGTGGATGACAACTGCGGCGTAAGCGGCCAAGGATTACATGTGCCCAAGAGTACAATGCCATAATAGTGAAAGTAAGGTTGTGACCTTACTTACATCATCAGCTATGCACTCCGTGCACCTGTATGTGCGTGCGTGCTGTGGCATGGAGATGTGTGTCTGTAGGTAGCTAGGACATCATTAAACTACACTGCTCGTGCCGGCGTCCTCCGTTCCTCATGCGCCATCCATATGCGCGCGCGCGGTTTGAGTTAGCCAGTCATCAGGCGCACGCAGCCAAATACACGCGCACGGTCGGCTAGACGCATATGAAGTAGTGGTCGGGAGCTTATCCACACAAAGGCACACCTACCCGCAGCTACGTAAGGCTGCCGTCTACCTGTACGCAAATGACGTTATCACTTTCCACTACCGTTCCACATAGCTTCTAGGCAGCGTTGGAGTTTCTTAAATTCCCGTACTGACGATAATACCGCAACATACAACTCCAGCAGCCTACCTGTGGAGCCGTCGATGATGCTGGTAGGGTGAACGAAGTTGTCAAAGTTCATAGTTTGTCCCAGCTGCTGGGTAGAAGCACTACGGCACTTGAAGATCGCAATCAGTGCACCGTTTTCTGTGCTGTCGCCCACCACGTCCATGCATCGGCCAGGGGCGCGTCTGGACTCGAGAACGAACCTGCAACAACAACGAACAATTAATGGCTAGGCGTCAGCAGCGGAGCACCGATAAGGGACGTTTGCCTCTCGACTACTCGCATGCTTGCCGCCGCGTGAACGAAAGCGATACATGCACTACTATACCATGCACTTTGAAATGTCCATCGCACAATTTGCACGTAAGCAACGTGTAAAAAGGCACATTGGCCCGAACTAATACACACTGTAACGCACGAGCTTCCGTTTACATGCTGTAAAGCATGAGCTTCCATTAGACATGCGCTCTATTACTATTTTATGGGACGTACGTACCCGCCGGTACCGCCGGGAACTGGAGACACCAACCAATCTTGGCTTGCATCCCCATTCCCGCATTCGCTGACGACGATGGGCGTGCCTCTGGCCGTCTGTTCGTTATCCAGTGACCAGCACTTCACCTGGTTGGTGGTAGTCGCAATGCGGTAGTACCAACCACCGGAAGGCGAGGGCACCATCTTAAACTTCTGGGAGTTGGTGGTTGGGTCACACTTCCGCTGTTGTAGCTGGACGCCATCGTTGGGGGCGCCGCCAGGAATGTGCACACACAAGTTCGGCCCCGTGCTGGTGCGGATGACCACCACCTGGCCAGCTAACAAGGGGGGTTGAAATCATACATACAGCAAAGGCGGGCGGCGGAGGATTATTGCTTGGCAGTGAACGACGGCATGTATGTGATCGCCGTATACCGGTAGCCGAAACAAACATCGGCATTCCACGCTTAGGGCAAATGCGCGTTCCGCAGAGGACTGGGTGCATCATCACCGGAAGTAAGCCCGCGGCGCTTTCTGCTGTAAACTTACCTGGGGGGGGCGGCGGCGGCGGGCGCGGCGGACGAGGTGGGCTCGGAATGGTGCGCTGTGGCGATGAAACAGGCCGGCGTGGCGGCCGCGGCGGCGGCAAGTCCAAGATCGTCGATATCATACCTGGCAGGCTAACCCCGTCTGCGACCAGATATGCCAGAATGTGTTGGCAAAAGCTGATCAGGAAGGGGACAGGTAGACGAGTAGTACGAACAGGTATGGTAAATGCTTTTCATTCGATCGAATGGACGTGCAACGAAGCAACCTAACGCGCCGGGAAGGTCCTCCAATACATGAAGTAAGCCCGTAACGCAATCAAAGCCATCAACATGTCACGTACCTAGCTGGGGAATGATCAACTCCGGCGGCCTGGCAGATCCTATGCAATCCACCAAGTCCAGAAGAGCATCCGCGCCGCTCCGAAACCCAACGACACACATGTTTCGTGCGTGCAGTGGCCGCAGGTAGAACCTGCGGTTGAAGTGTACGATAATCCATTCCTCGTGTTGGCTTTCTTTATTACTTAAGCTATGTTCTTGCCAAGATAAGAGGATTGACCATGTTACACCGTCGCATTGAATGCCGTCCTTAATGTAATGCATGGTACTATTTGCAGCGTCGCATTATTTGCCTTTATACTCCCTTCCATGTTTGTTACGGTATGTACCACCGCGTTTGACGGAACATGGGAATGCGACAGCGGATTGAGGTAACGCATAGCATGGGTTCATCAAACTATCAACGAGGAGCATACAAATGTGCACCACCGACGTACCCATTGGGCGAGAACGGCGAGGAGCTGATAATGAAATCCTGGCTCCCGTCTTCAGTGTTGCACTTCCAAAAACCGGTGACATTCCAGTGTTTAGCGTCGTGCCAATACCAGGAAAGGTCGAGATTGGCGTCCTCCGAGCTCGGGGGTGGGGCGTCCATCATGTCATCATAAGGATCACCACCACCAAATGCTGTCCAGCAATATGTTGGGTCCTCGGCACTCTTCACGCGAACCAGGAATTCATCTGCGAGCATTACATAGTAGACAGGACACGCTACTAATTCAGCTCAAACTTGCGTCATATAACGTTATCACGTTACCAAAGTAGCGGTGTGGTCCAAGTTAAATGCGACGAGCGAGGTTCTCAAACTCTCGGGACCGAGCGTCGTCTTAACTGTATTTGCATCCTGTTTGCCCATTTCTACCTGCTGATATAGGTTGCATTGGAACCCGCCAACCACTTAAGTGTCCTTTGGAGCCCAAGCACCACCAAATGTACAGATTATCCGCCTAAATTGGTTAAACCGCTGCTGTTGCTTGCACGCATGTAGGAGGATTGTTCGCAGCAGCTGATGACGCGCACACGTCCCACGCAGGTGAGTATACTACAACCCCACCACCTACCCATTAGTGGTTCCTTGCCAATGAAGTTGATGAAAAAGTTCTGGGCAGTTGAGCTTGCGTTGCACGCCCAGGACTCTAGCAACGCGCCGCTGTTCAGAAAGTCGCCCTGGACGTTCACGCATCGGGTGTTATCCGTGCGCGTGTAGATAGCGAGAGACGCGTCGGCACCTGCCATC
The DNA here is from genome assembly GCA_003116995.1 of Yamagishiella unicocca. Classification (NCBI taxonomy): domain Eukaryota; kingdom Viridiplantae; phylum Chlorophyta; class Chlorophyceae; order Chlamydomonadales; family Volvocaceae; genus Yamagishiella; species Yamagishiella unicocca. The sequence goes on along the minus strand of BDSL01000031.1, from coordinate 321,078 downwards.
ACAAACGGATAAGACGAGACATGTTCCAGGTGAGGGGCCGCATGCGGTGTAATAGCAATTGGACGGGTAACACGTGCGCATTGCTTGTATGTATCCACCTTGCGTCGTCCCAGCAGGTCTCGCTCGGTCAATTGTTACGAGCATCCGGCCCCGTTTCAGTTACATATTTAACAAACCATACATGCACCAGGGGTGGAAGCCAGGACGTAGCGGGCAGGAATGTATGCGCCGTGTGTTCGAGCGCGTGATGGCTGATGGGGAATCAACCCAACACAGGTAGACGACGTACATGAAGAAGCACATGCCTATCGTTAGTGTTATCGGATACTTCGCCGTGGCTTTTCTCATTCGATGCTAGATAGATACGCTCTGCCCATCATAAAGGGTACACTTGCCTCGGGGTGGTGGGGCTCGGGTTGGCCGTGGTGACGGAGGCTTGGGCGGTGATTTTACCAAGTTAGGTGGTGGCTTCTTCGAGTTTGGCGGCGGCGATAATAGCTTAGGAGGCGGCATCTTAAGAGGAGGCTTCGAGGCTGGAGGCGGCTTCGAGGCTGGAGGTGGCTTCGCGATTGGAGGTGGCTTCGAGGCTGGAGGCGGCTTCGAGATTGGAGGTGGCTTTGAGGCTGGAGGCGGCTTGGAGGCCGGAGGTGGCTTTGAAGCTGGGGGTGGCTTAGTGGCTGGAGGTGGCTTAGAGGCTGCCGGCGACGGCTTCGGTGGTGGCGAAGGTTCTACGGACGATCATAAAACAGCAGTATCAAGGGAGCAGAGGCAAAATTAATTGTTGTGACAAGGAAAGATATTGAGGGGTCTGTGAAACAAATGGCCATGAGAGAGGCTGTAAACAGTGGTCCGATAATTCGTGTTGGCATGTATGCAGAACGCGGAGCACAATAAAGATAGCTGCCGACCCAGGGAAACTGTTGTGAACGCCGATAATCCGTTTGGATCAATCGTGATCCGAAGACTGAGTTTGAAGCCAGACAAATTATGCAAGTCCTTAAAATGTGTTCCGTATATGTATGTTCTATAACTTCGGCAAAATAAAAACATCGACGACGCTCCTAACGAAGTCGTCACACTCACCCCGCCCTGCGTAGGTGGACTGCAACAAGAAGCATGCTCCCACCAAAAGGAATAGTAACTGGTAGCTTGACATTACAAGCCTAATTCTATGTGATGGCGTAAGATCACGGGATAAAGTTCACAAATGTCACAAATGACGCACGAGAAGATTGGAGCTAAAGTATAATACGAGGTCATATTTGTTGATTTATTTTTATAACTATGAACTGCGCACTTAAGGTGCTCTGAAGCTACCTGGTCAGACGCATTCAGACTGAAGGTGCCAGTAGCTGCCCGCCGGGTACCAGGCGGGCGACCTATGAGGTTTTTTATTTAACTTTGCATGCTTTGCATAATGGCATCATAGACTGAAGACCGGGTCGAGCTACATTTCCGCCGTACTTGGCCGCACTCAGGTAAGCTCGTAAGGTCTCCGATGTACGGTCTCCGGGAGTGAACGTAGCAAAGTAACTAACAGGTTTCAACTAAAGGAAGTCCTACCCAACATGAAGTTAGCCGTTCGGGTGCCGGTCTTGGGCTTCGTACGTACATGTGGCAGTAGGCCTGTTTCTGTAGGGTGTAGGATTGGTTTCGGCAATCCTACGCGTTTCCATAAGGGCCGTCGTACAGGCGTAGGAACCGCCAAAATTGCTACGCGGTACGCGCTACGCCGCCAAAGGGCTCGTAGCAAACTTAGGAGTCCGGAGGAAGCAAAAGTCGTTACATTTGGAGCTAGTGGAGCAACCACAAACAAGCATTGCAAAGATCGAGAAAAGTGCAGATTAGTAGACGACGAGAAGCTTTTTACAGGACATTTCTGCGCAGCGGTTGCCGCCCGCATAGGATCTATTTTGCCTGAAAGGAGGTACACAGACTCGCTCGATATATTTTAGCCACATTCTTCCGTTTGGCTGGTAACATGGATAAGCGCCATCAACAAGCAGGCGCTCCGACGCTTCCTCAACAGTCCCAACAGCAGCAACAATGGAATATTACGCTCCTTGACATCAGCAACTTTGCGACAGTGCTGCATCGACACCTATCACCCCTATAGAGCAGGTGTTCATGCGTGCCTGGTTTCTGTGCTTGCCTGTACGGGTATGGAAACGGGCCGCTTAGGAACTTCCTTCGCTACGCCCTGTACAATCTTAGGTTCTCTGAAACCAACCCCTACAGAAACAGGCCTAGTAGTGTCAGTGACATATTGACTGCATGAAGTGGGTTGCTGCAACCTGCCAAACATATCGATTCGTTTATTTAACGAAGAGATGTTACAGTGTCCCCAAGCCCGGGCGAACCCAGGACAAGAGGAAATGCCCATGCCGGGCCTCACCATACGACAGCTGGGGCTGAACCCAGCAGGCGCCCCGAAGAGCACAGGAAAGCCTCGAAAGGCACTAAAAACGCCAACCCGCTTACAACAGCAGCCAAGACACAAAAACAGGAATACAAAACGACACGCACAACCCGCACGATAGCGGGAAAGGGTGACGACAAAAAGCCCAGGCAGAGCAGCCCAGCCAAGAAAGGAAGCCGGCAAGTGGCAGCAGGGGGACGAACCGGGAACAGTCGACGAGTAATTGTTGCCAAGTGCTGCAGGCGGAAATTGGCGACCAGATGTGGGCAAACCCTCATCGATCTTCCACGGCCGGCGTACCCCCGCGTGCCTCTGTCAGTCTGCCCATGGGGCACCTAAAATGTGACAAGCAGGGAACTGCCTAAAAATACTCGACATTAGCGTACGATATTCGTGCCATGGATTCCCGGGTTCCTCCTTTCCCTAATCAGGCAATAATCCACTCACCACCGTTGCAAAATATTTCAGAGCTGCGCATTGATAGGTGCCTGCTAAAGCAGGACGCAATGCAGCCGCAGCTTTCGGAATTCAGCGGCGTTCATTCTTGCTCCCTGCTTCTGTCGTTTCGCTGCTAACTGTGTATGGTATCCTTTATCCGAAGATGCCGTTGTCATTTCTTCGATCTTCTTCACCTGTCATACCCCAGCGCCGGCATGAAGGATTCGCGGGCATTAGTCATGGTTTCGGCGCCGCTCCAGAAACGCGTATCTGAGCATGACAGTTGGAGTGAAATATCTCGCAAGTGTGTTGTTAGGTATGGTTCGTTGACACTAAGTAACGGACGCCGTCTTATACCGTCTGGTAACTTTCGGTGTTAGGTGGTACCTGGCTCACGATCGGAGCTGCAGAGATAAGGTGCGCACATCGGGCCCACAGAGCATCCGGCCCGTGCTAAGGCGGCGGAGGTTCCGCAGTGTCATCGTGTGAGGTGTTCATCCGCAGTCCTCCTGGCCCGAAGTACAGCGAGTTGTTTATCTGCAATCCGAATCTAGGTAGGCATTTCAAATATGCCACGGAGCACATGGAGGATCCTACCGCGGCGGCAGCGACGGGCATTTCACTAAAAACGAGCGTGCATGCGCATTTCTCTGATACAGCGTACAGGCATCTTGCCTCATGAAAACAAACATAACTCACATTCGTATGCTCATCGAATGCAACCCTAACCACCGGGGCTCGCATATGTGGTTTAACAGCACCATAATAGCCCGATTACTCCATTTTGCACTCCGGCCTGGTAGTAATAGTAATTGTCAACATTGAGGCCCAGACATTGAGCAGATGCCTAGACATTGAGCAGATGCCCAGACCTTGAGCAGATATAAATGTTATGGTGACAGGCGCCGACTTGCACGGCCCTCCACAACAGTAATGGACTCACCATTGCAATGTTCCAGTTCCCGAGCCACCTCACGATAAGGGTGGTGTTGGGGATCTTTCCACTACCTGGAAGCGAGCTCGGTGGTGGCAGGGAGTAAGGACTGCTTGGTCACTGGAGAAACGAGCATACGCGTCAGCACTGTCAGTTGCGAGAGGGATGGGGAGGTTATGACCAAGTGATGCTCACGTGGGTGCAATCACGCTCGGCACCGCTGCCCGGCGGGCCATTGCCGCTTCTGGTGTTATGGGTGGGCTAGGCTGCCTGCGCCTGTCGGCAACACTGATGCATGCTGGGGGGGCGCGGAGCCGGTGAGGCCGGTGTGTCATTGCGCATCGCCTGATGACCTAATGAGTAATAGCCAACTGCACCAGCGCGACGGCACAAAAAGGTGGTGAAAGGCGTTGTGAACTTGCGATCACTGTATGTGGCCTAATAGATCTCGATTCCCTTATGCCGCCGTTAGGTGGGCGGGGCTTATTGAGCGTAAACTGCGAGCTGGCCAACCAACCTCTGCTGTAGGCCTGAACACCCCGTGTAAGACAACTTTCGTGGTGTTGCTTTGCTGTTCTATCCGGACACTACTCAGAAGGGCGTCGTGGTGAAGCTTTGTCATGTCTACAGCGTCCTCGTGAGGCTGCATGTCAGCAGTCAATGACCCAAAGCTATCCACGTAATCCATCCATTTTATCCACGTAATTCATTCATTTGATCCTCTTAATCCATTCATTGGTTGAAGAGAGGAGCGGCGAACTGGCTATCATTAATATAGGGTCAAATGCGCATCTTGACATGCCCGTGCGCACGTGGAATCCTTCCGTTCGTCGGCTGCCTACTTGATGAAATCATACATACCTTTTGATGGATCCATATAGGGTTTATGTATGGCATTTGTGTAAGTACAAAAACGTGTGGATTGGAGGGCTAAATTTGGCATAATCGGGAAACAAAAATGAAGCGGTGTGGAAGCTGGCCAGGACCTGAAACGAATAGCACCCGAGTTACATAAAACATGCCGACAGCCATGCGTATTCCGGCTGCGGAAAACTATCCATCCTTCTGCTTCAAGCGCACAGGTATTAGCAGTAAGCGACTCGGTCTATTTGTGGCGTATGGCCGCATCAAGCACCAGTGGCTTCCGGCACCGGAAGTAGAGGATACCATATGATAACTGTAATTATCCGGAATTAAATTCAATGCGATAGGTGCTATAATCCTTACTGCGGCGGGTGCGTTTCGTCACCGTTGAGCACGGGCACTGGATTCCAGTTCCAGTCACAGTCGATGGCCGGAATCCCGGAAAGCGTACCCCCAATCTCATCCGATAAAAAGGGCGCATGACCATCAATTGTAACAAACAAATTGCCCATGTGCTATAGAAGTGGATCAGCGTTTCCTTGCCTGTGTTGCCGTTTTGCATAAGCATCAACAGACACGGCGGCGGGCCTGCTATCTGGCCTCAAGAACCCTCAAGAAACCCAGAGATTATCCATTAAGCACCTCTTGAAGGTAAGAACATGGGGACTTAAGACGGTGCTGCAATGGGCCGGGGGGCGCGCCTTAAAGCCATGTTGATCCACAGGAGTTCTGTGTAATGCCTCGCTTCGGCTCGCGATTGGTAGCCTGGTTGATTACAAAGGAAGCGAATGGCCTTTTGGGAGACAACGGGACCTTACTTGCTTATTTGCTTTAAGCCGTGCATGCACGGCGACTCGATCGCAGCAGATCACGGGTCCGCTGGCCTCGCTCGCTTGGCTATTCTGTTCTTGTTGAGCAACTCGCGCGGGGCGCGCCATGCTAACTTGTTTGCACCTGCACCGTTTGACATTGCCGCTATGTGCCAGCCCCCGCTAAGCTCGTGTTTGGTAGCGGTACCCATACTGATATTCACGCATACGCCGCCACTGAGAGGAAATACGACCGAAGTTGCGAGTGTTGGGTGGGCTGTAAGGTTGTTTGTACCCTCGACCTGACTGCTGCGTCGCCGTTTCATGTCATGAATACGCTGATTTACCTCCTGGACTGTCCACTTAACTGTAGTTCGCCAGCGATCAAAGGACCGCGACGAGCAAGTAATCCCTTCAGGACATTACAGTACCTGCAAGCTAGCCAGCAAGCAGGCAAGCAGGCAAATATCCAAGAAAAAAGCAAGGCCGCCTCCTTCCACCTAAGTTCCCTTCCGCAGCTAATCAGCTCATCGTGGACGTAGCATGCACACGATGGCAGCCGCTGACCCCAAGCCGTTCACCACCACTGGGCTCCTTCTGCCCCTGCTGGCGAGCGTGCTGCTTTTGTCCCTGCTGCCTACCACCTGCAACGGCCACGCGTTCTTGCTGTCGCCTCTCTCTCGGGCCCGCGTATTGGGCTACGGCGAGTACGAATCATCAGCAGGCAAGTATGAGGACTCCGACTGCGGCACGTGGTAACGCAGTGGTTACGTTTTAGGCACTCGGGAGCCATGGCAGCCACCTTGTATTACGGCCGCGGGCCAAGATAGAGGACCCCGAGGAATTTATCCACGCACGCATACACCATCTTACTTCACAGTCAACAAACGTACTCTCGATTCATACTTTTTGACTTTGGGTCCCTGTAACCCTTACCCACTGTTGTTGTTGTAACGGTTACAGTTGGTTCCAGACCGAGTGGTAGAACCATCGGGCGGTAGTGTCATGCATGTATGGTTGCCCTCGCTCGATGCTTGTTGCAAATAATATGTCGCGCTGCTATGAGGTCATCGCTGCACACACGCACGCACGTGCACTTCCACATCCATGCAGGTAATGGCATGGGCAAGTCGCCGTTCGCTCTGAACCCGGACGGCACATACATCAATGACAAGGCTGACGTATGCGGAGACCCCCACCAGGACATCGGGGACATTTCACTCCGCAGCAGGCCCACTTCCGCCAAGGGTACGCTGCTACATACATACAAATGCATCGGATTTGGAATGCGAGTGAGGCACTCCAGTGGCCAGCTGCTGTGGCGTGTGCATTTGTGCAGAAATGCACGTATGTACAACCGCCTGTCGCCGCGAGTTTGCACACTTGCTTGCGTTACAACAACTTGCTTGCGTATTATCTGTCATTTATAAACTGTCGACCCAAAGCAGATGAAGACTCGCTCCTCGCCAATTAATACCGCCAGCAAGCTCCAACATCGATGATGTAACGACGTTGATACTAGCTAGACGTTTCGGTGCCACTTGCGCCCTCCCCTTCGCCCTCCTCGGCGTTAACTTCCGTCACCAACGCGCACATGCTTGCTACATTGCTGAGTTGCCACTAACGGCCGGTGTTCTCCCTTGATTGCCTTCGCCCCTTCGTCCATTTGATTGCCAGTCACCTACCAGGCCGGCTCAATCATCTCAGTCACCGTTCGTGCCCGGGTGAACCACGGCGGCTGGATTGGCATCAAGTTGTGCACCACCACGAGGACAAACCCCAGCCAATCCTGCTTCGATCAGTATGCTTTGAAGAAGTGAGTACGCAGGCGAAGTGTGCAGTATCGAGCCTGGTTAATTTAAGTTCCAATGAGATGCTGTTCACACGATATATACCGGTAAACTGCTATTTATTTACGGATCCCGTTACACCTGCAGCGCTGACACCGGCTACACCCGCTGGTGGATGCAAACCAGAAACCAGGACTACATCACCCGCTGGCGTCTGCCCTCAGGCGTCACCTGCAGCGGCGGCTGCGTAATGCAACTGTAAGTGCCTGCTCCCAAGCAACCTGCACCTGCGACAGCAATACGACAGGGAACACGCATCTACTGTTCACACACACGTCGCCACACACCGGCAGGCGGGTCTCGTCGGTTCTTGCATGTGCCTATAATTTGTTCACTTGCGTGCAATTATAATGGGTGTCGGCGCACTACTACTGGCCCGTGTGCTCCCTGCTTATCGACGTACATGTCTGGAGTAGTAAATGTCTGTAATTGGCGCACTACTACTGGCCCGTGAGCTCCCTGCTTATCGACGTACATGTCTGGAGTAGTAAATGTCTGTGTCATTAGTAGCAATACCCCTACTGGTTTGTATGCCGGGTTGTGTGCAGGACTTACCGCACAGCCAACTCGTGCGTCGACTCCTGCTCAACCGCTGAATGCGGCAGCCAGTACGCAGCGCGCAGCAACCCCATCACCGGACAGGTACGGTTGGATGTCTGCGGCCGAACCGAGATTTTCAAGGACTGCGCAGATATTTATATTACGACAAGTGGCAGCGGCGGCATCGACGGAGGTTCAGGCGGTGGTGGTAGCCCGACCCCTTGCGGCGCAGATGCATCCACGTTTTGCAGCGGCAAGGCACTCGGCTACTACGGCGATAAGTGCGTCAACTGCTCCAAGTACTATTGGTACGTGGGTGGTTGGAGCTATTGAATCCGGGCAGGCTGACGTGCGTACGCCTCCGTTTTTCCTTGAGCAAAATGTAGTATCTGCATTCATTCATGCATAGATAGATAGCTATTTCCATACTTCTGCTTCCTCCAGCCGCTGCTAGATACCACCCGTGTGAGTTACCATACGATGAATGCGCAGGTGCTATGGCTCGGGAGCCGTATACATGTCATGTGCCACTGGTACTACTATGGACTCGAGGGGAACGAAGAGCGGCTGTGACTACCCTGCGAATAATGTGTGCTGATGGATGATAACGAGCCGAATAGATAGGGGCAGCTCGTGTATGTACTGAGCGCGTTCATTAGATACATGCATAACCTGCTGGGTGGCAGTAGTTCTCGTTTCAGTAGATTGGCTCCAGACCGAAAGGTGGAACCACCGAGCACATGGATGGCACATCGCCGGCACGGAACGAAGGAGACGAATGAGGCAGGAACCCAGCCGCGCCGCAACAACGGTATATTATCAAGACACCAGTCATCAACAGTCCGGGTGTAACGCCCAAGCGCCGGCACGGACGTTTCACCGGCAATGGTTCCGGAGCCGGGCCATTTGCGTTTCTGCCAGCTCGGATGTTGTATATTGCCGTAGCTATAGCGCCGCTGTTGCAAATCAGGTCGGACAGGGCCCTTCTGGCCAAACCCGTCGCTTGGTGCTGCAAGAGTACTTAGCGGAACCACGCCTCCTTCCTCGGCGTGGTTCTTCTGCTTGGATAATCAGTTACTTATTACACTGTAACACACCGCGCTTAACGAACGCCCGTGGCGGTTCCTTGCTGTGTGTGTATATACCGGTAGGTTACTAGGCCGTCGCAGCCGCTGCCAGCGCCACCATTACGTTTTGAACTTTAGACCTTGCAGCAGCTTGGTAACCTGCAACCCGTCTGTCAACCCGTCTGTCAGCAGCAGCGGTCCGCGGCGCTCTGGTGTCGCGCGGCCCCGGCACCCAGCGACTGCTGTGGGGCATGACACGGGTGGTGATACCGCGACCTTCCACATGCCTGTTTAGATTCGCTATTCGCACGTGCAACACATGCTACACGCAGCGTCGTCAGGCGTCGTCGAACCTAGCTACCTGTATTTATTTTGCAAACATGACGTTAAGGCTTGAGGCACCATTCAATTGTACTGTAGGTGCCGACCTCGCTGAGCAGAGTGAATGCAAGGACATCGCTTACGTTCAATAAAGTGCTGGGACGCGTAAACTGCGTAGGTGCAGTGATGCAATCCGGTACCTCCGAGGGATCTCCTGAACTACAAGGAATTTCGCAACCCATAGCAAACGCACTTTCGCGCAAATTGCTTGTACAGGTCTGAACGGCAACCGCCACTTGCACGGGGCACGCACGGGCATGCGCGTTCGCGACTACTCGGAACCATTCTTTTACCATTCTGTACCATTTCTATGGGTCGGTTCACCAGTCATCACGCAAACTATTGGTATCTCACTTCTACTCATCCGGCAAGGTGATGATGCAGCCTTTGACAATGCATTTGGTGAGGGTGCATCGTGCAAAGGAGCAGGTCCGAGTACGAAATCGGAAGAAAAAATGCAATGTTCGATATTTGTGTACATTCGGTCGCTTGGGTTCATCGGGTTCATTAACGCTGACGTTTGGGTTCCTTGCCATCGAACGGTGTGCACTCCTCCATACCACCGCAGCTCGATGGCTCCATCTACCTATTGGCTTAAAGGCCACTGTATCGATCATTGGCTGCTGCTGTTCTACCACCTCAGCGTGAACTAGGACGGAGGTTCGCCTTATGACTCTATGTTGGTATTACAATGTGGTGGCGAGCGAGGCCCCCCCAAAGGTCCTGGGACCCCACTGGGACGTGACTCCGCCAGATTAAGTCCTCGGCTCTCCAACCAAGTACGACTGCCCGCTGGCCCTACCTTCGGGCCTGGACTCCAGCCCGCTGGCACAGTTCACTATTTTAAATGCAACGCAACATCAAAGTCGCTGACGCACTGCCTGGTGGGCCTCCTGGCTCATGCGCCAAAACACATATTGCTACGCGCGGCAAGATCTTCAAGCCCCCCACATACAGGTATCCTATTTCTCGGAACTGAAACTAATCACGGCAGCAAACCCGCACGTGCAAACAACCATACCATAGCCTACGCGGCATGCAAAAAGATCTATCAGCGGCCGATCCGGACAGTCGTTTCGACATAGGCGCGCAGAGCCCGCTCCGTATTCGTCCATGATACCTGGACGGTACCGCAAAACAGCTGCCCTAAGCAGGCCTACATATCTGCCTGGGGCGTGACGTGTAATTACGTATTCTCTGTAGATCGCCGTATAATCGCCTCTGTTGATCGCCATATAATCGTCCCTTCCTAACAAACTAGACTCAGAACCTTAACCCCTCAAGCCACTTGTCAACTGACGCAGCAAGCAGCGTCCAGCCAGCCTGTCAGCTCTCCAAGCCAGGGCAATCACTGCAGCGGCGGTTCCGTGTGCAGAACGGCGCTGCCCAGATCGGGGTGGCTGACCAGCAGCGCGACGGAGCGAACCTGGAGCGGTGGGGTGCGATGGGGTGCGGTGGGGTTCGGTGGGGTGCGGGGGCAACAACATCGTATAGGTGAGGCACGTGGAGTTAAGAGTTACACATGGTGTTGCCGCGAACTCAACGGGGATAGATGCACGGGGAAGCGTGCAGGGGCTGTCGCCGCCTGTACGGCCTGTCCCCCCAAACGTCCTACACATAGCTCGTCTGGGCCGCATGACCATACGTCTGCTTGCGGACGAAGATCACGCATGGATCCCAGCAAGCGCGGCGGCCCCGAGTGGATCACGCAATTGTGTCCGTGTGCGACTAGAAAATGTGGATGGGCTTGGGACCCGTACAAGCTGCCGTACCGTACCGTCCGCGAATCGACCCACCTTGGCTCCTGGCTTGCTGGTGAGCGTCCAAAAGTCCATGAGGCCCCGCCTGTCCGAGTAGCCGTCCTTGTGGAACGAGGCGGCGGCGCCGGCCCCGTCGCTGGTGACGTATGCCTTGACGTATGCCCCAGCCACGGGGGCGCCTGCGCGGGTACGTGCGTGGCGGTGCGCGTTTGTGACAGCAGTCAGGCGACGTGCACCAGATGTGAAAACAAGACAATAACAGGACGTCAATGGCATGGCAGCACCAGAATGGTGTGTATATGCGGGCTGCCAGCCAGCAGTAGTCGGCAGGCACCCCCTTTTGTGCCGCAACGAACGAAGCCGCCTTAGAACAAACACCCACCGGTCTCAGTGTTCGTCACCACTACCACGCCCTGCTCCTTCAGGACTGCCACGCGCAGGTCGCAGCGGTAGCAGGCCAGGCTGCTGCGCTGGTGACCGCCGGCGCCCGCGCCGCCGGCACCCGCGGTTTCAGAGCCGACGGTGACGGCTTCCAGCAACATGGCACCGCTGGTGCCGACACCGGCCGCGGCAGCGGTTGGATCCTCCTGCTGCTGCACCAGAAGGTGAGGCTGGATCAGAAGCTTGTAAGGGCTGCTGTTGTTGCCGTTGCCGTTGGGCGCCATGAGCACGCGTATCGCGACCGGCGCCCTGCCCTCGTTGGCGGCCGCGGCGATGTCCTGCGGCAGGCGGCGACGACGGAAAGGACACCGAGCCGAAGAGCAGCAAGAGGGCAAGGTCGGCTTCGTAGCGGGCGGCGCGGTAGGGTTCTGTAAGCGTGCATGGTGCGAAGGCTGGAGCTACGGTATGTTGCTGCTGCTTTTGCAAAGGTGGCAGCGAAGGTTGATTGACACGTGACAACGAAATGGCGACACAGCTGCAGCCGGCAAGTACTGCATGTTATGAACCGGCGAAGCATGGTGAGGGCACGCCGCCATGACTACACGCCGAACAGGCCCACTAGCAGGCGGCTGCACGTACCGGCAGGTCGAGCGTGGTGCTCCAGGAGGGGCGCAAAAGGGAGAACTTGCCCTGGCCGCCGCCGCCACCAGTCCCGCCGTTCCGGGCGTGCGAGCCCAGGAGGGTGGTGTCGAAGGGGGCGGCTGAGAAGAGCAGCTCCAGATCCATAAAATGCGCCGCCAGCGCCACCTGAGGTTTCGGAGCCGGACCAAAGACCAAACAACCAGCGGTGAGGAGTATCAATAATCTACACGTTGGATGCATGACCCGCAAAAAACACTCGCCAAAAGAAATAGTTAAACATAGTTAAACAGTTTAACTACTAGTACTAGTTCAACTACTGCTGTTAGGAAAAATTAATGCTGGTGGGAGTGCACCAGTGTGCGCACAGTCGATCGCTGCCGGAAGGCATGCAAACCTGACGTCCACCGCTACCGCAGGGGGGTGCCATATGCTCGCGATCAGGGGGGTGCCATATGCTCGCGATCAGGGGGGTGCCATATGCTCGCGATCAGGGGGGTGCCATATGCTCGCGATCAGGGGGGTGCCATATGCTCGCGATCAGGGGGGTGCCATATGCTCGCGATCAGGGGGGTGCCATATGCTCGCGATCAGGGGGGTGCCATATGCTCGCGATGAGCGCATGGCAAGGCTTGGCGGTATCCACAATCCCCCCGGACCCATTAGCCGCATCCGCGCAGCACCAAACCCGCAGCAACCATGCCCACCTTCGCCATCCCAGCAACCTCCAGCACGATTGCGCCACGGGGCCCGTCCGGACTGTCGTACAGAAGCACCAACGGCGCGGACTTTCCGCCGGCGGCGCCGTCACCTGCACCTGCGACGACGCCAGCGGCGGCAAGGGCGCTCGAGGCGTGCGCACCCCCAGCAGCAGCAGCAGCAGCATCCTCCAGCGCCGCCGCCATCGACGCCAGCCGGGCTTGCCACTTGGGCTCGTACACCTTGTACGATGGCAGCTGGCCGCCGCCTGCTGCCACCGCCTCGCCAGCGGCGTCGGGCTGGCACCATTGCCGTACGGTGGCTGCCGCCGCCTTGAGCTCGGGCGCCTCCGCTGCGGGGTCCGCCAGCGTCAGCCAAGCACGCAGGTACACGAGCTGCAGCTCTACGTCACATCCCAGGGCGGATCCAGCGGCGTCACTGGATCCGGATCCTGGTGGTGTGGCGCGTGCCTGGATTCGCTCCAAAATAGCACTGGCCTCAGCGGGTCGGTCCTGATGGGAAGGAGCGGACCGAGTGGGTGAAGTCAAAAGTGCCCGACTCTATCGGTAGTGGGAAGTTAGCAACCAGCACGTGAACACATTTCCTGGGCGCAGCTGTGCGGATATAACCCAAGCTGCCGTACCTGCAGTACCAGGTAGTAAGCAGCTGCCAGCAGGTCCTCCTACGGCAGGAGGGAGGAGAAGGAGAGGGGGACGATGGGTTGGGAAGTCAGGGGACATCTCGTGTGCGCATGGCGCTCCTTGGACATGGATATGCGGTGCCGTGCAGTGAGCGCGGCAGCGCTGGTGTCGTATTTAACTCGATCGCCCCTGCAGATGCATGCCACATGCAGGCGGAGGACGAGCTGGCTTGCCTACTGGGGCTGACGCGTACAGGTGCACTACCGTGTTGGCCCTTCTCCGTCCAGAGGGCGCACGTGGGTCGCTCACCAGTCCCGCCTCCCGCCCTGATGCCGCCAGCGCGGCCATGCGCCGCAGCAGCCGCCGCCACGAGGCGTCCACGGCCTCGTTCAGGACGTCCCTCCTCACGCCGAGAGGGTGAGCCCTGGGGTTGGCGCGCCCAGAAGCATGCATAACAGCGACAGCATAGGAGTCAGCACTTGCAGTAGCACCGCAGGAACAGCGGATGCCGCATCAGCAGTAGCAATAGCACTTCTTCCGCAGGCGCACAAGGAGGAAACGCGTCTCAGCTGATGGTTGGCAGTTTGCAGCATTAGAGGACAAGGGTTGCGTGGCTCTAACCTGGCGTTCACCAGCGGCCAGTACTCAAGGTGGGGGTGGCGGTCGGCAGACAAGGCCGTCGCGTCGATGTCGCCAGCGGTGCCCGGGGCGGCCGTGAACAGCGGTCCGGCGGCGGGCGCCTGAGTGAGTGCACGCGGTACGGAGGCAACGCACGGGGGCGGTAGGAGGTCGGCGGCGGGTAGCTGAGCATTCTAGTGCCGTTACAAGCTGTAGGTGTGCATGGGTGTAATATACCTTTTTACAACCAGGAGATACCAAAGGAATGTGATTTACACAGTTTGAGGAAGGGTGTGTGTTTGTTAAGCCACGCCGCAACCCGAGATTCCCGCCTGACGTAGTTGCGTTGTGTACGGCATTACATGGCTGTTGACGAGCAACACCGCCATGGTCGCAACCAGGAAACATGTCGCACGGCGAGGTCGGCTTGCAAGGATGGCGAATATTGATGACCCACCATCGCGACAGTGGACAGTCGGTTTCCTGGCAAGCGGGGTGTGATCCCGCCGCAACACAGCCATCATTATCTTTGCGCTTGGGGCAATGTCGCAGACTGTGAGGTCCAACCGAGTCGCGACTATTGCTGGTTGAAAACTTATTCCTTCCCCGTCGGTCGTGTCCTTCGGGACCGTCCGCAATATTTGACGTCCTTTTTAGGACCACCCAACAAACCAAGGTCTGAATTCGAAATAATCCAATTGTGCTTCACCAACACTGACAAGTTGACTCCACAAGTCTCTTAAGATTGTGCTTATCTGAGTCTATCGCGTAACTGTCTGTCCAATACCGCTCACCTCCTGTCCCAACAGGCCCCTCAGCCGTCCCTGGGCTGGCAGCAGTTCCCGGAGCGCCTCCTCATCACGATGCAGCACAGCGTACGACCTGTCGTGTGAACAGATGGAAGCGTGTTCAATGGGTCAAAACGCGAACAGCACGCCCATATCCATTCATTCCAACTTCATGCCACACAGCAGCACGGGTTGGAGAGGTGGTGGCACTAAACTTTTGTCGGGAGGTGGTGGCACTAATCTTGTCGGGAGCGCAAGTGAGGCCACACGCACCAGAGTCGCGCGGACCACACGTGCCGACGGCGCAGGGCTGCGACCGCCTCTCTCCAGAAGGCCGCATCCCGGCAGCGCCACAGCACCAGGCTCAGGTCAGCGGCCGACAGATCACCTGCACGGGGGAGTAGGGACGAGGCGCGAGTCGTCACTGGGTTGTGGGTCACAGTACGCACACCGTGTTGGTGGGTCAGTGGTGTCGGTGGGTCAGTGCAGCATGTCGGCCGGTCAACGTACCCATGGGTCAGTGCGGCATGTCGGCCGGTAAACGTACCCATGGGTCAGTGTACATGGGTCAGTGCGGCATGTCTGCCGGTCAACGTGCCCATAAACTTGGTTTGGGTTTGCGAAACCAAGCGGTCGGGGTCCTAACCGGGTTCAAAGGCACAGGGCGCGAAAGTGGCTGCAGAGCTGCCATGCCCCTTCGGCTCAACGAGTAACGAAAATCGACGTACACAGCTGCCGGCTGCGTACCTTCCGCCAGGTACCGCAAACGTGCAGCGTCTGCCTCGGGCGTCGCGGGCAGCGTCGCCAGGCGGGACCAGCTCACGGAGGCGGAAGACAGGTCCACAGCGGGCGGGGGCGGCAGGGAGGGCAGCACCTGCACCAATGCGTGGCGTCGGAATGAGTGGGCACGGGGTCAGACCTGTGTAACCGTATAACAACGACAACCTAAAAACGGACTCAATGCAGTACCTGCAGCTTGGTGCTCTGCCCGAAGGCAACAGCCAGCACCCGCTCGCGCGCCGCCGCGGCCGCCGGGAAGGCATCGTGGAGTTCGCCAGCGCCGCCCCCGCCGCCGCCGCCTTCTGCGCCACCCCTGGGAAAGTAGAAGTAGTAAAGGGGCAGATGCGTCGCGCCGTACGGCTGCAGCTCCGTCGAGCGGATCCACAGGGCAGGGCGGCCTCCAAGCGCCACGGCGCCCTGTTCGGTTGGGATTCGCGGCGGTTGGGATTCTCGGCGGTTGGACGTTGGCAGTTGAAAGCTTCGGTGCCAAGTTACGCCAACGCGCCTTGCGCCTACGCGCTCATAGGTTCTCACGAGCCCCATGCTTCGGTGAGCTGTTACCGACCATGCATGCGGGTCAAGTGGTGGGGAGATAACCCGTGGTGTGTAGGGGGGGGGGCGTACTTCATGCTGCGTCCCCGCCCTGTGCTCTCCCCATCCTCAAACGAAACCCCGACGTGCCGTACCTCGGGCGCCTGCACCGTCACATCCATCCGCATGCTGCTGGCACCGGTGTTCGTGACCGTGATGGAGTAGCAGTACGTCCTGCCGTACGTCAGCGGTGACCCGGGCGGCACCTCGACACCGCCAGAGGAATGCTGCTGCTCCGGCTCCTGATTAGACGCCGGGAGGGCGGGGCCAGGGCCGGAGGGGCTAAGTTGGAGTACCTGAGCCGAGGTATGGTTCCGATGTGTACCCACCAGTTTGGGTCGAGGTGCGTGTTCACCACGCCCCAGTACTACACCCGGACACGCACCCCTATGGCTTATGTGTGTACGACACGCGGCGCCCACACCTCTTCGTCGTCATCGCCGTCTGCAGCATCAGCGCCGCCGCTCCCACGCCGCGGCACATCGCTGGGATCCAGGCTGGGGTCCAGCAGCCGCTGCAGGATAAGCAGGCCACGGCTGCTGGTGCCAGCGGGGCCGGGGCCGGGGGCGGCCGCGGCGGACCCGGCAGCCAGCTCCGAAGCCGGCAGGGCCGCAGTCTGGCGCACGTAGGCGAGGGTGGGCGAGCTGGCCGTGAGCGTGAGACGCGTCCCATGGGCCACTGACAGCGGGTGCGCCTCCTCCCAGGATACGCCCACCTGAAGGACGCAAAGTGGGAGGAAAGGGAGGGGGAGGGGTTCAGGGCCTTTAATTTGGCGGAATACCTGTTGGGGAAAACCTCGCTTTGTTGCAGGTGACAGCTCCCTGAACAGCAGTCTACCAAAAGCCAGCCCCTACCACGACAAGTCGACAACATCCTTTTTGCCGCGCAGGCCAGTCCATACCACGGCAGTAGCCAGCAGCGCGTCCGAGAAGCTCCAGCCGCCACTCTCCAGGCTGCGGGGCAGGAATGCAGATCCAGATCCAGATCCAGATCCAGATCCAGATCCCAGCCGGCCCCCCTTGGACAGGTGTTCCGCCAGGTCCGCCCAGAACTCGCTCTCGGGGGAAATGGTGTCGGGGTCTGGGGAAGGGGTTCAGGGGTCATGGGACGCATGCATTTACTTCGCATCATCAGTTCGGGAAGCGACCCGTATCTACAGATTCAAAGGGAATCCTGTCGCGTCGGGTTCTGACAGCCCAACCCATGTCCTCCCGCCGCATTTCTCGTCGCTCACCCAGCTTCGCCGTTGGTGACCTCCGAAACCACCCGGCCTCCGCCCACTCTTGCGTCGCCGGCGCAGGACGGTACGGCGGCGCTGCCGCCTGCGCCGCCCGCAACGAAATGTCGGCCGCGTTGGTGGCCATCATAGCAGGCATCGCCATCCCCAGGGACTTCATGCCGTACCCCAGCATTGCCGCGCCGCTCCTTGGGGCGACCGAGGAGGACATGGGCGCAGGCACCTGTGGTGCGATCGGGTTGGCCACGGCCTGCGCAGGCATCTGTGGAGCGGCCATCCCCACCTGCGAAGCCATCGCGTCAAACTAGTTTGCCTGGGTTCGTAAGGATCACGGTTGGCTGGAACGGATTAAGGGTGTTCCTGGCTGGGTCGGGCTGGGGTCGATGCACAATCGACCAGGTTGCCAGCGCACAAGGGGCATCCATGGTGTTGACACACGGGGTTGAACTCGGGTGTAAGATCACAAGCAGCCCAGGAAACCCAAGGGCCAAAGCGCGCACCTCGAAATCCTGGAAAGCCGTCTCCATAACCCGCTCCAAATCGCCTCCCTTGAGCTGTGGGGGCGAGGCCGAGGCGCATGTGGCGGGGTGTCGGGCGGGCGAGGTTTGCAAACTAACCGACTGTTGATGGAAATGCCTCGGCAGTTAGGGACTGGCCTGGAAGGAAGATCTATCCTTGTCGGATACGTCAGGTGATAGAGCCATACGATGCGCCATGAGGCCCCCCCCGCTGTCATGTTACTGAGGCTGCTGCCGCTCACAGGGGTATGTCGGATATGCTGCCACCGTGGTGGCATCAACCCCATCAAACCCCACCAACCCCACCACCGCCACCACCAATCCCTGCTCCCTTATCTCCTCAGTCCTTACCTGACCCGCGTCGTCATCACCCTGTCCCGGACCGTTCAGCGCCAGCTCGAATCGGCGGCGCTTTGCTTCTGCGGGTCATGCCAGGGATGGGGCCGCGGAGTCGCAGCCGAGGTAATCAGTTTCGCCGCAGCATTGCAGCCGAGGTAATCGCTTCCACTGGCTGGCTACGACCCTCACCGTGCCTAGCCGCCCGCACCCCCCACGGCCCAGCCGCGCACCCGCAGCCGCCCCGGCGCCCATGGTCCAACTCCGACGCTTGACGCGAGTCCGCAGGTCCGCCGCCAGGCGCGCCAGGCGAGTCAGAACCGGCGGCTGCGGGCCGTCGCCCGCTGCCATCAGGTCCTCCTCCCAGGTCAGCAGGATGCGCTCCAGGGGGGTCAGGGTGCCGTACCTGATAGTGCGTCACGTGATGCCGGCCGTGATGTGGGCGGCAGGGCAGGGCAGAGTACGGCAGGGCAGGGCAGAGTACGGCAGGGCAGGGCAGGGCAGGACAGAGTACGGCAGGGCAGGGCAGAGTACGGCAGGGCAGGGCAGAGTACGGCAGGGCAGGGCAGGTTAGGTGCGATCGGGCGCGCAGACAGTAAGCACAGTACGTCTGGCAGAGGCTATGTGGGAAGGGTTGCGGGAAAGAAGCGACTCAGGCCGAACAAGCCGAAAAGAGGCGGTATCCACGGGGAACCATACCCACCCACCCACCCACCCACCCACCCACCCACCCACCCACCCACCCACCCACCCACCCACCCACCCACCCACCCACCCACCCACCCACCCACCGATGCGGCGCCCCCCACACTTCCACCAGCTGGCTGCCCCTGACGCCCGCCAACCAGGCGTCCAGGCAGCAGCGGCTGGACGGCAGGCGCAGGCGCATGTACGGCAGTACGACCGCCTGGAAGAACTCTGGGTCGCGGCAGTAGCAGAAGAATGCCAGCTCCCGGCACGCGAGCTGGCTGTAGCACTGGACCTTGGCAGCGCTGTGGCAGCAGGAGGCGATAAGGCCCAGGAGGGGTGGGAAGCGGGTCCAGGAGCCCTAAGGCACCAGCGAGCTAATTGGGCTAGTGAGGCTGTTCGGTCGCGCCTCGTATGGACGTTTTGGGATGGGGGCGGGCAGCAGCAGTAGCGGCAGTGACGGACGCACCTGGAAAGGGTCGCCCAGGACCCCACGCTAGAGAACTCGCCCCACAGGCGCGCATCGTCGCTGTCGGCGGCCTTCGGCGGCATCAGGGGGTTGAACGGCGCCAGGCTGAGCAGAGAGCCGTACAGTGCCCACACCTGCCGGCGTGCGGTTCACAGCCGCAGCGCAAGTGGCAGGGACGGTTGTCGGTTGAGGCGTACTTGGCATTACGGTACGGCATCGCCCCCAGCCGGGCCTTGTGTGCCAAAGCGGCTTGGCTTCACCACACAACCATACACGTACCGTTCAACAATTTTGCGACAAGACCACACACTTGCCGTACACCCGCAGTACCCCAACCTGCCATACGTATACCTGTTGTGGACCAACTCGTCGCATCCCGTTCGGTACACCTCACCTTCTGAACGGTCGCGTACAGTTGCAGCTTCGCGGTCGCAGCGTCCGCAACCACCAGGTCGGCTCCTGGCTGCAGCGCATGGCAGCTCCTATCGAGGTGCAGTCGAATGGGTACGGCACGACAAGTCAGTCGATAAGCTTTGCAACTCAAGAGCTTATGGCAGGCATGGCTGCCTGCGTGTACTCCGATGTCATTGTTTCAGTGACTCCGAAGCGACTTTGTCTCTTTCTCGTGCGTCACCCGGCGGTCCTCTGGGCCCCAACGTAACACTTTACATCGACGGAGGCTTCGTGAGGCACTCCTTGGGGGGGACCTTACTGGCTACTGGCAGCGCCCACCCGCCGTTTCCAGACCGGTTTTCCTGTCCAGTGCCGACCACGGGTTTCCCCTTGTATCCTTGTTGCTGGATCCCACAATGCCCTTCACCCCACAGCGCCCTCCTTGGTCGTCCTGGTCACTAGGCCAGCTCTCGACGCTGCGGCCCTCACCCTCACCCGCACGAGCGGCGCACCTTCTCTCCACGCATGCAGACCCTGCGGGGAAGGGCCTCTGAAGCGCCGTGGTGACCCGCGGGTCACTCCATGACGGCGCAGGAGCACCCTCAACCGCCGTGCGCGCCTCGCAGTACGCATGGGAACCGAAGACAGAGGCGGGAACGCCTGGGCGTTCGAGACACAGGACAGGGCAGGGCTTACGTTTGCTTGGCAGAGTAGCGCCGGTGGGAAACGGTAGCGGGGGCTGAGGGGGACGGCGCGCCTTGTCCTTCAAAACGCGGGCCAGTAGCTTTCCACACCGCAGCTCTCCAGCCTCACCTGCCCTAGCCGCAGCGTCCATTCCGGAAGACACCCCCCACACCGCTATTGACTTGCTAGCCAATTCCGCGCGCAACCCTACCACCAGCCTGCAGCCTACAAGCCATACGCGCTAGTGTTGCCTCTGTGTCCGTTCCATCCCTCGTGAGCCGCACGCACCTGCCGGTGCGGTGTACGCGATGAGGCGCACCACTCGGTGGCCAGCAGCGACCCACGGGTCAGAGCTCGACATCGACACGCCCGCGGGCCCCACAGCAGCTGCCACTGCCGCCGCCAGCTGCTCCGGAGCCAGTCGCACAACGCCGTCCGCCCCGACGGGGACGTTGGCCACTAGGACGGATGGCGGGCAGAAGGCGAGGCCGAGGGTGCTGACGTGCTGTGGTGCGAAAGGGAACCGCGAGGAGAAATCACAGGTAGTCGACGTATCTGCAATACTTGTAAGATACATCATCTCAGCCTCTTCCTGGTGAATCATCTTGCCATACCTTGGTTCCGCCGCCTCCATACTGGCGACACATTGGTGCGTCCATCATGGCCGAACCGCAGACCATACCATTGCCCCACATGGGCGATAAGGCTGAACCCATGTGCGGGCGCCCTCGTCCTGTGGGCCAGTGCGGCGAGGATTTGCAGGGGAGGGGAGCTGGGTGGTACGCAGGGAAGGGGAGGTGGTGCGATGGATGGATATGCGTGACACGTTACGAAACCCGTGTCCGCAGCGGCCCTGCAAGGATCGCACACGATGTGCACCCCATCGGCGCTGCGACCCGTTTTCAGCGCCGTATGGTGCAAAAGCACATGCACACTCCCCACACGCTTTTATATCCACGCCAGGCAACGGCACCCTGTTTCAACCAATCTCCCTTCAGGATCGTAGGTCTTTGCTTCCAGACCCTGCTTCATGTCACCAAGCCTAACGACACCCGCACTGAGAACGCCGCCCCTGACCCCGATCAAGTCCAGTCCCTTACTCGACGTACCTCCAGCAGCTGCGAATGCCTCGCCTCGCTCGGCAGCTCGTACGGCGGTGGTCGTCTCGCGGACCTGCCGTACACGCAAGTATAATTATCCTTTAATACGTGATCATTCACCGACTTGCAATGGAGCAACGCGTGTGTTTGCCCGCGCGCACCTTTCATAGCTGCTCACACGAAATCTACTGACGGGTCTGGAGCTCCAAAACCCATTATTCGTGTGTCTTGCCGTGGCCCCGCGCCGCCCGCCACCCCACCCTGCCGCACAACCCACCTTCCAAGGCTCAACCAGTAGGCTCGGACGATCCACAAGCGCAGGCATAGGACGCACGCGGCCCTGCCGTACGTCCGAGGCGCAAGGCGAAAAGGCACGGGGGGTCAGGACAGCCGTCGGAAGGTTTAGGGGTGCAGGTTTAGGGGTGCAGGTTTAGGGGTGCAGGTTTAGGGGTGACGGTTTAGGGGTGAGGGTTTAGGGGTGAGGGTTTAGGGGTGACGGTTTAGGGGTGACGTTTTAGGGGTGACGTTTTAGGGGTAACGGTTTAGGGGTAACGGTTTAGGGGTGCAGGTTTAGGGGTGCAGGTAACGGTTTAGGGGTGCAGGTTTAGGGGTGCAGGTTTAGGGGTGCAGGTTTAGGGGTGCAGGTTTAGGGGTGCAGGTTTAGGGGTGAGGGTTTAGGGGTGAGGGTTTAGGGGTGACGGTTTAGGGGTGGCGGTTTAGGGGTGACGGTTTAGGGGTGACGTTTTAGGGGTAACGTTTTAGGGGTGACGGTTTAAGGGTGACGGTTTAGGGGTGACGGTTTAGGGGTGAAGGTTTAGGGGTGCAGGTTTAGGGGTGAAGGTTTAGGGGTGAGGGTTTGGGAGAAGGTTTAGGGGTGAGGGTTTAGGGGTGAGGGTTTAGGGAATGGCGGGAGCCTGCTCCCATGACCAGGCGGGCGCCAGGTCAGAAAGGACTGCTGGGCGCGTCCAGGAGTTCCGGCCACTCAGGCACCAGCTCACTCCCACACTTCCACGGCCCTACAAGAGCACTTGGCCAGGCTCGCAGCCAAAAGAATGTGGTATGTTGTACACGCAGTGCATAGGCGAAAGGTTCCAGACAATTGAAGGTGTTATCATTGTGTAGGGCCATGGGTTTCCTCTTCCCCTCACTTCCCGCAGCTCACCTCGGCAACCAGACGCCTGCGCTCCAAGACGTACCGCACCTTTGGGATTGAAATGGTGGTACGGCGCAGGGGGAGGGCACTTACACGATGGACGGTGTTGGATTCGAGTGCGGTTTGGGGTGCATCATGCGTGGGTTAGCCGTGTCGAAGTCTGGAGGCAGATGGAGGTGGCGAGGACTAGCCCGCTGACGCAAGCATTGCACTCGCGCGAAGATTACAGTCTTGCCGCGCGGCCGCTGTTGTGTACTACCGGCCCCACCTCGTCGCCTTGCCGCCTGCCGCTCTGGTAGGTACCGGGTGTAGTGCACCCAAACGCGCTGCCGGGGCCAGCCAGCAGCCAACGGCGACCCAGGGGGGCTGGGTTGCCTTGCGCTCTGAGGAGGATGGGATGGGTGGAAAGGTGCAGGACGGGCGGCGTTGCCAAGACCTGATGAATCGATTGAGGAATGGAGGGAACAATCTGGCGCTAGGAGCTCGACAGGCCCAGCCCCCTCGTCCGCACCACACATATGCCAGGCACGTTTGGTCACCTGGCAACGTCTTCCCATAGTAAGGCCCTCATACCAACATACCCAAAGTGAGGCTCGAACCGCGACAACACCACGTGTACGACCGCCGCTGCCAGCTGCTGCTCGCTGCCCTCCAGGCGAGCCGTCACGCCACCACTGGAGTTGGCGCCCAGCTCCACGATCTGTGCATGGGGTCGGGTGCGGAAAGTGGGAATATCACCAGCGAGACACAGCGTCAGACGTGCGGCAGGCCGGCAAAGCTCCCGAGTGCTAGCTGTGGGTGCGATCATGCGCAGGCGAAGAATGCCACCTGCCGCTTCTACCAAACGTGGCCCCCCATAAGTTGTGGGTTTTCACCCCCTCCTCTCCTCCATCATGTCGTGCCGCCCTCGCCTGGCCCGCCCCACTACCTGCAAGGCCCCACTACCTGCAACGGTTGCGCCTCCGACAGTGGTGCCACCAAGCCACCACTCAAAACGAAGCCGCCAGGCCGTTCTGATGGTGTGGCTGGGCCAGCACCATCGGTCACCGAAACGTTTGGCACCGGTGGCGCGGGCCCAATGACAGGGCTCTTGTATACGAACAGCGTTGCTGCGATGCCCAGGCGTGTAACGAAGAGCCTGTACGGCGGAATAAGGCGGAAACGGGTTAGTTTGGTTGTTTAAACCCTAAAAAACTCGCGGACGACAGGATTCGAACCTATGCGGGAGATCCCATCTGATTTCGAGTCAGACCCCTTAACCACTCGGGCACGTCCGCACACAATGGAGCTTACCGGGATCGATCCGGTGACCTCACGCATGCGAAGCGCGCGCTCTACCACTGAGCTAAAGCCCCATGAGGTTGTACGACATACGACGATGACATCATCGACTTTCCGCAACTTGTCAGGGGTAATCTCCTCACACTTTCGGTGCCAGTTGAGTGTACACTCTCATACACTCTCATCGGCTCCCCGGCCCCACCCTCCCTGCTGCTATGCGTTCTGGCCTCCTTGCTAAGTTCTGGGCCTTGCTGCGGGACTTTGCGGGCTTGGGTTTGCCCCGCAAGGACTGGGGTGACGTGGGGGTGGACCACCCATTTTTGTTCGTAACCGGGGGTCGGCTCATGTGCGCCGTGCCGCCCTAGCTAGCCTGCCTTGGCTGCTGTTTGTTCTTTCGTTCTTTCTTTCCTGGTGCCACCTTTGCTGGTTCGAGATACGAGTGGTGCGGGTGATGGGCAGGTGAGCCAATGGGGGCTTTTGTGGTGGTTTTGACGCGTAAGGGTGGCCTGCATGGGGCCGTGTCCTGCCGTCGCTTGTGCTGACTTTGCATGATGCTGTTTGCCTGCTGTTGCCCGTACCCGACCTTGGTTCCGTGTCTCTTCCGCAGTGCTTTCCCGCCGGGATAAGGGCGGGTGCCGCCTGTCGTGCGGCCACTGTAACGCGGTCTCTCTCTCTCTGAGTGTACGGCGGCTTACGGTGGTGGCTGTACGGCGGGTTCATACAGTGATGGGAGTACAGCAACATGTCCTTCGCACGGGCTGCAGGCGAAAGTGACTGCAGTGCCTACACCCTACGGGTGCTTGCCTTGGCCTCCACACCTATTAGCCTAAGCAATATTCTACCTGGGCCCTAGAGAATATGCAGGGGCCAGGTCTGAACTTCATCAGCACTTCCCTTACCTGTACACACCAGCAGCCAGGCCTGAGACCTGGATGTAGCCCTGATGTATAGTCACATGGCGCTCGTCCATGACCTCTGACGTCTCGAATGTTTCATCGTCGGCCTTGAAAGTAGCCACGACAGGGGAAAGGGGGGAGGAATTCGACAATCAAGACGAAGCCATCTTTAGTGCACACGGTAACCATGTAGATAAGTCAATAGGTAAACCACGCGGATGCTCTGAATGTGCGCTGCTGTTGCAGGGCATAGGCCCCATGTGATCGCTCTAGCTATGTTCGTCCCAATGCCCTTACATTTCCGCCTGGTGAGCCTGGCATTGCCGCCGTCGCTACTGCCGCCACTGACACAAGGACCAGGCCCAACCGGCGGCGCAACTGAGCGGACTCGGCGGCCGGCGCCGCCAGCTCCATCCCCAGCGCGAGCCCGGCGCAGGGAATACAGAACTGCGTGCGGGGCAGGGAAGGAAACGGCCCAGGCGTCGTTGAACGCAAGCGGCTGACTGCGAAACATGCACGTCTAGCGGAGCCCAGATCCCTCACACGACGAAGCATCTCACCAGAGACCCTTTGGTACGCCCCGGGGTTAAGGAATCCCCTCTTTAATTAAACAAAGGCAGAAATTGTAAGCATGAAAAGGCGTAACCGCGGATGACAGGAAGGCGACAGTCCCCCCCCTTGGCCTTCGGAACGAGGACTTCCGGACTCCTAAGTCACCTGCACGTTGCTTCCGTCGCTGCCGGCTGCCAACGCACGAAGCCGTAGCTCCGTACCAAAGGCGCCGGCGCTGTTCTCCTGCTCCCCCGCATGGCGGTCCGGGTTGCAGCTGCCGGTCAGCACGGAGGGCAGCCGCCAGCAGTAGCGGCGGCGGCTCCCGGAGTGGTAACCCACCCGCACCGCGCCGCCCGAGGCATCCACACCGGCGGCAACGGCAGTGATGCCGGACAGTTGTCCCAGGTCGATCGTGCCGTTGGCGTCTGCATCATGGGTTCCACCATTGGCGGGTCAACCAGTTGCTATGTGGGGTCAGCCCATGGAGGTTGGACGCTGCGCGTCGCAGCACACGGCAGACAAACCAAAGTGCGCTTCACCCCTAGTATGCCAAACACACTGTACGGGCTCAAGCCCTGAGTGGACTCCAATTATACAATCAGCAACGGCACAGTCGACGACGAAGTCGCACCTGTGATGAGCGCCTGCCGTACGATGAGCGTCGTGCCATTAGCTCCATCTCCGTTGTCATCCCCGACCGGCGGTGCTGACTCCGTCGCTTCCTGCGGCGGCGCCGCTGCTTCCGAGAATGCATGCGTGAGCGCCACAACCACCTGCACTCCAGGGTGGGGCTCGCCGGCCCTGCGAGCGAGCGGCGAGGGGCGAGGGGCGTGGTACATGGGATGGTGTTATGAGCGGGCGAGGCCAAGTGGACGGACGACGGTGCACGTAGAGCCGTCCAGGACACCCCCTTTGGGAGGTGGATGAGAACAAGTGGGCAAGACTCAACTTGGCAATACAGCGTTTTCGGATACTGGGACCAAGATCTGATGGGCAAGGACCAGCGAGCGCCGGGGGCACGCGTGCCGGCACTCCGAAACACGTCCATAAGGTACGACACGCACAGATGTGAGCCCCACCCACCTGCCCAGGAGGCGCAGCAGGTAGCGTCCGCCATCTCCCCTTGTCAGGTGCAGGTCTCGGAGCTCATATTGCTCCGAATCGGACTCGTTCAGGTTCCAGCTGCGGATCGAAGCGTGACGCATGGGTATGTTGGCTTGGGACGCGTCACTGGATCACCCAGCTACGCTCTGCCGTACTCGCACGCCCCTATGTTCCTCAAAATCACCACACCGGCGAAACACCAAGACCCTTTCGCCGGCGTATACCCCTCGGCCCCGGCCGCAACCAACCCCACTTACGTCCTCTCCTCCCTAAACACCTGGTAGGCCGCCTCCCCGTCCGTCCCAGGCGCCACCCTCTTCAGACGGGCCGTCAGAGCCGCCGTGACGCGGCCCGGTCGGTCCGGCAGCCGCACCTGACGAGGCGAGATTTTAAAGGGGTGGTAGGTAGGGGGTTTGTCGAGAGGCGCGCTGAAAGTAAGGGCAGCGGATGTCTTTCGACCAGTGTGCCAGCTGGCATAGAGTATATGGGGCCATGCTTCCAAGTTTCGGTGCCCCCAATAGCCGCCTCGAGGACGCACCTGTACCACCGCCGCATGCAGGCCGTCTCCGGGGCTCCAGTCCTGCGCCACCATGATTGGGTGCCGATGAGCTCATTTTGTTCTCAGCATCGACGTATGGCGGCATATATGTTTCCATTGCAGGACGAAAGGAAAGCCACGAGGACCGCAACGAGAGGATGCCCGCCTATGGCAGCCAGCTCCGGAGGCGCAAGGTTGGCAGTGGCGGGCCCCCGCAAGACTTTGGAAACTTCAACGCTTGAAAATGCGCTGCTCCGCGGCCCTCACCCCAATCCCCTTGCGAAATCCCACGCACGGTGGAACCCATACACGATTATGTAGTTCGCGGCTATCCTGCTAGATCCCTCGCCCAACGTACCTGGAAAACCTGGCTGCGGGCGCCGCTGCCGCTGCCGCCTCCATTTGTCCCCTCCAGGTCGTCCACCTTCACCGTCAGCGTCAGATCCTGCTCCGCAGCACCAGGTCGCATTAGGCCATGGAAGTGGCATTAGACAGGAGTAGGTGGCTGCCCTGCGAAGGTCAGCGCGACAGCCAAGCAGCAGCCAGCTGCCCAGCCGCCCATATCCGTCAGCAGCTCAGCACCCCAGCCCTGCCCAGCCGCCCATATCCGTCAGCAGCTCAGCACCCCAGCCCTGCCCAGCCGCCCCACCTGCAGCAGCTCCAGCGGTGCAGCCCAGCCGCCGATGGTCAGACACGGCTGCAGCAGCAGCGGCGCAACACCACCGCGGCCCCCGGCGGCTGCGCTCTCCAGCTCCAGATGCATGCCTGCAGTGGGCAAGGCGATGGGGTCGGGCAACACCAGGTGGGGCGGCGAAGGATAGCGGCCGGGTCACGGCTATGGCTACGGGCGTGGAGCTGCGGCCGGGTGCGGGTACTGGGGGCATCAGGTACTAGAGAGGGCGCGCGAAACGCGAGCCTTACGAGCCCCCGGCAGGAAAGCGCCGAGTTTGTAAACAGGAGGCATCAGGTCCAGCACGCACCGCACGTCAGCTCGTAGTCCTCAGTCATGTGACGCAGGGAGATCAAGCTGGCGAAGGCCCCGCCAGCGCCGGCGCCGTCACCGTCGACGAGAACCGCAGGCACGGTCGCGGTGTCCGTTGCGCGGTACGGCACCATCACTTCGCGCGGCCCCGCCACCGCGGTTGTAGCGCCGTACATACGCCCGTCGACCCACACCCTGCAGCACAAGTGCGGAATACAGGATTACTAGGCATCTCTGCGACCCAGCATGAGGTACCATAACTCCCTTCAGCGACAGGGTTTTCGTGTCTAGCCTGCAGCAGCGCGCACGGTGCGGCGCCGATGCATGGTTTACCCAGAAAGGTAGGCCTCGAGCCGCCGAGCCGCCGACCCGCTGACCCGCCGACCCGCCGAGCCACGCACCGTGGGTCAGGCACCGGCGTTCCGTCCTCTCGAAACAGCGTCATCGCCAGTCCGGCGGCGCAGGGCCTCGTGACCGCCACCAGGTTCCCCCGCCGCACCAGCGCGCGACTGTGCCGGCCTCCGCCCTGCACCTCCACCACCCACACGCCACGGCGGCCCTGGAGCGGGGATTGTGGTTGGGGACATGGGAGCGTTGGGGGAGATGGGTGCGTGGAGGCGGGAGCAAGGGGGCGAGGACAAGGCAGCCACTGTCCCACCGCCCACCCACCACACTCCCCAGCACGCCGACCACGAGTGGGTAGCAGGTGCAGGAACACGAAGTGGGGCCTCTCTGTGACTGGCAATCGAAATCATGGCCATATCGAGGCGCCCTGCCTCAGGTCCCGGCCCCGCCTCAGATCCCGACCCTGCCTCAGATCCCGACCCTGCCTCAGATCCCGACCCTGGCTTACCGTGAGCTGCGGCAGCGGCACCAGCCGGCGGCAGCGCTGCAGGGGTGACAGTCCTGCTGGCAGCTCGATCTCGATCTGGAATGTTGCGCCCAGGCCCTCGAGATCCACAGCCGTGCCGATCTGTGGGCACCGCAATCCAGATCTGGATTCGATACTATTTAATGAATTTAGGCGCCGCGGCTAGGAGGGCCGCGTGAGGCATTTTAGTAACATGCATTGTTGGGCTGTAAGATGCAAGATACGGTATGGTTCCGACCGACAGGCAGCGCCGCGGCCGATAAAGGTGGGGAGGAAAGGCGCTAACCGAATAGTGCAGAGCAGTCCTCTGACAGCACGCACCTCCGAGTCCTGCTGGCGGTAGTAGGCCTCCGTGGCAATGTCGTACACGAGTACGGAGATGCGTTTGGCTCCCTTGTGGGTCACTCTGAGGACCACCTCGTCGTCGGGTGCTGCGGCAGCGGACGGGGTCAGCGGAGGGGGTCAGCGGAGGGGGTCAGCGGAGGGGGTCAGCGGATGGAGTCAGCGGAGGGGGTCAGCGGAGGGGGGGAGGGGGGTTTGAGAAGACCTGGTTAAACATCATGGGAGGCGGAGGACAGAAAGTGGCGGAAAGGTGGCGAGAAGATCCTCCTACAGGGGGTAGGAAACGGAGGACACAACCTAGCCAAGGCAGTAGGACGCCAAGGCAGTAGGACGCCAAGGCAGTAGGACGCCAAGGCCGTAGGACGCCAAGGCTGCGGCTTAAGGGCGGCCAGGTGCGGATCGCTGGATGGGTCGGGAGCGCAGAGAGGTGGCAGTGTGAGGTGATAGCGAGGGAGCATGTTGTTGGTATCCGCCAAGCGTCCACAGCTGCACCAACAGCGTGGCCTCGGAAAGCCCTCCCGCCTGATGCCTCGGAAAGCCCTCCCGCCTGATGCCTCGGAAAGCCCTCCCGCCTGATGCCTCGGAAAGCCCTCCCGCCTGATGCCTTGGAAAGCCCTCCCGCCTGATGCCTCGGAAAGCCCTCGCGCCTGATGCCTCGGAAAGCACTCCGGCCTGATGCGTCGCCCCTTCCAGCCGCGTCGAGCTCGCCTGACTTGATGCTCGCGCACCAGGCGTTTTCCGCCCTCTCCCCTTTTCCGCCCATGCACCACCACAACCTCGACAGCCGCTTCGTCTGCTTACCTTGCCATCCCGCCTCTACGACACCGTCAGGGCCTGACACCTCCAGCTCGACCGCCGCTGCCAGCACCGTCAAGTCGCCCCCCGTGTCGCGGTACGCCAGCGTCCAGTCCACCCCCGCCGACGCCGCGGACGGCGGCGTTGCCGGCCCACGGGTCAGCATCGTCTCTGCCAGCAGCCGCGCTTGCAATGACGGCTCCAGCGCGCCCGCCAGTGCACCGCCTGTGGATTCAAAACAGAAAACGAGTACGATTGAAATACGCAAACATGGATGAAATGCGGGGGAGGCGCGCGTACTGGTTAAACGCAAGGCCTAATATGGTACGAAATATGCAGTGACCATGACACTTTGCACTCATGCAAGACATATTTTGCTTATTATACCGGCTTTGCCAACGGTTCGGATCCTCAACATCTCTCCGATACTCACCAGCCGCAAACAGGGCAGGCGGGTCCGGTGAGACGTGGAGCACCGTCGCCAGCAGTCGCCGAATGACGATGGAAACATTGGGGGACAGAGGCGGCAGCGCCGGTCCCAGGTTGTCGGTAGGGGGCGGAGGCAGTGGAGCTCTGGTGCGCGGGTTGGGTGAGGGTAAGGGGGCCACTGGGGAACTCATTTCAGCGGCAGGCTCATTGCCAAGAACGTCAAGGTGCTGAGGAGGACCCCGTAGAACCACGGAACGGTACCCAAAGACTGAGGGGGACAGGCGGGCTCGATCAGCCGACCAGTCGCAATCATCAGGAAAAAGTGGGTTGTGCAGATGCTCCGAAACGTTTACCGGCAATGACGCATTCTTCCCCGCCAGCGGCTACTCACCCTGCCCGATTCGCAGACGCAGCCAGCTAAGTGGTGTTGAAGCCGCCTTCAGGGAGGCCGTTGACTGCGACAGCACTCAGCAGACGACCCAGCAGCACCGCCGCCGTCGTCGCCTTCTCAGCGGCTGCCACCTCGGCGCCGTCCACGGCGTCGGCCTCGGCCGCGGCGGTGGCGGCTGCCGCCGCGGTGGTGGCGTCCCATACGGCAGCCTCCGTCAGCGGCAACAACGCGCGCGCCTCAAGCCACGCCAAGCGCTCCGGAGCCACCTTGGGAGGGCATTTGGGTGGCCATATGAGGACACGAGAACAGGCATGGGCAAGCGCTTGGAGCTGCGCACTTTGACCAGACATGCGCACCGGACAGGCTCCAGCCACCCTGCTCGCCATCTGACCCCAACTAATGTAGCGGTTGTCAACGAACGGTTGTAAACTGGCGACGGACAACTCTCCTGCGGTCCTCCCTGTCATAGGTCCCATCTGTGCAACAAACAATCCTCCCCCACCATCCGCTCAGAGCGCTGTGCCAGATGGCATCCCATTGTCCAAGCAGGCTCACCCCTTCACCGTCCGCTCCGGAACCACGCCGCAGCCGCGCACACAGCTCCAGCACCCGGTGGCGGATGGCGTTTGCCTCAGCCGGCGTGAGCCCGGGCGTTCTGTTGGTGGAGGAGACGCTGGCGCCCATGATGGCGTCCGCCGCGGCAACGCCGCTGGCGGCAGCTCCTTTTGAGGGAGCGAGGAAGGAGCACAAATGCACGCCACACGTCGGCATCAGGCTCGGCCACGTAGCATGTGAGCAGCCCGTGCGCTGCGAGGCCCCTCGTGCCGCCCACGCTATTTCCGCGTGGGGCTACACCCGGACCGAACTTGTGTACGACACCACCGACACCCTCAGCCCTCTCCTCACCCTGCGTGCCGTACATCTTGCGCACCGCCGCCGACAGTAGGGCCGGCGAGGCGGCGGCGGCCGGCGGCAGCGTCGCGACTTGCTCGTCCAGCTGCTGGGCCGAAATGTACGACATGAGATATTCCACTACGCCGCCCTGAGACGCGCACGTGCATCGGGTGGGAAGGGGAGGCAGGGGCGCGGGGGGCGGGGTGGGGGTGGGTGCTAGCCGGCGGTGGTGTTGGACATGGCGGTGGTGTCCACGGTTGGGAAAAGGCGGCGAGCGGAGGAGCTAACAGCTAGGGTTGTGGAATGACCACCAGCCGCACTGTAGTTGGACGGGCCCAGCGCATAAGCCCGCGGGTATGCGGCGTACTTGTAGGCCGTGCAAAAACCCTAAAATGCCCGAGAGGGCTGAGATCTTGACCACGCTGGCAGCCATGGACCTGGCGACTGCTCACCTGCCATGCACCTTGCCACTCATGCAACCACAAAACCCTGCGTCACCCACCCACTCACCCGCTGTGCCAACGCCGCCTCCTTCGCGAGCTGCACCAGCTGGGCGCTGCCCGTCAGGGCCTTATGTCGGGTAGGGAGAGGATCAAGGGGGAAGACGGGATCAGCCTTTCGGGGCGCAACCAAACGAGAGAACAGGACTAGCGTTGATGTATGTACACAGCCATGGCCACCGCTGCGTGCCTGCATGCAGGTACCCGGGTGCGCACTATGGACATGACCTACCAGCATCGACGGCCGCAAACATCGCCGTCACAGTAGACGACGCCAAGACCCACGGTCGCGTGCGTCGCCCCAACCACCCGCCAACCCACCCAACCACCCGCCAACTCAGCCAACCACCCGCCAACCCACCCACCCACCCGCCAACCCAACCCTCCAACCCAACCAGCCAACCCGCCAAACGGCAGTCCCCTAGCCCCGTTGCCCTCGCGGGAACGCACATGTACGATAGCCTTCCAGCTCCTGGCTCCGTTGCCGAGGCTTCCAGCTCCCGTCAGCTGCAGGAGCAAGACGAAAACACATGATCATGATCACTGAAAAAGACGAGTGCAACCGGTGGTATTACGTCATCAGCACACCTGGCACGGCGACCGTTGGCTAACCCAGTAAACGGTTTCGTCGGGCCCCCCCCCGGTACGGTTCATTTCTAATGCCCTGCCTAATGTCTAATGACACTGTCTAGTGACACACACGTTGCCGACCACATTGACACTGATGCCGACCAAACTGACCCTGTTGCCGACCACACTGACACTGTTGCCGACCACACTGACACTGTTGCCGACCACACTGACACTGTTGCCGACCACACTGACACTGTTGCCGACCACACTGACACTGTGGCCGACCACACTGACACTGTGGCCGACCACACTGACACTGTGGCCGACCACACTGACACTGTGGCCGACCACACTGACACTGTGGCCGACCACACTGACACTGTGGCCGACCACACTGACACTGTGGCCGACCACACTGACACTGTGGCCGACCACACTGACACTGTGGCCGACCACACTGACACTGTGGCCGACCACACTGACCTCGGCGTTGGGAATCGACCCACCTTCAGGCGCTCGTCCAGGCTAAGATCCAGATTAAACTCCTCCCCGTACGACAGCGCCGCTGTCCGGCCAGCCGAAGACAGCAGCGCCGCGAGCTCCTCGGCCCGGAGACCGTTCTCGGCTTGCGTCCTCCGAGCGGGGCCGCGGGATAGGCGCACGGCCTGGCAGTCGTACAGGGGTCGTACAGGGGTATGAGAGGGAAACCCGCGTGTCGGCGCTGATACTTGAAACCGAATAGGAAACATTTGGGCCGTACGGGCCGTACAGGGTTCGGCGGGCGTCAGTGCGGAAGATTTCGGAGGATGGCACCTAGTCCGTCGCTGGACCGGTTGCCTAAACGGGCGTGCCTACGCCCCCATACGCGCCGAAGAACCTCGTTCGCGGTACCTTTTGCAGTACGGCTTCATCCGAGTGGAGCGAGGCATCCAGGGACGACGACAACCGCGGCGCAGGTGCGGCCGCCGCCACGTCAGCTCCGGCGGGCTGTGCACGGGACGACGCCACGGGCGGGGCCAATGTGCGGAGGCGTACAGGAGGTTGGCGGGCACATGTACGAATACTGGTTAGGGGCATATCGAGGGCCCGGGGCCCGGAAACGACAGATGGCAGACCCGCCCCTGCGTCGCCGCCTCGAAATCGCGGGGATATACTTTTGTTTGCTGGCCCTCAGGTGAGACCTAGCTGGCAGACTACTGCTCCCGCGCTTGCCAGCGTTCCGATTCCGCGCGCCTCTAGGCTGCTCGCCTTGCGTGTTTAACCGCCTACCCCCTGGCCGATATCAACGTCTCTACCTGACATCGACCAATCACCTGCGGCAGTTGTGGCGGTTGTGGCGGTTGCTCCCCCTCCCCGCCGGCGGCGGCGGGGGTCGCTGCATGGAAGCTGAGTCCCAGCGATCCCTGCAGGCGAGTACGACAGCGCGCGGATCCGATTTGTTAAGAGATATCAGCCGGTGGCACGGGTAGGCAGGGCCCTGCCAGTCCAGTGAAGCTGTGGTACTTCCCACCTACACCACAGTGATGCTGTGGTAGCTCCCATTTATTTTTGAGGCTGCGGTACTTCCCACCTACACTACTTGTGAGGCTGCAGTACCTCCCGTCTACACTACAGTCGCTGGCACGGACACGTGCGCCCAACGGCTGACTAACCTCCAGGTACGAACAGGTAGCTGCGGGGTCGGAGGGCCAGCTCCGAAGCGCGACCAGGGCCTCCAGGCGCGGGAAATGGTCGCTGGTGGAAAAAACAGTACGGCAAATCACCGTCAGGGTTTCGGTTTCGTGGGGGTAGAGAGCGGGGGTGATCGGGAATAAGGGGGGGTTCGGTGGCAGGGTGGGGATGTGCGCGGACTCCATCTAACGTCCATACAGTTGTTGTAGGGGGCATCTGGACAATGGGGATGGGAGACACCCGATGGGTGTGATCGTTACGTAAGGCCCGCATCACAGCCATGCACAACAGCGCCTGTCAACTAGCCCGGCTGTGCTTCACCTGCGCGGTGCGATCGACTTGAGGCGCTGCACCTGATCCTTCGCGGCGGCCAGGTCTCCGCGCTCTAGGGCGTGCAGGCCTGGGCACGTCCGCGGGTCGGTGGGTCGGTGGGTCGGTGGGTCGGTGGGTCGGTGGGTCGGTCGGGTCGCAACCAGCTCCAATGTAAACCAAGGACATGACGTTCATTCGTACGGAGCCCCGCGTCGTAACCTCGACCTGGCTCCCTACCCCCTTCCCTCTCCACAATGCGCACACAACCAGGTGTCCGAAGCCTACGCACCAGCTACGCCTCCCACGTCGAGTAACTGGTTCTTTGTTGCACCCCCTCAACAAACGTACCTGCCAGGAAGACCTGGCCTGCCGTTACACCGCTGGCGCCGGGCGCAGAAGCTGCCAGAAGCTGGCGGCGCTCCTGTGTGCCCGCGGCCAGCGCGTAGCCCTCCAGCGCATCAAGGTCATCGTAGTCGAGCATGGGGCGGACTGCAGCAACTGGTGGCGTGGGCTAAGAAGTAGGCTGTCGTGGCACTAGCGGCACACACGCCCCGGCAAGGACCGTGATAAGACGATAACCGGTCAGGAAATGAGCGGATCGCCTGCCGCTAGGATGGCAGACCCGGCGGAAGTGCCACAAGGACAGAAGCTGTGCCTGCGAGCGGAGGTTGGGACGGCAGAGGTTGGTTTTCAATTCGGAAAATGCCACAACACCAACATGCACCTGGTTAGCAACGCTATGTCTTCATGTGGTTCATTTATTCCGAGCCGGTATGTACTCGCAAATCAGGCCGACAGTTGCTCGCCGATGCGGGCGCGGTGATCAGGGTGCACATTGCATCGGCCATATGTGATGAACACAGTAGACCCAAACGAACGTGTACAAGGTTGAGACTTTCACCGTCTCAACTTCGACACACGCGCCCGAACTGTGTGACCCGACTTCATAGCTGTCTCAAATCCTCGTAGGATAGAGTAACTAATGCATGAAAGATTGTCGTCGGCTTACAACTTCGGGCCCCGAAACAAGTGTGGACATCCTACGGCCTTGCAAACGTAACAAAGCCCGAGCCCTTACCGACTGATTGCAACCCAACCGAAGCGGCTAGCCGATGACACAGACTGAGACAGAGCGATACCTAATCCAGGGCGATTAACACGTTTCGCACTCCCGTTCGTGCGACCGTTTCAGAGATGAGAGAGCTTGCCGGCAAGCTTAGGTAGGGCTGTATGTAACATATAGCCTCGTTGCATATAAACAGGCAAGTTTAGTGCACGCGATCGTTTATGTAGAAGCGATTACGATTACGATTTATTACATGTCGTACTGGCTCGCGCCAGTAGCATGCGTCCCCCCATAACGGACATCCGTCAAAGGGCGCACTTCAAGAACTAATACTAGAAAATCGGGATTATTCCCTTAATGACTCTGTCCGCGCCCTCTGTATCTGAGCCAAAAGGTTGCCTAGTTTCACCTGATCCCACGTAGTCATCACCACTTGCATATCCTGTCCAGTAGGAAAATCTACAGCTCGTCTGAGGGGCTCATACACGGGACACTCCATAAGAACATGAAACTCGTCTTCTACCATATCCCCGCGGCACACTCGGCACGTTCTCTCAACACGTGGCTTACGCGGCCGACGTGCAAAACGACTTACGTCGAGATCCCAACAGCCAAGACGAAAACGCATCAGCGCCGTGTGATGCTTCCGAGGCATACACGCGTATGTAGAAGGCAAGCCAGTTCCGTACACACGTACAGCGTGGGCAGAAGCTAGCATGGAGAGCACCCTGCTGATCGACAACCGACGTGCACTGAATGATAATATTACGATCATCTGTGAGTTGAATGGAGTTACGTTTTACTGGCAGGGTCCGGGCGAAGGACCCCACAATCAACGCGCAGCTTGACCACCATGTTATACACATTTGTGCATAATTAAGGAATGGACATCGAAAACATGCTAGAAAACTTCCGTTGGAGAGCGTTTTAACGGAACGAAGGAGACGCGCTCCCGAGCACGAGGCCGTGCTCGGCGGACCGGGGGCAGGGTAGGTGTCGTGCGTGCCCTGGTTATGGTAGGCACGGCAGGTAGGGCGCACGCCCGCGCGGAAGCAAGCAGGGACGGAGCCATGCATTGGAGCAGGGGCTACTGAGCAGACGATCCTGCTGAAGAGCACGGGCCCGTGCTCTTGAACAGGGGCCCGTGCGTGCTCAGGGGCAGGCATATATTATTATGACCGGGAGCGACCGGGAGCATGGAGCCACGCACGCAAGGGAGCAGCAGCGGCCGTGCGTGCACGCACAGCGAGCATTATGCCGGACTTCACTGAATGGGACCGTATGGGACATTCAACGGGGTCTGACCGTGTGCTGGCTGTGTATGTACAGCGCCATTGCGGGGGACGACTGCTGGGGCCAGATTATTCGCTATCTAAGGATGCCTCGCTCCCTGCTAATTGTCCAAAAAAGATTGGAATAATGGCGGCTGGCTTGGATGGACGCACGGCTGGCTGGGGCCAGTTCAGATAAGGATGTATGTGTGTTGAAATGCGACCAGCCGCCTTTATTTCCTAGTTGCGCCATGCATGTCTTCGTTGGTACTGAATCTGCTGGTTTACTGTCTGCGTGTCTGGAAGTGTGACGACATAGACCTGTAAGACATGTTGCCTAATATATATAATGACTGTGTTTACGACTATGGAATATGACTGGCGGGTTATTGTAATAACGAGCTGAGCTGTTACACTTCGATTCGTTCTCTTCAGGGTTCATGTGCTTGGTCCTACGTACCTACCTCGCACACTCGTGCGCCCGCCTCGTCGTACTCTCGTACGCTTGCGTTGTGAGAGTTACCAAAGTGGTGATCTCTCTATTGCCGTACACGTGCCAAGTTGGTTGGGGCGCGCCAGGGACCCTAGCCAGGTGCGTTATGTTTAGCAGTGTCTCCTGTAACTGCCTGCACCTCAGTCCCCCGCAGATTAGGGCCTCGTGTACGGTTTCACACTAATTTACTCTAAACATCATGAAAACAGGTAGCCGCGCGCTGGGCTCTGCAACGCTCGCTCGTCTACAAACAAGATCTGTTCGGTCTCACAGCCGGTCAGTCTAAAAGTAGGCTTAGCCGGCGAAGAAAGCCAGTGCTCAGCGCCGAAACCTATCTCTTTTTTAAAAAAGTTCGGTTGGATGCAGGATATGGATCTGCTGGGTCGCCCCGCAGCGGTGCCTCCTCCTGAGGCCCTCGTCGGCGTGTTGGCCGCCCTTCTCACGGCCCGGCATCGCATTAGCCTCGACTGCGAGGTACTGAGCGCGTCTCCTCCAGCTCCATCTCCTCCTGTGGTCCCCCTGGTAAGGGATCGATCTAGAGATGGCCTCGCGGAGTGCTGTGTTTCACACTTTAATGCTGACACATGGGTAACCGTGACGCAGGTGATGAACCCGCTATCTCTGAGGCAACTACGTCTGCAGCATGCCCTGCCCTCCAGCCGCGCGCCGATCGCCCCCCTGCCGTCCGCGGAGGTCACGGCCTTCATGGCGCAGGGTTTGCAGAAGGTGTACACCGTACAGCATAAATCCTTTGCAGACAGCACCGTGCGCCGCCAGGATGCTGCTTTGGAGGAATTCAGCGACTGGCTGGCGCAGTACGGTGAGGGCTCCACCCCTGGATTGCACTCCGGAGCAGGTGCTGGTGTACCTCCATTGCTACTGGATCCCCCGCCATGGCCCGAAGGGAAAAACTATCGCCCCTACCACCGTACTCAACCAGCTGTCACACCTGTCAACGCAGTTCCGCTTGTTGGGTCGTGGAATGGCGTATGACGAGCTCGCGTGCGAGGGCAATCCCTGCCGGTCAGTGGACGTGGCCCTGTACCGAAAGGGTTTCAGCCGGGGTGCCGTGGCGGATGGATTCCTGGAGCAGTCCGCAGTGCCCCTCACCCATGAGAAGTTCCGGCAGCTGATCCAACAGCTTCGGCAGCGTGTCCACCTCGCGACAGCAATGGAGAGGCTGCTGCTGCTCCGCGACCTCGTGTGCTTCGTTTTTATGTGGGTTACCACCACCCGCGGTCACGACTGCGGGAAGCTGCGACTGGACGACTTCCGGGACCCCTCAAACCCGCAGCGGCCGTACGAGGGCTTTCCCCTGTCGCTGCCGGGCTCTCCAGAGGGCTATCCCCCGGGTTTCCATCTGGTGATGTCGCAGCTGGGCACGAAGACCTACCAGGGGCGGCGGGCCCCACCCGTGGAGATCCGACCCAATGATGACCCGGAGCTCTGCCCCCTCGTGGCCCTGGCAGAGTATTCCCAGGCCTGCGCTGCGCCGGGAGCCCCGCCAGGTCTGGCAATCACCGGCTACCTCTTCCGGCCGTTGCGGCCCGACCACGGCGGCTTTCGGGAGTCGCCCATGAGCAGCTCTGGGCTAACGTACCGGTTGCGTCAGCATCTGCAAGGAATGGGCTTGTACGACGGGGAGACGTGCCACAGCTTCCGGCGCGGGGCGTTGCAGCACGCGCAGGCGGCAGGCGCAGACCAGGCGGCCCTGATGACGCTGGGGCAGATGCGAAGTGCGGGGACTCTCAAGCGGTACCTAGATCCCCTTCGCCACGAGGACCCTTCCGTCCCGGCCCGCCGCCGTGTATGATGGATTGTCTCTCGGTTATGGATTGCCTTTATGTCTCTGCCTATGAGCCATCCGTTGGCTGGAAGTTAAGGGCAATGGGGTTAAACAGTCGATGCAGTTTGGGTTGGGCGTCCCTGTGCACGGGTCAGCAGCCAACCCTGTAACCCTTGTTCCGTGCGGGGTGGGTGGGCGGGAGCGCGTAAATGAAACGCTGCTTATTGTAAGGTTACAGCGGTGTTAATGGCAATAATGGGAGGCGTCTACCCTGCGCTCCCAAATCGAATGAAGTTGCCAAGTGGGCCTCCCGTCGTACCGCCCGGGATCCCGCGCCCTTTCTTTCTGTACCGGCGCTTCGGTAACTCTCACCCCTCCAGCGCATGGTGCGGGTACGACGACTGGTACGGCGACTGGTGGCTGGCTGCTGCTTAGGTTGCGCGCCTGCCTGTTCTCAGTATCTGCCGTTGTGCTGATAGTACCAAAGAGCCGTGTCCCTCTGCCGGGACGGCGGCCTCTAACATTTGCACCCCTTTTTTGATCTTTCAACTATCATACAATAGTAGTTAGTTTTGTGTCTTTACTATTACCAATACATTATCATTAATCGTAGAGAATGGATTCCGAAGCGGGAGATTTGTT
The DNA here is from genome assembly GCA_003116995.1 of Yamagishiella unicocca. Lineage (NCBI taxonomy): Eukaryota > Viridiplantae > Chlorophyta > Chlorophyceae > Chlamydomonadales > Volvocaceae > Yamagishiella > Yamagishiella unicocca. Next base: position 280,913 of record BDSL01000031.1, on the reverse strand, counting down.
TCAGCAAGAGATAGCTAGCATGAAGGCGACTGACAGAGCCGCCAGGGAGAAGATCGACCAGGAGCTTCAGCAAATGAAGGCTCATAACGCTGCCCTCGCTTGTGATCTAATCCAGACAAAGGCAGCAATGCTTCCTCAGCTGGCTGAGCCGGCGGGCATCTCCGCTAACACCAACCTCCGTGAAGGCTGGACTTTTGTTCGTGATGTTCGTAAGGAGTTACATACAGTCGCTACGATCATCGAGGCAGCTGATGAGGACGGCACCCCTGAGGTTGCGACTGCGAAGAAAGCCATGATTAGGCTTCAGAAGCTCCTCGACCTACGCTTGACCTCGTATAAGGCGGCTTGCGAAGCCACTACCGTTAAGAAGTCAGAGTGCTTCACGGGTTATTTCCGCGAGCTCCGCCCTAAGGTGGATATGGAGACGGGAAAATGGGGCTCAGGCGAGAAGAAGGTGACCGACGTCCAGTACGACGTCCTCAACACCATCGATGCACGGCTGATCGCTCTGCAGAGCCAACGTAACAGCAACGACCGTTTTGGCGGCGACCGTGCTGGTGGAGGCGGCCGTGGAGGTGGTGGTGGATGTGGAGGTGGTGGTGGATACGGCGGCGGCTACGGCCATGGCGGCTACGACCATGGTGGTGGCGGGCACGCTGGGGGACGCGGCCAAGGTTATGGCCAGGGCCGCGGTGGCGGCGGTGGAGGCCGTGGCCGCGGCCAACCCCCTGCTGATGGAAATTAGCACAATTAGGCCATATTTGTACTAGCGCAATGCGCGAGATTGATGCTATAAGGCCATTTTTGTCGTTAACTCCTCAAGGGGTAAAACATTTTCATGACCGACTTAAATACACCTAATGGACCAATCGCCTTAAGGGGCAACTATGCCTTAAGGGGCCGTTATGCCTTAAGGGGCAGTTATGCCTTAAGGGGCAGTTATGCTTTAAGGAGCAGTTATGCCTTAAGGGGCCGTCATGCCTTAAGGGGCAGTTATGTTTTCAGAGACAGTTATGCTTTTAGAGACAGTTATGTTTTCAGAGACAATTATGCTTTCAGAGACAGTTATGCTTTCAGAGACAGTTATGCCTTAAGGGGCACTTATGCCTTAAGAGGCTTATAATATTATGGACACCCTAAGGGGCAAATATCAATGTGAAACCTTAAGGGGTTAACAGCTTCGACTCTGAGTCTCCCGCTGTATAAAGCATTAATGACCACAATCTTTGATTTCTTTAATCAGAAATAGACCTGTACTTACGGGTAACAAGGTCATTCATTCAATCGACACGACGTTTTTTCATAATTCAAATTGTTTCATTCGTACACTACATGTCATCACTGTCGGCCACTAGTGCAATCTCAATATGGGTGGGTGTCAGGGGCGTGCGTCTTTCTATTATTTTCCTGGATTTTGTGTCTCCGAAGGGGTGGCTGGGATCTGAGTGCTGGCCTCTACACCGGGTGGCTGGGATCTGAGTGCTGGCCATTCGACCCCTTCTTCTGCTGTAACGCGATACGGCAGTAATGAGCAATAAGTACAGCGTGCGTGGGCAGAAGACGGCAGAAGCTGGCATGGAAAGCGCCCTACCTGCTGATCGACAACCGACATGTACTGAATGAGAATATTACAACCATCGATCTGTGAGTTGAATGCAGTTAAGTTTTACGTACAGGCAGGGTCGGTCCATCCGGGCGAAGGACCCCACAATCACCAGCATGACCACCATGTTATACACATTGTGCGTACTTAAGGAGTGAACATGCATCGAACATGCTAGGAAACTTCCGTTGGAACGTGTTTTAAAGGAAGGAGACCGCCGACGTGCGTGCTCGCGAGCACGAGGCCGTGCTCGGAGCAGGGGCCAGCGAGCAGGGTGCCGTGCCCTGGATGGTGCTTGGGATGTCCGTGTGCTTGGCTGCCGTCGCGGCATTGGGCTTGGGGCTACGCCTCCAGTTTCGGGTGCAGGCTGGGGCCCCGGGGGGCCGCCTGCTGCTGGTGCGGGTGTGTGCAGCGGTGACGGCCGACTTCTGGGCCCACCTCAGTGTGTTTACTGAGCTGGGGCTGGCCCCCCGCGGGTGGGGGGACGTCCCCGCCGACCACCCCTTCCTCGCCGCCTCGTTGGCGGGGGAGGTGGTCTTCACGGGCCGCCCAGGTGCCGAGGGGTTGCCCGACGGTTGACCCGGGCGCGGTTTTGCGGGTGATTTTGGGTTGTGGCTGGGGCCTGGGGCCCCCGTTCTGCCGGGTCGCGCTCCTACTCGCGTCTCGCTGCCGGCTTGGTGCAGGTGGTTCGTGTTTTCTGGACACGCTTGTGTTCCTCCCCGTGCCTTGATTTGTGCGTACTGCCTTCTCCGTGTATTCGTGTTTGGCTGTCTTTGGCTTTTGCCCCGTCCCGGCCGGTGAGGGCGGGCTCTTTTCCCCAGTGATCTGTATCGTGGTCTGGCCCATCGGGCCCGCCTGGTTGCGCTTCCGCGCTTGCAGCCGTTCCGGCTCCCTTGTAATAATACTCGCATCCTGGATGGGCAGGGCGCACGCCCGGAAGCAGCAGGTAGGGAGCCATGCATGCATTGGACGGAGCAGGGGGGCATATATACTGAGCAGACGGTCCTGCTGGAGAGCACGGGCCCGTGCTCTTGAGCAGGGGGCCGTGCTCAGGGACAGGTAGGTATTATTATGACCGGGAGTGACCAGGAGCATGGAGCCACGCAATGGAGGAGCAGCGGCCGTGCTCAGCATTATGTCATTTCGTTCTGCCATACGTTTTATTCCTTGGTCGGTGCTGAATCTGGTTTACTGTCTGCGTGTCTGGAAGTGTGACATAGAGCTGCGTGTACGACATGTTGCCTAAAATATATCATGACTGTGTTTATGACTATGGAATATGCCGGTGACTGACGGCGGGTTATAATATATTATGGTAGTTTCGTTACGTTGGATTACGCTCCCTGTTATGCTCCCTGTTACCTATGGGGTACGTACGTTATACCAACTATCTTGTGGCTACCTAGGCCTCTACTCAGGGTACTTCAGCTCTGTGTTGGATTAGGCTGACACGGGCACGGAATTAGGATGCGGTTCTTCGCGGATGAGGGTTACGTCCCTTCAGTCGTCTCTGGGGTGACCCCCTTTAGCATTCCGCCAGGTCTCTTGAGCTGCAGGCAAAGGCCTGCTAGAGAGTCCTCAACAGCCCCTCAAGGGATGTTCAAGAGATAAGACGCCTCCTCAAGAGACGGCCGTTCCCCGAGTGTACGTTGTCGTGCGTGGATTGGACTTCCTGAACGGATTGTGAGCGCGGGGGGGATCGGATTAGGAAGGTTTGCCATCCCTCCGATTCAGCCACATCTACGTACGTATCTTCTGCCGTGCTAGCTCTGGGGCCCACTGTAACATTTAATACTAGATAGGTTACGAGCCCCGGGACGCACTACTGTGTTGCGATTTCCAGAGGTACCCAGGTCGTGTCTATGGTGACTCATCAGTTCGAGTCTGTGGTGACTCGCTCGTGATTTTATAGTGCGTGGCGCAGTGCGCGGCCGACTATGGTTAAGTGCCGGGTAGCACCTGGCTGGCTGTTGTCCAGTTAAGGGCCCGGGGGATAGAGCTGTGCGCTGCCAGGTGTGGGAGCCTCTGGGAGGCGGAATCCATAGCCGTCCACAGGAGTTATTGAGGGCTGCGCCCTCAGAAATCGTTGGAGCCATGCATCCAGGATGATGAGAGTGTTCAATGGATATTGTGGTATTCACAGGTAGGTGCATAGCCGAGCGTGCCCACGATGTATGCTTACGGTATTCACCTTCTTTTATGCCTAAATATAAGCGCCTCCACCGCACTTTGGCAGTATGTGTGCGCATTGCCGGGTATTATGCGTGACTTGTGCGTGCTTCTGAAACGTCGACCAAATGCGCATCGGTTGCTGCAAATGACCAACAAGCCCGAAATACACATTATAGACAATGCCAGTCCTGGCAATGCGCAAAACTGACAGGTCCACCAAAAAATAATCGATGCGATATGTTTGCTTTGAGCTTCCTAGCGCGCTTCTTTTATTTGTTCGTTCCAGTCGTACCCCAGACATCTTACCTTCTATAGTTATTCCCGTGTCGCACAGATCCATACATCGCTGATCTCAACGCATAGTGCAATTTACTTTTACTTAGAATCTCCCAAGATCGTTAACGATTTCCACTTTGGTCTGCCCAGGCCCACGCGGGTCACCTCAGCGGCCGTGCCTTGATTGGGTCCATTCTGCCCAAGGGCGAACTGTTCGCTCGTGGCTACGTATGTAAGCAATATATGACCAGATGAAATATACCACCTGTTCTTACGGGCGGTATGCACGTTAGCCCAAGGGCTTGAAGAGGAAGCAAGAAGGATCAGCAGAAGTGCAGCTGGTCGACACTGCCGTGTCGGCACAAACAACCTTAAAGCTCAAATAATGCCAGCGATCACCGGTGCTGGTGGTCGCTACTGATTCAGCGGATCAGGTTCGCCCAAGCCCACTGCGTAGTCGCGCTAGCAGGCGCTAGCCAGCGCTAGCTCATCTGCAGCCGCGACGCGCGGAGATGCCAAGACCCAGAATTGAATATGGGCCGGTACCTCAAGATGCGAAGATCTCGTGGGACGAGGGCGGAAAGGAAAACTGGCCTTGTCCTGGAGATGGTTTCTCTGGCAGGAAGCTCGAGGTATATGATAGGTCGACGCATGAATGTATGACGATGCGATTATTGCCGATAGCCAACATCCATCCTCAGATGGCGTAACTCTGCGCGACGTGTGTGGCCCAAAATGATCCCTTACGTAGGAATCATTATTATTCCATCCGTTCGTTTTGCTGCGCGCACAGATACTGTTACCGGCATCAGGAAACATATGTTTGACAGCTTGGCGGCATATGACGCCTACCTCTATGTAGCGTGTAGGGTGGTAGTCCAGATCGGGCATCGCGCGCGACGCCTAGCTACCTCTCCCTTATTATTAAGAAAAGGCGTGATGTAGCGCTCAGCTGGCGCCCCACCCTGCCTTACTTGTAATGTGAGAATAACAATTTCGGGGCACACAGGCCCACGTATGCACATGCAATGATGATGAGCCTGCGGGGCGCAAGAATGTGGATGTCGAACGGGTGTACGTGTGCATATACATACCCCCTCCTACCCCATCCTGCCCCCGCGCGCGTGCCAACGAATGCTGCGGCGGATAGACCCACGCACAGTCACCGCTGCCGCTGGCGGCGGCGGCACGCATATATACACGCACGCATACACTGATTGTTACATGACTCACGTGATTATTAGTTGTATGATTTAGTCAACGTACATCTTTAAGCACGATTGCGTGTGTGCACAGATTAGATTGCCTGCTGTCCATTACTAAGTGATGATACAGTAAATTGGTTCTGGTATCTCACGTTATTAGTTGTTGATACAACGAACACACCATAATCCTCACTGTACGTCCACCGCCGCGTGGTCCCTCGCTTGCACAGGTATTTTGGGACATGGAGAACTGCTGTCTCAATTCGCAGTGGCCCCCAAGACCATCGGGCGCTGAAATGTTGTCAGCACAGCAACATTACGACCTCCTTTACAACGTGTTTGCGCGTGACTGCGGCGTATCCGAAAAGGACTTCAGCCTCCACGTGTTCATAGCGCACGACACGCTGAACAGGTTGGATATGCGCACTCGATCTGATATCCTGAAGGTTCACAGCACGTACACCATCCAACATCAGTGCGCGGGCAAGAGCTGCGGTAAGCCGGAACTGCACGAGGCTGACGCCAGCATCCTCCAGGCCATGTACCGCTACTGCCGCAACCTCGCTCGTCCTGGAGACATTATCGTCCTCATCTCAGGTAAGAGGCACCGGGCGCTGTCGTGACGTTACTTTCGTTAGTAATACTACTGCCATCACATGTATGTCCATAGCCCACACGCAGTACACCGCGGTGACGTACTGTATATACCTACCGCCGGGCATATGGTCATCACTCGCGGTCCCCTGCTGCTGAGCATGCGTGCACACTGTACGTGCTTGCCATGCTTGCTTCTACGTATGTAAGCGACGTTTTCTAGCTATATGTGCGTGACAGCTGGCTGGTAGTAATTGTTAACCATGCACATGACCCGTGCTTCTTCTAAACCTTTGGTGCCGTGTTTATGCCACCAATGAATCGCAAATGATCGCAGGTGATAAGGGATTCATACCGGCCGTACGGGAAGCGGTCCAAAAACACCGGCTGCAAGTGATCCAGCTTTATGGAGAACCCCACACTGTGTCGGAAGTGTGGCTCACTGGCGACGGCCAGGACCAGGTGGCGTGGGCGAAACCCTGGCCCCAGTTCCTCGAGTACCATCGCAAGAACCACTACAACATGCGACCTTCAACCGCAGCCCAGAGCAAGACGTTCACCAAAATCTTGCGTGACAGTCTCACCTTTGAGGAGGCGCTGGGGCAGGTGGGCATCGTTCTGCTTTTGGACGTCACCCGGAGCATGGACGAAGCCATCGACGTTGTGAAGATCAAGATTCAGTCAGAGCTCCTCGTTGAGCTACAGGAAAGGTGTGTATATGTTGCGTACCTTGAGCAGGGTGCATACATAATAATATTATTAATCTTACTACTGGTACGTACAAAAATGTCAAAATGACGTAGCCAAGCAAAGCCAGTACGTACGTAACCAAGAACGAGGAAACATTCACACCCTTACAGTATCTCACCCATTGCCCAACGTCGAAAGTAAGCGTGGGCAATCGATGTGCACGTTTATTTCCAGCAGTGCCTTCGGACGATACCGTTATACCGTTTGCAAGCAACCTCGGCCCTTGCTTGCTCGCTAGGCTTGCATGCGGCTAGCTCAGAAAACTACGTACCGGCGCTATCGATCAAACTGCTAGCTATATACCTAGGTGCCGTATATTTATTTGTCGTTCCAAGCATGCTATGCTTGTAAGGGACCGTATCATCAACGGATGCCTACGGGTGATCGATGGTGGTTCGTTGCGTTGGGCCCCAAGCAAGCAAGACGTGCCGCGAGCCAGCAGCCATCCTTATTACTTGGCATACTTGGCACAACACATATACTTAGCATTCCTACGGCAGGCTGGCTGGGGGTTACGTACCCTAAGTAAGGTCACCCGGGCCCCCCCCCGTTACCCAGGTTGACATAACGGTACATAACGAACTATGTGACACGAATAGCGCTGTCAAGCAATAATGAGCATCGATAGATGATCTATCGTCGACAAGGTCCAAGTAATACGGTCCATGCTTAAAAAATAACGATGGCTTGCGTAACGTGCGTTAGTTAGCAGCTGTTGCACAACTTTCGATTCGTTCCCAATGGTCGCCGCTAGCGCCACGCATCCATCTACGCATGACACAAGTAATATAACTATTCTCAATCCACGCATACATACATCATCAAGCGCGCGTTAACTAACAACGAGCTGCTCTATGCCGTCGTTTATGTACCATAGCCGTCTTATCGGCTTGCCTAGCTAGCCTAGCACCAAGGAAAGGATTGTCAATGATTGGGGAGCGGCGTGCTGGAGTCGGTAAAAAACGGTGACTGCGATGGGCCTTACACTACTGCCTCATCTATCATCAAGTATCGATGCTTGGAACCGTGAAACCTACGCTCGCTTGGTATGTAGTTAACCTTCAGCAGCATCGATGCATGCCCTGCAGACCGTGTCGACGGCGCACCCTGCTAGTAGCTATTTGTAACATGACAACCCGTATCCGAGTAGTAGTGTCCGTGGCGGTACGTAATAATAACTATTGGTTGCGTCAAGTCTTGTAGCGCGAATCGCATAATACATTATTGCGTAATGTATCGATTCGTGCGGAAACAACTTAGAACCGAACGCGGATAAATTCCCAGAGTAGTTGATCGTTATAACCAACGACGCCAGGAATGTGCGTTACCGCTGTAACGTGCCCGACCCCGCTGTAACGTGCCCGACCCCGCTGTAACGCGCTAGACCCGCGTTATGATCGAGAACTTATGATAAGCACAGAATAGTCTGGTGCTGCAGAAGTTGAGCTGAAGAGTTACTACAGCAACTCTAGGTCGAAGCCTATTCTGGCGGGCGCGGCCCGACAGAATGGTACGGAATTCGTAGAAGTCGCTTTCGCCCGTTTTGCAACTAACATAACAGGGATTTAAGGCCCTGACGGGGGACTGGGTTAGGCAGTGATCCTTGAACCAGAAAATCGAACAGACTCACACGCCTCTGAAGCCCTGCTCTGGTGGGTCGTACCCGCCCTAAGGCATAATTCGCTTTCCGGCTCCCCGGTTACTCCGCCAACATTTGGTGCCTTACGTAGGCAACCGCCTAAGGGCTCAGACCGTTTAGAACGTTTGCGGAGCCTGCAAGCTGCTACGTGGCTTCAGACCTCTGAGCTGCCATACTGGTTTGGTTATCCGGGCACGTCTATGAGCCTGACACGCCCGGACTTTCCTTCCCTGAAAGCCATAGTCCAATCTCATCCGTTGAAGACCACGAGAAGTAAGTGACAGCTATCTGTTGCCACACACTTCCCGCGTATCTGGCTGTAGCTGGTGGACCGACGTACTGTGCGTATGTCGTCGGAGTCCAGTGAAGTAACTCCTGGACGTGACGCCGACGCAGACATGGCAACCCAGACCCTGAACGTAGAAATGCAGCGTGCCACGGACCGCCTGGCACGGCTTGAAGAACAGCAGGCTGCCAACGCGGCCTTGACTCTGGCGTTCGAGCAGTTTCGTGCTCAACTGCCACGCGAACCGACGGTAGGAACTCCGCCTGCCACTGCACTTGAAGTTCCTAGCGCTGCTGCCATTGCTGGCACTAGTGCTGGTGGCTCGAACCCCCGAACCCAGAAAGCTTACGTTCGTCTGCCGAACCCGCAGTTTCGCGCGGCCGACGATCCGGAGATTTTCGTGTTCGAACTGAAGGTCTGTTCGAAGGTCTGGCAGAAATGCCACCCAGACGCGGTGCCGTTTGCCGTGATGCTCTCGGCGTTCCAGGACTTCCCCGAGGCCAAGCAGTGGGCCCAGGGGCTACACGAGTTGGAACCGGACGTGATGTCCAAGACTCTCGAAGAACTGATGCCCTTGTTCCTGACGCGCTTTGCGCCAAAGGTACAGTCAAAGAAGCTAGATGCGATGCAGTCCTTGCTAGAGGGCAAAGTAAAGATGGACATACAGAAGGGCGTTACCGAATACGCTTCGCAATTCCAGGGCTTCGTGCAGCGCGCGGGCTTGGCTGACGTGTCCATGACCTTGATCCTGTTTAGGCGTGGCCTGACGCAGAACCTGCTTGCGCCCTGCCGTGTGAACTACCTGGGCGAAGAGTTTTTGACTCTTGAGGCCCTTGTACTTCATGCCGTGGGCGAAGAAAAAAGTTGAAAGAATCCTTGTCGGGACGCGTGAACCTACATTACATGCACTCAGACCAGACCCCGCGCGCTGCACGAAGCCCTGGAATCGCGAAGCGTATTCGGTAACGCCCTTCTGTATGTCCATCTTTACTTTGCCCTCTAGCAAGGACTGCATCGCATCTAGCTTCTTTGACTGTACCTTTGGCGCAAAGCGCGTCAGGAACAAGGGCATCAGTTCTTCGAGAGTCTTGGACATCACGTCCGGTTCCAACTCGTGTAGCCCCTGGGCCCACTGCTTGGCCTCGGGGAAGTCCTGGAACGCCGAGAGCATCACGGCAAACGGCGCTGCGTCTGGGTGGCATTTCTGCCAGACCTTCAGTTCGAACACGAAAATCTCCGGATCGTCGGCCGCGCGAAACTGCGGCTCCCCGGTTACTCCGCCAACATCAAGACAGATTGTCAGGGCAAGTATCCGACCTGACCTCCCATGTACGTACCATAGACCCTAGCCGGGTGAGCCTTGCGTTCTGTCTTCCCACTCGAAAGCGCGCCCAAACGCCCCCTATCCATCAGAAGTTCCTATTGCTGGGCTGGCAAAAGACTGCGTCAGGAATGCCGGCAACGGCGGACGACTGCCCACCTGGCAGCCCACCATTACCAAGTGATCCGTCGTATAACCGAGTTTCACCCAGATTACATCGATCACCTTACTCAAAGAAAGTGGAAATGGCAGAAAGATGGACGGAGGGGACGGCAAGGCCAAGACTAGTGCAACTAATATATGTAAATGGAGATGGTGGCGCTACGGCAGGGAGGAGGCACGAGGAGCGCGCGCGAAAATTATAGACACGACGGCATTGGCATATGCCAATGCATGCATGCTCGACACAGTCGTCTATGAGAAGTGGATGGGAATCGTCTTCGTGGGCATGAAGCATTACACCGCTTGGTGGAAGATAGAGGCTGCTTCTGCACGCACGCAACGTGCGTGTGCAAGGAATTAGTGAAATCGCTGGCAGTGCGTGCCGTGGCCATTGCCATCGCCTCCGCCAAAGCCATGGACGGAGGCAGCAGCGGAGCGAAAGGAGGCAGCAGCGATGTCACAAATCGATCGCTCCATTCATAATACTCAAGCGAGCAATAAAAAACCTGCCGTGGAACCTTCATTCAACGTATGTACTGATAGTTCATCGTTTACGTACTCAGGTATCCGAGCATGAAGGACAAGTTCCGGTTTGCGGTGGTGGCTTACCGTGATATCGATTCGACAATGAGGCCAATGGAGGTGCACGACTTCGACTCCGATGTTAACCGCGTTTCGGCTTTCCTGCAACGCCTTCGTGCGAATGGTGGAAAGGACTACCCCGAGGACGTCGCTGGCGCCTTATTGGAGGTGATTCCTGTTTTCCAAGTTTCTGCCACAGCACGCAGTTCGTTGCTACCGGTGTTGCTTCGTTCCTACATTATTAGCACCGGTACCACGGCACTCACATTACTTTCGTATGATAACTACTTCAGTTTTCGCATGATAAGCTCGCTAGCTAGTTTTGAATGCAAAGAATTTTTTATTACCGCATTTATATAATCCTAGGCTATTTGCAACATACATGTGCGTGCAGGCGTGCAAGCTCACAGGGTGGCCAAAGAGTTCGTCGAACATCGTCTTTCACATCTTTGACGACCCAGGACACGGCAAGCGTTTCAATGACACGTATTACCCGGGTTCGCCATATGGCAGCGATGACTACTGGGATACGCCGCCAGACAACCGAAGGGATCCGTCGGTGGAAGTGACGGAAGCATTAGGAAAGCTTATTAACGAGCTAAACGTCATAAAGTAAGCCGTGCATAAAACACACGCGATTTTGCAATATTGCTTCCGCATTTCTGGGCACATACTCACTTCATTTTGTGCTATGGACGTAGTGATGTTCCCTTAATAATGGATTTCCTTCTATGGAGAGGAGCGAACAGCAGTCGGTTGCTTTGACGACGACAACGACCACTCCATTGCCAAGCAATGTATGTGGTCCGTGTCAATGTGGACTGTATCCACACAGCCCGGATCAACACGTTCAGATAGATCTGGCCGTATCGATCAGGGGTCGGCGGGTCGATACCACCGTGTCAAGTGGACATGGTCTAGACTTCCCGGGTATTTTTGGCAGATGCGCCATGTATACCGCAATTAGACTCGTGTAAAATATGGGGGGCAAGAATGCAGACGTGTTTGTCCCTTTAATTAAAATACGTGCAGATACTACGCCATCACAATCAACCGGCACAACCGCCCCGTTGCGCCAACTGCCAAGACGGTAGCTGCACTGAAGGAGATCGCTGCAGAGATTCCACGCCGCAAGGCCCTTGAATGCGAAGTTGACGGTGACATGCGCGAGCGCTGGATAGAGGAAGTAGATTTGGGCACGAACGCAGCGAGCCTTGTCAACATAATGATTGGGTGAGTAGTAGCTACTTACAGAATACGTAGTACGTAATGCACAGCAGGGATGTCTACGTATCTAGAAGCGTGCCACATGTATGGCGGCGGGGTGTTAATCCTGACGGAGGAACATATATAATGGAGAAAATGAACACCTTGCGTGGTTGGGTAAATGGGAAAGGGCAAAAACTGTGGGGCGTGGGGTACATGTATACATTATACATGCGTTTCTCAATCAACATGCATAGTTACATATTTACCTATCTGTACGTACTGTGTGTATATTTGTATTGTTATTGTTTTTATTGTTGCCATAATAAATAAACTAGTTGTAATATTAAATTCTTGCACAATAATAGTGTAACACTGGACCACATAACCCACACTGGACCACATAACCCACACTGGACCACGGCACCCATAGCGTAGCGCCACTAGAACATGCATGCGCTCGGACGAATTCCTTTGCACGCGGAAGGATAAATTGGCGTATATACTCCCAACACCAGCACACACGTACATAGGGGACTTGTATGTATGGGAGGCCCGGAGCCACGGCATAAGTGCTATATACTTAGGCATAAATGATATATGCATTTTGTTATACTTGCTGCTTCGTTATACTTATTACCAACCGTGCTTGTAAATTCTGCACGCCCAAACCAAGCCAAATGTGTTTTCTTATGCTTGCAATTATATGTTAGTGTATTGTGGTTTGCACATTTTTACAACGAATACACACATGTATATGTTTGGGTGCAGCGCAACCTCACGGACCCTGGGCGCCACAGCATCGAGGTCCCGGACGGCTTACCAGCGCAGCAACAAGACCGTATTCTTGGAAGACAAGGAATGCAAGTCAATTGTTGAAGGCATCGAGCAGATGTCAATCGACATGCCACGGGGATCCCGCGTGATCTTGCCTGAAGCAGGCCCAAGCCTCCCGAACCTGCCTCAGCTGCTGCTGCTGGAGCAAGAGCCGACGTGGGGCAGCCCCGCTTACAAGGCGTGGGCAGGCGGAGCAGGGAAGGCCTTCATCGAGAAGCTGCGCGCGCGTTTTCAGCAAATTGGAACGGTGCAACAAGTCACGGTCAGGTAGCTAGGTTCATTCGTCAACGTATGCACGCATGCGCTTTTTTATTCAAGTGCCGCGCGCGCGTACATACACGCCTGGGGTGTAACGAAGCACTACGTAATCCTCATCAGCAGCACGCTTCGCCCGTCTTCATCAACATACATGACTAGTCTGCTGTCTATAAGGCCTGAGTGCGTGCCCGCCAATGCATGAAGTGGGATTGCGTGCATTGATCGGCGCTGCTGTATGTATACGTATGCTGAATACACATGGTGTCATATATGCTGACCTACGTAGTTTGCCTATCTACGTACATTGTAACGGAAGTATACTCCAACTACCGTACGTACTCTATCTATCGACTCCATCTTGCCTACCCAACCGCATGTATTGTTTGTATGGATGTTCGCAGTGAATTGTCTCCGCCAGGCAGCATTGCTGGATTGTGCGCGCGAGTTGACTCAAGCATACGGCTATGCCTCGAGAAACAGGATCCCGCGTACCCCAAGCGCAAGTACAAGATCATTGAAGAACCGTTCGACAAGGGCGCCGAGCGCTTTGCCTACCTCGCGCAGGACCTCACTGATGATCACCCAGACCGCCTTTCTTTGCAAGTACGTAGCATAAGCATTTACGTGACTAAGATAAATCTTGTGGCATTTTGTTAGGAAGATGATCATTATTGCAAGTGTGTGCACGTAATTCGATGGGATTTCACCAATAATGGTCGGTTGATGGACCATTGACGGGCGCTCTGCGCAGCTCTGCGTGTATGTTGCCGAGGTAGTGTGGGTCGTCATATACCCAAACCACATGAGTGATGCAATTAAACTAGTAAAAAAAAGCCTAGTAGTTTTTTCACAATTCTACATCCTACGTACGTTACCCCTAGCTACCTCACGGCAAGCCAGAGGAACTTGCTGTGCTGTGCATCGCTGTCCTCGGCGCGGGGTGAGGTCATCATGCATAGCATACACCGTGTTTTTTCCTCGCGCGCGCGCCCTCAGGGCTCTGCGAGTTTGGATACGGTATTTGTACGGCTTATCCTTGTAGCTCGGCAAGTTTGGTTTCTAAATTCTCCTACCTGAAACCCTAAAACTAACCCCACTACTTTTACATACGCATACGTGCTATTACCCTTGGGGAGTGGGTAATTACTATCTAGCTATATATGGTTACCATAAATGCAGGTTATCAAGTCATTACGTGCCAAGGGCAGCGGAATGATGAAGCAGGACCGGCTCAGGCTCCTGCTCACCTCCCAGACGGTTGCGGGCTACCTGGCCGCGCAGTTCAACAAGTACGTCCAGCACGTGAAGCCGGGCGAGATCAAGCTGCAGTACTTGCAGGCCAGCATGGTGCGGTACCATGTCGTCACCAACGACGCAAAGGGCGCACTCACACCTATGAACAGGTAGGTACGGCGGCATGCGTGGCAGACCCTGTTATTAGCTTAGTTAGGTACTCAAGCCGGGGTAGCGACTTATGGCTTTCGTTATCCGAGCGCCGAGGAGAGGGACGTATGTATCCGAGCGCCGAGGAAAGGGATTATGGCCAAGTCGGGGTTTAAAAATATAGTTGGTGGCTGGTGTACTATTCCAAACATTAGGTAGAATGGCGGCGCCCATACATTAGATAGACATGGTACTGCCGGCTGCTGTCGTCAATGTGAAGGTACCTGCTGTATGTTGCAGGCTCCGCCAAAGCAAGGCGTGCACCATGATACATAACTACATCGTAGTTATTACAAGTACTAGCTATCTGTTATCGTGCAAGCAAGCTTATTACAGCGAGGTCCCCCTTTTTCGCAAGCATGTACGCAATACAGACGTACGTGCGTCAGTATGTATAAGGTGACGGTCGTTTCTGCTGCTGCCCGTGCGTGCCCGTTTATTTCTCCTCGTTATTGCCGCCGACAGGTTCGCCGAAGAATTCATCCTTGGGACCATGATAAAGTACAGCGGCAACGAAGGTTATGTTGGTGAGCGAGCATGGTCACTTCTTCTAGTTTATTTGCCATTCCTTGCTTCCGCTATCCACGGCATTGCAAATAAACAGCTCGCCATGTATTAAAATTTACAAGGCATGAAGCAAAACCGGCCCATAGCAGGCAACCAAAATGTCCACGCATGCATGCACGAAGCATGCTCGTTGCAGGTTGACCAGTCCGGTCGCTTACTGCGAAGGCATAGGAACGCGCGTGGGTTTTGCAGCCAGCAATACGGGCCCATCCTTTGAGGGGGCGCTGTATAAAATGAAAAAACATTGTAGATGTTCAAATCGCTAAGGTATATATGTATACGAATAGGACTTACGCGTTGTTAAACTGGTCTGTCCATCCCCTACCTATTACTGTGTCCCGGTGTAGTGTGCATGTTAAATCGTTGGGAGAGTTGGTTACAACGGAGGCCAGGAGCTAGCATTGTGGTTGCCTGTTAGTTGATTGCCACCACGCATTCACCCAGCCAACGAACTTTCTCACCACTTGCTTGGTTCCCACTTGCAGCCCCCTTGGAGCACTTCTTGCCGGTTTGCGACGCCTTCCCGCACTGGACGTACTACGTGACGGGAGGGCGGCTCATGGTGACGGACATCCAGGGCTGGCTCAACGACGAGGAGCGGGTTGTGCGCCTCACGGACCCCTGCATCCATTGCCAGACCCACGGTCTCTTGGACGACAGCTACAAAGATGCCTGGCTGGTGCGTTTGCGCGTACTTTGTTTCAATGAAACGACAAAAATGAAACGTCGCCTAGCTAGTGGACATACATTCTGCTGTGGGGACTTACCGAATAACGGGCGCGAGGCCTCTTGTTCGTCCGAATGCCCATGCGTGCGTAGATACGGTAGGCGCGGTAACGCATGATACCGCAGGGTCGCCACCATCTCCTATGCACGCATCTCGCTCGAATAACCTCGTGGGGCCGCACCCAATCAATGACCCCCGCCATTGTGTAGTGCGCGGATAGATGCATGCCCCTTAGAGGGTGCGAGGAAGCGTGCTCAGAATTTGGGTATTAACATCTCCTCTGTGAGGTCATTTAGTCAGCACAGCGCACTATGTATGGTGATGTGGGATGCTATCACAACGCCGCCGCCCTGCCCGCCCGCCACCATGGTTCATTGGTTGATACATTGGTATCACCTACGCGAAGAGAAACCAGCGGACGCCTGTACATATACATGCAAGCAAGGGACCACAGCGAAAATGGTGAACCGTTAGGCTGGAAACCGGAAAAAATAAGGCGTCGGCGCAAATATGAGCGGACTCGGGAAATATTCGGTGTGTGTACATTATGCCATATGCGGATGTAAGCAAGCCAGGTCAGCAGCCTGTGTGCAGCTGAGTCCATTCCATTTTCAAGCTTGCGTAGTAACCTAAGGCCCAGCCAACAAACTCATTTCACATAACGGTTTCCGTTGCAGGTCGGAATGGAAGCGTTTTTCAAGTCCCACACGTGCGGTGAGACTTGCCGTGCACTAGAGCTGGACACGCTGTCGCCAATAACGGCACAGCTAACTACGCTACGAGCACGCATCGTGAAGGTTGTAAAGGAGCACAGTGGTGCGTCAGCGGCGACCGAAGGCGGCAACGTGTTAGCACCAGCCGCGTCAGCAGCGGCCGAAGGCGGCAGCGTGTCAGCACCTGCCACGCCAGCGGCGGCCGAAGGCGGCAGCAGCATTGCTACCGATGCGCTGGTTGCCGACCATGCCGCCGGGCATGGCGGCTCCAGCGGCATGGACGTGAACGACACGGAAGTGCAGGATTACGTGGCCTTCCTCCGAAAGGTCATAGGAGATGCGGAGACGGCGGAAAACGTCCAGCGCAGTGGCGGCAAGGTGGCGGCAAGGCGCACTGGCGGCAAGGTGGCTCCCGCCGCCGGTTCCCCAGTCGCGCCCCAGCTGGCTGTGTCATCACCAGCGCCGACCGCAGCAGCATCTCCGGGTCCGAGCCGCAATCCCTCGCTCCGTGGCGGCCTGCGCAGCGACGAGGACCCCAGCGGTACCGTTCTGTGCACTTTTTTCCGAATGGGTGACTGCGAGTATGGAAACCGCTGCCGGTTCAAGCACCAATCTGACAAGAAGTGCAGATTCTTTAATGGCACACCCGGTTCCTGTAGGCACGGCAAAAAGTGCTATTACGTGCATTAGCGACCCCGGCCGCCGGCGGTCGAACCGTCCATAACATTGAAACACATGCACGCTGCTGGCTCTATTACCATATGTGTAAAGGCAAACCAGCTTGAGTAATGCGCTACCCGGTAGGTAGCGTGCCTATGTGGCTTCGTTTGGCGTTGCTGGTTGTGTTCACGTGAGCCACACCCCGGTTACCGGGCGGATGACAGAGCTGCCAGGCTTGTTCAGAGGGTTGACCGAGTTTAGGCCGTAGGGTCACCCATCGGCTACCGGGGGTAGGTTACCGGGTCCCGCCGTTGCTTGATGATACCTGTAACGGACCGTGTCTTAACGGACCCTTTAGAGGCGGTTAAGGAGGGTCAAGCCTGCGGTGCATGGGTTACCCTGCCTTTCACCGAGGGCGAGTAGGTGATGACTGCTGGGGCTTACCCCCTGTTTGGACTGCCATAGGCCCGCGCGCAGACCATCTGCTAGTGGCTGGTGAAGGCGTGCAATTGGTTACAGATTGTGTACAGGCCTAGGCGACCTGACAGGTGCGATGTGGCGTTGGTCTCATATGTGATCCAAACCAAAAACCATGATCGATTGCGACACCGCTCGCGGGCATACCTGTCGCGTGCGGTTATGTTATTGAAATAACGCGCGCTCTTGGTCACGGTAGTCGGGCAAACTCCAGATGTCTGCCAAGGTCGCTGCCGCTGCGCAGGGAAATGGCCCCGCTGGAAAGTGGTAGCGTGCTAGCGCTGGGTCTGTGCGCCAATACGTGTGTAGCAGTAGTAGACGTGTGTTTCTGATGAGAGTAGGCTGCGATAAGAGAGCGTGGGCGCATGTATGTGCAACATGGACGCCTAAGCCGCTGCATGGGTGCGTTGTACGCCTGCCCCTGTTCTGCCTGCCCCTGTGAGTTTGTGTCCTACCTATATTACTTATTGGCCAGAGCGATGCAGTGCCTCAGCGCTGGTAGGAAAAATATCCTAGCGATGTTTCCTTAGCCTCCTTTTTGGGTTGGAATCAGATCAGCGCGCATCCGGGCTGTCCCTGCTTGTTGTGACTGCGGGTTTTTCCTCAGTTGGAGATGCCACACCGTAGTTGTTGTAACGGTTACAGTGGGTTCCAGACAAAGAGGTAGAACCGTAGTTGGTGTGGACCCGGACCAGCCGTCGTCCGGTTGGTTGACGGCCACCTAGTGTGTGGGGCCGCCCCAAGCCCCCTCCCCCCCCCACAACTTGGTATTTACGCCATCCCCATAAATGGGGCTGAAGTCGGCGGAGGCTAGTGTCGGGTGGGGACATTTCCCCAGCTGACCGAACCTGATACTATGTTGCCGGGGCGCCGAGCGTGCGGTGGATAGGTCTCCGTCGGCCGCCTTCCATGGGTGCTGTGTATGCCCCGCTGGTCCCTCCCGTGTGCCCGGTGATCCCTTCCCCCTTTATTTTGCCCTGCTTTAGTGTGCGTGTGGGCGGGTCTGTTGCGTCCTGCCGCTTGTGTTTCCAGGGTGGCCGGTGTGCGGAGGGGGTCTGTCCTTATGTTCCGATGGGGGTTTTGGGTGGAAGCAACGTGCGTGGATTCGCACATTGGGACAAGTACAACCTACAAAGCGTTTGGGACATTTGTCAATGTTGGAGAAGTTGTCCTGCTATGTCATGTTGAGATTACACACCCGCGGCCCTCTGGGGCCACTGTAACGTGATTAATTTACCCAGGTGTGCGTGACGTGCACACGGCACATACACCTTCCGCGAACACACCACGTTTGGCGTTACTTACATCAGCGAATACCGATGTCGGCCTCGTTCGCTCAAACTGGTTATTTTCTTAGGTACTAGTTTGGCGCGCGCACAGCACTCTACCCGTACCGACCGGGTCAGGGATCCTGGTTCCGCATCAGCTCGGCGGCGATGCTTTGTTTTTGATGGAGGAGTGAAACTCGATCGGTCCGCCAGGTGGTAGGGATGAGTAGGATGACTGGGCTTGACTGCTGCAGTTCATCCGAGGCTCAGCAGCACGCTGGGTGCCTAATTCCCTGCTGCTGGGAGCCCTTCATGTCGGATGTCGGGCCTACCCAATGTTTGGATCTTGAGTTAGCTGCTTAGTGGACATCCTAGCACTCAGCCCTATCTAGTGCTCGACAGCAACCCCGTGCCCTTGCCGTCTTCCCGCCCAGCACGCTCCACCCACTTAGCATGCACTGACACGGCCACCCCACCTATCTCCACACCCCGCTGCCGCGTTGCCACCCGCTGCGGAAAGAGCAGCTTGCCACGAGTCTCTAGCCCATGCACAGGGCCCTTCAGCGCCCCTATTGGGGCAACCAGTGCAGACAGCACAAGCATAAATAAAAACATTCCCTTCCACCTCCTTGGACGACAGCTCGATGCAAGGTCAGCGTCAGCAGCAGCAGCAGCAGCAGCCGGTGTTGCATAAGTTGCACAGCAAGGCACAGCAGCAACATCTCGCGGCTCCTAGGTGCACCCGAGGCAAGTCCACTGCACGTCCTGCGGGGACTAAACATACGTAACATAAGTGGTTCCGGTGGCAATGAACCACCCGCATCCGGGTCCTTGCCCGCCGATCAAGTCCATCACCCCAATGGGCCCACCAACTCTACCCAAGGTCACCTAACTACGGTACGCCAGCAGGTTATTCTGAAACGCCCCGCAGCCTCGCCATGTTTCATCAAGGCGGTTGAAGCTTCGGCAATGTCATGATAGGCTATGGCGCCGACAAAAATAACCCTGCCCCTCCGAGCGCCTTGATGCCCGCCAACTGTGGTAGTTGAAATCTTTGAACGCGTCCAGTATCGTAGAACCCAACCTCAAATTCGTACGGTAAGCTACAAATCGTTAAATGCTGAATGCAATGTTTTTCCTCCCATGCATATTCGAGTCGTAGAATGTAATCCATGTACTTTGAACATGAGGTATGCTGAGGGGGGTTCGCGGGCCCGATTTTGCAATACCTCCTTCGTCACGACCAGTCAGGATAGAAACGGAGGCATGCAGGCATCCACTTCCACATTATTTATACTCCTCATCATGGAGCAGTTCACGACATGCCGCCGCGCGCCGGCCAATATTAAATGTACAGAGCAAACTCTATATCGTATTATATAGAACAAAATAACTAGCGCGTATCTGTACGCAGTATGCAATGGTGCAGTAAGGGCGGAGTGACGACGAAGCTGCGTCAGCGCGAAGCTGTCCCGCGGTGCTACTGTCAGGGCACGCTTGCAGTAAGCACTTTATCCCTACATTTGTATTTTCCGTATGATCGAGCACTGCAAATCAAACTGACTCGGCGTTGCACGACATCTCGCCTGCGCTGCTGCAGCAAATAAGGCAGGCACCGGCATCGCTGCACTTTTTCCGAGTCGTCCCAAACGAGGTAGGGCAAGATGCCAAAGTGTGCCCAATTCCTATTTCTCATTCGAATGCATACAGTTTGGTACGCAAATCCCTGCGGTGGTGTGCACGTCCACCACGGCAAGCAAGCTTGCTCGTGAGCAGCAGCTAGGCCTCCGCGGGTGTCAATCGGAAGTAAGCCGTTTCGTTGTTAGTAATGATAAATTGCACGCGTATAGGTGAACGGAGCGGCATGGACATGTGTATCTAACTTGAATACCGGTAGTTCATATTGTTCTCAAGCGATAGCGCAATCTCACGTCAGTAGCAGCAGAACGGGACCGTCTCCTGCAGGCTCCGGCAGATCTGAGCATCGACCCATGCAGACACGCATGTCGTTAACTGGTATCGTATGTACTTTAGTGCATGCTTAATTCATCCAAAATTGCTTCTCGTATATGCTAATCCTGGCAGGTGCCGTCTCCAGCAGCAGAACAACAAATCAGACGGGCCGCCGGACATGCATCGCGCGTAGAAACTAACGCCAATTGGAGCAGGTTCCCGTACGTCTTTGGACAACTCTACTTCCATCACACAGTCAGTGCCACCGGACGGCCATTTGGCAAGCATGGCAACGTCTTCACACGCGTCTGCGCTCATTGCAGCATTGTCGATCGCGTTAGCTGCTTACGCTATTCCCATGGCTGAGTCTCAACCATACAAACCGCCCGTTAAGGTTTCCGCTGCGCCTGTCACCAAGACTGCATCGCTAAGGGCGCAAAATGCCGCTGTGATCGCTACGTTCGAGGGAATGGTACGTACGTGCGTGCGTGCATAGTTTGCGTGTTCGTTAGAGTGGGTGTTATGGTTGAGGGCTGGCTGGGTACGTCGGGTCGATCGAGTTATTACTATTAGCTTAGATCGGGAGGCGATAAGCGCCGTGCGTGCAACTTTCCAATGCATGGTGGCGTCCAAGCCATGGCTCCGTGCGTCGCATGTCAGCAATATAATGCGTCAAAGTGTCCATCCAGCAGTTTCGGGCGCGCGGGAACGTAGGGCGAAATAAGGTTTCCTTTCATTTTGATCCACGCACGGCAAGGTGAACCACGTGCGGCATACATGCACATGTTCCGCAGCAGTGACTTCATGCTTTGTTCCGCAGCAGTGGCTTCATGCGTGATTACCCGGCGGGCCGATGATGTATGCACAGGTGTGTTTGCGGGAACTAACTTGGCGTTTATTTAGGACGGATGGATATACGTGGAACTAGCCTGCTAATCACCAAAATTCTAGAGAGCCGGCAGCAGTCATCCAGCCGCACACGTGTTTTTCTTTTAGGGTTTTAACGTTTGTATCTATCTCGCTGCTCCTCAGAAAGCTGAGGACTCCTATTTGCGCTACCAGAACAGCTTCAAGAAGGTGTCAATAATCCCGACGGTGGGGCGGACGAAGGCGGCGGCTGCAGCGGCTGCATCATCATCAGAGGCAAGTACATTTATGGTGGCGGCGCGATATATATAGCAGCGAGCATGAATTCGTCGTGTTGGCGCTGTTCGCACGCATTTACATACCAGCCTGCTGCTTACGCATCGTGCAAGCGAGAAAACGTTATGCACGCCGCCGCAGAAATTAGAGACGCGCGTCAGCGCCCCATGAAGGCACTTTTACCTCAGCGATGTGCCGTGTCAATTAGGGTGTAAACTGCAAATCTGAGGTGTGACCTATCATGCGATGGCTGGCAGACATCGCATATATATTGTGAATGCATGCCCACGCACGCAGCGAGGCTACAAGGCTTACGTATATATGGGCACATTTGACTGAGACGGAATGTGTTTTGTTACTTTGTTCATTAAATATATAGTTTAAAAATAATGTGTGTTAATTAAATTAATTTTTTAATTTAATTTAACCACTGTTTAATTTAATTAAATTTAATTTAATTTTTTATTCGATTGGTTTATTTTTTATTACTAATATTTAATTGAATACATCAATGCTGCATGCCGCAGGCCAACACGGTTCGGCAACAGATCTACCTTCAAAACCTTGCAAAGATCAAGCAGATAAACAGTAACAAGAACTTGAAGCACGTGGTGAGTTTGCTGTCCGTTTGCAATCCGTCTTCTGCGCAGTCTGCATGCTACCTATCTATCGAAGGACTTACAGTATTCGGATTATTGAGGTTTGGCGAGCGAGGGTTGATCTGGACAAACAGTAAGCACGCCTCGTGTCGTAACACACTTGATTGCGTATGGAGGGGTACCTACGTACATACCTTACTTGGTACTGCACTAACTATCTGATTCCTTCTCTGATGAACGACAGCGGACGGAGAGCTTATCGTGACATACAGTACCGCACGCGTACGTAGCTCGCTCAACAGTATTGCCTCGTTAAATTATTGGTAATTGCGTGCGTGTGCGCATCGACCCCTTTCGACCATCACGATCTATCCAGGCCATTTGCAACAAATTCACCGATGCCACGCCCGAGGAGCTTAAGAAGCTACTGGGCCTGAAGCGGCCAACGTCCGTAGGGCGGCGGTCCTTAAAACACCTGCTGAATGGGGAGACTGGAAATTGGACAGCAGGTCTGGCTGCTTCCAGAAGTCGATCATTGCTTGGGGCAGTGGGCGACGCAACCGGTGTCCCTGATTGGTCCATGGTCGTCCCCGCCATCAAGAACCAAGGCGGCTGCGGCAGCTGCTGGGTAAGTAATCGCACGCGCGCTGTATGTGCAAGCGGAAGGTCGAATATTCTATAGTTACTATCTAGACCCGACACCTAAACAGTGGACCAGACAACATACAGACCCGCCCCGCTGACTAATAAGCAGCGGATGAATGATAGCTGTTTTCCCTTCAAATGGCAACATATTTATTGTAAATAATTATACAATCGACCAGTAGTCTGTCGAGCCAGCATTGCCGCACGATAGATATTGCATACCTAATGCACGTGATGGATTGTATGTGTTTGGCTGTCTGACATTGCGTCCGTGCTGTTCATTCACTTGTCTATCTGCTTGCTTCGCTATGGTGGACAGACATCGTGCATGCCTGTACGTATGCGTTGTGCGAACGAACGAGCGACAACCGAAGCGTATGAAGTCATGTGCGTGCGTGCAGGTTGTCGAAACCTGCAAAGCGCCCGACCCCTGGGGTCGTATTGTTGCTAAATCTATATATTTCCAGAGGTATTTGAGCGCTGATCAACTTCAACACGGGTTTATTTGCAGGCATTCGCCTCCGTTGGCGTGGCTGAGGCCGCCCACTACATCAATACCAACGAAGTGATATCCCTTTCGGAGAAGCAACTCGTGGATTGTAACTATGAGAACCAGGGTTGCGACGGCGGCTGGTTCGACCCGGCGTTCAACTACATGAAGGCGAAGGGACTCGCGACGAGCAGCACCTACCCGTATCTGGCTCAGCGGGACAACTGCCCGTTTACACTCCCCTCCATTGCGTCCCTGCTAAAGTCTTACGTCATGCTGCCGGCCAACAACGAGAACGGAATGCTGCAGGTCAGTAGTCAGTACCCAGCCAGCACCCAGCCAGCCATACTACTTTCTGCCAGTAAATCTGTATCACGCACGCACGCAGGCCCTGAAGAACGGCCCCATCGGTGTAGCAGTGATGGCCGACAGTAACTGGTACAGCTATGGCGGCGGCGTGTTCACCTCCGATACGTGCAACGATGGAGTTAACCACGCAGTGGTTATTGTGGCCGCGGGCGTTGACCCTGACACCCAAATGCCATTCTGGCTGCTCCGCAACTCGTGGGGACCTGACTGGGGCGAGAACGGTTACATGCGGATAGCTCGAGGCTCCTCGGGACCCGGCATGTGCAACATTGCCATGTACGCCTATCAAGTCACGAGTACGTACATCGTGCAATTCCGTGTGTACCGTGCGTGCGTGCGTACAGTAATAATAATAATAATCGTAACCGAACGGACTCGCCTTACTGGCTTGGGCACGCAGCAGCCAGACAGATAACAGCACGCCTACCAAATTAGAAGGCGTATAAGAAGGGTGTAAGGAGGGCTAAGGAAACTAAATATTCGGTAAGAAGGCTCGATGTTTAAGAAAGCTAAGTAATCCTTAAATTTAGTTGTATGCTTCCTTATTTTTAGAATGATGCCTAAAACTAGGTAAGAAGGCAAATGAGATGCAGCCCGCTTGCAAGAGCTTGTATTTTACACCAGGAGGGCAGCGACCACTGGCAAATCACATTATCAACAAATACGACTATGATAAATAATCGGCACGTTGTTTGGTCTCCCCGCAGCAGTACCCAAGCAAGCACACCCACCGTGCAAGCGACTTCTACAAACTACCCTGCCATGTATCACCAATAGGATCCGAAAACACTAGTTCCCAGCAACTGGCATGGTGGCGGGTTAAAAGATTGCATGTAATCACTGCATACTGCGTGCCGAGGGAGTGATTGGCTGGAGAGGTTCCCATCCAGCAACCCTCATGAAGGAGTAGCTCCTGGACAAAACGCACATGACTGCTGCATTCGTGGGGTGGGGCAGCACATGCACCCGGCAGGGGGCCACGTCGCTGGCAAGGTAGTACCTTGAGGCAGCATCAGCGGTGGCAGCACGACCCGCACGTACAAGGGGCACATTCATTCCTGGCTCTAGCAACAGCCGGCCATGCGCATCCACAACTGGGGCGTGCCATTCCACCTCAAGCACTGCTTCAAAGTGCCCGACCTCCAATGGTGACTTGTGGCGGTAGATTCCTAGGATTTTTCCAGCCCACATGCAATCCCCACTGGCTTTGCACCTCCGTGTGATAAACCAGCAATTGCGCTGGGACTTGGGCTTGTCGGCATCAAATGCAACGAACCCAACACTTTGGTTAAGCTGAATGCCCTTCAGCTTCTCCTCAAACATGGGGCGAAGACCAGTGCCCTGGAAATTCATTCCGCCGGTAACACCCTGCCCTGGAATTACCCACGAACGTGTAGGCCAAATGTTGCGCACACAGTAGGTTGCAAGCCCCTGCACGAATGCACCAAGGCAACAATGGAGTCTCATGTACCAGGGTGTTTACACACATTCATATGCATAAAGCACAAGTGTAGAGGCCCTCACCTGGTGTTTAAAAGCAAAGGAGTTGCCATTCTTGGAGAGTAACTTGCCACGCCACTGGCTGGACTTGGATGTAACTTTTAGACCAACCAGGATACCGACAATGTACTCTGAGGGGGATCTGTCGGTTGACCACTGGTCCCATAGCCACACCATGAACTCGTGGAACTGTGATTCATAACCCGCACAGTGCTGCATGTACACGAGCACTGCTGACGCAAGCACACCAGCAATATACGTACTACACTGCCGTATGTACGCGTCCATTTGGTTCGTTATTATTCCCCTGATCATGTACGTACGCAAACAAAACAAAGAACCCAGCTCGGTATAAGGTCGGCGGGGAACGACGCCGCTGATGTATGTGTGCCAGTGCTCACGTACTAGGTACGTATTTAGCTACGTATTTGATGATCGTTACACGCCGCTTAGCTAGCTAGTGACTGATGATGACGGAACTGACTGCTGGATCTATCTGCCCTACCTGTCATTTCGTGCGCAGGTGCGGATGTGCCCGGGGTGATGCCTACTCCGCCGCCGAACAGCTGTACCGTCTCATATTATACATTTCAACCGTCTGACACACTGACGGCCGTGGCAGTGAAGTATGGCACAACTATTTCTCAGATCATGCTCGACAATAACCTCGGCCCATCGTCGGTGATGACGACGGGCCTCAGGTTGACTACGACGTGCCCAGGTGGGTTATTAGCTGTATGCTTCCTTATTACTTGCAACTGGGTTGAAGGGCCACCATAGGAATGTACGTACCTGTTTTGTTCGCATGATAATAAATAAGGCATCATCTGCGCGTTACAATTGCAAACGATATCTATAGAGATCATAAGGTGCATAAAATTGTATGCACCCAGCCGCCTCGCTCGAGCAATACCTGCTTGCTTACATGCCTGCAGCCGGAACTTGGAGCATTCCGTATGGCGTCTGGAACGATGGCAAGAATTACTTGGTAAAGAACTCCGCGGTCGCAATATGCCCTCCCGGCCACTACGCCGTATCATTCTATATAAGGCCCAGCCAGTGGTACACGTATGGGAAAGTGGACGGAAGCAGATGGGTGGGCACCATACAGATGACCTGCAGTGACGGCTCCACCTTCACTATTGACGGGCAGCCGGGCTACACCAAGAATGTGGGCGACGGTACTCTCAGCCAGGCCAATGGTACGCAACCCACTGAGCTGGGTCTGATCGATGCCGAGCACGGTTGACTACGTCCTGCTGGCCACGCATCACCACATACTTGCTCCACTCAACTATTCCAACCTGGTCCTCCAACGAATCAACTGGCCCAATTGACGCTGTATGTGTGCGGCGCGCACTTGGCCCCAACTAATAATTAACACGCATGCATGCGCGCGTATGACATATATTTATGTTGTCACCGACGCGCATTCTTTGCAGGCTTCACCAGCATCTCCCTTAGGGCCGGCTGGGCAGTGGACAGCGTGCTTGGTGTCGGAGCCCAGACGGGCACGGAAACTCAGTTCAACTGCCCATCGGACACAGTTGTCGCTGGATTTGCAGGGGGGGCCTCTCCTAGCGATTACCCCAATGGCTGGTTCGCAAACCTTCAGTTCATGTGTCGCAGTGAGTGCTCTTGTTACGCGAAGTGCGCGGCCTAGGCCACATGCTGCACAGCTTACTATTTTTGTTTCGCGCCTGGCGACTGCCTATCCTGCCTGCCTATCCTTCGTTCATTATTAGGAAACCGCCTTGGTGCCACCATCTCTGATGCGCCCGCCGGGATATACCCTTACTCTTTATGCTCTTTTTCGTCCGAATTATGGGACAATGTAAGTGTTTAACCTAACCGTACATACGTGTGTATGCATGTGCGCAACGTGCAGATCCCTTCAACAGCCAGAACAAGCTGCGTGCTTTGCGCTTGGGCACGTTCCCGAAGGTGTCGACCGGCCTCTCCTGTAGCGTGTACGTGGCCAATGCCAGTGACAGCTGGATTTCGGTTGCGGCCACGAAGCGTGTGGACCTCGTAGAGCTCATGCGTGCCAACCCGGCCGTCAGTAGGAACATCAAATCGGGGGACAAGCTTTTCCTGCCGCCTTGTGTTAACGGAGGTACGTACGCAGACAACTGGGGAGTAGCTTTACGTATATTCCCGGGGTACACGGTTGGTGTTATGGCGCGCACCAAGCTGCGGTTCGTCGCTTCGTGGCCTGCACGCAGTGCGTAAGTGCGTGCGTGCGTAGGATACAGTGATATGGTGGACGGGTAATCAAATAGCTGTTTACCTACCGGGCATTCCATTTATAACTAACCCTGCCGTACGTGCTTGCTTTATCATGTTGCTCGCTCGCTCGCGGACTTCCACCGCGCGCCTGGGCTATGTACCTGGGCTGCTATACGTAATAATATAGTACCCTTAGCCGTCGCCACCATATCTTGCACGCATCGTCTTATGTCGCTCGATCACCTGATTGGCCTCCTCCCTGCCCACAGTGTTGCAAGGCACTACATTCTCTTAAACCGATCGCCTCAACACTCGTATACCTCAAGCAACTTTGCCAGCTGATGCCTGAGGCAATGGATATCTGCTGCAATGCCTGCGTGCAAGTGACTGAATCACATCGACCACGTACGGGCGCATTAAATATTTATTGACCTACACAAGCAATAATGAAGCTGCTTTCTTGGACGGGTGTCTCTACCTCGCAGCAGGCCCGGTATGTTTTGCGTTTTGTCCAAGTGTGTTGTCCACGTGAGTGTGCTGTCCAAGTTTGGAGTGTCTTTGCCGGCTGTTGCGGTTCATTGGCTCATGTATGCCAGCTGATGCCAGGCAGGTCGTGGCCGCGCGCCTTACTTCCTGTCTACTTTCTCATTGCTGCTGTTGAAGTTTCAAAAACTAATACTTATGTTAGCTTTTTATTGCAGGGCAGGATTCAAACCAATACATTTTTAGGATTTCGTCAGTACATAGATGGTCTTCTTCGGTAAATAAAATACATGCCGCTGGCTGGCTGGCAAAACGCAGCGACCCTACCTCTAATGTCTATGCCTAAAGACTGGCATGTTGAGGCTTGCAAGCAGGCATCCTATTGAACCGCGGCAAGCGTGCGTGTCAGCTACTGATTTTTTTGTCTGTGCGGCGGTGCGTGCGAGCATGGGTAGGTAGTGTGTGCAGGTTGACACTATCAGCATTATGAGCAATGCGAGGATGGAAATAATGCGTATGTAGTAGTACTTGTTGCTGTGGGTTCCAGACCGAAAGGCAGAACCATCGGGCACGTTCGCATGTATGTGGTGTTGGGTGGTGTGCGCCCCACAGGCGGGCGGGCGAATGCATTCATAGATTGCCTCATAACGGGAATTCTCAATGCGGCTGCTAATGTTGCTGTTGCACGTTTTTTGGTTATATTATGAATAATTGGCAGCGTAATGTCCGCTTCGTGTCCGCTTCATCTCTTTCCATTGAAATCCTTGGAATTCGGCTCAGGCCCAATGGAAAATTTCACTTGGCCCTAGTAGAGGTTTTTACAGCCAATTTCCAGCCACCCGGCTACAATACCGTACGCGCGCCTGATCATCGCGCAGGGCAAGTAAGGAAATTTAGGGTAAAATTTCCGGCGCCCAGGCCTTTTTAGAAACATTTTCACTCGGTGCTAGTGGAGTTTCTACACAGCGCTCGTGTTCTTTTGGCGCTAGTGAAATTATCATTCAGTCCATCTCGATCCTAGCTAGTGGAGTCCCAACTACTAGCGCAACTCTAAATTGGCTGGGGGAAACGACGCTGTGCTGATTGGGGGTTGCCAGGGTAGAATTGTCGTACTCGCGACTCGCCTGCTGAGAGTTTGCAAGAGATACAACAACTGTCGATAATCCTCAGCGCATACTATGAGCACACATACCATGATGAGCTCTGATGGCCTCGTCCAGCCTGGGGCCCTAACTGCCTTGTCCCACAAAACGGAGTCACGACAGGTCACGAAAACGGATTGTTATTACTTATATTTTGGAAAGCTTGCGTGCGCTTGAATTCCGTTCTAGCGTTACATCAGTACAGCAGAGAGAAATGGTTGCTTTGCACGTTAGCTCTTCTGGTGGACCCACCAACGGAAGCCGGTGGTTGGGGTCGGCCGTGCAGAGCAAGTAAGGGGCATCGCCAATGCCGCAGTGCCAACAAGAATGCATGCATGTGCTTGAATGCCTTGCTTTCATATCTTAGCAGTGGCTATGGACTACGGAATCGACCCGCTGAGGACTCCACCCAGTGGCTAGAGTGTATCTACCAGGCACGTGCGGCCCTAGGTCACAGTGTTCGATCAGCAAGTAAACACGTGTAGCTGCGCACCATTGACTCCTGGCATCCGTATATAGGTGTATAAATTTTGTCTTTGGGACCTAGAAACGTTCGTCAGCGCTCGACGACGCACGCCCACCAAGGTCAACTCCGGACAAAGTCGCCAAACCTCGACTCTGCTCGCTCACGCTTTTTCCATGTTTATCCTACCCATGAGCAAACCTGGCGCAAGCTTTTGCGCGGGCGTTGCGAAAGCTACAGGTACACACCTTCCAGTGTGGTGTCCACAGGCTAGAATACTACTCATATTGTAATGCCGGACAAGCTAATTACTGTGAAATGCGTGACTATGATGGCGGGTAACGTAGCAGGCCAGTTTTCTCAGCCGAAGTGACATACCGGTAGAAGGAGAATAGATTAATAATTGAAGTAGAGCTCCATAGAAGTTATTCAGTGTTGACAAATAAAAAGCCGGGCAGCGGTGCAGAAGAAGTACCGAAGAATGGCGGGCGAGGGACCGACGAAGTAGAGTCATGTTGGACGACTGTAGTGATATGCCGTTTGCTACATAGTAACGTGTGAAAAAATCGCCCCATGAAATCATCTTCAATTACATCAATCTTAATGCTCATCTGTCCTACCTAGCTGCAGCTAAACGTGGTTGTGCGCGCAGCCACAGCTCGATTCCATTCCTCCGCCAAGCGCCAGTCACATCCTACCCAGATTGTCTCATTCAAATCCAGCGTAGGGCCGCTGGGACATCACCGTGGACACCAAGCCGCCTGATCGCAGGTAGGCCGCCAACGGAATGCGGACAGCCCGTCCACGTCCTGACACTAGCCCTTCCAGATGCCTGCGATAATAGCACCAGTCTCGGGAAATTGGCCCTCATGGGAAAAGCAACATGTATGGATTGGCCAGTACCATATGCTCCGCATAGAGGACCAAACAATAATGACACCCGCGAGGTAGTTGCGCTACACCCCTGAGCTGCAGCCATAGGTCTAACTTGCCACGCGAGGTTGGAAAGAGTTTTCAGGCATTTTACAAGCTTAAGCGGGTGGCCTTGGGAACATTTACGGAGGCGTCTTGTTCCTCGGAGTCGACGTTGATTCGCACACCGGTAGACATGGCGAAACTGGGCGAACAAATTAAGGTGTCTGAGTCGCGACTGTCGCGCCCCATGTCGCAGGGCGCCACGTCAGCCTGCACACACCACAAATACAAACCATAAAGCGACATTTGGTCCGAATAGTAGCGTTGCCGCCAGCGACGCAGCGTAGCCGCCGTTGTCGCGGACAAGTGCCTTGCTTACCTGCCGGCGGCCCATGCCTGTCGATGCACATAATGTGCGTTGCATGATTACGTTCCTTTGGGGCAGGCACGTATATCGCTCCTTGCCAGGATGCCCGTCTGACGCGGGACGGCTTACGCGCCATTAAGAGTGCAAATGGTTCATGCGTTTGTGCTTGGTCGGGGCCTCGCTCTGCAGCGCTCTGCTCGGCCACGTTGTTCGCCCGCGGGCCCAAATGTGAAGGCGGTCCATTTACTACCCACGTGGGCGCAGGGCATCGTCAAGATGGCGATCAGAGGCGGCACTTCGCCACCTGCGATGGCGGCGGTGTCACGTGCAACCGTGCTTCTAGCTGCGCTGACGATTGCGCTAGCAGTGTGCTCCCCCATGGCCAATTCGCTGTCGTACAAGCCGCCCCTCAAGGTTTCCGCTGCGCCTGCCACCAAGACGGCATCGCTAAGGGCTCAAACAGTCGCAATCACTGCTGCACTCCAGGAAATGGTGCGTCGTTGTTCCACGCTGCAGGCTGGCCCCCATACATACGTGGATAGATCTGTGGTGTCTAGGGTCTCGACGACGCGCAATGTTTTATCGGTGCCAAGCATGTGTTGCCCGGCCAGTATTCGTGGTCCATTCGTCAAATGGGCTCGATTGGTCCCATTTTCAATCTTCATTTCCCACATACCCATCCATCGCTAAATTGTGAAGCGCCCCGTCAAACCCCTGGTCGCCCACGTGTGAATGGTCTTCAGACTGAGGAGAATTCATACAAGCGCTACCAGATTAGCTTCAAGAAGATTTCTATTCCGAAGGTGGGGTAGCCGATGGGAAGGCGGTGGGAAGCAACACAGACGTGTTCTCCTTATCATCACACGACAACGTAGGGTCAGTGTAGCATGTGTTGCTAGCCCTGATGTTCTGAATGTAAGCTATATCTGAGGCTGCAAAACCTAAAAATGGGTATCACCGTGCGAAGCCTCCCATCTCTGTTCGGAAAACTGTGCCCACCGCTCCCTGACAACGTTGCAGGCCAACAAGACACGTCAATCCATCTTCTTGCAAAACCTTGCCGCGATCAAGCAAATAAACAGCAATCCAAAACTGAAGTATGTGGTGAGTACACTGAATTCGTTTTAAACTGGGCCATTCCGCATTCGCTGGTTTGCCGCCCGTCCGCCCTGTGGTTTGGCGGGTCCCAAGGGACCAACCTAGCTTCAATGATGCCAGGCCGATCGAAAAGTAGCTATATTGGGGCAGGCCCGTTAGATGTCCTGGGCATTCTGCGCACGCACGGCCCCATGCAGTTACCATGTATGTAGCTGCTCATGTAGAAGTAACCGCTCATGTATTGCTGCAATCAAGTCGCGGTATCTACACCGCGATGCCGGTATGGCGTGACTGCATACATGGTGGTTGAGGGATTGATTTAAGCGATTAGTTTGGGTTCGCATAATAATGCGTTAATCCTGCCTATATGCACTCCTGCACGTTTAAGATCTGGAGCCCACTGTAACAAATAATATTAATACAATGTGCGCCCGCCGCAACTTACCACGCAACTTTCCAGGGCACCTGCAACAAATTCACTGACGCCACGCCCGAAGAGCGGCAGAAGCTGCTGGGCCTGAAGCAGCCTAAGTCTGGAGGGCGGCGGTCCTTAATCCATCTAGGTGGAGATGTAGCAGAAATCGGTAACTTGACAGGTCTGGCTGCCCGAAGCCGATCGCTGCTCCAAGATGACACCTCCGATATACCCGACTGGTCCATGGTCGTACCGGCTGTCAAGAACCAGGGCAGTTGCGGCAGTTGCTGGGTAGGTACCCCAGTTAGGCCAGTTAGGCCATATCCATTACTCGCGTTATTAGGGTTGACCGTAGGCAATATGCTTTCAGGGCTTTCAGGTGTCGAGTCGTCGTCGCAAGTTACGTGCACGCACGCACTCGACAAACGATGTATGCCGCCCGGATTTTCCATTACTGCGTGTGGAACGCGTGGACGTACGCTACGCGTGTGCATTTTTCTCTGCCTGTAGGCCTTCACTTCAACTTGCGTGACTGAGGCCGCCCACTTCGTCAACACGAATGAAGTGATTTCGCTTTCGGAGAAGCAACTTGTGGACTGCAATACAGCTAACGGGGGTTGCGACGGAGGCTGGTTCGACCCAGCATTCGATTACATCAAATCAAAGGGCCTTACGACAGCTAGCCTCTACCCATACGTAGCACAAAAAGACAGATGCCCATCGAGCGTCCCGGCCAGCGTGTCCAAGTTGAAGTCGTATGCCTTGCTGGCATCGAGGAACGAGAATGCAATGCTTCAGGTAAACCAATGCTCAAAGGGTAGAACATTATTGGGTCCGACCAACACGTAGTGGAGCGCTCCACGCGATCTGGGACACCAAGGACGAATTACCTGCTCATACCAAACCCTCATACATAGGAATTCTGCTTCGAAGGCAGTTTAGTTGGGAGTCACGGCCGTTTTAACAAGGTGAAGCCTCAGGTCCAGTAAGGTCGCATCTTCAAACGGCGATGGATGACGTGACCTGGCGTGACATGTAGGACGGCGTATGTCGGTATCCGATCCCGGGTAAAGGCTAACCAACGGAACTGGCATGTTGAACCTCGCTTAGAAGGGTGCCGGAAACTGGCGAAAAGAGCCGACGTGCAGCCAATGACTTGACCTCATGGGGCCGGGCGGCGTACGCTAAGGCTCTGCTGCGCGTCTCCGAACGAACACCTGCTGGCTCTACCTTCTGGTCTGGAGCGCACCCTAACAAGTACAGCTATCGTCCTGCTGAACCCTTCCTTCAGGCCCTGAAGGTCGGCCCAATCGCTGTGGCAGTCACGGCCGACAATAACTGGTTCTTTTACGGAGGCGGAGTCTTCAGCTCCGATACATGTAGCGGCGATGTTAACCACGCCGTTGTCATTGTGGGTGCTGGAGTTGATTTCGACACCGATGCGCCCTTCTGGCTGGTCCGAAACTCATGGGGGTCGGACTGGGGCGAGAATGGCTACATGCGGATAGCCCGAGGCACTACACCTGGGAGCCGAGGCATGTGCAACATCGCCATGTTTCCCTATCAAGTCACCAGTGAGTGTCAGCTGCGTGGTTACGTAGCAGGCAGGGTCAGTCCGACCTGTCTACCAGCTGTATGCGACGGCGTATTACCGTTTTCTTTTTACCAATGCTCTGC
This sequence comes from Yamagishiella unicocca, assembly GCA_003116995.1. Lineage (NCBI taxonomy): Eukaryota > Viridiplantae > Chlorophyta > Chlorophyceae > Chlamydomonadales > Volvocaceae > Yamagishiella > Yamagishiella unicocca. The sequence goes on along the minus strand of BDSL01000031.1, from coordinate 246,679 downwards.
AACTGTTCTCTCGTCGTGCAGGTGCAGACGTGCCCGCCGGCGATAATAATCCCAATCCGGAGCCGCCAAACCAAACTAACTGCACGAACACCTTCTACACCTACAAGTCATCTGACACACTGTCGGCCCTGGCGGTCAAGTACGGCACCAGCATTTCACAAATCATGCTGGACAACAAGTTGGGTCCCTCATCAGTGTTGGTGGGAAAGAAAATCAACATTACATGCCCAGGTAGGTTGTGGTGCGTGCTTGGGCTGGTGCAACAACGGCCATCTCGAGCTTCGGTCTTATGGTGTCTGCAGCCTTGCTTGCTACACGGTCCGCGCCGCACAATTTGATTCTCCGCGCATTAGACCTACGTGCTCCTACCTCTTGCGTCCCGCCCAAATTTTCACTGGGCGCGCGTTCCTTTGCCTGCCCGCAGTTGGAAAATGGAGCGAGCCATACGGAGTGTTTAACAACGAGGCTTTAGTGAAGATCCCCACTGTCGCGGTGTGCCCAGCCGGCGAATATGCCGCATCCTTCTACGTCAGACCCAGTCAGTGGTACGCGGCAGGTGCCTGGACTGGAAACACATGGGTGGGCACTGTCACCATGACCTGCAGCGGCGGCTCCACCTACACCATCGACCCGCAGCCGGGTTTCGACCCCGGCTTCGCGGACGGAACCACAAGCCAACCGAATGGTGCGTAGTTGGCGTGAGTGACTGCTGCTTGCCAATGGTCTTTATCAATATGTAACAGTTTTCACTGATATGTTTTACCGTAATCCCTGCCATTTGCACGCCGTGCCTGTTCACATGAGCTGAAAAAGTAACCATGACGGGGTCGGCACATCTGCCTTCGCATGCGTACCTGCTGTGGGCCTCTGTGGACGCAGGTTTTACCAGTATCCCGTTGCGCGCAAGCTGGGCGGTCGATAGCTTGTTTGGTGTCGGCGCCCAATCGGGCGGGGAGGTGTCTTTCAGCTGCCCGGCGGACACAGTCATCACGGGATTCTCTGGAGGTGCCAACGCCGGCCAGTATCCGATGTCATGGCTTGCTAACCTGCAATTCCTGTGTCAAAGTAAGAACGGGGTGGGCAACCGAAGGGAAGGGCGCTAGCTACTCTTCCCTTACTTAGAGCACAAGGAGTGCAGTTAATCATCAACGCGTGTGGTATCTATGTCGCCGTCGCTGTGCGCATAAAGACTTGATGCAAGGGGTATATCTTTCATATACCGTGCACCGTATCCATGCACCGTTGCTTTAAACTTCCTAATACACGTCTATTAAAATTGAAATGCTGTTCATTCCAAGCTGGATGTCGCCGGGCTGTAACGTGTGTATAATTCATGGGCGCGCATCCGCCTTCCATTGTGCACAGACCCGTTCAGCAGCGTGACCAAGCTGCGTGCCCTACGCTCGAGCAACTTCGCGAAGGTGACGTCCGGCCTCTCCTGCAGCGTGTACGTCGCCACCGGCACCGACACCTGGTTCTCGGTCGCAGCAACCAAGCGTGTGGATATCGTAGAGCTGATGCGCGCCAACCCGACCGTCAACCGGAACATCAAGTCGGGAGACAAGCTATTCCTGCCGCCCTGTGTAAAAGGAGGTACGTTGCTACTCGGGCAGCATGTACCCTTCTGCCGGCCTGTACCTACTTCTTACCTAAGCTGTGCGTGCTACCTCGGCAATCTATTAACATGTATGCACCAAGTAAAAGCCAGGGCCGAAGCCAATGAACGTCGTCGTACGATGCTTCATCGTTGAAGCCGCCGTGTCACTTAATATTGGTACCCGACGCCGATGCATCGCACGACCCGCTGCCATTCGCGGCTGTGCTTGTGTGTTGCTTGCTTGCAGTATTGCAAGGTACCAAGGTCCCGAAGTAATCAGCGACGGTGACAAAGCGTGTTACCGCCACGCCGTGACAAAATCAGGCTTACCCTCCTTTGCTAATATGAATTGGTGCATTGCGCGCCAAGCAAGGTATCGGGACTCATCAGGTGCGGCCTCCCGCGAGCAAGCAAACAACTGCCGGTTGCCGAAGAGGACCGCCCGTCCAGCCGGCCGCCACCGAAGACGTGTATTGCAGGGCAAGCGATGGTAGCGAGATAATATTGAGGGTACTTAACATTGCACGCACAGTTGCATGCCGTCTTCGATGTCGTTTGTGTGGGGTCCGTCCGACCTACATGTCGGTCATGTGAAGGGTTTCCTACGTCGGTCTTGGTTGGTAATTGCTCCACTATGCCTGTTATTTGACGACCTCGCTCGCTTGTTGACTTGCTTGTTGACTTTTGCTTGCTAGCCTTGGGGAGCCTCCTTTGACGCACGCCAGGTTCGCCACTGGGCTCGCCCGCTGCAACGTAATATTATCTAGTATTCATTATTCCATCGATATGTCTTAGGTGCCCCTTTTCCATCGCTATTGAAAAGAGACCAAGCCTAAATGCGGAAATCGTGTTCTGGTTGATGTGTTCCGTGCTGGCGTGTGCACGAGCGAGTTAGGAAGGAAGAGGATTGCACGTGTATGTCTTCCCATTGCCAGTGGCCGAAATGCCGCGCGATGTCATACTGTCTAGTCGTACATGTCGTTACCCATCCACGCATTCCGTCGCCTAGAACCTGCTGAATGGATCAGGTATAGAGTGCGCCACTCAGGGGTTTGTTGAGCGATTGCGATGGCCGGTCGACGTCGTACATGCGATATGTCAGGTCCCTAACACACGCTTGCTAGGCTCGCTGAGGCATGTGCGCGCTGAAGACGTGAGCTGCAGGAGGGTGCTTTTAATACGTAATGCGTTACATATCAAGCTTTGCAGGCAAAGGAAACGTTACATATAAGGGTTGCAATGGTGGGTGCGATTCGTCGCCTGTGGTGTGCAATCTAGCTATCATTCATGGTGCTTGCCTACAATGGTACATTGCCACCGTCGCAATGGGGTTGAAGCATTGGCTGTTAAGGCTGCTAGGCCATCGGTAAATGTTTGGTGCGCGAGGCGGCGAGGGTGCGCGTTTGCGGCATACACGCAGCGTCGTCTTGATTGGCCGCATGTATACATGCATAGTATGTACACTATGCATATAGCAGCCACTGCTGATAAAACCACCGTTAAGTGCGAGCGTGATGGCTGAAGGCTCCGAAAGGGTCCGAACGGACTAGGCCATGCATGCCGAAGATTGTAACACGTACTGCGTGCTTCATCCATATACTGCAATGGTATGTGCGAGCCTTGCATGCGCGAGTCAATGGGCGACAAATTCCAACGAACTACCGGTGATATGTCCGGTAGCGGCACAATTTCAGTGAAGCAGTATCAGCTCAAATACAATCATAGGAAGCACTGTAATTAAGGATGCCAGCCGGGATAACCAACCCCCAGCACTGGCTGGGCTAGTTCGTGGAAAAAGCAGCAGAACGCGATGACGAACCGGCCAAGAAAACGGTATATGTTGTGGAATAATGCTCAGCCTAGCTATGCAGTCTATTCGAGGCTTTAGCCGTACCGCAGTACGGTTCTCAGTGTGGTGCGTGTGGTGTTATGGGAGCGGTCCCTGAGTAGGTTCCCCCTCTCACTGTAACGGATTATGGAGTAATCGCCCTTATCACAACAGCATCATTGCCTGGTAGTCCCCTTACTCTCGCTCTCTGGCCGAGATAGTCAGCGGTGAGCCCACTTGTGCCTCTAGCGCGAACAGCGCTGCGTGCCTGCGCCAGTTGCGCAGTCAGGCTTAGGCCATTTGTTGAGATTCGGCCCGCTTGGGCCCGCTGCATGACCGCGACGCGTCCAATGTCCCAATTTGCTCAGCAGTGCTCAGCGCGCTCAGGCCTGTTGAGCCCCTCCGTGAGGATTGCTCCCTCGCCACGTGGTTGCTGGCACGTGACAAACTTCCATGTGGATCATTGATCAGGGGCTGTCCGGGGTGGGGGCCTTTCAGGGCCTTGGACAACAGAACGCAACAGACAGGCAAATGGCTCTGCACCTCGCCCGCGTGCCTCCCTTTCTGAGGGAGCTCCTGAAGAATGGTTACAGGGAGCATGGATCATGTGAGTGAGTGAGCTCAGTGGTAGAGTACGTGCGGGAGGTCATTGGATGGAGGATCCCGGTCAACCCCAACGGTTTGGTCTGGTGAACTATCTGACACAAGGAGGCTCCAGCTAGAAGGGAAAAGTAGTATTGTCAGTCTTAGGGATTTCCTCCGATTATTTTCCTGGTTCATCAATTAGCACAGCGTAGCGAAGTGCCGTTCAGGGCACCTGAAGGTGTCAGTTGTCAGTTGGCGTGTTGAGTCCACCTCACACCATGTCCAAACATACGAGAGGAAACATCATTACTAGGCTGCCGCCTCACGTCGATGCCGTGTGCATCCTCACGCTCGCAATATGTTTAGCAGCCCATCATCTCAGCATGTTGGAAATGTTTCATGATCTCCACAAGGCAGCCCGCCTACCGCCGCGGCGCCTGCACCGACCTGGCCGCCACACCGCCACGGCCTCCCGCGTCCACTCCGCCGCCATGTCCGCCCACACCACCAGCACCCCAACGCTGCAATACACTGACGTCAGCATCAGGGGCGCAAACGGCAGCCGCTCGCGCAGCACCGGCACCATGCCGTGCAAAACGGTGCAGTACAGCTCGACAGCTAGGAAGCCTGCCAAGTAGCACCATGCAACCAATCCTAGGACGCGGCCGGAGCCGCCAGCCTGACCCCCACCGCTTGCTCCGCCACCGCGGTCAGCCATGTATCCGGCGGCTGGGATCTCAGGTACTCCTTTATTCGCCATGGGCGGCGCGCTGGCCGCCGGTGCAGATCCGTCACCCGCATGTCGCTGCTTCCGCCGCCCCATGCTGCCGCCACATCCCTCGCCGCCGTGCAGCGCACACAGCGCCACCGCTGAGACAGCAAAGTACGACAGGACGAGCAGCACCTTGGCGCCGTACTCTTGCGGACGGAACAGCAGCGGCAGCAGGCCGTAGTGACCGGCGGTGGACAGCAGTAGGAAGCGCCGTGCAGCTGTGGGGCTGCGCACAGCGTCGACGGCAAGCGGCAGCAGCGCCTGCATTGGAAAGCAGGGACGGCCGGCAGCGGGGACGGGTCCACACTCCCTCAGTTGTCGGAAGCAGGCACGAATCCACATTCCCTCAGTGTCGAAAGCAAGGACGGATCCACACTCCCTCGAGTGTCGGAAGCAAGGACGGGTCCACATTCCCTCACTACCGGATGTCGCGAGCGAGACGCACAGCACGCCATGGTATTTCAAGCGTGTTCTCCGTCCCACGTGTGCCAAAAAAAGACCCACCCTGGCCGACTTCCAAACCAAAGGAGTTGCCCATTACGGTATCAGCACATGCCACGACGGCCCTTACGGCAGCCACCACCTCGTCCCAAACCGCCGCCCAGTGGCCAGGGTCGTACAGTGGCTCACCACCAGCACCGCCTTCTCATGCACGTGGTAACCGAACACGAAGCCGCACAGGAAGCTGTACGCCACGCCGCGCGCGATGGTCCGGCGGATGTAGTCGGGCCGTCCGTCCCCGGCCCAGAGGGCCGCCAGGCAGGGCGTCAGCGCAAGCAAGATGGCGGCGGCGGTGGCGGCGGGAGTCACCTGGGGGCGGCGGCGGGTAACGAAGAACATCGATAGGGCGGAGAGCAGTGGGAGCTGGGTTGGCTGCGTATAGAAGCCACGCAGCCGGTATGCCCACCACTGCCCACTACCCACCTGCTGCCCGCTACTGCCCACTACCGCACCCCCTGCCCCCACGAGCGGCCCTCACCTGCGGCAGCACCGAAAAGCGCGACACGCCCACGAGACCACCTGCCGGACAGGACAGGGAGGGAGGCAAGGAGGCAGGCAGGGGGGAGGTATGCGCATTGTACGACAGTACGATAACATCAAGAACGTACGACAGGCGGGTGACCAGGCCAGCCAACGTATCCCAGCTTCCCCCATGTGTCCCCCGCCGCCCCGCCAGCGGCCCGAGCCCTGGCCACCCACCCGCCATGTTCGCTCCGCCGCTCCCAACTCGCAGCCCCAGCCGGGCCGGGTCGAGGCCCAGACGGGGCCCCACCAGCGGCAGCGCCAGCACGAAAAGCTTGTCGGCCGCAGCGTACGGCGCCCAGACGTTCGCGGCCCAGTAGGCGTGGAGCAGCCCGCGACCGAAGGGGAACAGCCGCTGCAGGAGCTGCAGTGTTGGTGGGTGGGCCGAGGGAGTTTGTGCGACAGAATGGCGGTAGGGCGGAGCGGGGATGAGGCGCGTGTTGATGTTCCCGCTGGGAGCTCACTCCAGTAGGAACCAGGGGGATCCGTCGCAGGGCCCGCCGTGGCCAATCCTCGATCCGCGCACGCGCAAGTCCTCCGCCGCACGCGCGCTCTCCCTCTCTCTCTCACACACGAACCTCCAGTAGGAACCGCGCGGATCCGTCGCAGGTTGGGGTTTGGATAACCAATGATAAGCAAGTGCCGCAGAAAGGACAGGGACAAGATGCACATTGACATGAATAAACACCGAAGCAAGAACCATTTGTAACGTCACACCTGCCGTGTCTGCCCCATCGCGATGAACGGCCCAAACGACGCCGCGAAGATCGCCACGACGCCGCCACCCAGAACCGCCAGGCGAGCCGCCGCCCGGCCGATGCCGCCGCCGACCCGTGGGTCGCCGCCGGGCTCCCCTGCCCCTGCTGCCGACCCCAGCCCGTCGCAGCAGTAGTGCCGCAGCAGGTACACAAAGTAGACGGGCGCGGCGTAGAGGAAGAGGTGCTTGAGGTTGAGCAGTGCCGCGAAGATGAGGCCGGACAGCAGGTGCCGGTTGGACTGGGCGGCGTGTATTGACCAGAGCAGCACGCCTGAGCCAAGGGAAGAGGATGTAGGTGCTCACAGCTGGCAACAGTACCAGATAGGCCGGGGGGACTTGGACAGCTAAAGCTTAAGCAAGGAAAAATCCCTGACGGTCATGGGGCTTCAAATCTACGACCCCGCAACCCACATCGAAAACAATCATGTGGGGCTCGTCCACCTGTACCCTCTCCTCGTTCGATTCAGGTGACCCCTCATGCGCCGCTCGTGAAGCAAGCCAGCGGCTCCTCCCCTGGGCCAACCCCGATCCCCACCGGAGTCCCCGCCCTCACCCATCATGACTCCATTGTACTGGAAGTGGATGTGATCCAGCAGCAGCAGCCCCGCGTTGCAGGCCAGCAGGAAGAACAGCAGCAGTGACGGTGAAGACAACGACACCGATGACTCAGAGAGCGACTGAGCAGGCGCCTGAGGGCCCCGGTCCCCACTAAGCCCCGGCACCCTTTCTCCCCCGGACAGAGGCTCCTGCGAATGCTGCTGCTGGGCCTTATGCCGGCGTCGCTTGCCGCCACCGGGGGCCCCGCCGTCTGGCCCCACAGCCCTGCTGGGGCGGATCGAGGATTGCGGAGGGGCTGTTGCAAGGGCAAGTGGCCGGGTAATACCTACTTTCGGGAGGGGGCAGGGGTAGGAGGGCATCGACACGTTGGATAACCCACCTTGCGTTGACCCCGTAGGAACGTCCTAACCATCACTCCCCAAAGGTCAACCAAACACGACCACTGCAGAGCATCAAGGATCGGCCGCCCCCGGTCCTCCCCTTGCAGAGGCTGCTCCGGCTACCGCACCGACCTGCCCACCCTGTCGTGTTCTACTGACATCTCATGACCCAAACACGCGCTGTTACGCTACCCAGCCACCGCGAGCTTCCTAGCTGCTCACCGTGACAAGGCATACGCCGCCGCCAGCAGCACCAAGTCCAGGACGATCACGGAGCCTCTCTGCAGGGCCGGAGCCGGTCGTGGCAGGTTCAAGGAATCGCGGCCAGCCACCACATAGCGGTGTGCGGCATTCGGACGGCGGAGGAGTAAAGGCCATGGCCAGGGGCCGCAAACCCTATGCCGCGCACGAGGCGCCGATGCCCGCACAGCATGCGCATCACGCACGGCCCGGCACGGCACGCAGCACGGGCTCACCTGGAACAGCACCGTGCCTGCGCTGGCGTACTCTAGGTTAGCCACCTGCAGCATAGCGGGGTCCACGTAGCGCGCGAGCTGCGACAGAAGCCACTCAAGCCAGGCGAAGAAGGGCGGGTAGTCCAGCGTCCACTCCGAGGTCGCCTCCACGTACCTACGCAGCAGGCACAAGAAGGCAGAACCGATTCGCCTGGCGCTTCAGGTCCATTAGCCACACCGGAACCGGACCATGACCCTTGGTCGCTGTCCCGAGCGATGTGCAAGAGACGTCGTTCATGCAGACGCGTCCACACCATTTGGAAATCGGGAGGCTGTGCGTGATCGCCAGCCAGTTCCGATGGACTTCAAAATCAGTGGAGCGGTAGGCCGGCACAAGCAGAAGCTTGATAGCTGTGACCACGATCGCCAACTGCAAACATGAATTTGCGCTTGAGATCATTGGAAGAATAGGTGATAAACGACTAGCAGGGGGGTAACAGACGCTGTTGAGCGGCGAGGCGAATTTGTGGCATTTGTCTTGCGCAACTAAGGCCTACACCATTCCTCCGCATGTGCTCGGGTATATCGTATACATTCGGTGCCCTAGACACATGTAATGTGCGACTGGTCAGGCTTCAGGGTATCACAACTTTCCGGTTGTGTCGTGCTGCACTTCAACGACCATCCAACGCATTTTCCTGTTTGTGTCACATTCGAAGAACCGACATCATACAATATTACCTCTAGATACCGCAACACATTGGAGCATTCTTTTCCTCAACCTCCCTGACTGCCCAACTTCTTCCGTTTCTTCTGAGCCCATGCCTGGGGATAATCCTTCACGTTAGACGTATTCGAGGCAAACCATGGTGCGCGGAAGAGCGAAGCGTTCCGGCTTGCGCATGCACTTGCACCCTGACGTCGCTGGCGCCCTAATGCGAGTTCGCAGAAGAACATCCTCGGGCTGGTTCAAGGTGCAGCTGCCCGCATAGACTTAGAGTTTAAGAATGAGCGCGGGCAGCCCTACAAGAAGACAGCGCCCGTCAAGGCCAAGAATGGCGAGATGGAGGACCTTCCACTTTTCACAAATAAAGACGACATACTTGGCGAGGTAGACTTCAATGCAAAAATTGCATAAGTGGCCGCTGTTCCGGGGGGCAACGTCGGAATAATGTCCATCCTGCGCAGATCCGGGTGACGCCCCTCACAACCAAGAAGTTTGATCACCAAGGCATCCGTGTGCAGCTCATTGGTCAGATTGAACTGCTTTCAGAGCGCGGGCAGCCGCACGATTTCGTCAGCTTGGGTAGGTGGGGTTGAAAAAAGGGTTGGAGGGGTTGGCCGCACGGCTCCAAAGCCACTGGTTTTACACATTGAGGGCTTCGAGAATCGTCGAGAAAGCAGATACGTAACGGTGCGACATTCCAAAGCACAGGACGGGCCAGCTGGCGCAAGACACAAACCGCACGCATAGGCTTGTGTAAGAGACCACGCACCATACCAGGCACCATCCTTTGGCGAACATCTGGCATGATCTGCTGCCTCACCCCGGAGGTGACTCCAGCCGGTACCCCACGGTTACAAGCTAACCACCCGACCGCATATCACTTGCCCACACCTATCCCGCACCTGAACACCACCACCACCGCGCAGTGCGCGAGCTGGCTCCAGTGGGGGATCTGACGACCTCCAAAAACTTCCCCTTCGAGTTCCGAAACGTGGAGTTGCAGTACGATTCGTACCGAGGTCAGCAAGTGCGGTGCAGGTGGGTTCGCATGGGGCCTTATTGGCCCCGCCCTCCAGGGCCAACCCACCTCAGCAGACTTCATGACGCGCCCGGCAGATGGGGGAGGTCGTGAGGAAAACCCGTGTACCCTGAGGAAGCTGACGGGGGAAGGAAGGGGGCACTTCTTCGTCCACTGAGGGCAGGTCGGCTGGTGGGAGGTGGGAGTGGTGCCGCTGCTGGCGGCCCTTGGGGACGGTGATCGGCTGCGACGTCATCACGTCCTTGATCCTGGGGAGCACCAATGCATATGGGGCCGTGTCAGTCTAGGACACTCCAAAAGAAACCTCTCTGGCTGGCGGCAGGGTCGAAGGAACCCGACCCCAGTGGTGGTGGTGGTTGAGGGAAGCGGGCTCTCTCTGAGCCCATCCTGGAACTGACGTCAAGCCCCGGGAGCCACAGCTGCCACCCTCGCTCGACCGCTGCCTTCCATACCTCCCCCCCCCCCAAAACGCGGCCTCGTGCTTCCTGCAACGCTACCGTGCAGCCACCTTCCCGGCACAAGCACGAACCGGCAACCCAACCAACACTAACCAACCCAACCAACACCAACCGTGGCGCAGCCACCTTCCCGACACAAGCACGAACCCGGCAACCCAACCAACACTAACCAACCCAACCGACACCAACCCTACCAACACCAACCCAACCCAACCTAATCTACCCCCACCCCCCCCCCCGCGCAGGTACCTCCTGCGCGTGACTGTGCTTGGTAAGGGCATGACTGCCGACTCGAAGCGCGACTTCCCCATCTGGGTGCGCAACTACGAGAAGCTGCACGAGGCGGCGGCGCCCATCAAGGCAAGAGCGGGAGGGGGGGGGAGGGAGTGATGGCTTTTCGTTGGGGAACGGGAGGCGGCGGCGCCCACCAATGCGGCCTGCCTTGGGCTGCAGGGCGGTGCAACCCCTTTGGTGGAGAGGGCGCGTGTGGACTGAGGGATGCGGCAACACGACTGACAGTGGTCTCAGGAGACAGTGGTCTCAGGAGGCTAACATCCCAAGGGCCCAGGGGCCAGCGACTGGCCCTGGCGAAGGTCCAGCAGCAGCAGCAGCAGCAGCAGGGGGCCGCCACCGCCTCCATCCCGGTCGCGGTACTGCGGGCGGCAAGCGCGCCCGACTGCGTGTGTGAGCCCCTCGTGGCCGCTGGTGGGTCCCCCTGTGGTGTGCAGATGGAGGTCGGGATTGAGGACTGCCTGCACATCGAATTCGAGTACGACAAGGCCAAGTACCACCTGCGGGTGAGGGGCGCCTGGGGGGATGGGGCGCCTTGGGAGGGGGGTTATAACAGAATCCGCCGGGGATGGGGGGGAGGGAAACGAGGGGCGGTGGTTGCTCCGTTGGGCGTCAGGTTGCAGGTTTGATAACGTAACAACGGCCTGCCCCCCACGTGATGGTTGGGCGGCCCTCACGTGATGGTGATCCGCCTACCCCGCTGCCTGCACCGACTCCGCCTACCCCGCTGCCTGCGCCGCTTCAGGACGTGGTGGTCGGCAAGATCTACTTCCTGCTTGTGCGCATCAAGCTCAAGTACATGGAGGTGGAGATACGCCGCAAGGAGACCACGGGGTCAGGCAACGCCGCGCATAACGAGAGCGACACCATCGCAAAGTGAGGGGGCGGGCCGACGAGCTAAGGAACTAACGAGCTCCTGCGCTGACGGCACCCGGTGATTCGGGTCCGATCAGGGGCGTAGGTTCCGAGGATCCTTTGCCCGGGTTCCGGAGCGCTGTCCAGTGGCTGTAACCGGGGGAGGGGAGGGGACGTCCGTGCGGTACGCCGCACCTCTCAAATGCGCTTCTCGCGCCCCCAGCCTCTCCCAACTCCTCGCGCCCCCGGCCCGTCCCAACTCCTGTGCAGGTATGAGATCATGGACGGGGCGCCGGTGCGCAGTGAGAGCATACCCATCAGGTAGGGGCCGGCGGGGGGAGGAGGGTGGGAGGGAGGAGGGGGGAAGGAGGGGGAAGGAGGGTGGAGGCGGGAGGAGGGAGGAGGGTGGTGCACGGAGGACGGAGGAGGCTGAGATGCGTTGCGCGGGTGACAAGATCGAGCAAGGAGGGCGGACTGGCGGGAAGGGGTTTGCCATGACAGCCGGAGAGGCGGGAGAGGGGGCCGGCAGGGCAGGGCACATGTTGGAAGCTGGTGACCAACATCCCCTGGTGTGTAGCTGCCAGGGCAGGGTTCGCCTGCTGGTCCGCCGCGGCCTTGTAGCTGACGTGGAGCTCCTCGTGTTGCCTCTGCTGCGTTTATTGCAGGTTGTACCTGACGCCCTTCGACCTGACGCCCACCTACCGGGAGGTGCACAACAAGTGAGCGGAGGGGGGAGGGCCGGGAGGGCGGGTTGCGGTGATGCAGCCCATGTGGCGTTTGGGGCGAGGAGGGGACCGCCTGGGTGCATGGAGGGGACCGCGCTGGGAGCGGTGGGCCGGCAAAGAGACGTAATGGCGGAGTGGCTGAGAGCGTGAAGTCGAGCATACGCTTCCCTGCCGTCACGCCCCTTGGATCCGTAATCTAAATCCAAACCCCAGGTCAGCGGGCGCTGCTCCAACATTCCTGGATCCTAAATCCAAACCGACCGCCCCCCACCCCCAGGTTCAGCGTCCGCTACTTCCTCAACCTTGTGCTGGTGGACGAGGAGGACCGCCGCTACTTCAAGCAGCAGGAGATCACGTTGTACCGCAAGGAGGAGGGACCCGGCGATGCAGCGGCGGGGCTGTCGGAGACGGGCAAGGGGCCGCTGTGAGGCGCGTGGCCGTGCCTCGGAGGGGGAAAGGGGTTGTTTAAGAGAATCCGCGAATCCATGGCCGACAAACCGAGGGGGGAAGGGGGGATGCAAGGGAAGGGAGAGGTCGGCTTGGGAAAGGGCGTGGGTGTGGGGTTTGAGGGAAGGGGTATCGCCGGAACGGTCGCTGCATCGCAAAGCGCCGGCCCGTGTCTGCGGATATGATCCTGAGGAGGGAGTGGAGTTGTAGGGCGGCAGTGCGTTTTCGGAGGGGAGTTTTATTGTAGCAGTGGATGTGGGGTGCGGCTTATGTGAGGTTTGTTGCGGTCACGCAGCAGGGTGGAGGCCGGCCTCCGTTGATAGGTTTTCCTACTTGCCTTGTTGTAGGTTCAGACTCTCGGGACGGGCCAGAATTGGCCCGCTGTGCTAGCTTGTAGTCGCTGTTATCCGATTGCACCCCATGCTCGGGTTTTGGCAGTGCTGGCACATGGTAATTTTAAATTAATGACCGGCTACTCTGCCGACGTTCTTGCGCTCAAATGTGTATTGCGCACTGCAAATGCCCTCTGCGCCCAATCATCATTACACCTACAATAATCATCACGACACATGCAAAAGTACTGCAATCCCCGGAAAAATAAAACGATATTAGGTATATACTTGGAGCTTACCGGGATCGATCCGGTGACCTTGCGCATGCGAAGCGCACGCTCTACCACTGAGCTAAAACCCCACATGACATTGGCGTTTTGTCGTAAAAACTCATACCTTTTGAAACAACATAGCTTTTCGCGATGGAGCGAAGGGCCGTCTGAGGGGCCGCCCACCAACCAAGGGCAAGGGTTCCCTCTGCAGGGGCAAGAGCTGAAGACCAGCAGCGCAGGGGCTGCGCGGGTGAGCTGAACTCCTCCTACCCCCCCGGCCTCGCCCGGCGCGGGCGGGCGACACAGGGGCGGCGGTATGCTTGCACGCGTATGCTTGCAGGCGTATGCTTGCAGGGATATGCTTGCAGGAATATGCTTGCAGGGGAGATGCTTGCACGTGTATGCTTGCAGGGGTATGCTTCCAAGTAGCAAGTAGCACCTATGAAGGGGGCGCGGGAAAATTGGGCCTCGGCGGTTGGGCGGCACGGAGTATGCTTGCAGGCGTATGCTTGCAGGGGTATGCTTGCAGGGGTATGCTTGCAGGCATAGGCTGCAGGGGTATGCTTGGAGCGGTATGCTTGCAGGCGCTATGCTTGCCCCTACCAACTTTCAACTACCACCAGCCAACTACCACCAGCCAACCACCCCCTCCCAGGGTGCCCGACAGGTTCTTGGGCGCCAACAGGAGGGCACAGCTTTGTGTGCGCGTGGGTCGTGCGGATGCACCCTGAAGGCGCCGGGCGGAACGGGCGCGGTGAGCGGGGTGGTGGTGCTGCGCGCCCACGCGCCATGTTGTAACGCTTACAGTGGGTTCCAGACCAAGAGGTGGAACCATCGGGCACATCGCCTGTGTGGCGCCCAAAGGGAGGTGGGTGCGAGGGTGCCTTGTGTGCTTCGGGCGCGCCGCCTACTACTCGGGCGCCGAAAGGGGGGTGGGTGGCAGGGTGCCTTGTGGGTGTTGGGTGCAGGGGGCTGGGTGCGTGGGTGCCAAAATCGGAGAGGGAGGCTGGTTGCTTGAGTGCCAAAATTGGGTTAGGGCGCTTGGGCGCGCTCCTGGGTGCCCAGATACCTGCTGTTTGGTCGGGCGCCTAAGGGGGGGCTTGGGCGCCCGGGCGCCTGGGCGCGCTCCTGGGTGCCGGGAGCATCATTTCGGAGCCCTGATGCTGATACATGCTTCGTGTGTGCTTCAGGCGCGCCGCCTACTACTTGGGCGCCCAAAGGGAGGTGGGTGGCAGGGTGCCTTGTGGATGTTGGGTGCAGGGGCCTGGGTGCGTGGGTGCCAAAATCGGAGAGGGGGGCTGGTTGCTTGAGCGCCAGAATTCGGTTAGGGCGCCTGCGCGCGCAAAGGGAGGTGGGGGCTAGGGTGTCGTGTGGGTGTGGGGTGCAGAGGGCTGGGTGCCTGGGCGCCAAAATCGGGAGTGGGTGCTTGGGCGCCCAAGCACCCGTTGCGGAAAAGGGTGTGGGTGCCAGGGTGCCCCATGGTGCCTGGGCGCCAAGATCGGAGCTCCGTCCGGGGCTTAAAGTGGAAGGAGTCGCACAGGGGACGCCGCCGGTGAAGGTGAAATGTGTGGACTGGACTCTCCACCAACTACTCAGCACGCACCATCTGGCAAGGAATATGTGCTATTTGCTCGGGCGCCCAAAGGGGAGTGGGTGCCAGGGTGCCTTGTGGGTGCGTTTGAGATACGCCGGAAAACGAATGGCGCAAATCCCCCCACTGGGTGTGTGCTGTCGCCAATCCACAGGCCCCCACCTGTCCTGGCTACTCGTGCCTGCCGGGAGCATCATTTCAGAGCTCCCTGCATGCTGCCCGCCGCTTTTAAGCGCGTTCTGATGCTGATATACGCATCGTATGTACATTTAGGATGTAGTGTAAAATGAATGGCCCGAATCCCCCCACCGGATGTGTGCTGGTGTGGACCCGTAGCCCCCTACTGCTCCTGGTTGCCGGGAGCATTATTTCGGAGCTCCCAGCATCACGCCCGCTGCTTCAAACTGCGCTCTGTTGCTGATATATCCTTCGTATGTACGTTCCAGATATGTCGGAAAACGAATGGAGCGAATTCCCCCATCGGACGTGTGCTGGTGCCAACGCGCAGCCCCCACTGCTCCTGGGTGCCAGGAGCATCATTTCGGAGGGGCAAGGGCTAAGGCCCTCTTACAAATCGCTGCAGGATAACACCGCGAGTGGGGGAGTCCAAGGAGATTCCATCTTGCCCTTCGGCGAATCATAGAAATCTCTTTTAGCCTCATGGGGCGCACCGTGAACGACCACCTTCGCGGTTGAGTCGTTCTTCGACGCCACCACGAAGAGCAAGAGAATTTGCGCTTGCTTTGGTCCAGCTTAGTACCTTACAGCCAACAGTCAAATAGTAGTCCCAGCGCCCAAACCGACCATGACGAAACAACCAAGCAGAACGCTTTCCGTGCACAAGTGTGGCTCAAAAGCAAGCCCGAGCGTCCTTGCAGCCAGCGTGCGCACAGACAGCCACAGAGCGCAACCACCACCTCAATCTCGACCTCGCCTACAGCCTAAAACTCGACTGCGGTGCTCCAACCCCACATCGAGAGCACACCGCCAGCAGCCGCTACATCCTATATGCCCTGCTGCTGCGCCCTCCAGCGGCACTTGCAGTGCCGCCCATTGACCCAGCCGCCGCGCCGCCGCCCCCGCCCGCCGGCACTTCTCCCAGCAGCGCCGCCAGCCGCGTAGCTCGCGCCTGCGCGGCCGCCGCCGCCCGCATGATACGTTCATACTCCTGCGCCGTGTCCTGCTGCACCATCTGCCGGACAGCGTCAGCGGACTCGAGCCCCCCCCCGGCGGCAGCCGCGTCCTCGCCCTCAGAGTCCTGCTCCTCTGGGACCAGCAGGCTGGCGTCGATCAGCGCTCCCGGTCCGGACGTCTGTACGACGCCTCCAACTGTCGTACGGCCTGCGGCCCTCCCGGTGGCAGCCTGGCGGAGGCGCGCGCCGGCAGCACCACCTGCGTGTGCGTGCGTGTTTTGTGATGTGTGATGTATTGTGTGATGTGTTGTGTGATGTACTGTGTGATGTGTTGTCTGATGTATTGTGTGATGTGCTTTGTGATGCGTGTTGTATGGTGTGGAGCCATGCCACGAGCCAGAAGGGAAGCGAACAAGCGATGCGATGCAGCAGGGCGATGCAATGCGGCAATTTAGACGATGTGGAGCGTAACTTGTACGGCCACGGTGACCAACCGCCACGTAACCCTTCGACTAATGACATCACGTGTGATAGCGCCCAGCACCTCAGCCAGCGACGTAGGGCGCCGCAGCACCGCAATCGTCGAAGCCCATTCGCAGCTGCCCGCCCTTGGCGCTCACCTGCCGACATGAACGCGGCCGCCCGCTTCTTAACGCCCCCCAGCAGCGCTGCAGCACGCTGGCTACCGGTGCCTCCGGCGCCGCCAGCCGCCGCCGAGTCGGCGACGGAGGAGAGCGCGTTGCCGTCGGCGGTGAAGGAGATGTCGGGGTCCAGGTCGTCCAGCGACAGCCCAGCCAGCAGCCCGCCGCCGCCCTTCGCGGCCTCGCTGGCGGCGGAGCCGGCGGCGGCGTTGGTGCTGCCGCCGCCAACTCCGCGCAGCTCCTGACGGTGACGGTGAGGCGGCCGCGGGGCCGTCGTGAGCTCGGTCAGCATGTGACGTGCAAGGCAGCTCTGTGCTATACCCACGCCCCACCCCAGCCCATGCGCACGGCCTTATACACCGCACCCAAGGTCCACTCCCCATGTGTCCCTAAACACACGCCCCACAGCGCACCCGCCCGGGTTTTCCTCGAAACCCGCCGTGCCCACCTTCAGCTTGCTGGATTGGATCCCAGCCACGCTCTTGATTACGGAGCGGATGACGTCCCACTTGTACCTGCGGGGGAGAAGCCAGGAGGGCGGGGCAGCATGGCCCGGCGGGGTGGGAGCAAGGGAGTTGAGGCCCGGCCTAGTTGAGGCCCGGCCTAGTTGGGTCTAGCACCCTTTCCGCATCGACATGCCGTCTCCGCGCTGGCGGCTGTGGCACAGGTAGCTGCACTGCGCAGGCCGGCAGAAGGCTAGAGGAAGTGGGAGGCCACAGCGGCCATCCGCCCTCAGCCATGTACGGACAACTGTCGGATCAACCACGTACGAACAAGTGACCAGCCCAGAGCAGCACAGGCCACCGCCCCAGCCCCACTCACTTGGCCAAAATGTCCCTCCAGCCCCCGACGATGTTGCGGTACACCCGGGAATCGATCACGAGACCCCAGCCGCCGCCACCGCCGATGGACAGCCGCGGTCCTGAGTACGTCAGCCGCGCGGCGATGCGGTTGAAGCGCACGTGGCGGAAACGGAGCCGGCGGCGCGGGCGGCCGGCGGGGGCCCCGGCGGCGGCGCCGCCGCCGGGGGAGGCAGAGGCGCCACCTTCGGCAGCCGTCGCGGCCGTCGGGCCCTTCGGGAAAGAGCACGAATTGGGTTGGTTGGTTGGTTGGTTGGTTGGGATGGTTGGGTTGGATGAGTAAACGTAGGACCGTCTTATGGGGTCGGGCAACGTTTTGAGGTGGTGGGTTTAGTGGCTCAAGGGTGATTGGGGTTTCCCTATCAGGCAACGCGTCCCATCCATGGTGCATCCTGGTTCCGAGTTTTTTATTTGCCGGGTGAAGTGACACACGCCACAGCAAGAGGCAGTTGGTTCCAAACCGTTGGCATAGAGTGGCACGTGCGCGCTACGAGCTGCACTCGCTCCGTGACAGCACGCAATGACGCCTCTGCCCCTATTGACCAACTTACCCGACCGCCACGCCCGCCGCCAGCCCCCGCCGCCGCTGGCGGCGGTGCCGCCGCTGCCGCCGCCGCCGTCGGCACCAGCGCCCCCGCCACATCCACAAGGATTGCCGCCCGGCCGTCGGCACGGCGACGGAACGTCGGGCCGTACCGGACTGCCGTCGCCGCCGCCGCTGTCAACGCCGACGCCACGGCCGCGCCGCCGACGGCTGGCGCTGCTGCGCCCGCTGCCGCCGCCGCCGCGTGCTCATCCGTAATTATCGACGCACCCCGGCTGTGGCGCCCCTGTCCCGAACCGTACGGAAAGTCCCGCGCCGTCGCCGTCAGGCCGCCGGCACCCGCCGCGTCCATCTGGGTCGGCGGCATCTGGGCCCGCTGCGGCGAGGCAGTGAGGGACGGCGGCACCGGCACCCCGCGGGGACCCCCAGCGGTCGCGGCCATAGGTCCCGCTAGGTTGTCACCCATGGACGTTCCTGCTTGTTGCTGCTGCCTTGGATCTGAAAGGGTGGATGCGAGGGATGAAAGGGGGTACAGGCAGGATGGTTTGCATGGGGCTGTCGGCGCGACACTGCGCACCGCCGCCAGTGGTGGGTTCAGGTGTCACATGCTGTGAAGCGGTACGAACAGTGTCACACACCGTGAAGTGGTACGACCAGACGGTTCACCCGACTGCCTTGATTTCCACACACCACACTTCCGATACACCCCAAAACCCCCGCCACCACGCCACCCAGCCACCCAGCTTACCTACCACCCAGCCATCTACTACCCAACCAGCGCACCTGCCGATGCCGACCCAGCCCCGGCGCCCAGTGGCGGCGGCGGCGGCGGCATCGCGAGCGCTGCCGCGGCCTCCGCCGTTGCGCTGCGGCGGCCGAACCACCCGCCGCCGCTGCGGGCCGATTTGGCGGGTGAGGCGTAGGTGCTGCCGCCTGCGCTGGTCAAGGTAGGCGCAGCGCCGCCGCCGGTGCCAGCAGCGGAGCCTGGCTCCCCCGACCTGACGCCCTGGCTGCCCTTGGACTGTGGGGGCGAGGTGGGTGGTGAGAGGTGTGGTGGGCCTGAAGCCGGAAGAGGATAGCTCGCAGTGGCTGCTCATGGTTGCGTGGAGTCGCCGAAACAACAACGAAATAACGGTTTCGGCTTCGCGCTTCGCTCTGTCGCAACCACACTGGTTCCGCCTGCCCGCCCGGAAGAATAGGTGAAGGAAATGCAAGTAATATGACTATGGACATAGCTTCCGAAGGAGACCTTTCAATAAGATATATAAATACCTGAAGTATAAATATAACCTAGTACCCTTCAAGCGCGCACCTTCTCCCTCCTGCCCTTGGTCCCGCCCGCGGCTCCGTCGTCCTCCTTGCCGCCCGCGTCGTCATCGTCCCGCAGCTCGAAGTAGTCCTGCGAGAGGGTGTACGACGAGTGTACGACGTAGGTCAGGGGCTTTGGGTACCAGTGTCTAGCAGCGTCAGGAGGGCGGACGTCGGGATGCAAAGCCGGTCTCCAGCCCTCGATAAGCCACCGCTGTCACCGCACCCCCAGCCGCGAGGCCTCAACTCAGAAGCTTGGTCGACGCCCCCAGGCCCCCCTAAACAACTCGTAACCCTCCACGAACCCCCACGACCCACCACAAGAACGTGCGCCAGCGCGTAGGTGAGGCGGACTTGTAGCGGATGCAAGTAGACCTGGGGCGGCAGTAGCAGCAGCGGCGGGGGGGGGGGGGGGAGGGTCAGAAAGCAGCAACAGGGGTAGCAGCCGTGGCACAGCGCACGCAGCAGCGCATGCAGCAGCCATCGCAGCAGCCGTCGCAGCAACGGTCGCAGCGACAGCAGCCGTGTGGGAGTACGGGCGGAAGGGTTGGGACGCGCCGGAGGGACGGATTATGGAAGCGTTGGCCTCTGCCGGCAGCTGTTCCCCCACGTTGCCACGTAGCGACCAGAGGCGGAGCGCGGTGGTGCAGACGGCCGCCTGGGCCGTGCCTGCCCGCACGTACGGCAGCGGATGCTGGTCGTACCATGAACGACCGCACCCGAGCCCCCTCTCCCTCTCCGCACCCCACCGCACCCCACCGCACCGCACCTCGATGTGTTCGTACGTCACGAAGTGCGCGTCCACCCCGCCGTGCACCACATACATCCGCAGCAGCGGGTCGTCGTCCCACGAGCTGCTCGCGTCGGGCCGCCACAACGACAAGATGCTGCTGCTGCTGCTGCCGACACCGCTGGCCTCGCTGCCGCCGCGGACGCTAGGGTCGCCGCCTACGGCGGCGGCCACGGCCGGCGCCGCAGCGCCGCCGCCGCCCCCTGCGGCGGCGGCGGCGGCTGCTGCCGCCGCCGCAGGCAGGGTGTGCGCCTGCGGCGGCGTGCCCGCTGTGTGCCCCTGTGGCGCCTGTGATGGACCCTGGCTCTGCTGTCCTTGGGCCCCCGGCGGCTGCTGCTGCTGGGCCCCCGGCCGCAACTCCCACATGTCGGCGGAGTGCATGTGGATCTTGGTTGTGCCGGTGTGGTCCCGGTCCAGGGAGTGGTGGAAGGACAGCCCCTTGAGCTCGGCCTGGGGAGGGGGCGGGGTGCGGCAGGCGGGTCAGGGGGGTGGCGGAGTTGGAAAGTTGTGTATTCAAGGTTAGGCATTCGCTGGGGCGCACGCGAAATGTAGGTTGGGCAGGCGTTACTTCACATAACATGACGTATAGCAATGAGGCAGGCGCTGGTCGCAGGCAGTGAAGAGGGGGGTGGAAAGCAGCAACCAACCTGTACGAACGGCGCGCCCTCACGGTTGATGAGGGCCCAGCCGAACCGCCCCAGCCGAACCGCCACCGCCGTAGCCTGCTTGCGGCGCTGGTGCTGCTGCGCCTCCAGCGCCGCCGCCACCTCACTACGCAGCCGCACCAGCACACCCGCCACCGCCTCCAGGCTCTCCTGCGCGCCGGACACCTGAGCGGGGGGAAAGAGATTGGGGCGAGGGGGGGCGAGGAGGTGCGGCCCCAAACCAGTAAACCTCAGGGGAGCGACCAGGACTAGGACAGGAACCACTGGGAGCTGCAGGTGAGGCCGCAACCAGGACAATCGCGCCAGGGGCCGGACGACCCTTGGCGCCTAAACAGGATACGCGCCCCTAGCATCTTTGCGCTTCCCATGTTGCTCCTGTCCCATGTTGCCCCCGCCCCATGCTGCCACCCCGCCCCATGTTGCCCCCGCCCCAGGCTGCCACCCCGCCCCAGGCTGCCACCCCCCCGCGCCCCACGTGCCTGCTCGAGAACCCAGTGCAGCAGTAGCTCCTGATTCCGGCGCAGCAGAGCTGCCTGCTGTACGGCGCTTAGCCCGGGCGGCCGGGGTGCCAGGAGGGCCTGGTGGGGGAGCGGGGCGCGAGTGAATCCAGACAAGTTATCGCTGGAGGAGCGAGTGAGCAATTCAGGTTGGGTGCAGTAGGCGGTAAAGGCGGTGTTTGTGGCTTGAAGAGGCCACACCGGCCTGTACCTACATCCCTTGCTCGCTCGCGTTGTCCGGTCGCTGACGACGTGAGGGCCTAAACAGGCACATCCGGTCATAGTTCGAACCACCAATAACTTGGACGGTCGCTCACCTGCGCCAACACCGCCGTCGGGACAGCCCCCCCTGGAGCTGCGCCTCTGCCGCCAGCGCCGACCCGCGTCACCGCCGCCGACTGGACCGCTGGCTTGAACAGCCCCGCCGTGTACGGCCCCGCGTACGGCACGTCTACCTGCATCAGCGCCGCCTGCAGCAGCGCGGCGCTGATGGCTGGTGGCGGTCCGGGGTGCTGGTCGTTGAAGCTGGCCGACCCGTGGGTCAGGTACGTGGCGAGGGCCAGCGACTCGTACTGCATGCAGCGCAGCTGCTGCCTGCGGGGGCGGAGGGACGAGCAGGGGCCTCATATCCGTACAGAAAGGCACCATGCCTATTGCCTAAAGAAGCACCGCCCCCTACCACCTCAGCAAACATTCAATTAACTATTACTTTTTGAAGCTCAGCCGATGAGGTGCATGAAAAATGAATACCCCAAGAGTCCCTGACTGCTCCAGGCAGGGGTCCGACCCTTCCCCGCCACCCACCGGAGAGACACCAGCATGTCGGCCGTCACAGCCACCTCGGGGGACGCCTCCACCGCCGGCAGGGGCTGCGCCCCCGACCCGCGCGTCAGGAGCGTCACCTGCAGCGGCAGCAGCCAGTAACACCACGGAGGCGAGGACCCCTCAGCCGCACCGCCTCGTGGGAATAGCCGGAGGGCCCCCACCCCTCAGCCGCACCGCCGCAGCGCCACAAGCATTGGCGTGCCGTACACGAAACATGAGGATACTTTGACTGTAACAGAAAATATATATTGTGTTCGTGTTCCTGAAAACATCCCTTTCGGGTACCGGCTTGTAGAGATGAGGAAGCTCGTTCCCGTACGGGTGGGTACAACAGGTAGCTTTGCGGCATTCCCAGCACCAATGCCTGATGGAGCGGGCACCGAAGTACCACCATGTGCAGCCAGGAGGTCCCAGAAGACGCACCTTGGGCAGTGGTGCCGCCAGCGTCTCATTGATGACCGCCAGCAGCAGCTGGAACTGCCAGCTCTCCATCTGGCCCGAGATGGCGGGCACGTCGATGTCTAGCTTGAGTCCCTCGTCCTCGGGCCTGCCAGCAGGCGGCAGCAGCTGCTGCTGCGAAGGCTCCGGGGCGCCGGCCGGGGCAGGAGGCTGGATCCAGGGGCGGGCACTGGTGAGGTGCGTACGGAATGGATTCAGGATCTTCTGCATGATGACCCGCGGGACTGCCTCGGCCGCAGCCGCCGCCTCTAGTTGCTCCGCGGTAGCAGCTGCGGCGGCCACGTCCGCCAGACTGCTGGCCGAGGCGGTGGAACGGGGCGTCGGCGCCGTACCGTACGGCACTAGCTGACCTGCGCACGACACAGACACGGTGCACAGAGGCCACACTAACTCTCTGTTCGTCGTTTGTTCGTCCGTTGGTGGAGCTCTCCCTCCGACGCAATGGACGACTACCCAGTTGGTACCGCCGTTGCGGCCTCATAGCAACACAGCCGTCTACGACAGTACTCACCGTTCACCACCTGCAGCCACACTACGGGGAACGGCGCGGCGACCGATCCACCGCCGCCGCCGCCGCCACCGCCGCCGCCACCGCCGAGCGCATCAGCGCCGCCAGGCAGGGCCGCGGCACCGCCAGGTCGCGGCGGCAGCCCCCCCACGGCGCTGGCTATCGCCGCAGCAGCCAGGGCGTCAGTCAGGGGAGAGAAGGACGGCCGCGCGCCGCCTGGGCCTCCTGGGCCGCCAGCGCCGCCGCCGGCGGATCCGGCGAGCAGCGCTGCGTCCTTGGGCTGGTCCTGCCGGACAGCATACGCCTGCGTGCGTGCGTGCGGGTGTGTCTCGTACGTGTGTTAAGTCACGCCATGCGGGTGTTGTTTCGTACGTGTGTTAAGTGACGCCCTGCGGGTGTGTCTCGTACGTGCGCTAACTTACGCCCTGCGGGTGTTGTTTCGTTCTTGTTCACCCCGTGCGTGTGCGTGGGCAGAGACACACGAAACGTTTAGGGGTTGCCGTACTTGGACGCGGACGATGCATCTCGACTCCCCAGGACGCCGCGCCGGGATCGCTTTGACCGCCTATGAGGCTCACTCACAGGCTGAGTCACTCCACAATCTGCAACACTCCCAACGGAAACTGTACGACCTCACCTGCAGCGTCTCCACGTCGAACGTCAGCACCTTCTGCGCCGCCGCCGGCAGCCTGCCGCCGCGCAGGACCGCGCTGTCGGCGCCCAGGACCAGGCAGGTGCCGCCACCGCCGTACTCGGGCATCAGGGCGACCTTCGCAAGCATCGGAGGGAAGCAGCAGCAGGAGGAGGAGGCGGCGGTAGTGACAAAGAAAGTCAGCAATCGAAAGGCCTCGAAGCAGGCAACATACGGCAGGACCAGGCATGACGAGAGCTATTACTACACACGGCGCTATCGTTTCCCGGCCCGCCTTCCGCACCTGCACTCGTACAAACTCGACCTCGTACTGCGTCTGTATTTGCTGCTGGCCTTGCTGTACGACCGTCGTACGGCCCCCAGCCGTCGCCCTAGACGCCGATGATGCGACCTGCCCCATCGAGGGGTCGGCCTCCGAGGGGTCCGGCGCGTCCGTGGGATCCAGGCGCCCCATGACCGCCTCATCTTCGGATTCGGAATCCAAGCTGCCCGTGTCGGCTGCGGCGGCTGCGGCGGTGGAACTGGTCGACGTTGAGGAGCGGTCCAGTCGCCGCCGGCGAGCGTCCGCTCTGCGACAAGTGCGCACGTGCGGGAGGGTCACGCTCTCACGCATGCATCCAGTGGGCCCATATGGCCCTTTCAGACGTTAGCAATTAAGCGCGCATTCTCTACGATGTGAGCATGCGCATATCACGATGTGAGCATGTCACGATGTGAGCATATCACGATGTGAGCATGTCACGATGTGAGCATGTCACGATGTGAGCATATCACGATGTGAGCATATCACGATGTGAGCATATATATCACGCGCCTCACGGCCACTCCCCCGCCCGCACCTGAGCGTCGCGTTCTGCTGCCGCAGCAGTGCCACCAGCGACACCTCGTCCGCAACGACCCGTGGGTCGATCAGCGGCTCCGCCAGCATGTCCCAATCCCCGCGGTACGATGCCGACGGCCGCAGCGACGGCGCCAGCTCCCGCTGCGCCGAGGCCGCTGCCGCCGCCGAGCCGCCGACGGTGTCGTGTCCGGGGCCCAGGGCACCTGACCCGTTGCCGGCGCTGGCGGCGCCGGCGGCGGCACCGCCGC
The DNA here is from genome assembly GCA_003116995.1 of Yamagishiella unicocca. Taxonomy (NCBI): domain Eukaryota; kingdom Viridiplantae; phylum Chlorophyta; class Chlorophyceae; order Chlamydomonadales; family Volvocaceae; genus Yamagishiella; species Yamagishiella unicocca. Next base: position 222,016 of record BDSL01000031.1, on the reverse strand, counting down.
GCGCGTTGCTGCCCGCCAGCCCGCTCTCGCGAGCAGCTTGGCGCTGGCCCTGGCCCTGGCTCGCGTCCTTGGAAGCCCCGGCGGCTGTGGCGCCGCCGCTGGCCCCGGCCGCCGCACCCCCCCTGGAGTGCCTCCCGGAAGTCGCCGCGGGGCTGCGGGTGAAGGCCTGGCGGTCGCAAGGCCAGGAGGGGGGGGAGGGGGAGGGGGGAGGGGGGAGAGGGGAGAGGGGGAAGAGGAAAACCGTGAGCCGCGGGGGAGGGGGGAGAGGAAGACCGTGAGCCGCGGGGGAGGGGGGAGAGGAAAACCGTGAGCCGCGGGGGAGGGGGATAGGAAGACCGTGAGCCGCGGGGATGGGGCGAGAGGAAGACCGTGAGCCGCGGGGGATGGGGGAGAGGAAGACCGTGAGCCGCGGGGCAGTGGGTAGAGGAAAACCGCGAATCGTGGCGGAGGGGCGCCATTCCTCCAAGCGTTGCTCGGGTTGTTGGAAGCTTCCGAAGCCCACCACTCAGATGCCCTCCCGAGCGCTTTATCAGACACGCCCACTACATGGACGTCCCCGCTGCATGGTCCACACCTGTATGATGTGCACAGTGGTCGCAATGACGGCGTCCCGGGAGTCTATGGTGCCCAGCACCTGCGACCAGGAACAAACCAGTCAGTCATCCAGTCAGCAAGCCAGCCAGCCAGTCAGCCAGTCAGCCAGTCAGCCAGCCAGTCAGCCAGTCAGCCAGTCAGCCAGTCAGCCAGCCAGTCAGCCAGTCAGCCAGTCAGCCAGTCAGTCAGTCAGCCAGTCAGCCAGCCAGTCAGCCAGTCAGCCAGTCAGCCAGTCAGCCAGTCAGCCAGCCAGTCAGCCAGTCAGCCAGTCAGCCAGCCAGCCAGTCAGCCAGCCAGTCAGCCAGTCAGCCAGTCAGCCAGTCAGCCAGCCAGTCAGCCAGTCAGTCAGAGGGTTCGATGCGCGCGGCTTGTTCGGGCGGCTGGGCAGTGCGGGGTATCGCTGCCAGCCAGGATGCGTCACCGTCTTGGGCAGTGGCCGGTGGTGGCGGTCAGGAGCCGCAGCCCTCCCCTCCTGCCCACCTGCACGTCTTGCACCACGATGCGGATCGGCCGGGACGGCTGCTGCTGCTGCTGCTGTTTCTGCTGCTGCTCCCGGCTGTCACCCGATGACCAGCCGCCAGCACCCGCGGCTGGACCCTCCGGCGCCGCCTGCGGAAGCAGCGGCGATACAGGCAGAGCAAGGCAAGTGGCGGCAGCGGCGGCGGTGGATAGGATACGATATGCGGCGCCGGGCATGTCACAACACACTAAAACCGCAAGCAGCAGCAACCATGTACACACCGACTGCCACTACTGCACCATCAGGGGCGTCTGCCAACGCAATAGCAGAGCATCATTGTAATACGTGTGGTTGGGTCGCGTGGTTTCGGAACATGTCCCGATCAGGCAAGCTAGCCACGAGGGATAGTTCGCACCTGGCGCAGCAGCAGGCAGTCGCACGACGCAATGAGGCCGGCTCCGAAACCCGGGCCGCTGGTCGGGTCGGCCGCGTCCCCAGAGTCGCCTGGGGCATCTGCTGCAACACGTTAGGGCGAGGCAGTGTCTGGTGTTATACACAATAATTATAATATACAATAACGCAAACGGCTGGCGGAACGAGACTGCGCCACTGTAATGAGGACGCCGACATGCGAATCCCAGTGTGTTTTGTCGGGTCAACTTACCAGCCCGACTACCCCCGCCTCCTGCTCGTCGCCGACCCGCCGCCGCCGCCGCGGCCGCGGAAACCGCGGCCGCTGGGCCACCGCCGCCGACCCCCAGACCCGCCAGCGCCAGCGGTTGCTGCTGCTGCTGCGCCGCAGTGGCCGCAGTGGTCGCCGGCCCGCCCGGCCCTCCGGCTGTGCTGGGCATGAAGATGCGGATGTCGAACGCCTCGACGCTGAGCGCCGTCATGACGGGGCGGGCGCTGACCTTGGAGCGAACGGCGCCGTTGCTGAAGCAGGTGGTGCGAACCGCCTGTTGGGGGCGCGTTGCGGCATGGCTGTGTGAGGAGCGGCATGGCGGTGTGGAGGCCGACCTCCCCTGGAGCCAGCACCACGCTGGCAGGGCAGGTGCGCCACACGACAGCAACCTTGTGCTCGTGGCTGTGCGGGGTCCGCACGTGTTAATTTGGAAGGCCCAGCTGCTCGGCTTCCGCCGCCCTAGCCTACCTTGGAGTAGCCGAACGAGTTGGCGTAGCGCACGTTGCGGGCTCGCAGGCACACCAGGTCGGAGGGGTCGTCCGGGTCCTGGGGCCAGGAGGGGGGGGCCAAGAGGTGGGCGTTGGCAGTTCAGTGGCGGCGAGGTCGGGACAGAAGAGTGGGGAGCGAGCGACAGAAGAGTGGGGAGCGAGCGACAGGAAGAGTGGGGAGCGAGCGACAGAAGAGTGGGGAGCGAGCGACAGGAAGAGAGGGGAGCGAGCGACAGGAAGAGAGGGGAGCGAGCGACAGAAGAGAGGGGAGCGAGCGACAGAAGAGAGGGGAGCGAGCGACAGGAAGAGAGGGGAGCGAGCGACAGAAGAGAGGGGACCGAGCGACAGAAGAGAGGGGAGCGAGCGACAGGAAGAGAGGGGAGCGAGCGACAGAAGAGAGGGGAGCGAGCGACAAGCCACCCGGCAGATAATCAGGTGGGGGCTCAACATGTCGCGTGTCGGAATGCGCGATCGGGAGGTGCCACATTGGGATACCGTCATGTACGGGGGCACGTCAGTAAACCTGACCAGCCGTCACTAAGAAACTGCCGCCCCAACACCCCACCCTAGCCTGCCCTCCCTGGACTGTTCTCCGCAGTTTGTTGTTCGCTCCAGGAGGGCCAGCCTACCTGGGCATCGTGTGCGATGTCGAACACGTCCGCACTCAGGTTGATGTCCAACCGCGACAGCAGCGTACCCAGGCTGTCGCCGCCACCACCGCCACCTGATGCTGAGCCGGAAGTGGGGTCGGACGGCGGCGGCGGCGGCGGGCGCGGGCGAGGCGGGTCGTAATGCGTGCGGCGCTTCCATGACCCACGGGTCATGACAGGCGCGCCGCCAGCCATGCTGTGCACCAGCCCCAGCAGGAACTTGATCTGCGAGCGAGCGGGGGAAACCAGGACGGGGAGAGAACATAGGGTTTTGGTGGGTAGAAGAGGATTGGGAGAATTGGGAGGATTTGAGGTGGGGGCGGCGGGGTGGGTAGGAAAGTGACGGCATGTTGTGGCGTAGGAAAGCCAACGCACCTGCATCTCCCCGATGAAGATGCGAGGCAGCCCCTCACAGCCGCCAGCCGCCAGCACCGCCACCGGGGGCTGCGGACGTGGCCCAGGCTGCTGCAGCTGCGGAGGCGGGTTTGCGGCCGCGGCGGCCGCCGTGGCGGTTGTGGCAGTTGCGACCGTTGTGGTTAGGTGCGCCGCCGCGTCACGCACCAGTGCGATCTCCAGCGCGAGCGACCAGGAGGAGCAGCGCATAAGGCCCGGCACGTCCACCGGCTCCTGCGTGCGCGGCAGATGTGGTTTCGGGGCGCGGAGGGCCGTCAGCTAATCCAAAATTAACACGAAGGCACACGCAGTAAATAAGCTTGACCTTACCGTATTAGACCAACCGCATCACGTGATCGCCGGCTCACAGCACAAGCCCTCACCCCCGCCTCACCCGCCCCGCTCCAACCCACCTGTACGGCCCCCGCCGGCGGAGCTTCGCTCAGCAGCGGAAAGGCGTACGGCGTGGCGCTGCGCTGCTTGAAGGCGGTGTGGAGGGAGGTGTTGAGCAGCGGCAGCGACAGCAGCGGCACCGTGACGAGGGGCTCGCCTGGGGAGAGGGTGAGGGTGAGGGCGGGCAAGCAAGGGGGGTCGGGGGGCCCTTAGCGGGCGTGCTGCGGAACCAAACGGGGTCAGAAAAACTGTAGTCTGCAGTCTGCAGTTTGCAGTCTGCCAGCAAAACTCCTCTCGCGACAACAAACACATCATTTTCGCACTGGTGTGTCCATACATCTAACCCCCCCCAGATTTCCCGACAACCGCCCGGATCCCTCCGCCGGATCCCTTCGCGGATAATCCGCGAATCCACGGCTGACGGGGGGATCCGGGGGGGTTCATACACGTGTTTTCCTTGCACCGCCCATCCCCCACATCCACGGGTTTCCCTCGAACCCCCCCACATCATCTCCACGCACCTGGCCCCCGGCCCGGCCCCCGAGCGTGCCCCACCACCGCCAGCGCCGTCGCCGTCAGGTCCACCCGGCCCGTCGACATGGTCACGCCGAGCGTGGCAGCGGAGAGAGCGACCCGCGGGTCGTGCACCGTGATGGGCAGCTCCAGGGAGGAGGCGCCCACCACGGCGGTGAGGCCGCGGACCATAACCTGCGGGCGCGTGCGCAGGGGGGCCAGAGGTTCTAGGGATAAGGCCAATGATCCTGAACCCAATCATTGTTCCCCCGTTGCATCACTGTAGAGCAAACGCCCATGAATATGTCCGCTGTAATGGGAAGAAATAAAACCTAAATCCGCCCGCCCGTGGATTTTCGGATTACCCCCGCCCCTCCCCACGCATGGTACGTACCTTGAGGCCGCCCCGCCACACGTAGCGGATATTGTCCCAGGGAGCCAGCCCGGAGGGGCTGGCCGCTGCGGCCGCTCCACCCGCCCCGCCCTCAGCCTGCTGTTGCTGCTGCCGGGGGTGCTGCTGCTGCCCCACCCGGCCGTTGCTCGGTTGGAGCAACAGAGGCTGCGGGGGCACCACCCGCTGCTTCATGGCCTTGGTCAGCTGCGTCACATGATCAGCCAGCAGGCAGGCAGCGGAGGTCGGGACAAGTTTCTCGCGTCGGCAGTGTATGAGGCAAGCATCCCTGTTGTTGGGTTTTGGGTGGAAGGCTGTCCGTACACACGAATATCCGTCCCACTCAATTACCGATGCTTCCAACGGATCTTCCCCGCCAGGACTACGTGAGCCAACCCACGGGAGACACCCAATGTGAGCCAACCCTAAAACCCTAACACCCCAAGACCTAAGACCCTAACACCCCAAGACCCTACCCCCCCGCGACGCACCTGCGCCAGCACGGGCTCCATGGCGGTGCTGAAGGCGGCGGAGACGCCATCCGCCTGCAACGTGGATTGATGGAGCGGCAGGGGGGGCGAGGGGCGCCCAAAACACAACTAGGCCGTCCAGCTTTCTATTCCAGATCCCGGTAGCCCGCCACCAGCAATATTACACGAGCTCGCGCCCTCCCCCCCGCCAACCATCGCACTGGTTGCTCCCAGCCCCGCTAACGGCTCGTCCACCAATCGACATAACATGCCCAATTAGGCCACTGGTGCACCGCCTGCAGGCCGTACACACCCCAGCCGCCTGCAGGCCGTACACACCCCAGCCGCCTGCAGGCCGTACACACCCCAGCCGCCTGCAGGCCGTACACACCCCAGCCGCCTGCAGGCCGTACACACCCCAGCCGCCTGCAGGCCGTACACACCCCAGCCGCCTGCAGGCCGTACACACCCCAGCCGCCTGCAGGCCGTACACACCCCAGCCGCCTGCAGGCCGTACACACCCCAGCCGCCTGCAGGCCGTACACACCCCAGCCGCCTGCAGGCCGTACACACCCCAGCCGCCTGCAGGCCGTACACACCCCAGCCGCCTGCAGGCCGTACACACCCCAGCCGCCGCGCCGATACGTCCCTCCACCACCCACCTCGATGCGCAGGTCGGTGTAGGTCTTCATGTTGGGGCGGGAGAAGCGCACGGCCGTGGCGACGGGAGCCGTGTGGTGCCGACCCACGGGCCACATGGCCGAACTGCTGCGGGGCGGCGCAGCCAGCTGGCGGGCGCGGATGATCCAGCCGGAGACCGCCGCCTGGCTGATGGTCAGAGCGGGAGAGGCCGGGCCGCCGCAGCCGGCTAGGCAGACCTACGCGGCGGGGCGGAACGGGTTTGGGGAGGTGGGGTTTGGGGAGGTGGGGTTGAGTGTTGGGCGGCCAGGGGACGGGTCGTGGTCGGTGTGCACGTGGGTGCACGTGGGTGAAAGATCGTGGTCGACAGGGGCTCTGGCACCGCGGCCCGCGGACACCTGACTTGAAGGCGCGGAGGGGGCTGGAGCCTCCGGTGCTGGTTCGTTGCACCCGAACACAACGGGGCGGGTGGGATGGGCTCCGCCGACCCCACCCCACCCCCACTCCGCCACGGGTTTCCCTCGAACCCCCACGCCGCCACCACGCCGCCACCACTCCGCCACCACTCCACCCCCACTCCAACCCCACTCCACCCCCACTCCACCCCCACTCCACCCCCACTCCACCCCCACTCCAACCCCACTCCAACCCCACTCCAACCCCACTCCAACCCCACTCCAGCTTCCCCGACACCACCACTCCAGCACCACTCCACCTTCCCCGGCAACAGCGCTACTTGCCTGCAGGTCGTTCGCTGCTGCCGCCAGGGACACCGCCACCACCCGCTCGAAGGTGATGCCGTCGCTCGTGGGGGAGTCGATCCGGACTATGGCGGCCTCGGCCACCTGCGGAGTCGGTTGCGTGGGAACGTGGTTTTGAGGTCGTTGTAGCCACGGGGGCTTACAGGCAGTACGAAAACTGTCGGTTGACCCGGTGTGTATGACGAGGGCGACGGAGCGGGTGAGTGGTGAAATCAGCTCCGAAGCCGGTTGAGGACCAGATGAAACGCCGTATTCAACCTTAATGTACCGTACTTTAGCCGTACCAACCGTGATAACTGCCACATCCCAAGCGCCTCACCTGGCGACCCCGGTTGCAACCGGCCGGCGCCACCACGATAGCCACCTGCACCCGGGGGAGGGGGGGTATAAGAGAATCCGATATAAGAGAATCCGCAAATCCAGGGAGGGGGGCATCGAACGGAGGGTGGCGGGTGGCGGGTTCAGGCTGGGCTGGGCTGGACCACACTCGTGACGAGGCGGGCACTCGTTTGGCAGGTGTCCTAACGTTTGGCAGGTGCCCTAACGTTTGGCAGGTGCCCTAACGTTTGGCAGGTGTCCTAACGTTTGGCAGGGGCCTTCACGTTTGGCAGGTGTCCTACCGCAACCCTGCAACCAGGCGCACTGGTATCACCATGAGAAGGCCGCACCTCCGCACCTCCGCACCTCCGCACCCCCGCACCCGCGCGGACATGAGGCCACGCCATTCGCCGGCAGTGATGATCCAGCAGCAGCCCTCTCACTCGCTCCATGCTCTTTTATAACACGTTTTATACGTTACTAGCACTCTACTCTGTTACGTATCATTAACTTCTCTTCACGCCGATTCCTAGGTTCTGGCCCAGCAGCTCAAACATCAACACCATCCGCCCTTCCAGCCCACATCAATCACACACACACACACACACACGCACACGCACACCTGCGCCTCGCCCGCCAGCAAGTGAAGCAGTGCGCCGCCCGGGAAGCCCACCAGCGCAGAGCCGCCTCCGCCGCCTCCGCCGTTGGACCCGGCGGCTGCGGCTGCCTGCCCCGCCCTGCACGCCGCCACATAGGTGCCAGTCACGTCACGCATCACCTGGACGGCAGGAGGCAGGGGGCGGCAGGAGGCAGGGGGCGGCAGGAGGCAGGGGACGGCAGGAGGCAGGGGGCGGCAGGAGGCAGGGGGCGGCAGGAGGCAGGGGACGGCAGGAGGCAGGGGGCGGCAGGAGGCAGGGGGCGGCAGGAGGCAGGGGACGGCAGGAGGCAGGGGGCGGCAGGAGGCAGGGGGCGGCAGGGGGCAGGGGGCGGCAGGAGGCAGGGGGCGGCAGGAGGCAGGGGGCGGCAGGAGGCAGGGGGCGGCAGGAGGCAGGGGGCGGCAGGAGGCAGGGGGCGGCAGGAGGCAGGGGGCGGCAGGAGGCAGGGGGCGGCAGGAGGCAGGGGGCGGCAGGAGGCAGGGGGCGCACAGATCAGATGTGGCCACATCACCTCACCCGCATGACGAGGAGCGTCGAGGAATTGAGGTGGGGCCCACGTCGCAGGCGGCGGTCAAGGGAGGGCTGCGGAATGCCGCCAAACGTGGCGGCTCGTCGCGTAATCCCCACGGAGGACCTCAGGCGCAACGACCCCGCCAGCAACGACCCCGCCAGCAACGACCCCGCCAGCAACGACCCCGCCAGCAACGACCCCGCCAGCAGCCCACCCCTCGACCCACCTGCGCCCACTCGTCCTGCGCGCCCGTGCCTCCGCCGTCGGTGCCGCCAGAGCCCACTCCCCGCGCACTCGCTCCTGTCCCTGCCGCCGCCGCCGCCGCCTCCTCGTCTCCCCGCCTGCCGCCCAGCAGCCTCGCCCGCCGCCTCAGCACCCCTCGCGAGTCATCAACCGCGCCGTCGACATCGCTGATGTTGTCGCTGTCGCTGCTGGTGCCGCCGCCGCTGCTGCCGCTGCTGCTGCTGCCGCTGCTGCTGCTGCGGGACAGCGAGCTCTCGCTCACGCTGTCAGCTGCGGCGGTGCGGCGGCGGTGGTGGAGGGCGGTGGGGAAGCCGCTGGTGGCAACCGCGGCGGCCGCGGCGGCGGCGGCGCTGGCGCCCGCCACTGCGCCCGCCACCGCCGCTGCCACGTCCTTTCTGTCCCTGGCCGCACACGAGCCGATGTGGCCGCTCATGAGGCGCTCGTACAGGTGGCGCTGCGTGGCGGTGGCCTGCAGGGTGCGGAGGACGACGATGGGGGAAGGACCGGGGGGGGAAGGTCAAACAGTGTTCCCGGCGGGAAAGGCGTATGTAAGGCGAACATACAGCGGACGAAAGGCGACAGCTGAAGCATCAACGGCGCCTCCAACGCAGGTGGGTGATGGCCACTCCCCATCCAATGTTCCGACCCGTGGGTCTGGACACACGGCCCGTGGGTCTGGACACACGGCCCGTGGGTCTGGACACACGGCCCGTGGGTCTGGACACACGGCCCGTGGGTCTGGACACACGACCCGTGGGTCTGGACACACGGCCCGTGGGTCTGGACACACGACCCGTGGGTCTGGACACACGGCCCGTGGGTCTGGACACACGACCCGTGGGTCTGGACACACGACCCGTGGGTCTGGACACACGGCCCGTGGGTCTGGACACACGGCCCGTGGGTCTGGACACACGGCCCGTGGGTCTGGACACACGGCCCGTGGGTCTGGACACACGGCCCGTGGGTCTGGACACACGGCCCGTGGGTCTGGACACACGACCCGTGGGTCTGGACACACGGCCCGTGGGTCTGGACACACGGCCCGTGGGTCTGGACACACGGCCCGTGGGTCTGGACACACGGCCCGTGGGTCTGGACACACGACCCGTGGGTCTGGACACACGGCCCGTGGGTCTGGACACACGACCCGTGGGTCTGGACACACGGCCCGTGGGTCTGGACACACGACCCGTGGGTCTGGACACACGGCCCGTGGGTCTGGACACACGGCCCGTGGGTCTGGACACACGGCCCGTGGGTCTGGACACACGACCCGTGGGTCTGGACACACGACCCGTGGGTCTGGACACACGACCCGTGGGTCTGGACACACGGCCCGATCCAGCCCACCCACCCACCCACCCACCCGCAGCGCACTGCCGTGCAACGCCAGCCAGGCCTCCATGGGGCGGTGCTCCACCACCACCGCCAGCCGGCGCGCATCCAGCAGCAGCTCCACGAAGGGCTTGTCTGCCGGGCCGCTGCTGCCGCTGCCACTGGTGGTGCTGCTGCTGGCGCCGCTGCTGCTGCCGCTGCTGGCGGCGCTGTTGCCATCTGCTGTTGTGGCTGCGACACCGCTGCCGACCTTTGCGGCGCGGCTGCCTGGGCTGATGCTGTCGGCCCCGCTGGCGGCGGATTTTAGGCCGCGGAGGGTCTCCTTGAAGCGGGAGGCGCGGGGCCCGATTACCTGCAGGGAGGGAGAGGGGGAGGGAGGGGGGATCACAATAAAAGAACCGGTAACGCGACTGGGGAAATGTAGTGGGTGCATAGCCTTGTAGGGGGGGAGGGAGGGAGGGAGCCCGGCAGCGGTGAAGAGTCCTGGTGGTGCGCGTGAGCTCCCCATGCCGACCCGGCGATAGCTGCACGCATCACTCAACACTGCAACACGCCCTCGGTTTCACTCGCGGCACCGTCGAGTCGGACCCTTCCCTGTCGAGCCCCCGCCACAACCCCTTCGCTCCGAAACCACCCCCACTCGCCCGTGCTCATCCCGCGCCCACCCACGGCGGTGACCCCCCGACCCCGGCACACCTGCTTGGCAGCACGCGACCACAGCTCCGAGACCACGTACACCCGCGCAGCTGACTCGTCGTAGGACACCGTGAGCGTCGCGCCGTACAGGGCGAGGTCGACGGACGACACGCGCGGTTGCGCTGGGGCTCTGGCGGCGCTTGAGGTGGCGGCGCTTGTGCCGGCGGCGGCGGTGGCGGTGGCGGCGCTTGTGCCGGCGGCGGCGGTGGCGGTGGCGGCGCTTGTGCCGGCGGCGGCGGTGGCGGTGGCGGCGGCGGTGGCGGCGGTGGCGGCGGCGGCGGCGGCGGTGGCGGCGGCGGTGGCGGCGCTTGTGCCGGCGGCGGCGGTGGGGAGGTGGAAGCGGTCTCGTGCGGCTCTGCGGCGAGCCTCTCCCGCGGGGCGCAGCAGCGCGCTCTGTGCGCGCAAGGAAGCGGGGAGGAGGGCTCTTGTCGCGAGCTGGCAGTGCTAAGCGGGAATCGCCTACGTCCGAAACTCGAACGAGCTAGTCACAGGGGTTGTTACATGTGAGGGTCAGGTGGCACAGCTCAGCTAGGGCCGCTTTTGTGACATAGCTCAGCTAGGGCCGCTTCTGTGACATAGCTCATCTAGGGCCGCTTTCGTGACTCAGCTTCCGGCGCATTAGGTTCCGTGCCGGCCTAGCCTAGCTACATAGAGTGGAACGAGCCACCGCTGAGTGACTGGAGGTGATACGCCGCCCGCCGCCGCATGTAGCCTGACCAAGCCCGGAACCGAAATCCGCACGTACCTTGTGCGCGGCGGTGCGCTTCGTGGCGGATCCGGGTCCGGATCCAACAGCCGCGGCCGATCCAGATCCAACGGCCGCGGCAGTGGCGGCGGCGGCGGCGGCTCCGGCCCATGCCGGCGGCCGACCGAGTGACGCCCACGGCTGGCGCGCCGCCACTGACGGCCGCGGCGGCGGCAACGGCGCCGCCGGCGCCGTCGCTGCCGTACGCGCTGGCGACGGCACCGCCGTGGCCGCCACCGACGAGCCGCTACCGGCCGCCGCCGCCGCGCTGCCGTGCCTCCGGTGGTGGTGCCTCCGGTGCGGTCCGCTGTAGTTATTCTGCTGCTGCTGCTGCTGCTGCTGCAGCGGCGGCGACTGCCAGCACTCCTCGCCAGCGGCCTCCATGTCGGCGGACTCACGGCGCATGTGACGGGCGCCACCGCGGCCGGTCGTCGTCGCCGCCGGCGAGCCCCGCGCAGCCGCGGCGGCGGCGGCCGCCGCCGCGGCCGAGGTGAAAGCCGACTCATCGGGGCCGCCACCGCCACCGCCAGGCGGGGGCTGTGGCGGATGTGGTGGTGCTGGCAGCGGCTCCGCTGCCGTGACCGCCAAGTACTCCACATCCAGAAGCCTGTCAGGGGTTGGGAAGCAGGGTTGGAGAAGGAAGGGGTTGAGAAGGAAGGGTTGAGAAGGAAGGGTTGAGAAGGAAGGGTTGAGAAGGAAGGGGTTGAGAAGGAAGGGGTTGAGAAGGAAGGGGTTGAGAAGGAAGGGTTGAGAAGGAAGGGTTGAGAAGGAAGGGTTGAGAAGGAAGGGGTTGAGAAGGAAGGGTTGAGAAGGAAGGGGTTGAGAAGGAAGGGGTTGAGAAGGAAGGGTTGAGAAGGAAGGGTTGAGAAGGAAGGGGTTGAGAAGGAAGGGTTGAGAAGGAAGGGGTTGAGAAGGAAGGGGTTGAGAAGGAAGGGGTTGAGAAGGAAGGGTTGAGAAGGAAGGGTTGAGAAGGAAGGGGGTGAGAAGGAAGGGGTTGAGAAGGAAGGGTTGAGAAGGAAGGGTTGAGAAGGAAGGGGTTGAGAAGGAAGGGGTTGAGAAGGAAGGGTTGAGAAGGAAGGGGTTGAGAAGGAAGGGGGTGAGAAGGAAGGGTTGAGAAGGAAGGGTTGAGAAGGAAGGGTTGAGAAGGAAGGGGGTGAGAAGGAAGGGGTTGAGAAGGAAGGGGTTGAGAAGGAAGGGGTTGAGAAGGAAGGGTTGAGAAGGAAGGGGTGAGAAGGAAGGGGTTGAGAAGGAAGGGTTGAGAAGGAAGGGTTGAGAAGGAAGGGGTTGAGAAGGAAGGGGTTGAGAAGGAAGGGGTTGAGAAGGAAGGGGTTGAGAAGGAAGGGTTGAGAAGGAAGGGGTTGAGAAGGAAGGGTTGAGAAGGAAGGGGTGAGAAGGAAGGGGTTGAGAAGGAAGGGTTGAGAAGGAAGGGGGTGAGAAGGAAGGGGTTGAGAAGGAAGAGGGTAAGAATAGTTACGGGGTGGGGGGCCAGGCAGGTGGCGGACGATTCATGACACCTCCACTCGTCCACTGCGGGCCCAGCCCTGCCTCCCACGTGGCGTCTCCGCCGTTTTCCTCGCATCGATGCCACGGCGGTCGTGCAGCGACTACTTGCCTCATTCGGCTCAACGCAACAGATGTGGGTTTGATGGGGAGGGGTGTTCACACGCGGGGGTGCGGAGCCCGGCAAGCGAGCGACACGTGTTGGCATCTCATGTCGCACCTCGTCCCTCCCCCCAACCGTACATGGGTCTTCCTCGAAACCCCCCAACCTGCCACCTCCCACCTCCCACCTGCCCGTCCCTCCCCAGCTGGCAATGCCTCTGCTCCTTTGCAATTTCGCAGAACGACCCTCTCTATCCGGCAACCATCCAAAGCCCAACCCCGCCGACACGCAAGGGTTTTACCCTCACCCCCCTGCCCCGGTGCAACCGGATCTCCTCGCCCTCCCCACCCTCCCTGGCGCACCTCCTGCCGTTCACCCGCACCGCAAGGCCCTCCACCACCCCCGCCTGAAGTCTGCTGCTGCCGCGGGCATCCACCACCGACACCGTCAACACGTCGGCGGGTCCTGCGTTTCAGGGTTGTCCACCGGGGCGAGGCGGGGCGGGGCGGCGCGGGGTACAGCGAATAACGCGCGGATAAGGACTCCCGTTCGTGTGCCCCGGGGTGGCCTGATCGCCGATCCTTACAGCCCTCCCGAGTACGGCTGCCTGTAGGTGCGAGGTTACGAGCGAACCGCCGCTCAGACGAGCTCAGCACCCGGCACCCGGCAGCTGACCCACCAATTACGACGTTGATCTCCGAGTCGGCGGCGCTAACCTCCATCAGTGGCTTAGGCCTCTGGGGGCGGTAGCGCTTGGCGCCGCCGTCCCGCGGCCCCGAATGTCCCGCCTCCGGCGCCGCCGCGGCGGCGGTCACGGCGGCTGCGCCGCCCAGCACCGCCGCCGCCGCGGCTCCAGCCCGCCGCCGCTCGCTCACGGCTGCTGCTGCCACGTCAGCCAGGGCTTGCGCCGCCGCCAAGGCCGCAAGCACTACGTCCACGTCCACCGACCCACGGGTCCTGCGCACGGCGGCGACAAAACAAAAGGGAGCGCGGCGACGTCACGTGGGGGTGTCGTACATGAGCGCGGTCTCAAGTCCTCCCCAGACCGCTTCGGCGGCTTCAACTTACCCAGATACCTCGATCCGCAACAAGTTGGGCCGCTCAGCCGCGTCGCCACCGACGACGCCGTTGGCGTCGCCGCCGGCCCTCGTGTACGGCCCCGCCGCCGCAGCGGCAGCGGCAGTAGCCGCGGCCGCCGACAGCAACTTGAACCGCTCCACTCGGAGTATATGCTGCCGCTCGAAAAAGGGCGCCGGTGGCGGCGCCGCTAAAGCGGCGGCAGGAGAAGCATGAGCCGCTGCTGCTGCAGCAGCAGCAACAGCAGCGGCGGTTGCGGCGGCGGCAGTAGCGCGCGTCAATGCGATGCCGATCCCCGAGACCGAGACCTCAGCCACCAGTGTTGCTGCGTCCTGGCTACTGCCGGCGCTGCCAGGCCACGCAGCGACCGTCAGCGACCCAAGGGTCGCTTCCAGCGCCGTCGGGACGGACGACACCTCCGCCGGCAGCACGCTGAACGCCTGATCCATCAGCACATCAGCCTCAATAGCGGCCCGGATGCCCGCCGTCGCCTCCAGTGTCAGACTGCGAAGGCTCAGGTGCGAGGCGATGCCGCGACGGCGGCGGCGACTGCCGCCGCTACCGCCGCCGCCGTCGGCCTGTACCTCCTTACCAGCCTTATCCTCTCCCGCGGCTCCCGAGGGATTCACCGATAAGACACCAGGAGACAGCACATCAAATGGAAACGCCGCCGACGCGGCCGCCATCTCAGGCAGCAGCAAGTCAGCGGCGGCGCGGGCGGCTGCCGCTTCGGCGTGCGCCGCCGCCGCCGCCGCTGCCTCCACCTCCGCTTCCGCCGCCACGGCGGACGCCAGAGCGGCGGACGTCACGCCTTTGGACGCGACGGCGGCTGCGCTTTTGGCGTGACTAACAAGCCACAGCAGCGGCAGCAGCTTCTTCGGATCCAGCACCACATCAAGACGGCCCAGGGCTACAGCCGCATCCACCACTGCCCCTGCCGTGCAGTCTGGCGGTGGTACCTGGGCTGAAGCCTCGGTCAGAGGATACGCAGGCGCGGACGCAGCAGCCGTCGCAGATGCGGCCATCGCGCTGAACGTCGTACGCTGCAGCAGTACGATGTCGTACCTCGCGCCGGGGCCCTGCGAGACAGGTGCCGTGGACGACGATGACGCGGCGGCGGCGGCGGCGGCAGCGACGCCCATTGCGTTTACAGCGCCAGCGGGGGGAGTGCCAGCCCAACTGCCGTACACCTCTAGCCCCTGTAGAGCGAACTCCAGGGAGGCCGCTGCGTCCCCGCCGCCAGCCACGCCTCCACCGTCCAGCAGTAGCGCTGGCCCCGAGCCGGAGGGGGCCTCCGGGCCACCCACCGCCGCTGGCTGGCTCGCCCCGCTGTGTTGCTCCGCGGCAAGTGATGCCAATGATGGGAGCTCGGTCGCCGACAACGGATCGGAGAAGCCAGTCCCCGAGTCCATCCGGACCGACTCGCCACCACTACCACCGGCTGCAGCAGCAGCTGCCGTCAAGCCGCTGTCTAGCAGGGACCGCAGCAACGGCGGCGTCGGCGTCGGCAGAGACGCGGACCGTCCTTCCAGGGCCGTGCCGCTGGGGAGGCCGCCGCTACCGGTGTCGAGAGGCGACGCCATCAGCGCATCCAGCGGCCGCCTCTGTGCCGCGCCCTCCGCAGCAGGCCAGCTACCCACGCCCTGGCTGTCAAACAACAGCGACGCCTCCGCGGCATCATCCGCCGCGCGCGGCGGCAGCAGCGCCGCTGCCGCCGCCGCCGCGACGTCAGCGGCGGTGGCGGTGGCCGCAGGCTCGCTCGCCACTACAGCCAACGAGCGATTCAGATGGAGCTGCTGCTGCCGCCGCAGTTGCGCCGTCGGGGAGTTCACGACGGGGGCGGAAGCTATCCGAGCCAGCAGCCGGTTCCCAGCCGCTCCGGCTGCTGCAGCCGCTGCGTTGGCTGGGAGCGGCGCCCCCGCCGCCTCCTGGTCCTGGTTCCGTCCGCCCCCACCGACAGCCACAAGAGGCCCGACGGCGCCGCCGTCGCCGTCCGACCGGCCTTGGGGAGGCGTCGGGAGGGCTACAGCTGCGGAGAAGCTACAGCCGGCCTGCGCGGCCATGCCTCGCAGTAGCACGCTGTAGCAGCTCGGTGGCTGTAGCGGCGCCCGGTCGCCCGGCGGCGACGAGCCCGCAGCTGCGGTGGCCGCAGCGCCGGCGTCGGGAGGGCCGACCAGCAGCAGCATCGTGGGGCGCAGCTGCAGCACCGAGGCTGGCAGATCCAGGCTGAAGCTGAGGCTGTAGCGCACCCGCGTCGTGCTCCTGCTCCTGCCGTTGCCGCCGCCGCGGGGCTCCATCGGGGTCCCTGCGGCGCGACCCGCGGCGGCCCTCACGTGCACCTGCTGGCAGCCCAAGTACAGCGGCGCCGTCGCCGCCGTCGCCGGCGGCCCTGGGGCCGCGCCCGCCGCCGCCATCACGGCTATCGGCCCGAGCTTCAAATCGACGTCCAGCAGCGGCTCAGCGGCGGCCGGAGAGGCGGCGGTGGGAGCCGGACCCAGACTGGTGCCGACCCCAGCACCGCTGTTGCCGCCGAGCTCCGTCGAGGCCACGAGGCCGCTGCCCCCGCTGCCCCCGCTGCCCCCGCTGCCAGCTGGCAGGACGGGGTCGTGGGACTGGACCTCGAGGCTGCTGGCGCCCAGCACCAGCTGGAGCGTCGCGGCGGCGGAGGCGGCCGGGGCTCCACGATGGCTCCCAGCGGAGATGATGGCGGCGGCGGCGGCGGCGGTGGCGGCGGTGGCGGCGCCGGTGGTGGCGGTGGCGGCGGCGGCGGGCGCGGACGGCGCCACGACGCCGACGGCGGCGGACACCCTCAGGCCAGCCAGTGTCAAAGAGACCTGGATCGCATTGGGGCAGGGGGACGGTGGGTAGCTGGGGTGGGTTCCATGGTTCTATGACTATTGAGCGGCTGCGAAAACAAATGTGGCCACACCGCCAATTGGATGCAGTGTTTGGTTTGGAATTATTTTGGTTGATACTTGGAAGGACACGTGCGGAGGGCTGGCCGGGCGCTAGATCTACCTCCCCTCTTGGAGTTGCCCACGGGGAGCCTGTACAAACCCTGCTCCTTATAACCGCGGTCCATTGTACGACGGATTGTGGAGCCCAACTGAGCTCCGGAGCCAAAGGCGCTGCGCACCTGCTTGGGCAGCACAAGGCCCAGCTTGGAGATGTACGACGCCACCTTTTCCGCGAGGACAGCCTCGTCAGCAGGCCCCGGCGTCGCCGCCGGCCGCGAGCCGCCGGCCGGCCTCACTCCGCTGCTGATGCCTGTGCTTTGAGACCTGTGGTAGGGCTGCTGCCGTTTGTGTTGTGGGTGCTGCGGCTGTTGCTGGCGGCTGCCATCCTTGCCCTGTTCGCTCCTCCGCGACGGCCGATGGAGGACGGTGAGGGCGGCGACGAGCGCGGCAGCGAGCGGACTGGCGGCGGCGGCGCCGCCGTCCGCGCCGCCGCTGTCGCCGGCCGCCGTCGGGCCCCCAGCGCCGGCTGCGACCGTACGGCAGTCGACGTGGACTTCCTTGACTTCCGCAGCGAGCGCCAGCAACATGCCGGCTCCGGAACCCGGCCTGCAGCGCTCCGGCGCGGCGGCACCACACCGTCAGCAGCAACCAAAACAGCTGCAACCACAACCTGCCCACACAGGCCCGTGCATCGGCCGTTCATTGGCTGGTAAGGTTTACGTCCCCTCACACGGGACCTAACCAGCAAGGCACCTACCTGGTTCACCCATTGTGATGCGGTACCTGCACTATCGTGCAGCGGGACCATGCAGCGCGAAAACTGCATCTACTGCATAGCTGCCGCCGCCCTGTGATGGGGCTGTGCCGATCGCCAAACCGGGCAGCTCTCACCTCGTGCCCCTCCCGAAGGTCCCAACGACGGCCACTCCACCGCACCGCGCCGCCAGCAGCGGCGGCAGCTCCGCCGACATCGCCGCCGCCGCCGAAGCGCCTGCGCTCGAGCTCGTCCTCGCCGCTCCCCCCGCCGCCGCCGCCCCCCCCGGCGGCCTCACAACGGCCTCCAGCCCCACCAGGCTGACCACCAGGTTGGTCACCCTGGGCGGCGAGCCCGACAGCCTGCTGTCGTACCCCGATACGCCGCCGCTGCCGGCTCTGTCCAAGGAGCCGCTGCGGACCGCCGCCGCCGCCGCCGCCGTGCCGCCGCCGCCGCCCTGCAAAGCGCCCGGATCGCCCCGTGCGCCGCCGCCGCCGCCGCCGCCGTCGCGGGACGCGGGGTTGGCGCCGCCGTCGCTGGCGCCTCCGGCGCCACCGTCTGAGGAGACGGTGCCAGCAGGATTCTCCCGCTGGGACGACACCTCCAGCGACACCAAGCGCGCCTCCCAGGTCGGGCCGCCGCCGCCGCCGCAGCCGCCCTGACAACATGTGGATAAGGTAGCACCGAGCATGCACCACCTTTGCTCTCGTTCTGATGGCTTGCTTGCAGGGGCGATGATCCTAGTCCAGCACGCAACAGGCGTCCAGACGCACCCCGACGCACCTGTTCAGCGGCGCTGTGACCAGCCACGCGGATTGCGCAGCCGCTCAGCTCCAGCTGTAGCAGCGGCAGCAGCCGCAGCACCGGCTGCGGCAGCACGACGGGAGAGGCGGAGGCGCGCTTCCGGCGCTTGCTGCTGCCGCTGCTGCTGCTGCCTGTGGCTTTTGAAGCGCCGCTGCTGCCGCTGGCGCCACTCGTGTCCTGCTTGCCCTGGAGCTCCACTTCGAGACCCTGTGGTGCCAGGTGGGCCGAGTTGGGCCCTTGTCAGTAAATGTGCTGAAGGCGGCAGGTGGTGCTGAGGCGGCAGCTCGAGGGCAGCTAACCCGTCCGTCCCGTTCACACCTTTCCCCCACCCTCCCCCAGCTTTCCCCAGCTTCCAACCACCTGCAGCCGGAGCACACCCAGCGGCCCGCCCGCAGCCTCCGCCCAGGTGCCGCCGAAGGCTGCAGCCAGCGCCAGTCGCAGCAGCAAGCCCAGCACGCGCAGCACGCCGCTGCCTCCCGCCAGCCGTAGCTCGGCGGTTTCCAGGGTGATACTGTGCACGGCACCCTGCGAGGGTCGTACAGGGAAAGCGCGTTTCCGACGCAGCATAGGGTGTTGCTGGCGGAGGTGATGGCCGGCCTAGGCGAGCGCGATGAGGCTGGTGGGCTTCTTGAGGAGGGTGACGGTTACTAGGGCATTACAGCTCTGCTAAGAGCTCCTCTCCATGGTCCATGTCAACCAGCTCCTTTCCTTTGATGTAGCCTCCTCCCTTGATGTACCCAGCCTACGGGTTTCCTCTTCACACTCCCCATCTTCAGGTGTATCCCATTTCCCGCCCACCGATGTGGCTGGCCTTCTCCCACCTCCTCCCGGCCCCCCAACCACGAGGTTGGCATACGACCACCGTCTTTCGTATCCTCATCCAAGTTCTCCAGCATGCATCTTGAAACGCCTTTTCTAAACGGTTTTTCCCGCATCCACGGGTCTTCCTCGAAACCCACCCACGAGCTTCCCCGCACGGCGCACCTTCCGAAACAGCAGCCTCAGCCGCTTGCAGCCGCCCCATCCCAGCTGCTCGGCGCCGTACTCCAGCACCCCAGCTTTGCGGGCGGCCACAGCCAGCAGCCTGACACGAGGTGGCATCAGGCCCATCAGGTGGTACGACATGAGCAGTGGTGGGGCGAAGGCGGAGGGCCCCCGGAGGCAAGTGGGACCGCAGCAAGACACAGTGGCCATCATAATCGGGGCAGTTATGATTGGGGCGACCAGGCACTTGCGCAGCTGTCTGTACGCGATTATGGGAACGCGCACGCTGCCCTACCCATACCCGGTACGTATGGTCACGGCCGCATAATCGTGTGATCTGAAAGGCGAGGGACAGGGGCCATCGCCACCACTATCACCGCCACGGATGGCCAAACCCTAACGTTCCCAACGGTGCCCCTTTGCTATCCAAACACCGGGGCCCTGTCCTGACGGGGAGCAGGGCGCGAACGACTCGCATCCCGAGGCTGAAACGATGCGTATATGGCGGGCACGCCCACATTACTGCGGGACGCAGCAGCTCACCTGTCGTGCAGGAGGTAGACCGCCGAAGCCGCCAGAAGAATAAGCAGCATCAGACCGGCTAAAAGGAACCCCATGAAGGCCATGGTAGTTGCCGCGTTGGCTGTCGCGCCTTCCCGCGCTTAAGGCAATCTCTAGTTGTATTCGCCGCACGCAAGCTTAAGCCCGGCCCTTACAGCTGCAGTTTAGGAGCTACATGGGCATTTATACCGAAGTGGAGCGACGTCTCTGCCTGTTGCCAGTCGGGAACGCTTGCCGAAAATGAAGGATGAAACGCACTATCCGCAGTCCACATGCACCCAACATTATTCCAAACAGCTTCAAAGGACTTGGCCAGCTTCGGAATGGAATATTGTCGCGCCTTTCCTTCCCTGCCATTCCGCTGTTGTACATGTAACCAACTGCCGCGCTTCTACCATAGATCGCATTTGTCCTTACCTTGTTGCTGGAGACAAGTACGTTTGTTTGGCATAATTATAATGTTCCCACCGCCTGCCCTCGTCCCACGCACCTTTCCACGAGCGACGTGTCGACGTGCTATCGTAACAGTGACAAATTAAAACAGGTGTAATAAAATATGCAAATTCCTCAATTTTGAGCGCTACATTGTGATACCAGGGGCAGTACTGACCACTGGGTCATTCCACCGTCAAGCTACGCTCAAATGCCATGTACAAACGCTGTGACGGTGTGGGATCTTCGCACACGTTTAATACTGGAAAAACGCTGTGATTATTGTGGAGTGTGCCGACTGTCGCGAAGGTCGTGTCGCGTAATGGGTATCGCTGCGTAACCCGATGCACGGGATCGAGGAGATTGGAAAGGCATGACCTTTGCCACAGAACACGAGTGTCCCATGCGACGTTACCGGTGCAGGCTACGTTGCCATCAGCTCGCAAATGGGAATGGTCGGAGGGACAGGACTGGACGGCATGGGGCACGGTGAGCCCCGTGTCAGCTTCGCTCCCAGACCGAGTCCCCCTGTTCACCGCCTGCTGCAAAAGGCGCATACATTCCTCGCGCTAGAGGGACCGTCAGCGGCTTGACCGTTACCGCTGCAATTACAAAACTGGCTGGCTTGGCATTTCGATAACTCTCCAGCACATCGTACTCTTAGCGCGTGCGCCGTCCATTCACTTCGCCAGATCTGGAAGTGCTACAGTCGGGATTTTTGAACTCTGAAGCTTATGCGCCATGCCGTCCCAACGGGAGGGGAGAAAAGCGGAAGGAGTGAAATCCGGGAAGCATATAAACTGCGGCGGTATGCCGGCACCCACATCTTACGAAGCCTGTGGCATTTTTGTGAACGACTCTTGCTCAGTAATTTACGAGTTCGTGGCCGTGCTTCATTCGTCCAGCACGCCGAGCGATCCGACCCATGAGCGCGCCAGCAAGCTGCCCGCAACCCTGCCTACTCGCTCCCCAATAGCATCGCACAACCACCAAATCGCCCCCCCACGAGACTCCAAAAACATCACCCGTCTTCTTCTACTAGCTATATTCCCTCCGGTCCAACCGTGTCACCAACTTCCTCCAGGCAATAATCCGTTTTAACAAATCCCACGATGGGCCGAGACACGTGCCCGCCGTACACACATCCGGAACAAATATGAATAGCTGTTCAGTCATGTACCTACGGGAAACGTGCCTCCGCTGCTGTAGTCATGGGATTGCTCATGACAGCCCCGGCCCGTGTGTGCCTAGACCACCCGTGCCGCGATTAGCCCTTTGGATCCACCGAATCCACAGTTCAAACGCCGATCTCGCGCTGCCCCCGGCACCTCGTGCGCACCGTCGGCACCGCGCGCGCATCACCAGTTGAGGTCCATCTCGTGTGGGTTATCGTAATGCACGTCCGCGAAAACGGCATTCGCCTTGCAGCGCAGTGTAGACCTCAGCTCATCGATTAGCCTTAAGGACGGGTTGGAGGCGGGTTGGGAGCGGGTTGGGCGGGTGGAGGTGCCACCATGAGAACGGAAGCGGAAGGGGCACTGGGATGCGATTCATCGGGGCGCCAGGCGGGCAGCATCATGTACGCACGTGCTTCTCCACTGGTGTTTTGGCGGAGGGGGTGGGGATGTTTCGTGAGGGGAGCGGGGCCCGGAGCAGCCGCCTCACCTGACCCAGTTGGAGTATATGGAGCCGACGAAGCCAGAGCACTCCAGCGCAAGGTCCAGGTTGAGCAGCGAGTTAAGCATCTCCTCAAAGTACCCAATCTCCGCCATGTACGACAGATTCGGCCGCTGCCTGCGTATCCAAATGGCGTTGCGTTTATGTGAGCTCCGGATGGGAGAAGAGTCGGCCTCTCTCGCGCGGCGTGATGTCCAAGCAGGTAGTTGAGGGAAGTGTTTCGTACCCCGCGTTCGGAGGCTGCTGCTGCATCCTGTGGATCGCGACCCATGGGTCCGAGAGCATGCTCGGGAACATCGCAGCCGCCTGCCCACCTGTCCGGCTTGCGGGGCACCCCCGACGTGTAGCCTGTGCGCCATCTGGTGCCGGCCATCCCCGCGGTTGTGTTGGTGAAGTAGCTGATGGTGTCGGGGTCCTCAGTGCTTACAAACAGCTGGTTGGCGAAGTAAACCGGATCCAGCGCCCGGACCTTGGCCGTCGTCCTTTCGTACGCCTGTCGTACAGCCAGCCGCATGACGTTTACGGGCGCATGTGAGGCGCGCGGGGCAGGCTGGGGGGAACGACTGGCGGGGCAAAACACATTCCTACTCCGCTATCCCAGGAAGTGATTTCCCCTCATCGGACCGCCCCGCTCCTTCGCGTTACACATGACTTTAACAAACACTTGCCCCGTCCTGTTCACGGCGTGTTATATGTATGACCACGGTCCTGCCCCATCCACCTGGCCTCACAAATACACACAACACCACGCACCGTGTTGTCGAACGTCTCGGCCTCCACGCCCTTGTCGCCGTGCCGTACATGCACGCTGATGCAGCCGGGCACGGGCACGGGACCTGCCAACGTCCGGCTGCACGTTTGGCGGGTGGAAGGCAGGTACAAGATCAGCGAGCAAGAGGGTTACGAGCCGTGAGGCAGGGAGGAAGGTAATGCCCCGTGCATCACGGAGGCGCCATAAGGCCCGACCCGGCCCGGCTAGGATCTGGCTGCCAGGAGAACCCGCAACGCTCGCCAGCAGGCGTCGTACAAGTCCAGGGAGGGGTCTGGAGTGACCCGACGACAGCGCGCAGGTGCCGTGCACGAGAGCTTGGCTCAAAGCAGGAGGCAAGCCCCTCCCCGGCCCTTCCCACCTGCTCGCCGCTTGCTCAACTCACCACCGCCATCCCGCCACTCAGCCGCACAATCCCCGTCACTCTTCCCCCCTCCCCCAGATATCATATCCACGGGCTCGCACACGAGCCGGTCGGGCGACAGGGCGACGGGCCGCGGCCACGGCGCTGCCCTCGGGCCCGCTGCCCCTCTTCCCCCAGGCGGACGTTCCTCACACCCGCCCCGGCCCTCCCAAATGGGCCCTAAGGGTTTCTCTCTCATACCTCCAAATGGGCCTTACTTACTTCCTGCGCTTCGCCAGCTCCTCCAAGATTTCCGGCTTGGGGCGCAGCATGTAGGCTACCGACTGCGCGCGCCACCAGTAGTAGTACTTCGAGGGCTGGATGGCGGTGGCGCCCAGGCGCGCGATGAATCGCGTGGGTGCTGCGTCACGGATCGTCACCAGCACGTCGTGGCTGGCGATGAGCACCGCGGCGTCCGAGTGCAGCTGCTTCTGCGTGGCGCCGAACCCAAGCGTCACGGCTCCCCTCATTTGCGCAGGCGTCGGCCTGCAGCCGCCGAAGGGCAGGAAGTAGCAGCTGTCCATGGTGTTGTTGCCCAAGCACTCGGGGGAGCTCGCCAGGAAGGTCCCGGGCGACTCGATGAACACGCGGCCCAGGTTGAGCGCCAGGTGCAGTGCGACGCCGGTGACTGCGGTCCTAAGCAGGCGCCAGGGAGGGGCCCGGGGGGCCCGAGGGGGAGAAGGGAAAAGCCATGCGGGAGACGGGGGTGGGACGGGACAGAGGGGAAAAGGCAGGGGGGAGAAAAGGGGAGAAAAGGGAAGAAAAGGGGGG
This sequence comes from Yamagishiella unicocca, assembly GCA_003116995.1. Taxonomy (NCBI): domain Eukaryota; kingdom Viridiplantae; phylum Chlorophyta; class Chlorophyceae; order Chlamydomonadales; family Volvocaceae; genus Yamagishiella; species Yamagishiella unicocca. Next base: position 198,283 of record BDSL01000031.1, on the reverse strand, counting down.
TGGGGGTTGGTCATCAAGTGTAAGGTAGTCGAGGGAGGGGCCTGGGAGGGAGTGGAAGCAAGCATCCCTGGAGCGCTGCAGGGCGAGTGAGTGAGTGAGGGGGAATGTGGCGGTCCGGGACGCACCGTGAAACACGGCGCCGATGCCGTTGGGCACCACCCGATGCACAAGGAACTTGGCTTTGGAGCAGTCGGCTGGGTGCTGGTTGGCGTAGATTTCGCTCTGTGCCGCGAGGGTGAGCGGCAGGGTGGCGTTCCCCATGGAGCGAGGGGAGGTCCATGTCCCTTCTATCCAGGGGCTAGGGCATGGGTCCAGGGGGGCTGGCCTTGCGAACATGTGGTGTGAGCCCCACGGCTCTGGCAGTGGCGTGATGGGTTGCGGGTCGGGCTTCACGGGCCGCTGCTCAGCCTTGGCGGGTGGCGGGTGAGTCTTGGCAGGGTGGTGTTCGACCACTATGGCTTGCTGTTGATGCACATTACGTCTAGTGCTCATCAAGAGTATAGATGAGAGCTTTTCTTGGCGGAGATAAAGAGCGACGAGGCAGGTCGTGAGTGCCGCGAGGCCGACAGCTTGCAGCACTTTATAGGACACGCTGCTGCGTCGCCTCATTTTGAATTCCTTACATTAATTTCGGCCTCAATGGCCCTCAGCAATGGTGATAGACAACTTGCAACGGTCTACTAAAGGCACGACGACCACTATTGCATGGTCCCTATACTCTTTACCACATAGAAACGCATAGATACGAATAGCGCCATGGCTATCCCTTGTCAGGAAGCGGTCCCGGTGTCGTGGGGTGGGGGCTATACGAATTAGCCGTACTGGTTCCCAACATTTAATTCGACAATTCCCTTCCGTATATCCCTAAGCCGTCGGCATCCCCACAAAACAAACGCGCACTGTTGCTTGATCGTTTCATATACACTGTGTCTGGCGCGCAAGCTGTCGGAGAAATAAGGTGCCGGTGCCGGTTCCGTAAAATACTCGAGACATGGCTCCATCCCATGCGTTTCGACGCAAACAATAAAAACCAGCACATGCAAGGAAACGATCAAAACAACCGTCCGAAGTAGTTCACCTTGCGCCATGAGGGCGCGTTCACAACTCCACCAGCGCGCGCTCTGTAAGAACGCCTTTGTCTGCAATTGAACCTGATTTTTTGACGTCTTTTGGCAATGCCAGCACGCGCGGAGAGGGGCCGAGGCGCACAGGCGGGAGGCAGTGTAGAATATGGCGGGGTCGGAGGAGGGGGTGGGGAAGGCTTGGTAGGTATCGCCACGGTCTTGGGGTGCTTACGAATCATAAAGGTAACATTAGGTGTTACAACGTTCCCCCGACCGTAAGGTAGAGCCATCGGGCGCATCGCTTGACACATAAGGAGACGCAGGACACGTAGGTGTAAGCTATTTATTGGCACCATCTCGGTCTGTCACAAAGCTCGCACAAACGGATCTGCACACATCAACATCTGCCACACAATCCAAACCTCCATGCGTTTCCTCCATGTAAGATTTATCATTCGCCTGGTCGCTCTTGGGCGTCCACATCAAGGCCACAGTTACTACTATAACGGGAAATCCATCCCCAGGAACAACTCCGCCATACTTCAGCAGCAATGCTTTTGCCAGCCGTGAGGCAGGCCCCAACGATATGACAGAGACCCGTTCTAAACTGAACTGACGAAACCTCTTACTACTCTGACCATATGTACATACGCTCTCGTGAAAAAAAATATCTGGACTACAAGGACAGAACCCGTGGGACAGGGAAGCCGGAGCTCAACGCACCGTACTAATCATAACGAACCGTGTATCATTGGCTAGTAACTCCGGGCACAAAAGTGTGCTCCTCAATAGCTTTTGACCCGCGGGGCGCTCTGAACAGGACGGAGGAGGAGCAAAAGCCTAGGCAAGCCATGAAAACTGCAAACCTAAAAAAGCGCCGGCCGAGCTGAGAACACCAGCTGGCGGATTATAAGCGCATGCCCGGACTACAAATCTCGTCTTTGCCTGGAATGAATGACATGCTTACATCACGAGTATGTACAATAAGGAACAATCTTAGTGAACGAATTAAATAATGTCAACGGCAGTTTGAACCGCCGCTTCGCCAAGTTTCGAAGAGTATGGACGACAGTAGTGGAGACAAGCGCTCATATGTACAGTTAATCCTCGCTGCACTAGAACAAAGTTAAAGATCTTGCAAAGAAAGGGCCATATGGTTGCATCATGACCGAAGCGAAACCACACGGACATCGTTTTTGTTTTGACCCGTCGCATGTGAGGGTTGGGGGTGCAGGCGCCCTGCACACAAGCAGGCCGCTGAAATAGCAAAGTAATGGCGCCCATGCAAGCACCTCTGACCCATCTTACGGGAACACCAGGTCTCATTTCGCCGCTGCCATGGGGTTCTCCTCCCACTCTGGGAGCTCCTTCAGGACGTCCCGCGTCTCATCGGCCAGGGGGAACTTCCAAGCCTCATAAAAGGGGACCAGGTTGCGACCTGGACATACGAAGCCGCGACAGTAGGGTAGGGGGCGAGGGATGAACTCATTGGCAGGCTGAATGAGCATGATGCCGGAAAGCTGGGCCTGAGCGCGTCAACAGGGATAGCAAACTGCGTGGTTGCTGCACGGTGGCAGGGTACCGTATGTTCGCGCAGCAGCGACGCCTGCTGTGGAACGCAAGGCGGAGCGATTTGTGCGTGATGGCTCCAGGACGGTCAGGTCCTAAACAGGACGCCTATGTACGTAGGTTTGAGGCACACGCCAGCGAAACCTGCTAGTTATCAATATGCCTTTAGACGGTCGCTGCTACTAAGCGTGGGCCCAAATCGAGCGTGTCTTTCCATCCGGGTCCATGATAGCCCTAAATGACCGCCCGTACAGCCGCCCCGCCAGGGTCCGTCATCACTCACCCGCGAGCTCACTGGTCAGCATCACCCAAACTTGAACATAATTATAAAAGCCGTAGTCCTGGACGACATGGAGTGTCATTAGCAAGGATGTCAGCCAACGTTAAAACGGTCACTGATGATACCATTTTGTGCATTTGCCGTGGCGCAACTGAGCCGGAAGTGTGCGATACATAGGAGCCTATCGAGCCGCCTAACCACATCGGTCCGGCTGGCTTCGGAGCGTACAACAACAACTAATGCGCAAGTATCTCACCTCAACAGGCTCGGGCATCGCCTGGTAGGCGGCGCTGAGTCGCTTGTAAAAGTCCCAGCCGCCAAAACCCTCCTTCAGCTGCGGGAAACCAGCCAATCAAACACGACAGCTTTAAATGGAAAGAGTACCGATAATCGCGATAACATATAGATGGCGGCCAGAAGCCTGATGAAGTGCTAACGATAACATCGTGTGCCGTATTATCGGGAAAGGCGGGCGACCTAACGGGTTAGCTAAAGCGACCCGCAAACACAGCTACAGCGGGGTAATGATGGCAACACGCACACCAGGCGGCGCAGAACACGGAAGCAGGCACACCCGCAATATATGCACACCTGAAGGAAGGTGTCCAGTGAGACGAAGTCCCTCCAGTCCTTCAGCCAGCACCGCTCTTGCATCAGGTACGCGGCTCGCTTCACCGCACGGCCCTCCTCCGAAACCGCATACAGGTCGAGTTCGTTCAATTCGTACCCAATTTGCTCCTGCATTGGTGTAACCACAGCAGCGGCGAGGATGCATGGCGGCAGCGGTTTGGCACTCGCGGCATCTACCCGGAGCTGGTGGCTGCAGCTAGCATCACCACAACCTGCTATACAAGCTACACATGATGTGACATGACGCAAGCTACACATGAAAACAATAGTGTTGTTTGCTGCATGGACCTGGCCCAAAAATAGCGGTTCCATACTACTTCCGGCATTAATACCGTACTCAAAAGGAAACATATGACTGTGTCGTACTGTGTGGACAAGTAAACCCGAAAACGTCGGTAAGCCGCCATTCGTTGCGCTTACCGCGGCATAGACGGAATACAACAACCCCAGGCCCCTTGTCGTATTTGACGTAAACGCCATGCTTTGCCAAATGTAGCTTTCTCCCAAGAATGACATCGTGTACAACGACGGCTTGGCCTGCAGAGACAGGAGGAAGAGCGTGACGACATATTTATGGCCGCTGCACGTGGAACCACTGCACCTGGGCAGCGCATAAGGCAGTCAGTGGGTTGTCGCAAGGAGGCCAAAAACAGGCAGGCGCACATGCGCCTAGATAGGCACGTGGCAAGCAGATAGAGTAGGTGCTGCTCGTCGTCGCGGGGGCGGGCACCGCTAAACGTTGTGCGTGGGCGAAAGCGGCATCGTTGGCTGGGGGGCCTGTCGATTGGTAGATTCGGTACCAGCGCGGGGGCACCAATGCATTGCCTTGGGCTCACCTTTAATAACACCTCCTGCACACAATGGAGGGAGTACGGGCATACAGTTCCAAAGTGAGCCTAGTTGAGTATGCGAGGACGGGGAGACGATGAGTGGAGGGCGCCCGAGGTGCATGTCTTTGGACGCGCCTATATCCTGATCACATAGTTATCTACCAGAGAACCAATCACACATACACACACGATCCATGGCCCGCTGCACGCACATGGCCCTTATTTGCTATCCACATGCCTCCATTTCACGCGCGTACGAGATAAGCGTACGTACAGCTTTCGCACAATTTACTAAACTCACGTTCCGAACGCACGCATTCCCTTCTGTTCACACATTTCATGCGCAATGGGGAGTCAGCCGTACCTTCAGGATGGGCGTTCCGATCGGGAGGAGCGAGGGGTATCCCGTGTACGTGTTGCCCACTTCAACATCTACCAGCAGTCGTTCTGCACCGCATCATGGTCGCAAGCATTGAAACGCAATTCCATATGGCAGTAATCAAGTGTTGAAGAAGTAAACGTGTTAAGAGCGTTCGTTGTCGTCACGTGGAAAGGGACAGGCTACGGTAGGTCCCGGGGGAGCATTACGCGCCCTGCCCTCACCCCCTACTCACCTGCGCGGGTCCTGGGTTTGCCAAACATGGTATCAAGCACCTCAACAGCTCGGTCCCAGAAGCGCACCACAGGCCCGGGGTCGCCCATGTCCCGGATGGCCTGGGGAGGAGCGGCAGCAGTGGGTGGTGAATGCGACAGGTGAACGAAGGCGTCGCGCGGTCGGGAGCGAGGTCTGCAGACATAACCAATTGATGCACCATCCCTTGACCCCCGCCGTCCCTTTCATTGGTCTCGTTGGTGCCTGTGAGTCACCCCATCCTATCGTCGCCGGCGTATTTTATGCACCGCGTTAACGACAGTAACTAGTGCATAAGCTGTTTTACAAAGTAGTATTACCGGCTATTGCGGCCAACCTACCTTGGCCGGCACCATGAGCGTCACCCTGCCGCTGTCCAGCTCAGCACAAGGGGCCGGGTGCTTCCGTACGGTGTCCTTCCAGAACGTCTGGCTCAATAGAGGCGTCGATAGCGGGCGGGGCATGGAAGCATGAAACGCGGAAGGCGGACACCTTATTTCAAGACACAAAGAGTACCAAAGAGGAATGAACATAGAGGGTATGCAAGCGTTGGATTTCCTGGGAACGGTGAGTGCCAGTCGTTCACGTCGTGCTCCTAGGCAGGAATGGACGTACCCAACATTCACGTTTTCCTCTCTCAGTAGCATCCTAGACCGAGGCGCTCCGCGAATACGAATGATGTGATGATTATCCTATCTAGGATTCCCGTTACGCGCCATCGTCCTGCCGTACACCAGCGACTAGGTACACGCCCATGCCGAGGCTTTCTCAACCCTTCCTATCCCCCGTATTCATTGGTACAGCCGTACATACCTCGTTGGTTCCGTTAAGCTGGTAGTGCGGCGCTTGCAGCACATTTCTGAGGTTAATCTGTAGGGGCAATGAGCAGCAGCGTGCGGCAAGGTGACGCGGCGCGCATGAGCCCGACAGTCCAGCCGCCTTACCACGATCCACACTCCTAGTTAATCTCAAGCCTTATAACGTTTGGCCAGGCGAATATCAACATGAATGAATTCTGACGACGGGACTTGTCATTACTGGGCCGCCGCCGGACCCCTACGTTTCCGCCTGACGAACCATCCCCCTTTCCAAAACCGTCGCTGCGTCCGGTTATCCGTGTATCCCCTCCCGTCCCCTCCCCGCTTGCTGCTCGCCTTGATTGCGCCCAGTTTAGAGCCCCTCGGCACCAAGACGTAGATCATGCCGCCAAGGGGGCTGCCTGCCTCCGTGAACCTGGACTTCAGGCTGAAGCGGCTGATGACGCAAGGCACCCGAGACCACTGCTCGGTCTCGGTCAGGTCGTCCGGGTTTGAGCCAATCTGAAAAACAGCATTCGGATCCGTAACGACCCGCACTACGTGCAGCGCAGCAGTTGGATGAGAGATCCGGCACGAAAGCTAGCGCAACCCTGCGTAAGCGCCGCCGAGTAGGCGGCAGCCACACAGGCTCTGTGAGAGCCAGAAGTCCCTAGAAACCCGAATGTAACATGACTACTGTGTTGCGCAAGAACTAAGCCGCATCTATGTGATGAAGGAGGCGGTGTTGTGTTCATCAGCAAGACAGGTACCCGTGTGAATGGGGGTTTTCAAATTGTACAGATGCCGTCGGAGCCGACAGGGCATCACTGCGTGCCCTTGCACGAATCATAGACAGATCATGGCAGGGGTGTTGCGGCGTGGCTCATCACGCGCCACCTCCACCCGCACCTGTACTTGCAGCCCCTTGCCTACGGCTACGGGCGTCGCGACCTCCACCCGCACAGGCACCCCCGGCGGCGCGTAAGCTCCGGTGAAGCGCCAGACGACGTCTTCCTTGGGGCCTGGCATCTGATCGGGGTAGTAGTAAAAGCCCTGGGGCCGGCCCTTGTATGATGCGTTGATGGTGACCCGAAAGGTTTTGGGCTTGGCGTCAGGTGGGTCCGGGAGGCCGGGATAGAGCGCTGCGGAGCGGGCGACTTGGAGTCCCTTGAGGTCCCCGCGTCGGATGATGGCTGCGTCCATGGCGACCTGCACATGGGTGTAATGACGACGAAGTAGTAGGGCAACCGAGGAATGCTAGAGAGAAATGCAGAGCGGCAATGGGCCGAACCACGGGGAGGGCCGGAGCAAACCGCAGCGGCAGAACGGCCAGCGTGGGCGGCGGCAGCGACCCACGGCAGGCCAGTGGACCCACGCCCAGCTGCTGCAACTCATGACACCGCGCGGGAACATCCGGCGAGATGGCGACAGGCGGCCGAGGGCCGGGCCACAGCGGCAGAGGTGCGGGCTGCACACCTCCAGGCGGAGGGAGACCAAGAGTCCAGGGTGCGGCGCCAGGGGGAATTGGAGCAGCAACAGACAGCAGCGAGGCGTGCCGCCACCGCTGCGGACCACCGAACGGCAGAGGGAGGCGGGGGCCGCCGCCGCCGCCGCCATAACATTTGCCCTCACCGCCGCCGCTTCTATGGAGAGCTGCTGCTGTAAACCCGCCGCACCCGTTCCTATCATAACCCTTCCTATCGTACCCGTTCCTATCGTAGTTCCTACGGGCGTGTTTTCTGGCTTGCAAGTTGCTCGTACGTGCCTGCCTGTGACGCCACCGTACGCACTGCCGTAGCAATTTGCAAGCCCGAGAAAACACGCTGTATATTACGACAGGAATGGGTGTCCGCAACCTACGGAGCGCCGTTGCAAGTGCGCCTGGTACCCTGGGTTGAGGAGGTAGGCACTCCCGCAAGCGTGCGGACTAACAAGTACTCGACGTCGGACCAAAGTGGCGCGTGGAGACTGCTGAGGCACGAATGCCGCGATCGATCGACTCACATCCAATACGTTGACCGGCACTGCCGTCGTGGTGTTCAGGTAGTTCTCGCGGCTCCGCCCCACCCCGCGGAAGGCGGACGCGCGGACGCGGCGCAGCACCGTCCACACGTCCTTGAAGTCGTCCGGCACGCCGCTGTGAGAGCTCTCGGCGCGTGGCGTCAACATGGAGCTGAGCTGCTTGAGGTTGGAGTTCACTGCGTATGCGTGGATTCAGGGATTGCGGCAGCAGTCGGCGGTAGCAGCGAGGAACAGAAACATGCATGCGTGGACGGAACCAAGCATTGCATGGATTGATGGATTTTGGGTTTTTCATTTGAAAATCGCTTCTGGGACGGACGCATCAGCAGCAGCCGTCGCAATGAAAGTGTAAACGGTTTGAACAAGGTTAACTGGGAATTGAAGTCGAGTGCGACGCGCTGTACTAAAGGGGCCAATGGATCCGTGAAGTCAGCAGGTTGTGAAGCGTATTCGACATAGCCCTTATGCCTAACGATCAACAACATCGAGATCCAAGCAAGGCAGCTGGCAACGCAGCTTACCAATTCGGTAGACCGACTTGGAAGTTGTAAAGGGCCGCCCGTCATCGAGTGCCTCCTGCATGCGCGCCTGCCAGGAAGCGGCCAGGCAACGGAGCCAGAGCTCAGCGGCCTCGGGTTGCTCACTACCTGTGTATGTACCCATCCCCAATTCCATACACCCTGCACTGCGAGGAAGCAAGCAACCATTCGTTCCTACCCTGCGGCCTCCAAAACCACAAACAACCTACCGCTGAGTAGTAACTGTTGTGGTACATCCAGGAAGCTGGCGCGGTGCCTTTAGGACGAGGCTGCGTTGGAGCGTACAAAAGCATGGAGGACCGCCAACCAGCTTGTTACCACAGGCACATCGAAGTATGACATATGTCCGCGGTGTATGTGGCGTACGCTTGGCGTGCAACTTCCAGTGGGAACCGTTGGCGCAACCGATATTAGTACGATGGTTAGCTACTCATAAGCAGATTATTCAGCTGAGCATCTCCTTAACATCGCACCGCCATACAACAGCTGACACACCCACGCCTGTGCACTCGTGCTAGCTCCGCAAAACTACGTCCGCAAACGGTGGGGATAGACGGCTGGTTGCAGGCGTAAGCACAAATGCGTGCAGCACTACTCCGTACAATACGTACCTCGATGCCGTACACCCGCGCACGCTTGTCGCTCATTATTCCGAGCCCCAACGGCCATAAGATGCGATTCACTGGTTGATCCTGGAGGGTACGCGACCGTGGGTCGCTGTCGTCATTCGGCTGCCACCGCATCCCGTTGCTGTCGCCCGGCCACATGCCACCCCCGACTGTCGGACACCAGGTGGGAACCACGAAGGTAGGGGTGGGGTACGGAAACGATTTTCAGCATACAATAGAAACCGCGTACGTTTGCAAGGCAGGAGCATGCCAAGTCGGCATGGTGTTGCTCGCGGCGGGTGAGGCGCTTAGCAGGCAAACACTGGATGAGACGCCGGGCGGGACAACATGGCGCATCTCCGTTGTTACGGGACCTAAGGCTGGACGGCCGTATGAGCCCTTCCGATCGAGGGGCGGGTTATTAGTCACTATAACGGTGATTATCGACGCTACGTTATTACTCAAAGGACACCTCATGCCACGTGGACCAGATTGCCAATCAGGAGCGGGGTAAGTAGCAAGCTAGTTGGCTCCCACGGTAGTTCTGAGTAAATGCCACGTCGGTCATCCCCCTACTTTTTTTCCTGTTATCGTTCGGGCGTGGGCACGTTTGCGCCACCGTTTGGCCCACCTGGCATCGCCACGAGTCCGTGGCCCGGCTTTCTCATGAAGTCGACTATTGCGGCCGCTTGGCGGTCCGTGTACTTGAGGAAGGTGTCAATGCAGTACACATCCACGTCGGCAGCGTCACCCGACGCAAAGTCGTCTGGAGAAATGACCCGTACTGAGACCTCACGGGCGGGTCTGCCGCCCTCGACTTTAGGCCTCTCCAATTCCTGCAGTAGCGCGACAATGGAGCGCACACATCGGATAGGAGGAACTCGGTGCCTGAGGTCCGGAATAAGTGCTATGTGCGCATTTTAAGCATGGCCCAAGGTATTCACGCACGTGTGGGTGTTGTTGGCATTAACAGCTGTGGGAGAAGAGGCTAACCAACGTGTGGATGTCCCATCGATCTTTAGGGTCCGATTCGTTTCCCGACATCCTGTCGTAAGCGTTACCAATAAGCCGATTTTCTGGGACGGTCATAGCTGGGGCAACCGCTTGTGATGATGTAAGCCCTGTATTGGAAAGATAGGCATCTTGAGCCAGTGCCGTGATGGCGTTATGCGTTGCATGCATGCACCCTTTTTTGTTGGACTACATGTGTCCACTCCGGCTGCAGGTCGCAACTTTCTGGATAGTTGGTTGACGTCGGTTAACATCGTCGCGATTTTGATTCATCCTTCCGTCTTTTTAAAGCCAATTGAAAACTTGGTTGTATTACCCCAGGTCATACACCACATCGAGTATGTACGTATTGTGCGCGCTGTGCTAAGATGACGGGTCAGGCATGCATGTTCGCAGGGCATCATCCAGCGCACAAACCTGCTTAATAGTCTGCAGTGCTTGAGGGTTGAATTGCCACGTATGCGTTACTGCCAACCGTACCACGGAACGGTTCCGAAGCTTGGCATCGGAGACCCACTTGAAGGCATTTATTAACAGCGCATCAACGTTGTTATTCACGTCACAGCATCCTGCGCAGAAAAATAGGATTTGTTATCAGCAGCGACCGAGTGTAGAAAATCTGGATGTTGTTGGTCCGCCTCGCGACCCAGTTTAAAAATCAAACATGCAAACTGGCGCATGTATAGACAGACATTTAGGCGAAAGGGCCCTGATTGCTGATCAAGTGAGAGTCAAGATTATCCTCCGTTTCTGGCTGTATCTGTCGCACATGTTTGCGCGCACCTGAAGACAACAGCCAAGACTGTCCGAAAGCAACAACCCGGCTTGACGACTCCAATTGTACTGCGGCTACTGTAGGCTGATTACGTTCGCAAGAGCTCCTAGCCACAACGAAGCCCCTGGGTGACCAAATGAAAATCGGCGACGCCGAGCCCTGGCGCTCGTAGGTAACGCCTACACCTTTCAATAATTTTGGAAGTTCCTCGCGAAAGGTCTTGTAGAGGACCTTCTCGTAGGATGGGGCTCCTGTGGACATCGCTCGGGATTGCTGGGGCGCGGGAACAACGACCGCGATGAGCAGCAGCGCCAGCAGCGCTCTACTAGGAACCATATTTGGAATGTACCGAAACACTAATTTAGTGGGACGCGGGGCATGCCGCCAACAATGATGCGCAGGGACGAGCTGGGCTTCGGCTTCGGAGCCGGAGACAGGAGCCGTCCATCCTACCTCCCTGGAGTTTCAAGATAAACTCCAGCAGCCTCCGCCTTCAGAACCAAAAGGAGCGTTCTGAAGGCACATCTAGGACCATGCGCGCGCCCATGTCAGGAAATCGATCAGTTCGTATCGGCGGTCTTGGTACGTAGTCGCGGCTCACGGTCAGTGGGTAAAAACCACGTACTTGCAGACGAATTTCATCAAAAGCTATGGAAATAATTAAACCAAGCCAGCTTTGCAGGAAAACCCTGCCGGTGCCACGGATGCGAGCCAGGAGGGGCGGGCAGGACATAAAACCGAACTTTCACTAAACCGTGAGAAGTGCGTTGGAATATCACAAATTTATGTCAATACGCAATATGTTGACAAAGTAGCTGAGGTTTAAGGGGCCTACATGCACAGGGCACATCCCGCTGCCAGCGGGCTACCCTGGGCTACCGTGGAGGTCGGTGATCTGGCCCAGCGCAAAGTGACCTGGGCACTCATCGTTTTAGCTAGCGCGTTTTGTTAAAGGTAATATGCTGTGTGCGATTGTTGCGTCACGCCCCCGGAATGCTGGACCCCGGGTTGTTACGTGCTTTATGTGCACATATGCCGGGGACACTCACGTCTGCTATCGCGCCGCCTATCGACTAGGGCAGGAACGGAGGATTGGGTGAATCAGAGGCCCAGCATCCCGCGGATTTTCTCGGGGATGCGCTAAAGTTGCGCTTAACGTGCGTTCAAACAGGTTCAAGCTGCGCTGCAGATGCCTTATTACAGCTTGTAGCTACGAGTTGCTATTTGTTGCAACCCACATAGCTGGAGCCGTTCATCCGATAGCTCCGCTTGCTTGGTCCACATTCAAGGAACAGCAAAAAGTCAGATACGTACGCATTGGTTACTACTTCTACCTCCCCTGGTGTTGAATTGCGAGATCGTGCGATTCGGCGTGAAGTGGTGGAGTTTTGGTCCCGCCGGGGGGGGCCCGAACAACGGTTGGGGAGGGTTGGGTCCTCAACACCCTATGCTGCGGGTGGTTCAAGCCCAATTCGTGTGGGTTGGCCCGGCGACCAGTCGCGAGGGGTCGGATTAGGTCCCAGCTGGCCGGGGTCCTACGGGAGCTCCCTCTTTCGGGAGGTTTCGGGCTGGGTCCTGGTGGGGATCTTCTTGGGTCCCAGGTGGTGGGCTTCTGCCTGGCATGTTGAGGCGCTCTGCTGGTTGCTTGGCTGAGGGGCTGCTTTGGCTGCAGTTGGTGTGCTACTCACAGGGGGCCATTTGGGCTACTTCTGGGTAGTTGGTGCCGATGTCCATTCTCTGGGCCTTTGTTCGGGGTTTCTGGTGGTTTATCAATGTACCTCAATGCCATTTGTCCTTCATATCGTCAGGCCATGCGCCCGATGGCTTGGGATGGCTCTGCCTCCTGGTGTGGAGCAGTGTGGAGCCCATTGTAACAGTTACTACTAGGTACTAATGCTAATGGTGCACAAGTACTTTGGTTGCAAGGAAGGAGACAGTGGGTGAGGTGACATTGACAGGATAGCAGCGGAACATCCACACGAGCCAGAAGCATAGGCATGACGCAACAGAGGGCAGAGGACACTCCAAACGCCCACCCCGTTACCCCTTCCGCAGCAGGCCAGCAAATACCTGCGGCAACTAGCAACTAGATGCCGCTTCATTACATCCATCCACCACCGCTGCCGGCTACTGTTCGAGCTGCACCGTAACCTGCGACCGTAACCGGTACTCTTAAGGCCCTGCCGGCGCAGCGCCCAGAACCAACACGCAAGTTGAGGCGCGCAGAGGCAATAGGCAGGGCGCCTTACACAGGGCACGTCGGTGTTCCTACGAGCAGAAGCGCACATCCAATCCGTGCTCACGGTGCCAGCGTCAACTCCACTACGTCCATCCGTCCGTCCGTGCCTTCAGCAACCTCCAAGCCTCTGCTGTCGCCCCCATCGTCGCCGTGTCTTACAGCAGCCGTCCCCTGCTCCTCGTGCTGGTCCCCGCCCCGCTCAGCTGATGTACTTGTCCGCCTGCTCAGCCAGCAGCCGCGCCGAGTACTTCGCGTCGTGGAAGAGCGAATCGACCTCCTGCGGGGGCCCGGTCACAGGGCCGGGGCCGGAGACGTGAGAGCCGGACAAGCCAGGTAGGGAACAGAGAGAAGCGGCACCGATGGGCGGGAGCTCCAAATGTGCGTCACTTGGCCCTCCTCTCGCGACCGGAGGCACCTTCTGTACCGAGGCGCCATGCCACGGCACCTCCAGGTAGCATCCCACACCACCCACCGCCTCCTCCCCCCTCACCTCCAACTTTTACTTTCCTGAACCAAGTCCTCCAGCATGCATCTCCCAACGTACGTCCTAAGCGGTTTTTGTTTCGTACACCGGCTTTGCTTGCAACCCCCCTCACCTCCAGGTCCCCTCGCGAGATGGCGTCGCGGCCGTTGGTCCGCCCCAGCATGAACGCCGGCGTGAGCAGCTGCACCGCGTGGCGCAGCGAGGTGCGCTCGCCCACCTCCCCGAGGAACGCCAGCGACTCGTCGTCGATGCCGATGCCCTCGACCTGGGAGCGGATGGCCAGGATCTGCACCATCTCGGCAAGCGTGTACGGCAGCGTACGGATGATGACCAGACGGTCCAGCAGGTCGACGGGGACGCCGTGCGGGGAGGTGATGTCGGTACCGCGGATGGTGCAGAGGCCGCGGTTGGTGGCGAAGATGACGATGGGGGAAAGAGCGCTCTCGAGCGCCCTGCGGGCGTACGACATGGTCGAGGAACGAGGCGAGGTGAGGGTGGCGTGAAGGGGGAGGGCATAAGGAAGCAAGGGAGTACCGTAGTAGTAGGGGCCTTTCTGACCGCGTGCGACAGGTCGGCTGCCGCAAACATGCAACGCTTGGGTCAGGACCACTTCGTCCCGGACAGCTTTTGCAACCAAGAAATGGTCGTTCTACCGCAATGACAGGTAAACCCCAGCTCTGCCGCCCTGCCGTGCCTCCCGACGCCCCTCCATCACGCACCTGTTGAGATAGGTGAAGCACTCGATGTCCAGCATGTGCACCTCATCGATGAACAGCACACCAGGAACCAGCTCCGCAACGCCCTGGTCGATGTAGCGATTGACCACCTGTAACGGTTGGCGGTTGCAGGATGGCGACGGCGCGTCGCGTCAGTCACCCGTGTGCAAACGCAATAGGGGGATCCTCTTTCGAGTATATAAATATTGCAGCTTTAATTAGAACTGATTAAACTGCAGGTGATGTATGTAGTAATCCAAAAACTATTGCATTGCAACACTCTCTAGAGTATTTTTTATATGCTCGATCGGAATTGTTCGGCAGGTGGGGAATTGCGAGCCTCACCCAGGCGCGCCGATGGATCTCGGAAGATCCGTGAATGCGGCGGTCTTCCTAATCAAACCTCACGTCAAACAGCAAGAATGACGCGCACACATGGCAATTCAATACACACGGCAATTTAACGCACACACCTTGTTGATCTCTTGCCGCAGCTTGTCCGTGATCTCTGTCTTCTTGGGCTTGAGCATGCTGCCCATCACCGACATGATGTCGCCGCCGCCCTGGGGCCGCGCGTTGGCGGAGTCCAGGTCGTGCAGGGTCACGTCCTGAACGATCTCCTTGCGCTTGTGGACGTCGCCCTGGGTGGCGATCGGGAGGGAGGGCCAGGGAGGGGAAGCCCAGGAGGCTGTGGAACCAAAGACAGGCTTCCCACAGCCTTCGCCCAAGGATACAAACCGATTTAAAAAAACCCTAGGAACGCAGCAGCAGCAGCATCCCTTCAAAAGCTACATGCGGCCCCGCCTTCCTCCCAAACGAAACTGCCGCCCCGCCCCTCCCGTGGAGTGCCCGCGAAGGCAGCGGCACGTACCTTTGGCAGCGGCACATACTCCTCCGCCTCCAGGTCAAACTCCGTGGCGTAGGTGTCGCACCTGCGGCAGCAGGGGGCGGCGAGGAGGAGGCAGGTGAGGCAGGGGCAGGCAGCAGCCTGGGGAGACACAGCTCCGGAGCCGTCAGCGACTCCGGCTGACAGCACGAGCGCCGCGTCGCCACTCCGTTCGGCGCTTCGCGGACAGCGTCACGCCGCAAAGCGACCACGCCGCCGCTGCCCCTGGTTGCCTCTGCCCGGACGTATCCACGTCCGCCGCCGCGCAGTAGGTGGTCCCCTCCCCTCCGACCTCGCTCCGAAACAGCTAGGCCAGGGTGCGCCCGGCGCACCTGCCGACCCGCTTGACCGCGCCGCTGTTGGCTTCGATGTAGATGACGTCACCCGCCTGCGGACGAGGGGGCAGCCGTCACGCAGGGCCGCTTAGTAAGCATAGCGCGTCGAGCAGGGTCAGGCGGGGAATACACAAAACTGCGGCTGACGTAGCCGCCATTGGGTGGAGGCGGCGGCAAGCGCACAGCTAAGGCAGCGCTGAGTGCTAAGAGGGAGGGAGCGCCCGCGGAACCAACGTATAGCAAAGGCGGGTAAGCCGGGCTGGCTCGCACTCTCACCTGCACCTTCTCCTTTTGCAGCGCGTCGTAGATGGTGGGGTCCAGCTTGAGCTGCGCGGGTGGGCGAGGAGGTAGCGGGGAGCGGTTTCGGAGCAGAGATGGAGGCGGTGCAGGGAGCGGTTTCGGAGCAGGGACGGAGGCGGTGCAGTGCGGCACGGGGTCACGGGGCCCTCGGCACCAAGCACACCTTGCGCACACCAGCACAGCATTCGGTCACGGTGCCGCCGCCCTCCCTAAACCCTTTCTTCATGTGTCGATACACGGGCTTCCTCGCTGTTCCGCCCCTGCATCAGCAACCAAGCGATGCCCGGAGCCGCGGGCTGCTGACCCCGACCTTAGCCCCCCAGCACCCCTTCTTTTATGTAACTCCCGCACCCCTTCACGCCCCACCTGCTTCGTCCCCTTGGCCGTCTTGAGCCCGATGACCACGTGGCTGACAACCTTGCCGTACCCGGCGCCCTGCCGTACAAAACGCGCGCGCGTGGGCGCAGGAAGGGACGATGGCGGGGAACGGGAGGGCGGAGCAGCGAGTGGGCAGAAGGGAGGGAGCGACCGCGATTAGTGTGTGACGTTTCCTGCGGCCGTCAATCTGCGAGCCGGCCCCGCCCCCCTACGTGATGCGGTGGACGGGCCGCTGCAGGCGGTCTGCCCTTGTTCAGGAGGATGAGGACACCGAGCGACGTTGCAATACGACAGCACAACGGGTCAGTCCCTAATCGACCCGACGCAACGCCGCATTTGGCCCGGCTTTCGCAAGCATGAGCTGCTGAAAGTGCCAAGCTCCCCTTGCGTCTGACGCCCCAGTTAAACGCCCCTACACGGCTTGCTATAGCCTCTGGCAGTGAGCGACCAACCCCGCGCACCACGGCTTCTGTGTACTCCGGCGACATCTCCGTCACCTCGCCCTCGTACACCTCCTTGTTCTCCTTGATGCGCAGGCCTAGTGGCGGCGGAGGAAGAGGAGGAGGGCAGGGGGTTTGATAAGAGAATCCGCGAGGAGGGGGTCAAGGAGGGCGTGTGACGCGTAAGTTGGCCAGGGAGGGATGCCGCAGGTGGTGGAGCACGGCAGAAAGGAACCGACTGCAGTCGAGGAGGGTCGTCGCGAACAGGGGTGCGGCAGCTGAGGCGTGCCGCAGAAGGGCAGTGCGCCACAGCGGGCGAGGATGCGGCTGAGCTCGGATGCACCCAGGCCCTCAGCTCACCGATAGCCCTCCGGAAGTTCTCCATCAGGACTTCCGTCTTCTTGACCTCTGAGGAATACACCTCAGAGCCGACCATGGGGCAGAAGGGCACCTGCGGGGGAGCGCGGAGGGAGCGGGGGGCCCGGGTCAGGCAGGGCTGCGGATTGCATGTGGGCATCTAGGGTAGGGGCGGTGATGCCATGTGCGGGAACCGGTCGGGGAGAGGAGGATGGAAGCAGGGGCGACCAGGGCCGTGCGTCAGCCATGCCGCTCAACGCGTATAGGGCAGGGAAATCCGGGGGGGGGCCCTAATGGCGGGGCCTGCCGGATCGAGTCGCGTATGCGATCTGCGTTGCCCCGCACAGCGACACCCGCCGCACACATCTTCTTCAAACGCCTAACCCGGAGAGGCTGCCGCCCAAGTCCACGGTAAGCCCCTTGCAGGCCGCCACTGGCTTGGGCCACTAGAGGAACCCCCGGGTCTGCCCCCCTCCTTCTAGAGTCCAGTGCTGCGCTCAGCGGGTGTCAGTCATGAACGCAACCGGGACCACCGCGCGTGGCCCAAGTCCTAAATCCAAGTCCGCAATCGTATATCCAAGTCTGCAACCCTGAATCCAAGTCCGCAACCCTGGACCCAATTCCGCAAACCTAGATACAGGCCCGCGTTCATCGGTAATGCTGCTACGTCATTGGCTGGGAGAGGTCGGGCGCAGAGGCACGACTGGCGGTGGCACCAGCCCAACTCTGAGTAACACACACACCATCACGTTGCCTCCCGTGCATCCCCAACCCATCGTTTCGAGGGCTGCGTCGAGACCCTGGCATCCTCAGTCTGGCGCAACAGCCGCAGGCGGGTGCGTTTGACGCTGCTTCGGTGAGCGACACAACACCCGACCCTATATGTGGTATAACGGGATCATCCCGGGAGCATTTCGTAGTAATTCGCAGGCCAATGGGAGCACCCACGTCATACCACGCCGCATTCCTCAGCAGCGGCAAAGACCGGGTTTGCAAAGCCCTATCGTTGGAGTAACACCCCCCCACACACACGTACACAACCCAATGCCCGCGTTCTGCAGACACCCACCTTGGTGCCCAGCTCCTGCGCAATGCCCAGAGCGAGAGCGGTCTTTCCAGTTCCGGGAGCGCCAGTCAACAGCAGCGCACGGCCCGCCATTTTTTTCTGGCGGATCATGTCCACCACCACACCGCAGGCCTCACGGGCCTGCTCCTGCCCGACGAAGCCTGCCGCCATAGGCAACGCATTGCCATCTTCTTGAAGTCCGAGCCCCTTAATATGCGTATGTGTTGCAACGCGCTGTGTCTTAGTCGTCGACGACACCTCCTCGATCCGCATGGCTGCAAACCTCGCTGGAAAAGCCTTCCTCTGTCAAGTTCAGGTCGCAGTCCCTTGCTGCCGTGCCGAAGGCACGCGGCTAAGCGCCGCTATCAGTCAACTCGATGCTTCGATCGTGCACGAAATGGTCGCAAACAGTCACTCGTAAGCTCACTAAATTACGCAGTAGAATTGCGTGTCCTCCAACGTGTTATTTTGAACCTAAAAAGGCGAGCAACTAGGCAAGCTTTGCAAGGTTAGGAGAATTCTGACCGACGGGGTATCGAAACGTGATAGGAGTCATTTGGCAACGCGAAGATTGGTATTGCAGTCCGTGCTATGGAGGGCTGCCAGAGCCCGCGGCCTGGTGGCAGCGCCGTACATTGATTGGACGAGCTTTTCGAGAAGATATCCCGGCAGCAGCGCATTACTATGCATAAACTTCAAGGGTCGACCCTGAGGCCACCGATTGCCTTCCTGCAATACATAGCCGCATATTGTATCCTACTCAAGCCTGCACCCTCCTGTCGTCTCCTGCGCTCCAGTGCGCTCCCAGCAACCCAGACAGCAGCCCTGGAGCTCCTTGCGCTACTCGCGCACCTCGTGCTGCTATCTCCCTTAGCCATCCAAGGGTGGCCATGCGACAATGAACCTTGGGAATATGCTGCTCGTCGTGCATGCCCCTGTTGGCCAACCTCACCATGCAAACTTTGTGGGGCACAGTTGCTGATGGGTGACCCTGGGTGACCGGCAGTTGGGGATGTCACGGCCCTAGCCTCCCTAGCCTGCTCATACCACCACCACTACCACCACCACCACTTCTTCGCAGCAAGTCATGCATGGGAGTCTCGCCGGGAGTCGAACAAACGGGCAAAGGTATGGTCGCGCAAGGCTGCGCAGTGGACCGGAGGCGTGTTCACATGCATTGCATGACGCAGGGTGGCGCTGCCCCAAAGATTCAAAAGGTAAATCTGCAGCATCGCCTGACGTTCCCAACGTCATCGCTTTAGTGCCCTTCTGGCTATCGTGGCCCGGAGGGGCCCGGCTGCAGCACCGTGCCCGCACGTGGGCCCTGGCCCAAGAAGCAGGTCAGGACCAGGTCTTCAGGATAGCAGGGGGTTCCACAGTGTACATAGGCCGTTTCGTGGGCCAAACAACGGAACAGGGCGCAAATAAGTCTTGACTCGGCAACCCGAGCAAGGGTCCTTTCCTGCGCTCCGTGGGTCACTTGTTGATTTCCAAAAGCAGGACCCCAGGACAATTGATAGCGTCCCCAGAGCAACTGGTTATGTTTATACGTGTTCCATAAGTGTATTTGCGCGAGAGTTACTGGCCTGCTGGGACCGGCGATTTACCTCAACCTCTAGGTTTCCGGAATAACTTGTTAAATAATCAACATGGGCAATCGTCTGCACCCATATGATCGCGGATACTGTGCAGCACGCCGTGTTCCGGTCGACATTCGGGCCGCCAATGGTAGGAGAGCTGCCACGCGTTCCGGTGACATTAACATCTTCTTGCAACAAGGCATTCTTATATCTATTATAACTTCGGTAAATAGTTCACACCATTTTGACCCCTTATGTACGGTACCGCAAGCAGACTAGCGGACCGGCACATTTCCGAGAAACGCATAATTTGTGGCGTTTCGTTGTGATCCTAGCTCTCGTAAGCCCGGCCAACAGGCCGGCGCAGTGATAGGGGTTACGCTGGCTCTCGCGCGGTGACCCGACGATGGTGGCGTTATCACATTCGTCTCTTGCGCGCCGATCGCCGGACACACCATGCTGCAGCTATCGATTACCATCTGCAAGTCCGTTGTGCTCCATTCGTCACGGGGGTGGAGCACGCTGGGGCGGGCGAGCCAACCCGACTCGGTTGCATCGCACGATCACAGTCGGTGCCTCGGTGGTCGGTGAGCAGGGTGATGGCCAACCCGGACAGGCAGTCATCGCGGGCCCTCTTGCTTCTGCGATACATTATGCATCGGCGCTGTACCAGTTCAGCCGGCCGCATACGATGATAGGCACGGCCCTTTCCGTCGTTTCCATCTCGCTGCTCGCTCTGGCCGGTGCGGAGCTAGGGCCAGTGTCGGCCCTGGCACTTGTGCAAGCTCTGACATCTGCTCTGCTGATGAATATTGCAATCGTGGGCATCAACCAGCTGTATGACATCGACATCGACAAGGTGCGGTTGCGATACAAGGCTTCGGGGGTTTCTGCAGGATTACGCATGGATTTGACTCTCGATTGATACCTCAAATTCATAATCCTGGGTTCTGGGCCATCCTTAAAGCTGTATGCGTTGCCTGGCAAGGAAACGAACCGGGACTGTAGGGCCAGCAAGGTTCTCACCCACGGTGTGCACGCTGCTCTACACACCAGAATACTAGGCACGACACCACCTCGATCGTCTTCAGCTGAACGTCCCAAAAGACGCAAATGCCAGGATTCAGCCTTAACGACAGCTCGAGTGCCGGAAGCACGTCCTCTCCTCCGAAATACCCGTCGGGTCCCTGAACGTCCCGTTCGCGGACCATCTATGTTAGCCGACTCAGCGTACCTTAAGCAGGCAGCAGCAGTACGTGTAGCCCCAGGCCAAGCCCTCAGGGCGCGGCCCTGGTGGTCGGCCGCAAATCCGCTGGGCTGCATTGCACCTGAACGAGCGTGCGGTAGCGACCTCTGGGCGCCTCCACTCTCCCGCTTTGAACCCCCTGCGCCGCAGACACGTACCATGATTGTACCTACGCCGTCGATGAATAATAACGCTCCTCCCACTGCGGCACTTAATTGGCCAGCACTTATCCGCCATCGCCCCGAAATCAAAACTGCGGCACTTTCATCGGCTCAAATCATCAAGCACTTTCCGCGTACCCTGTCTCACGAATACACACTCTCTCTCTCCCCTCCCCAACCCGGACGCCCCACCCGCCCCACCGTCCGAGCCGCAGGTCAACAAGCCCTACCTGCCGCTAGCGTCTGGTGCGCTGACGGCGGCGCAGGGCGTCGTCATCGTCGTCGCCGCTGCTGCGGGCGGCACCATGATTGGGTTGGCCAGCGGCTCTCCGGCTCTGCTATCGACGCTGCTGATCAGCCTGCTGCTGGGGGTGGTGTACTCCGCGGACCTGCCGTTCATGCGCTGGTGGGTGGGTGGATGGGTGGGGACTTGGGAGGGCAGGTTGAGGGCCCTGCCCCTCCAGGGGCCGGGCGACGATTGGGCGACTCGCCTTACGTTAAGTGGTTGGGGCGTCAATGTGTACGATTGAGATAGACGGGTTCGCGGGTTTTTGCACCTGATGGCCCGCCGAACGCCTCCCAACGTGTGCCCTGTCCCGCCTGCAGGAAGCGCTCCCCGGTCCTGGCCGCAGGGTGTATCCTGGCGGTACGTGCGGGGACACGACGTGGGCGGGCCCGGGGGGAGGCGTCCAGGGAGGGCTGTCGGGGGGCAGCGATGCCGTGTTGCTGAGGAAACGGCGCAGTGGGTCGTGGGCGCGGCTGACGGAGCCAGATGGTGCAGGCGGCCGTTTGTTTTGCAGGAGGGGGTGGTGCATATCAGGCGTCTCGCTCGCAATGGTAGCCGCCCTGGAGCTCCTGCCGCCACGCCCCTGCCCGCCCGCCCCATCCCGACAGGTTCGTGCCATCATCGTGCAGCTGGGCTTCTACACGCACATGCACGACGCGCTCATCAACGCCGGGGGCGGCGCAGCCGCGGCCGTCGCGGCGACGACCGGCACTGGGGCTGGAGCTGCTGCTGCTGCTGCCGGCATCATGGGCGTGCTGGCGCAGCTGAGCCCGTCCGTTCTGTTCGTCGTGAGCTTCATGCTGTTTTTCTCCGTAGTGATAGCGCTGTTCAAGGACCTTCCCGACGTGGTGGGAGACCGGAAGGCAGGGGTGAGTGGGCGCTGCGGCGTCGGCACGGTTCGGTCCGGTTCGCGATTCCGTTGTGATAGCGCTGTGCAAGGGCATCCTGGACAACCGAGTTGCGGCCCCAGCACTAATTTCGTATCCACAACCTTATTACCCGATCAGTCACGGTGGCACGAACATGAGGTGGTGTCTCCCAACTCCGTCTGTGTGCCGCGCCGCCCTCCCTCACCTGCAGGTGCGCACCCTCTCTGTGCGACTGGGCGAGGGCAGCGTGTTCCGCATCTGTGTGGGCATGCTCACCGCCGCCTACTGCTGGGCCATGGCCGCCTCACTGGTGCTGCCGACCAGCATGGCGGCCAAGGCGGCGCTGTTCGTGGGGCACGGAGTCATGGGCGCGCTGCTGCTGAGCAGGTGGGCGCGGGCCAGCTGGTGGGGCGGTGGCGACGCCGCTCCGCTCACGGCCAGGGCACACGGACACGGCCAGGGCACCTCTGTCCGCACTTGCATCCGCCCCCCCACCACGTCCGGGGGCCGGTCAGCGGCTCCGCGCAGCATCTAAAGCACGAAGCGAGCTTCCGAAGCATGGTGTTTGCCTAGGCTAGGCTATTTGCCCGCTTGGCCACACGGCTCGGCCCTGCCCCGCGCACCGCCGTCACTCGCCCACCCCCGCCCGAACTGCTGGGCCTGCTGTCGGCTCCCGACCCCGCTTACTGTCGGCTCCCGACCCCCCTATCATACCTAGGTCGTGTAACCGGTCTTCATGCCCCCCCCCTCTCCAACGCAGGTCACGCACCGTGGACACCCGGCAGAAGGCCGACCTGACGGACTACTACATGTTTGTGTGGAAGCTCTTCTACGCGGAGTACCTACTCATCCCGCTGTTCGGGTAGCAGCAGGGTTGCGCACTGGACGGATGGCCGCGATCAGCTGCCGCACCCAGCTGCTTGCTGGGCGGTTGCTCCGACCTGAGGTTGGGCGTGGGGAGCGGCGCTTACATCGGCTGGGTTACACGTAGGCGGCTGACGGCAGCGCAGTATCAGTGGCAGCGGCGGGGCTGATGGATAGGCGGGGCGCCTGCTGGCTTGCGGCGAGCTCGCGCTTTGCACGCGAGGACGGGAGGACGGCAAGGGTCCATTGCGCCTGCTGACGGAGCAGCGGCAGTGGCAGCGGCAGCGGCGACTTATTTTGCGGCATCCGCCGCCCGCCAGTCGATGCTAGGTGGCAGCTGCAGCAGCGGTGGGTGGCAGCGGCCGCGACAGCCGCCAGAGTGGTGTTAGCTCAGGAGCGGAGCGGGCGACGAATTGCCGAGTGGGCAGCCGCGACGGAGTGTGATGCTGGTGTGCCCGCATCTGTCCTCGCGAAGTCGTCGTCGTTGAGTGGCCCCTGCAGAAGCCCGGCAGCGAGCGGCAGGAAGGCGAGGGTGGTGGGGTGCTGTTGGGTGCTGTCGGTCGCCTGGCCATCGCGCCGGCGCCTGTCCGGGCTTTGTTGGCCTTTTGGGGGTTACAAGTCATTACGCACGAAGAAGTTGGCAGGCGCAGAGAGCCCACGAATGCATACACATTTAAGTATGTTGGTTGGTTGGTTGGTTGGCGACGGTTGCAGGCACGGTTGGAGTAGTTGAAAGGCCGAGGTTGTGTGCAGGCGGGATGCGGCTGAGCGGTCCGGGCGGGGGGGGGGGCGCTGACGTGTCACCCGGGGGAGGAGGGGCCCTACCGGGTAAGACGGTCGCTCCGGCCCAAGGTCCTGTTCCGTTGTGGGGACACGGAAGAGTTGCGGGTGGAGTGGGTGCTACGGAGTCGACAGCGTATGTAAGCGGTCGGGTGGGGCGCCGGCGGGGTGCTGGGCCCACTGGCCTCTTGGCTGGCAGGCAGGCAAGCATGGGCCGAACTTGCGCGGGCTCCCCCAAAACGTGGGTATTGGAAAATTCAATAAAGAGGTGGCCGGACAGTGCGGGTGCTGCCTGGAGAGCCGGACATGGAAGTCGCGGGGAGAGGAGGTGGTTGCTTTCTAAAAGTGCGCCTCGGACAGCGGTCGTGGTGGGCTTGAAGAATTAACATTATCATCGCACTCGTGCTCCCGGTTTTTTCTTGTCCAGCAAATCATACGGCATTATACAGCAATTCACTGTCGCGATTTTTCGTTCGTGTCCAGCGCAGGGTGTGGCCGTCTTTGCAGCCTGGCCTGACTTTCGTGCCACTACCTCTTCCGCTTTTGCTTGTCGTCGCCTCAACGTGTAGGGTAGGGCTCGATATGGCAGCCTTCAAGGCCTGAGGAGCCGTCGCCCTGCATTTCGTGTGGCTCAACCTGGCGGATAGGAGTTGAAGTCTGGCGTTGGGTGCTACAGCGCGTACCGAGTATCGTTTGGGCGGGACGCTAAAACAGTAGTCAGTTGAGGAAGTGGTTGATTTTCCTCAGGTTGGTCGTCGCGGGAGGTCGCGACCGGCCCCGCATGAGTCAGGTCGCATCGCTAAGCCCCACCTGTGCGGCAGTTGTTCGTGGAGTTGACCCGAGGACTGTGTGACGGTGTGAAACCCAATGGATGGACACGCCGTGTTCGGCTTGCCGTTTAACTGCCTCTCCGTGCACGCCTTCGCACCAGCTTCGGCTTCATACCTGCTCGCTTAGTCCGCCATGCGCCTTGGTGTACGCGCGTCACGTAAACAGCCGTTGATCCACGTCATGTACACCCTCGTACGCGGCCACTCACCCGTGAAGTTGCGCCCAGCCGTAGCGCCCACATGCCTCACCAAGGAACTGCAGCAGGACAGCACCGCCATGCGGGTTCTCAGTAGTTTTGTGGTATTTCGGTCGGGCGGGTTTGGATGGGTTCTTTCTGCTTCCTGCTGTAGTTGTCTCTTTCGGTGTCAGGCTATGCGCCCGATGGCTCCACCTAAGGGCCTGGAGCCCACTCTGACAGTTACTGCTACTATAATGATCCGAGAAGGGGGCATGGTTACAGGGACCCATTAGAAAGCTTGTTTCGCGCCAACCAAGTGGGCGCAGCCTGGCGCAGCACGGCACAGCCTAGTGGCCCGCGCTGGCCTGCCGCATAACACTGCAGGTGTAACGTTGCCCCAAGGAAGAGAAACGTGTTGTTGCACACACACGTGCTGATTGGTAAAAGCTGGTTGTGCAACCCTGATATTATGGTACACGAATCATACATCATACATGAATGCAACGTGCTTAGCCCACCTCTGCCTGCGCAAAACCGTCACCGAATTCCCATCGCTCTCAACGCATGGTAACTAGCACAATGCAAAACGACGGCAAACGAATGTGCCGTTCCAAGGCCAGGTTGGCACGGGACACAATTCGTCTCGCTTTTGCGCTGAAAAACGATTGCGCCGTCGTAACCGTTATCAGAAAGTTCAATGCAGTTTGCAAATTAGTTACAAATAGCGATTGGGCTGTGATCGGGCATAAGGCGCACTGGAGTCAGCACAGCGTGGCACGGCGCACATCGCATGCGACGCGCACGGCACTGGGCCACCACGCCATGATCCATATGGCTTACATATACACATCAAAATCATAATCGTCGGCTGCACTACGCACACGCCATAAGTTGAGTTGGCTTTGCAGTCCTGCAGACCCGCCAAACAACACGCACAACATATCCAAACAAACGCGACGTAGAGGACATTAGCTTGGACCTCGGAGAATTTAGGTGAGGTGATACCGTCGAGTGAGCTGGGCGACGAGCCGCAATGGAGGAAACTGGGCGCGGGTCAAAACCAGTTGACATTCTGCGCTCTGTCCACGTCGCGGTCCTAGAACTTGTTGGATCGGTATGGAACCTAATCCCTTGCTTTTGGGAGCTGAAGGACGCTGTCGCCCGCACACGGAATCAGCCGCTTGCGTGCGCTGGGCCTGCGGTGGTCAGTTGCCGAACCACTGACGAACGTCCCGGTGTTATGAGTTGTAAAGCGGTTTATATATGTCCTCTGCCATCTTCGCGGCACACATTTCGTGGGTCTGTCGTCGCCGGTCTTCGCAAGCTGTCCGCCATTTTTCGTCCTCGTTCACTGCCTCCTGCCTTGTTTGCCCCTTCCTTTCATGCCGTCCCATGAAGCTTAACCTTTCATGCTGCACCTCGCTGGTTGCTTCCTCCGAATCCTCCCCAGCAGGGCCAGGAAGCGACTCAAAACTCAAGTCGCCGCCCGCCCTGGAGGACTGTCTCGCCCTGCCCATTTCCCACCACCTACCGGCCACAGACCTCCTGATACGCACCACCATCTACACCCTCCTACCACCTCTCCACCACCGAGCGCCATTCCACCGCTCCCTAAGCGGCCGCCAACCACACGCGCGGCAGGCCTCCCGCAAACCCTGAAGCAGCCCAGCCGC
This sequence comes from Yamagishiella unicocca, assembly GCA_003116995.1. Taxonomy (NCBI): domain Eukaryota; kingdom Viridiplantae; phylum Chlorophyta; class Chlorophyceae; order Chlamydomonadales; family Volvocaceae; genus Yamagishiella; species Yamagishiella unicocca. Next base: position 171,858 of record BDSL01000031.1, on the reverse strand, counting down.
CGTCGTCATAAGCGGCGGGTTCAGCGGCGTCATCGTCACAACTAGGCAACGCACGGTTTATGTTTCTCGCGCATTGACCGGCTGGCTGGCAACTGCCAAGCCGGTGTGCCTCTCATACCGCAGGCCGGGTGGTTAGGCCAGGTTTTTTCCTGCAGGGCTGCGTGATTGTCCTGAGGCGCCACAATCAGCCCTTGGCTGCCTATCGGGCAGTAGGACCGCACGTCTTCACCTCATCCACCTGCCCTATGTTCCGGACTGGCTACTTGGGGGCAGTGACGCGAGCACCGACAGCAGCAGTGGCACGAAGCCAGCCGGCACAGCAGTAGCAGCAGCTGTAGTAGTACGGGAAGCGCTGGCAGATGTTTTACGCGGCACAGCTCGTGTCCAGGGATGGACCGCTCCAGGTGCGCCGTCCTGCTGCCGCAACTGCCACCGTGCCCCAATCCGAGAGGGTCGCCCACCGCTGTGAAAACGCCCCGCAAGCGCTGACGCCGCCACCGCTACTCCGCCCGCAGCCCGTGTTCTTGAAGCCACCCAGGGGCTCACTAGTTTCGTTATTTTACCCGCACCCGCCAACCTCTATCAACATCCCTCTCGAAAGAAACTTGTGCACGTGGGCACCCTCAACAATAAAACACACAGCCAACGATCGCATAACCGCCAACTTACAACGGCCAAACAGGTGCTGTGGGTTGCCGCCACACTGGACCGGCAGCTCAACCGGCAGCTGGTGGACGGCACTGCCATCTCCCGAGTAGTGGAGGTGTACCTGGCGCCAGATGCGCCCGCGGGCATCTTCTCCGGAGGACCGCAGCAGGGTGGCGGAGGCGGCAGGGGCAAGGTGGGTGCTGCGTACGGCACCGCGGTGTACGACACTAGAAAGACGGAACCGTCGGTTGGGTGTAGGTATTGGTTTGGCGAAACCGAGAGAGTGATGGGTGACACGGGGCAAGGCAGGGGAGCGGGAGGAAGTACAGCGAAAAGCACGGCAGCTTGCGGCTGCTGGACCTTCGGTGTTGGTTACAGGTTACTGCTTCTGCTGCCTCTGTTGCTGACTGGGTCACTACAGGCTGGTCGGGGCCGCGGTGGCGCCAGCGGCGGTGAGGCCCCAGGAGACGGCGCACCCCTGGCGTTGAGGCTGAGCGGGCAGCTGCTGCTGGGCGTGTGCCGCATCTACTCGCGCAAGGTGTCGTACCTGCTGCAGGTGAGTGTCGTATCCGCTGTAGGTGGAGGCAGCGCTAGGCTTTACCCGCCCTTGGACGGGTGCCCATTTGGCGCGCGGTTAGGGTGCGAGCGTGCCCTGCAATGGCCTCCTCCCTGCTGCACCGCCCTGGCGCGCTTGCCGTACTGGATAGGTTCCTGTATCCGAACCTATCGCAACGCCGCACTCACAGGACTGCGAGAAGGCGCTTCTCGTGCTCAAAAACATCTGCCCAGCTGACGCGCCGCTGGCGTACGGCGATGACGAGGAGGGCGACTCCGACGCCCGGGGCCAGCAGCAGCAAAACCGCACGGTACGGCACTTGAGGTCTCGACAAGAGGGGCGGGTGAGAGCGCGGAGCATGGGCGAACGGCGCGTGCCGACAGCAGATGCCACCCCGGCCATGCGTCGGTAGCGTGGGGCATTATGTGGGGCGGCGTTGGGTACGGCCTGGGTCCGCAGCTGGCTTGATGGTTTCGGAGGGGACGGGTGGGTGGTGCGTAGCAGGCGGGCGGGCGCTGAGGTGTCAGTGTCGTACATGATGGCGGGGCTTACAGTACCACTATGGCTCTGTCGCTGTCGACGCAGCACTGCCGCCGCCACAGTAATGATTGACTGACGAGTTCCGACCCCCAACCGGACCGCGCCGCCTCCACCGGCCATGATCATCCCAAACTCCAACACGTGGGCCGACAGCGGCGGGACGCCGATGGCGATGACGGCGACGGCGACGCCCGTCGTGCCGCCCGCGGTCGCCGTAAAAGCGTGGCCGTCGCTGCTGCCGCCGCCGCCGCTGCTGCCGCCGCCGGCGGCACCATCGGGCCCGACGGGGAGCCGCTGATGATGGCGTACGATGAGGACGAGATCCTCCTCGCGGGTGAGGTGCAGCCCGCCGCCCCGACAATGGGGCTCACCTCGTGGATTTCGGAGGACTGGTTTCCTTCTCCTGGGCCACTAACCCCCGCATCAGCCTGAGTCACAAACCCCACGCGGTCCCGAGCTGAGCCCCCGCTGCTTGCTGAACCAAAACCTCCGCCGGCTGCTGAGCCGTAAAATCGCCATCTGCTGATCCGCCGCCTCCGTCGCGCGCCTGCTGAGCCCAGGCACGGCCAGCCAGGACCTCCGTGACGGCTTGGACCTGCAGCTTGGGCCCAGGGGTGGCAGCGGCAATCTCGGCCGGGCCGGCAGCCTGGGCGGCGGGGCAGCTACAGGAGAGACGGAGGACGACGAGTTTGCGCTGGTACGAGTGTGCAGCGAGGGAGGGGCTAGCGGGGGGTGTCCTTTTGCTGGTTAGGTGCCTTGGCGGCTGAAGCGGGGACACGGGCAAGCGGTGTGTGGGGTGCTGCGGACGCGAGATGGTGGGCCCTCGCGGGTCGTGCGTGGTGCTGTTCAGATGTCCAGATGGCACTAGGAACGCACCGCCCCTACCGGTCCCTCCTAGAGATTGTTCACAGTTCTGCCCCTCATAATGTGGGAGCTCACTGCTCTGCCCTCCCATCATTCGCCGCCACGGCCCCAGGCTACTCCACACGGCGGGCACAACTCAACCTGGGGCGACCCGCTGACGTCATCGCGCTCGTTGCGCCGCCCCTGGAGCACCCCCTGGGCCGGCGGCGACGGCGGCGCCGGGCCGTTCACTGAGCCCCACCACCCAGCGGCGGCCGACCAGCACGCGTACTTCGACGACGAGGTGCGACGCAATGATGTGGTGTCGTCATACAAGACCATGCAAACCCTAAAGATATGCAACATGTTGTGCACACACAGATGTGTGGGGGGCCTTCACCTGTGCCTCAGTACGGTTGGCACAGCCGAATACAACTCAAGCGCTCTCCGCTGTTGCCTCCTACCTCTTCAACAACGCAGGTGCCGGACCACTTTGAGTTTGACCTGGACGAGCATGAAATTGAAGCGCTCCGGTACGGGTGGTTGGGTGGTTGGGGTGGGTGTCCAGGGGGGCCAGCATCACCGGTGCGCCTGCGCGCGGTGTGTGGGCTGAACCCCTGTCTCCCCCGTCTCTCTCCCTCCATGCATAGCCTAAACCAGTCCTCATATCAAATGCAGACGAGTGTCCCAACCTCTTGCGTCGCTTTTACGAATCGTTTGGGTGCCGACCGGGTTCCCTCGAAACCCTCCATTCATTTCTTCATCCATCCGCGGTTCGTCGTGTGGCCTCGCAGTGCCGCCAGCCAGGACCTGGACCAGCGCCAGCAGCAGCGACCCGCAGCGGCGGAACCCGACCCCTTCGCCACTCCGCAGCATCAGCGGCACGGGGGTCGGGAGGGAGACGAGCTGGGCGGCCGCCACCATGCAGGGACGCCACCGCGCCGACTCGAGGTGGGCGGTGGGAGGCGGCAACCTGGGGTCAGCTGGGTACTTGGTGGGCTCGACTCCCCTTTGATGGCTGCTGTCGAGCAAGAGGGTACCGAAGAAACCCGTGAACCGATGTAGGAGGGTAGCTGGGACACCGGCTGGATGGGTGGAGTAAAGGGTGCGGCGGGTTTGGGCGGTCATAAGCCGAGGCTGGATGGGCGGAGTAAAGGGTGTGGCGGGTTTGGGCGGTCATAAGCCGAGGCTGGATGGGCGGCTCAGGCTCCGAACATTGCTTATCCTGTCTCACCGGATTTGCAGGCGATGCCTGAGGGGGAGGAGGAGGATGAAGCAGAGGAGGAGGATGAAGCAGAGGAGGAGGCAGAGGAGGCGGTCCGCCTTGCCAGCGGCTCTGCTGTGAGCGCCGGCGGTACCTCCAGTGCGGCCGCAGGTTACGGTGACGAGGACAGCTTGATGCAAGATCCAGCAGCGGAGGAGGCATTCCAGGAGGAGGATGACTTGGACGGAGATGCGCCAATGGTGAACGCGGCGCAACAGGACGATGATGATGGTGATGGAGACGGTGACCGTGGTGGAGACTCGGCATGGATGCAGTCGGGAGGGGGCAGCCTGGCGGATCCGGAGGCGCTGCCGACGGCAGCCGGCGCCAGAGGCTTCGGAGCAACGGCAGATACGCATAAAACGACGGATGCGGAGGCCGAGGCAGGGGAGGGAGAGGGCGGCCCTCCCGACGGTGCGGCCGGTACCGAAGAATACGACACTGATGGAATCCTGACGTTGCCGGCAGCTGGTAGGTTTGCGTGCGGGCCGGGGTGGCAGGTGGATGGGCCGTGATGGGCCCTTTGGGTGCGGGTGGGATTGGGAGGTGTGACAGTGGAGGCCTGGGGATGACGGTCTCGCAGCTTGGTCCCCCCCGCAGCCGTCTTCGTACCCCGACCACTCCCTGCCATTGTCGCCGCTCCCGACTGCACTGCCCCGTACCTCACTTTGGTCTGATGACCGGGCCCCCTGTCCACCTGCTTGTTGGCGCCTCCGTGTTGTGTTGGCATCTCTGTGCAGAACCTCCGCAAACAGCGGCTGCAGCCCCGGCCAACACCGCCAACGCTGCCACAGGCGCCACCGCCGCTGTGGAGCAGAGGGCGCCAGCGGCACGCAGTGGCGCCTTGCGAGCGACCATAACGGTGGCGCTACCCAGCGACACCCCAGCAGCAGCGGGGGCAGCAGTGACACCGACAACACCCGGGGCCACGCCCCTGGAGCGTGGCCCGCGAGTCGCTATTGACGTGGACCGGGAGGGGCGGCTGAAGACTGCACTGACCTCAAACGTCATCCGCGAGTTGCTGCAGGTGGGTTTGAGGCACTGCAGCAGCGGCGCACCTCCCGCACGATGCTGCTAAGCAGGGAGAATGCGGCCATCGGGAGAACAGCAGCAGCCACACCTGCTGGCAGTCCTCAGCACCTCCCAAGGTGCTTCGGACCTTCGTCGACTGCAACTTGCGCCCTACCGCCGCTTATAGGGCTGTCTGGGTGTGCCGAGGCTTGTGCGCAGCGTATAGGCAGTGTCAGTAGGGAACTTGGCGAGGGGTGACACAGTGCTGGAGGACAGGAGGGCAGCACAGGTTGACGTCCCGTCCTCGCATATCTGCCACCACATGTCTTGCTCGTCCCCTTGCCAATGTCAACGTACCCACAGGACCGGACGGCCCTTATCGACCACCATCGCCGCAACGCTGCCAACCGTCGCCGCATAACGGTCAGCTCCCGGGCCCTCTCTGGAGCCTCCCCTACTGCTGGCACCACCGACGGTGGTAGCCCGTGGCTCGCCCTCTGGGGTGGTCTCATGGGCTCCTCCGCCGCCAGCGGCCCAGCTGCCGGTGCTGGCAGCAACTACGAGGCGGGCAGTGGGTGCAACAGCCGCTCCAATCCATCTCGTCACAGGGACGGGGCCGGCGCCGCCCGTCGTCAATCCCAATGCCACGGAAGTGGCTCTGGAGGCTGGTTGCTGCTTCAGCAACCCCTCAATGTTGCCGCCGGCCCTGCTGCACTACCGTCCATAACCTTGGCACCCTCCCTGAACCACCTGTTCCGCTTCCTGGCCGGGCGTGCCGGCAGCAGCTACTGCGAGCAGCTACTGCCGGAACACGCTGAGCACCCTCCAGCTGGTGCCGCCGCTGGCGGGCCTGCTGCAGCAGCCAAGCGGATCCGGACGAGTAATAGCTCAGGACAGCAGCAGCAGGCGACCTCTAGTGGCAGGGCCGCGGCTGGGGCCGCGCCGACGACCTCCAATCGTGCGGCCACCAAGGGTGCTGCCAGCGGCAGGTCTCGGAGCCAGATGTCTGTGCCCGCCTCCGCCATTGCGGCGGGAAGTAGTGGCCAGGGAGCTCAAGGCGGCGGTGGCGAGGAGCATGATGATGACGGCAGCGGTGCAAGCTCCGCTGATACCTCGGGCAATGACAGTGGTGGTGGTGCCGCCGGTGGTGCTTCACAGGCGACAGCCTCTGCCGATTTCAGCACGGGTGCTATGCATGACCTCGAAGACGGAATGCCATCCTTGGACATGGTGGGACCGGATCTAAAGATCCTCGACCTCGAGTTAGATCTCCACCCGGACCCAGGAGCCATATTCGATGATGAAGATCAGCGGCATGAGGATGAGGCTGAAGAGGGAGACGAGGCGGCGGAGGAGGAGGACGACAGGATCGCGGAGGAGGACCCTGGGGAGGCTTCAGAGCTTTTCGATCCGGAGGATGGCGAGGAGGAGGAGGGGGGCAGTGACAATAGCAAGAAAGGTGCGGAGATGGAGGCGGGGATCATTCATGATGCGAAGAGCTCCATACTTGGCGTGCGACGAAGATATATGCGGGTTGTTGTGTTGATGTACTCACTCCCTGCGCTTGCGAGTTGCTCATGCTCGCGCAAGCTATCCTCATGTCGTAATGTGGATATGACCAACTCCTTGCCATGTAATTACAGCCTGTGTCCAGGCCCTCTCAGGAAATCGGCTGCAGTCCGGCATGTGCTCGTGCTCCTGCAGCCTGCCGCAGCTGCGACTGAACACGCTGGTAGAGGACGCCCGTCTCGGACCTGCCATACCCCTGTCTGTGCACACTGCCAGCTGCCGAAACCTATCCGTGCAATCCCCTGCTGTGCAACCCCCAACCCTGGAACCCATCACCCCTCATCTCGTCCGCACATCTGCAGGTGCTCGCCATCGACGCCCCGCCGCGGACGGCTTCACTGCCCGTACACAGGCCGTACTGAAGAAGCTGCAGGTGCGGATCCTGGCTGCTGTGTGCCGCTTGGCGGAAAGACGGATTATATGGCACGTCCCGGGCGATCGCCGCTTTTGGCCTGGGGAAGTTTTAGCTGTTGCTTCTGTCAGGAGGAACTTTCACTGCAGATTGTTGCCTGCCGTGAACTCACGAGCCACTTCCTGCTGCTGGGTGTGGGTGTAGGCGTGTTGAGTGTCATATTGTCCCCAAAGGATTACACGTGGACCCGTACATGCTCGGTGCAGCGTGGCCAGAATATGATTGGCGGCTTCTGGAGGGCTTTTAGGGCAATGCCCCTGGTTCGTCGACACCGTGATAGTGTGAGAGACACAACTACCTGTGGGCCCTATGCTCGGCTACGTGCCATCCGCAGGGTATGGTGCTGTCGTCGAGGAGGGCGCACCTGCAGTGCGGTGGGGGGCCGACACGTGGGTCGGCGAAGCGCCGTCGAATGGAGGCCGCTGCTGACCTCCAGGAGGCCGAAGAGGGCCCTATGCAGGTGGGTCGACGTCTCACTACCGGTATTTTCATTGTCATCTGCATCGTCATCTGCCGTATCCAGTATTAGGCCCAGCTCCACTTGGCCCCCTCACCATCCTCGCTGCGTCCCTTACTGCGCCGTGAAACCTTCAACCTGCAATGTACAGATCACAACAGCCTCAAACCTGTTGCGTGTTGTCGCCGAGCTGGCTGATCCCGCCGCCGCTGCGAAGCGTCGTGCCTCCTCTGGCCGCACCGACCCGCGGGTCAGCGTCGCCACCGCCAACGGCCTTGACGACGGCGGGGTCTGCATCAGCCGCATGGCTGCCGCACGCACCTTCTACGATCTGCTAGTCCTCAGCAACCGAGGATACGTCTCCTTGGTTGCGGCCCACAGCCCGACGCCGACCGAACCCGCTTCTGCCGGCCGCGGTAAGGCCGGCCGCGGCGGCCCTGGTCCCTCGGCACCGACTCACGGACAGTCCCTGGGTGGCGGTGAGCTGCTGGTGGTCGCTAGGCCACGGCTGGAGGAGCAGGCCAGGGGTCTGTAGACAGCGTCATGGCCAAATTCATAGGGCGGCCGATAACGGGCAAATGCTGGCTGTGGACGGGGGGCAAGGAAGACCTGGCATCAGGGTCAAAAACGCATGGCTAACAGCAGGCAACGAATGTGCTCTTTCTTAGGAGGCCGGTGCTGGTCCGCTGCGGGAGCTTTATGTAAGCTCGCAGGGCCGCAGCCAGGCTCACAGAAGGCAGGAGCAGGTGTGGGACCGGAAAGCGTGCGCTGCGCAAGTTGCCGCTCTAGCTCTGTGCTGCTGCTTTTGTTGCCCGCCCGGCAACTATAATAGGGCTGTGGGCGCTGGATTCAGCATTCGTCCATATTCCTGATCGCACATTATGTGACTTCGGTGGAAGACGTCGATGGAAGGACGAAGGATCAGGCCTTACACAATGATGACGGGGGTGTGGCTCATAGGCGCAACCAACCAAATGCTTAATTAATCCAAACCCCTGCGCCATACGAGCCTGTAAAAATGAACATAATACCGGCAATATTGGTTTTTATAGTGTTTCGGTCTTGGCGAGTTCAGCGCCTCACCAAGACCGTCGATGACAGCTTGCGGGCCTGGCTCGGTTCCCGAGCATAGACCGAGCAATCCAGGGGCGCAATCTAACACTTTGCTGCAATCATTCGACGTCACAACAATTCGGGAGTTCAAAGGCGGACGCACACTCGCCGCATTCCACGCCATTTAGCTAGGAGCTCGCGCGGAACCCTACAAATTCAGAGCCGCCTGCTGGATCAGCAACGGCCTTGGCGCGCTGAGCACAGCGGGCCTTGTTTCTCCTAGACACGTTAACGAACATTTCCATCAAAGACCGACCGGTCACTGCAAAGCGACCCGAATGCAAGCAAAGCATCCACACCACCCATTGGTGGTTATGACATCATCACAGCCAGCCCCTGGACACGTACCAGCTAAACAAGTAAGGGGAACATAAGTTGTGGGGACACCCAGATTGAAACGGTCTCACAGGAGCAGCATCCTAGCATGCCTACAGGCGGGAAACAGAACCTGCGACGCGCATTAGTGTCTGCCAGCAATAGTACACCGCGTGTTCGTGTGCTCAAGACGGTTATCGGACGGGCCTACATGGCTCTACCAACAATGATAACGTCCCACTCGCAAGGCACTGCCGTGCATCGCCTGCCGATCCCCCCCAGACAGCCCGTGCGCGCACATGCGGCCGAATGCGGCACACGTAAGACAGAGTGGCTTAAATTTGCAACCTGATACTAAGGCACTTACGCCGCATCAACCAGACCATAATTAACCTGGTTGCCCCTGAGGCATCGCGTGCATCATCCCTCAGAGGGAGCGATGAGACAAATGGCCTTGAAGGTCGATGAACGGCCAAGAAACGATACGAAGGAACCTCCGCTAGCAGGGACATACACAGGCACGATACCGGGACGCGCAGCTCAATTGTGGAAAATCAACGGGCAGGTGTCAACAACCGCCAACAGCAGCACACGCGGGACCCCTACCGTCATCATGGGAGCCGCGACCTCTTTCTCCCTCTGCCTGTAGGCAGCACACTTCCGTCTAACAAAAGGACGCATCGCGAGTTCGCTACCTCCGTAAGTGATCACGATCGGCTGCTGCAATCCAAGGCATCCGATATACCCATTCAAAAATCAAAGAGTTATACACTGGCTTGCGTTCAAGGCCGAAGGCTCACCGTCTGAGATTCCCCCCAGTTGAAACCGCCGCCGTCGCTCCCTAAGACCACAACCGAAAAGGTCCAGCATGCCCCAGGTGATCGACATGCCGGCAATGCGTCGCACGTTCGTTTGGCCCCATCGCAATACACGCGTGGAGTTCGTTGGCATACACCTAAATCGCAAGATAAATACACAAGGCTGCAGCCCCGTCTTGATCTTAGTAAACATGACCACATTCGGTTGGAAAGACACAGCGCAACGGCCCATGGATGCTGCAGCAACCGATGCTAAGCGGGCCGTTAATTCCGAAAATTTCAAAGCATGCTAGTCCAAGGACTGCGTCAGCCGACGTGTTTTTGTGATGTGCCGGATAAAGAAGATGGGGCTCGACCACCGATCGGAGGCATTATGCCACAAAACAAACGGGCGTATCCCCGTAGCACCGGATCGCCCTGGTTCGCATGCAGACAAAGCATGTCAGATGCATCCCCACAGAGCCGTCCATATTCGGTAGGAGCGTTGCGGAGCTTCGCCGGTCTCGCTCCTGAGTCGTTTCCTGGGCAGCCGGGAGTGCCCCGATAACCCCTCCCGGCCTTCCCCCCTGGAGTGCCTATCCAATCCTTCCACGCGCGGTGCAGTGCCGTACACACACGTGGTGGCTCGGAGTATCCTCCGAGTAAGCCGGTGGCATAGAGAAGGTGGTCATACGTCCAATACAACAGAGCCCTGGCCCCCGCCTGAATGTGATGATGGCCGAATGGGGACCTAAACACCGTCATCATCGACGCGCCACGCTACGGCCATGCTGAATTCATCATCCCCGGACGCCTGAACGACTTCTTGGAGCGAAGTGGAGGCTTATTCATCCTGTCGCACAATGCCTCGTGCCACCCGTCTGGCTGCCGTACTGAAAGTCTTCGCTCGCTGGGCTATTCATGTGCGCCAATGCCGGCGCAACAGTTCCCCCAGTCACCAGTCAGTCAGTCAGTCAGTCGGTCGGTCAGGAGCCCCCTTCAGCACCGCGGGACCCCCTCACGGAGCAGTGGGCGCAGCGGCCTTGAGGCGTCCTGGGGCAACACGCCGCGTGAGCGACTGGATCAAGCTAATGAGCCGGCGCGAGGCCTTACCCTTGGCCGATCCGCTGCCGTCTCTGACAATGCCGCCCGCGCTGGCAGCCGGCCTGCCGCCCTCCCCATCCTCGCCGCCCCCGCGAGACCCTTCACCGCCGCCATTCGGAAAGCGCACCCCCCGGCATCCCGTCATGACATGACCTGCCGGGCGACCGCCGGCAGCTCCAGCCTCCGCTGCAGTAGCGGACGTCTCAGCGCCCAGGTCAACCGAATAACCGTCAACGATGGCCGCGGCGGCACCTCCGGGTGCCTGATCTGGCATATCGCACAGTACGGCAACCGGGTCACGGTGCTGCAAACTACCTCCCGAGCAGTGCACGGCGTGGCCGCCGGCCTTGTAGCCTCCTGTGGCCACGAACATGGGCGGCGGCGGCGACGGTGGCAGGAAGAAGCTGCTCGCGGGCTGTGGCGACGTGGCGGTGCTCTCGAGGCCCCGTTTGGTACCCGCGCCCCGGCCAGCGGGCACGGGGACGCCCAACGCGTCCTCCTCCATCTCGTCGACTTCCTCCGAAACCATATCGTCCAGGACTCCGACAGCTGATGCCGCATTCCCCTCCAGCTTCATGCCACCGTGACTCAGCAGCGAGACCGCTGTGGACAGCAGGAGCTCTACAGATGACGAACGCAGCCGAGACACCCGCCGGCGCAAAGCAGGGGGGGGGCCCGCAGGGGCTCCCTGGCAACGCAACAGCGGCTGCGGGTCTGGCTTCGGAGCCACTGCCCTGGCGGCGTGGTATGCTCGCACCTCAGGCAGGGGGTACATCTCGCCGATGGGGCCGGAGATCAGCGAGGCAGGGCGGCTCGACGACGCTGGAAGGGCCAACGTGGCGCCGGTGGAGTCCGCGCCCTCGGCTGCAGGGGCGCGGTCGTGCACGATGGCGCCCTCGGCTGCAGGGGCCCGGTCGTGCACGATGGCGCCCTCGGCTGCAGGGGCCCGGTCGTGCACGATGGCGCCCGACTGCCCGCGTCGCATTGGCCGTGCTGGCGGAGAGCTGCCGAAGAGCATGCCAGCGGAAAGGCCGTGTGGCCCCTCGCTATGGGGTCCGTCATCCGCGGCCACGAAGCGGAGGGAGGAACGCCTCATGGCGGGAGGTGAGGGCGTCCAGTTGCCGCCCTCGTCGCGCGCAGACAATGCGCCCGGGTGCCGAACGCCCAGGGCCAGGGAATCGTCGTCTCCGGCCTTCTCCACTCCGACCTGCTCCAGAAACCCCAATATGGCGGACTGAAACTTGGCGCCACCGCAAGCCACTTCGGTGGATGGGGCCGAGTCATCTTCTCGGCCGCTTGGTGGACGAGGCAGTTCGGTGGGGCCGCTGGTCTCACTGCTGTCGTCGCCGTGGCTTGCTACTGTTGGGTTGGCGGCGGCAGGAGGAGGAGGAGGCGCCAGGGCCGTCGCCGTCGCCTGGGGCGGGCTGCTGCTGCTGTTGCCGGCTGCGGCCAGAGCCATGTTCCAAACGTACGGCAGCCTCAGGAGCTCCCGAGCGCTAGGGTGGCGGCGGGGGTCGAGCGCCAGGCAGGCGGAGATGAGCGCCAGCAGCGGCGGGGACGCCGCCACCTGCGTGTGCGGTCATGTAAATTGACGGATATATGGATGGATGGATAGACGGATATAGAGGCATATGAACGGACAGGTGCGACAAAACACACAGCGAGATACACGCATTAGCGGTACCAGCCTCCCAGCCAGGAACCGGAGAACGCGCTCTCTAAGTGACCAACTGGAAGGCCACTGATGGACATCCGCTGAAGGCCAAGGGCGGATGAAACCCTCCGAAACCCATTTTTCGTTAACCAAACAAAGTTGGTATCCTTGCTCGCTTCAGGGGGCCCGTGGCACTTAAGCCCACCACCATCCGGTGAACACTAACATGACCAGGCAAGTACGGCCAAAACGAGCAAGTGACGTTCTTCGTCGCTTCCACACCTTGAGCCGCCTGCCGCGTGCAGCACGTACCGCCACCGGCTCCATCAGCAGCCCACCGATCAGCGGCGGGCGCGCCTCCAGGGCTCCAGGGAGCGGTGGCGCGAAGCGCAAGATGGCGGTGCCGCCCGGGAGCAGCGGGCGGCTCGTGGCCAGCTCAGCGCCGTACGAAGCGTTGCCGTACATCTCGCTGCCGACGGCCTGGGGCGAATGGAGGAGCGAGCTGGAGCGAACGCATACATGCCCTAGTGCCCTAGCAAGTAGTGAATGTGAAGAGCGAATTAGCCGTCCTTACTTGCCTAACCGTTAACCATACGCGGCATGCACGGATGCCCGTACAATTTTCTTTGCAAGCTGTACATGTTCCAAATGTCTGAAAACACATCCCTGCAAGCTGCTGTTCAACACAGCTTATGCGACTGAGGTACGGCCATCACCACGTAGCCTTTGAAAGCTTCAGAGTTAGCACTAGGCGACACGCGTAGCCTTCGAAAGCTTCAGAGTTAGCACTAGGCGACACGCGACAACGGTGTTATGTTTGCCTCGTCTGCACTCCCATTCACTCCTTCGCACATCACACCTTGAGCGCCGCGTGGCACGCAGTCACGGCATCTTCAGACTGCGCGCGATGTTGGTCGGCGACCGGACCCGTAGCCTGCCCGATGCTGCTGGTGGTGCTACTGGGCCTGCCGAGCAGTCCCTCGGAAAAGCTGTTGCACCTCAGGCAGCCGCCCCTGCGGCTGCCATCACGACCAGCATGCGACGCTGCCGAGCTCCGTTCTACCATTGTCGTCGCGGCCGTTGCTGTGACTACGAACACAGATGTGTGCATTGCGGCGTCCTGATGCTCCGCGCCATCACTACCGATGTTGCCGCCACGTGGCCAACAAGCGACTTCGCAGGGCCTGACGAGCAGCCGGCACCGGTAGGGTGAGACAAACGCGGCGTCCTTGGGATTCGAGGCAACCTGCACATATGGACGCGGCAGGCAGCAGCTTGAAGGTACGACGTGCGAACGGCAATCCAAACGGGGCACGCGCGTAGTGAACAGCCAATCGCATCCCTTCAACAGGTAGATGTGTACCTCGAAGTGATGCCCAGCTAGGCCCTTATCAGTGGCCATGTAAAGGTTTGCTGACGCAGGCCTTGGCCTAGTCGCGTAACGCTGATGCTGCTAGCGCTGCTCAATGTCGCTGATGTATGTCTGCTGCACTCATACACGTCGCCTTGGCTTGCAGGAGAACCGCCCCGAGTCCCTCCAGAGCATGCGGGTGACTCTGGGGTAGCGAGGGCGAGAGGAAGGAGGGGTCACCGGGGAAGACCGCAACGCGAGGAATTGCCAGGCTAATCACCACTCATATTCATGCATATCAAGATGCAAATGGAGCTTTGGCTCAACGCCTTCTGCTTGCTTGGTGCGCAGGTGCGCAGGCAGTCGGGAACAGAAGCCGCATGCGAGAGGACGCTGTCCTACAGGTCATGCAACATTCAGATAAACGAATGCAAACGGTTACCTTGTAATTGCTACGCGTTGCTGATGGTTTACTGACACGACGGCAAGTGTTCAGAAGCGGCGCGAACTCGAGGATTTAGACGTCCTAGCCAGAATCAGAGGGAAAAGAGAGCTGGATTGATTATTTGGACTCAGTACTCCGCGAGATCTACAAGTTAAAGGCGGTTCACTGGTTCACATTTTCGTAATATCTCCCCAACGGACATTTGTTCAGCAGCAACATATGTTTATTGTAAGTTTGGGGTGCCTCTCGGACCCTGTGCTATCTCGGCAACACTGGAGCCAACAAAGGTATATCGGGAACGTCGTGGACAAACGTTGCTTTCTTGCTCAGTTGGGCCAAGAAGCCTGCCACAAGGCCAAAGTTGCAATAAACTCACCCCCGAAATTAATGTTGGGTCCCTTAAGCGTCGTAATCATTGAGCATGCGACATAAGTTCTACGCAGCTCTACGCAACAGGTGGGTTGGTAAATTGCAAGACTATGAGGCTATATACCAGTAGGAGATTGCAACGTATGCTTTGTGTATATGGTAAGGGGGTGTATGCAAACACAACATTCAGTCTCGTCACACTCAGATGATTGTAAAGAGTGACTCGACTGCCGACCGCGACTCCGCGACACCGCGAGGTCTGTCCACGGCACCATGGCGCTCAGCACGCAAGGATATAAATTTCATTTACGTTCATGCTGGTTCTTGTGATATGATCTTGCTGTAAAAATTCTGTGGTATGCAGATGAGGGGAAGTACCGGAAGCCGCCTGAAGTACAGTAAATTTCATACTGTACCGGTATCGCAACATATCGCATGGGCAAACTTCTTATCCGCCCTACCGCAGCTCCGAAGCGAACCTTACCAGTCACGCGGCTAGACTTTTTCGAACACAAGGATCAATGCAATAACGCCAGTTTTGCGACAACAGAACAAAACATTCAAACGCTGAGGAATTCAAAGCTTGCTTATCGACTCCAAACGAGGCACGGCCAACAACGGCTTCGGATGCGACTTACACACAACTGAGGTTGATGCTGCTCGTGACAATAACGGAAAATCCGTTGCAGCATCAGCGCGCGAAGCTGACAAGTATCCCCGTCAAATGGGCAGAGCTGGGCAGAGGAAGCAACAAACAACCGCTATGAGCGCCCAGAGGTGCAGTCTTACGAGCGCTGCGAAAACGAATAATGGCCTGAAAGCACTTTCGTCGTCGCGGGCCTCGCGGCCCCTGTTAACTCGTACCAATGTATCACTAGGTAGGCTGGTAGGGGCGTCAAGGGGCGTTACGACACCAAAAAACGGCGCCAGCGGAACGCACTGGCCGCAGCCATCGAGCAAAACGTATCAAGATAGCAGAAGCACAGGCCGGATTTCTATCTTCGCGGCGTATGCTGTCGCTGCCAGTCGAGCTGAACGTGCGGAGCGTGTGCCGGCCACCACCAAGTACGGTAGATGGCGGAAAGTGAGGTGAGGTAACAAAGACGTGCTAGCAACGGCTAGCACTGAAGGCATGCAGAATGCAGGCCGGGCCTCTGACACGTACTGACCTACCAGCAGGCGGGAAGTACGTAGCAAAGAAACAAGAAACAACTGTCAGAGCCGGTGGTCGGGTCAAATAGGTTTTCTACCTCTCTCCTGCTGCCCTTGATAAGGCAAGCAAGCTGGCAAGGCCCAGTGCGATCTGCTCGTCGTAAGCCAGGGTTCCGGCAGACTGGATGGGTTGGTTACGCCATCAGCCCTACCCTCTCCACCATACCCTCAGTACCGTCCCTAGTCCCATATCCTCAGTACCGTCCCTAGTCCCATACATCTATGTTCGTGTCCTACATACACACTCACCGAACGATGTTTTGCTTCGGTACTTACGTGCAGCATGCATGTTGCAGTGGGCTGCCAGCACGAGTGGTTAGCCCCGCCGCCCCAGCGAGGGCACAACGGCTGCAGGACAACGCAGGCCGCACATAACCAAATCAAGGGCGAAGGCAAAAAGCGACCACGCCGGGTACACAGGGGAAATCAGGCGCTTGCTCACTTACGTGCGTGGCACGCATTGTAAGACCGCCATGTTAGCTAGGGAATGCATGCTTATGCCCAGCCAAGCTGCAACGTGTGTGCCTTTGCGCTAGCCGATCCCTAGTACAGGCAAGCAAGTTCGGCCATCCAAATAAATGCCTCGTAGTTTGCGTGCGGTGAGGCTCGGAGCTCCAGCAACGTACGCTGATGACAGGCATACGGCCAGGTGTGCCTCTCCAATCTAATCAGCAAGAAGGCCTCAAGCGGGCTGCCACATCTGCTGTAGCTACGACACTTTTCGATGCATGAGGTAGCGGGGCAGCATGGGAATGCGTCCTAGGCAAAGCAACTGCTGGGTTCAGCGCTTCAGCCCCGGCTGTCGTATGGTGAGGCCCCGCATGGGCCTTTCTTCTTGTCCTGGGTCCGCCCGGGCTTGAGGACACTGTAACCTCTCATTATCATTAAATCATCAAGATTTGACAGGTTACAGGGACCCATGGAAAGCTTGTTCTTGTGTCACTTGCGATATGAATTTGCCCTGGAAAGCATCGGACGAAACTGTCATTTCCGTTTTGCAAGGGGGTTGAATCACGTGTTGAAGCCTGTGTCGGGACTCAACGAGGACTCCACCGGGGGTCAAAGTAGGGATGAATTAGAGTCCGGGATCACTCTTCATCTCCTGTGAACACGATAACGTGGGAGTACGGATAACCGCGGAGCTACCTCCGCTAGGACTGCCATAGATAGGGCAGGACAGTCGAGTCGTGTTTGGAGGCCATTGACATCGCCTCGACTAAAACCCAAGGAAATTAATACGCTTTTAACGGCCTCAATAACAGGTAACCGTCCAATCATTGCCGGTTACATATTTTCGCACGAAAGCTAAGGACAGTCTATGCATGTACACCCTGCATTAGTACCTCGCATCAAACTTCGCTTCTTGCTACTATTGCATATACCGGTAATTACTACCGGCAGATCATCTTGTATTATGGCTACCGTAAGTGACACTAATAGCTCACTTTTAATGTAGGGCAGCTTCCCAAGTACACAATATCAATGGAATGGAAGTCGGAACTTAATTGCATGAGGTGGGCTCGATAGGGAACGGGGGCTGCAGAAAATAAGCGCGGATGGATGAATTTAGTGTGACCTTATATAGTTTAGTAGCGATGTGCACCGAGCGGAAGAGCAAGGTACGTGGCAATAATATGAGCAGGTATGAGCATGAGCGTGTTGCAGACGTAGGGCCTTCCCAGGTCCTGTCCATATCCCCGCAAACAGTTCGCACTCGGGAAACGGCGCCTAACCGTTTTGTCACTGTTTTGTCCTGGGCTCATCCGGGCTTTTAAGGACACCGTAACCTCTCATTATGTCCTGTCCCTCTCATTATGTCCTGTCACCATTTTGCTCTGTCTGTTCCTTCACCGTTTTGTCGCTGCTGTTTTGTCACTGTTCCGGCACTTGCATGGATGAAAGAAAAATGAGACCCTGACGTATTAACTAGTTTGTTCCGTAAACGAACTGCTCTGTTTCCGCATAACTATCTAGCCTGTTCCACCAAACGATCTGTTCCCTTCCACCGAACATACTGTCCTGTTCCGCCGAACCAAGTGCTTCACGGGGCGCGCGCGCGCTGCTGTGCTGCTGCTACCCCTCCTCCCCAGCCCTGCCCCCTCGCCTCCCTCAAGTAGAGCCGACCTACGGGTTTCCTGGAGGCGCGCATAATGCAATACAGCAAGGGGGAGATGCGCTTGACTGCACTAACCGCATGGGTAGTCAGCGTGCATTCCCTCGGTCTATGCCGATTTGGAAAATGAAATACACACGCTAATTTCGCCGTTGTCATAGCCTTGAGCATCCCTTACTTGTGCAATGTTCCCGAAATCGCCCTCAAGTAAGCAATTCGTGGGCATTCAAGCAGTACATGCTTCCCATCTTCCACTGCCCGCGTTCCCCTTTAGTGCCACACTAAAATGACAAACTCGATTTTCTCGAAATCGGCCACCAGGGCCGTTGGCTTCAAGATCCCAGCAACCCAGCCTAAATGCATTAGCGCCACATGGTGCTTCCGCGACGTATGACAAAGCCTGAGCGAGCCGTACAATCCGCTGAAATATATACCTACTGCCAATAGAACGAATCGATTCGAATTTGGGCCATGCCTTTAGCAAACACGCACGGCCAGCAGCAGCCAGCAGCCAAGCCCGTAATCAGTTGCCAAACCGATTGCAGTTCGAGAACCGACATACAATACGTGCCTAGCGACGTCCGGGCCGCCTGCATACCTGCACATACAACCATGCATGATTGCGGCACGTGACGAAGGCCGCCGATCAAGCAAACCGTTTGAGCGACACTGTTTATATATAAACATATCAACCGCGGCAACGCGCGAGCGCGAGCGTACTAATGCCAGCAGCAGTGACGCACTTACATTGCCCATGCATGCATCCAATGACGCGTTCCAAACATATGCGCCATCCACTGTATTTCGCAGCTAGTCGTCCCGCGCTGTCGGCCGGCTGCCACGCCTCATGAGGCTGATCAGCAGCGCCATAGCAACCAACCAGCCCTGCCCTGCCCTGCCCGGCACTCGCTCCACCAAATGTCGCCAAGCACACCACGCACCACGCATCCATATCAGCCGCTGTCGATTACGTCCCGAAGGCAATCGAGCTTAACCGAAGGTGTCGAATGCCGATGTACGACATGCACATCCGCAAGTCAACCTCGCTCCCAGAACAGGAGGAGGCGCGCGCCTGCTGGACACATACACGTCACCATCAGGCCACTTAGCCCCCCCCACCTAATGCCAATGCGCCCGCGCCCTAGCTCCCTCTACCCATCTTCGCCGCGTACGTCCAAAAGGCAACTCCATCCCACCCGGTCCATCCCCATAGTCCACCCATCCAGATAGGCACTAGCTAAAAAGACTTGACCGATTGCTTGTATATCTTTGTTGGAAAAGCAAGTGATGCCATAGGATTCTACCACCTGCCGCGCGCTCGTCATCGACCAGCAGCGAAGGCGTTGACGAAAACCTCGTTGACAGAAAACCCGCCGAAAACCTCAGCACCTCCGTCCCTCCCTCCCTGGCCGACGCTTGCCCGCCGTAGATTGGAAAAAACCATGAATGCCCCGTCAAACCAAAAAATGGATTCCCCGCAGATTCGATTTAAAATTCAATGTACAGACCCTGGAGTTTGCAATCCCGCCGCCTTCGCTCTCCCCGCCATCCTACTCATCGGCGCGGACGCCTTTGCTTTGACGCCGCCGTGTATGACCGGCGGTTCGATAACTTGTTTGCTTGATTGCCAAGCGTAATACAAACAGCACCTACCCCGGAAATTCATTCATTCCTCCACTTTGCCTTCAGGGCTAGCTGTTCCCAGCCAACGTACATACAGCGCCTGTACGTACGTATTCCTGCCCTGCGGACCCACACATACATTTTTGCCCAGATCGCCACGCGATGGACGCGTACAAGCCCTGCTTTCCCTTAAACACGTCATCTTTGCGTGCGCAATGCTGGCTGACACGTACGGTAGACGCATTTGCATATGCGTCGGCATCGCCAGCGGGACCGGCACCTGCATGCACGTCGATCCCGCCCAACCGTCTCACTACTTCGGAGCGACGTACGCGCTCAAGTTCGTCCGCTAATACGCCCAATTATACGTCCATGTATATCGCTCGCGCAAAACCAGGTATAGGTTGGCCGCGCGTGTATGTGGGAGACACAGGCAAGGTCGCCTTCGCGCCCCTACCTTCTTTAGTCCATTCGGAAGCAGCACGGGCTGCTGGCCAAGAACCACAAATCAATCGACAAACGAGGACCTAAATAAAGACGATCGAACAATCGGGAAGGATGCACATACCAGAAAGCAAGCAACATTTATGATGACGACTGCCGTGATGACCACAACGCGACGACCTTAAGGCACACAGTCAGGCCGGAGCAGCCGAGAGAGAGGCACATCGATCGATCGACCATTCGCCAAGCAACCGACCTGGATGATGGGGCAGACGAGCGAGGGAGGTGAAAATTACCAACACCCCCCCCTCAGTCGACACCTGCCAATCAGCCATACATCCCGCTGTCACAGCCCATTCAGAGCCTTGGCCTTGAGAGCCCTGTAGCTGCGCTTCAACGCCTGCAAGGCTCGCGACAGGCGTCCGGCAACTTTGCCCCTCTTCTTGCCGCTGCCGCAGCTGCTGCCGGCGCTTCCGCACCCGCGCTCGCGGCTCCCACCATCACTTCCTTCACATCCGCCACTGCTCTGCCGCTCCCTTGCGGCGATAGCTCGCACTACTGCTGCCTCGGGGCCCTTGACCTTGTCACCACCCAAGCTTACGCCGCTTGGGCGGCAGGCGATGGTATCGCCGCTGCTGCGCACAATAAGCCTACTCTTCCCTCTGTCGAAGCTGCTGGCTCGACGTGGGTTCGTCGCCGGCACTGGCGGCGGGCCGCCGGCGGTGGCGGCAGAGACGGCGGCCGCCAGCAGGCGCCCAGCGGTGGCGGGCACCGACTCCAGACCAACTCGTGGGACCGGCGCCACAGCGTTGTACGGATGGAGGCTGCCGTACGGCGCGCGGATCAGGGCCTCGTGAGCGGTGGAAGTGGCGGAAGCTGGATTTGACATGATACACCGAACAGTCACCGGGGGTTCGCAGAGCCGCTGGCTGCTGCTGCTGCTGGCTGTGCGTACGGCGGCAGGCGCCAGCTCCGTGGCACCATAGCGGCGGCTCTCTCTAGCGGAGGAGGTGCGCGCCACGGCGGCGGCGGCGGCAGCAGCGCTAGCAGTAGTCGGCGGCAACGGCGGCGATGAGGTGCCGCCACCTTGCCGCCGCTGCTGCGCCGCCGTCCTGCTGGCGCCAACCCCGGCAGAGGACATGGCCCGGCCCAGGGGGGCTTCGTGGCCTGGGGGACCAGTCGCCATTCCTGCAGCCGACGAGGACAGGAACTCCATCTCGGACGACGTCATCATCAGCTCGCCGCCGCCAGTTGTGCTCAGGAGCGACGTGGTGGTGAAAAGCAGCAGCCCCGCGGAGGCCGCAGGGACCGCCGCGCGATGAGACGCGCCCGCCGGGACGAACGACGGCGGCTCCAAAAATGCAGCTGGCGTGCGGCGGCGCAGCGGCGGCGACGGCGGCGCCCTAGGGCAGCGCGCCACGTCCATGGACGACCGAAAATGCACAGCTGACGTCATGCCTGCAGGGCTGTTGATGACGGACAGCTGCTGCTGACTCGTTCGCAGGGTGGCCGTTGAGACGGAGGAGATTAGGCCGGCGTGGTTGCAGGTGGGTTTGGTGCCGCTCGCCATCGTCGCGGCCACTGCCGAGGCAGCGCGGGTCCACGTGTGCTCAAGTTGCTGCTGCTGCGCGCTGTATGCCTTGCAGCCGGAATAGGTGAGGCGCGACATAGGTTCCTTCGATGCTCGCGGCGGTGGCACCCGTGGCGCCGCCACCTGCTGGGGGGCGGACACTCGGAGCAAAGGCGCGCTCGCCAGGGCGGCGGATGCCGCCGCTAGTCTCCCGCCACTATCATGCGAAACTGACTCCTCCAGGAACGCGCCAATCGCCGATTGCATCGCGTCGGAGGACGACCCGCGGCCCTCCGATTGCGCCGCTAGCGCAAGCTGCTGCAGTCGGGGTGGCGGCCGTTGCTGCCGCTGCAGCAGCAGCAGCGTGCCACCCGGCTGGCGCTCCTGACCCTGCTGCGTGGGAGGCCGCTGCTGCTGGCTCTGCCCGTGCTGCTTGTGGTTCTGCTGCTGGTGTTGGAAGAAGCGCAGCAGTCCGGTCCGGCTGCTGCTGCCGCTTCGCCCACGCAAGCCATTGATGCCAGCAGCCCCCGGCTTGGGGGACAGCGGCCCGCTTCTGAAGCGGCGGTGCACACCCAAGCCGCTGACTGCGACGACTGCAAGCAGCCGAGACGCATCGATGGCACCTAGCAGCGTGTTGGCCCGCTGCTGGCGGTAGCCTCTGCCGCCCATGCCCGCGCTGCCGCCGCCGTCGGCCCGGCTGCTCATGGCTCGAACCAGCAGACCTCCTGTCCGGCAACTGGCGGCATTCGGAGTAACACCCTTGACTCCCTCTCCCGTGGCTGCATGGTGGCCTGCTGACGTGAGCGTTGGCGTCATGGAGGTGAGGCTGCCTCTGTCTTGCTCAAGTTGCGCCACCTCCGCCGCCTCCGCCTCCGCCGCCTCCGCCCAACTGGTGCTCGCCCGGGAGGCCATCCCCTGCGAGCTCCCCCAGGGACACCTCATCTGCCCATCCGCAGCCGCAACTGAGGCCAGAGACGAGTCCGTGGTAAATCTGGGCAGCGGCTGCACAGACGCGTCACTGCCGCTGACAGCGCCACCACTGCCGCTAATAATGATGGACCCGCCAGTGCCCGCGGAAGCGCTGATGGCTATGGGCATCGCAGCCGCCGATGACGGTGGGGCCTGGGGCTCAATGCGGCGGTTGGGAACGGCAAGGGCCTCCTCAGGGGCGGAGCCCTCCTCGCCAGCTGCCGCTGCTGCGGGAGGAGGGCCAGCAGCACGTGCCGCCCGGGCTACTGGTGCCGCTGGAGGGGAGCTGCTGGCGGCGGCGCCGGCGGCGACCGCACTTTTGAGGCGCTGGACATCCCAAAAGTACGGCAGCCAGAGGAGGTCCTTGGCGCTCGGGCGCCTGCTCGGGTCCAGTGTCAGACAGGCGGTGATGAGCTGCACCAGCGGCGGAGCCACGCCCTGCGAGCACAGCAGTGCACCCTAAGGTATCAGTCTGATAAGGCGTGGGGGTGTTCAGTGCTACACCAAATGGTTCGATACCCGCCGGTACTGCGCGCGGCAGGCGCGGACAGGTGGCTTGTGCCAGGAAGGCATGAAGGAACGCCTACCGGGCAATCAGGGCTTTAGGATCTCCATACATTCTGGGAAGGGACTCGGGTGCATGGGGACTAGTAAAAGGTATGAAGAAGGAAGGCGTTCAAACTTTTAGGACACAGAAGTGAAAGGTACCAGCCAGTACACAGCAGCGGCAGCAGCAGCAGCAGAGCACGCACGTTCGCAGGCTGGAACCGTACGAAATAAATGGAAAGGCGGTCGTAAAATCCGTACCTACCTTTAGCCGCTGCGCCAGTGTCCGGCCGCGCTCAGGCGGCGCTGCCACCGCAGCCAGTCTGTCATTGCGCCACACCCTCGCCGCCAGGGCAGTGGGCAGCGGCCCCAGGCAGCGCATGATGCGCCACAGCTGGTCAGCGGAGGAGCTGCCGGGGAACAGCGGGCGCCCCGTGGCCAGCTCGGCCAGCGTGCAGCCGTACGACCATACATCCACGCCGGTGTCGTACGGCCCGCTGACGAGGATCTGCGGGTGAAGCAGGCAGCCCCGAGGTCTGGGAATGAAACAGCAAGCGATGGCTGCGAGCCCACTGGGGCCGCGGAACTGCCTGTACGCTTGGCCGTACATACACGACGTGCATGCATGCGCAACTCGACAAACACAAATGTGCAATGTGCCTTTCGGGGCGCCTGCTGGCTGTGCTAGGGCTGTCTTCTCGTACGGTGAGTATGGGCCAGCCATCTCGTCCTGGGCTCGCCCGGGCTTACAGAACATGTAACATCGTATCACAGGATCACAGGAATGCGCGGCTTCTCCCCTCCGAGACATTCCCGAGAGATGACCATTGGAGCACACCGTGCAGCAGCCACGCGCGCAGCACTAGCGGCAGTGGCAGCCAAGCGACCCATCGTCCCCCTAGCACATGCGTTGCCGTATCCACGATTGCCGTACCAGACGTACCTCTGGCGCCCTGTACCACCTGGTGGTGACGTACGTCGACATGGCTCTGGGCCTGTCGCCGTACGGGCCGCCGGAAACGGCGGGATGCCTCGCCGCCATCACCGCGGCTCCCGACCCGTCCGCCTGACCGTCGTCCCACGCGGGCACCCAGCGCGCAAAGCCAAAGTCGCAGAGCTTGACCTGCAGCCTCGGCGGGCCGCTGGGACCGCCGCCGTCACCGCCGCCGCCATCGTCGCTGGTGAGGCCGCCTGGGTTCCGAACCTTCACGTCTGTCGCACCGCCGCCGCTGAGCAGCACGTTCGCGGGCTTGATGTCCCGATGAATGACCTGCGTAACGGCGTCGGTTGGCAATTTGGGCGGCGAGTACGACACGTGTATGTCGGTACCGGCAGTTGGGGTGCCGTGTACGACACGTACGCATCACTGGGCCTTGTCGGCTAAGTCACACCCGGGCTCATGCTCTCTTATTTCATGTCAGCTGCCGTGAAATCGCCTCGAGCTAGCGCCGGTATCCCTTCCCCAGCAATGCGCACCCGTTGTTGATGGCAGTGTGCCAGCGCCTGCAACAGCTGCCATGCGACCTGCTTGAGCGACGACGAAGGGATGAAGCCGCCCGGCTGGCGTTTCAACTCCTGGCAGAGCAGTTGGTTAGTTAGGGCACTCAGTTGGGATTCTGTTGTCTTTGAGAGGTGCTAAGTTTTCCATGGTTGTGATTTCTGGGCTTCCAGGGCTCCGAGGACTCCGAGGACCGAGTTCAAAGCATCAGCCCTTTCGGATGTGCAGCATCAATAATCCAACTCAAACGCATCCACGCACATCAAGCTCACCTGCAGGAGGCTCCTTTCCATCAGTTCGAACACGAAGAACAGGCGCCCGGAGGACTGGCTGCACACCGCCCGACGCAGCTGCACCAGGTTGGGGTGGCTTGGCAGGTTCCGCAGGACGCTGAGCTCCCGCATCGCCAGGCTCCAAACCTGGGCACAACCGGAAACGATTAAGCAGTTGGGCGGCGCCGGGGGGTGACGCCGGCAGGATGTCATCAGCCAAACGGTGGTTCGCCCATAAGGTACCCAAGTAATGTGCGGCACGTTACGGAAGGTCAGATAGGGTGTGTCAGGACGTCAATCAGCGCCACGCACACACTCTGGGGACAGCCCCTTGGCACAGTTCAGGTGTGTGTGGTCTGACCGCATTCTGTGTGTAAACGTGGCCCTGACCGTGCAAGTAAGGGTGGCCCCTCAATGCAAAGCAGCAGTTGGGACTTGCAATATGTCACTAGCCACTGAAACCCCCTCATGCCACTAGGAAGGAAGGCGATACCCAAGGGCTTTCGCGTTTGGCTACGAGGTGGCCGATGTGGACTCATCGTTGCACAGTTGGTGTGATTCAAGGCTCCAGGTCGTCCATGGTGTGCCTCTCCGTACGTCGCAGGCATCCCAAACCGCCCATATAGGATCCTCCAAGTGATGCTCGTCCAGGGCCTCAGGATCCATCCGTACGGACCGCTTGGCACCCTTACTTGACGCAGGTACGGGTGGTGTATTACCCAAGGAGCCCCATGCACGCACCTGTGGGTCCTCATGAGCCTGTTTGAATCGCTTGATCGCAACCAGCTGCCCGCTGACGCGATGGACGCATTCATACACATCGCCGTAGGAGCCCTCGGCAATAGGACGGATAAAATCATAAGCCTATGGGTAGGTAGCGTATGTGAGAGATTGATTAGTCCAGGATTGCATTGCGGGCATGTTTGCGTTCACGTCGAGGAAGGTGTCGCATATATAGCGACTTGCGACTCGCGCACTGGTTTGAGGAATCAGTGCCAGCATGAAAATACAGTGTGCATCTTTGCGGGACTCTACATGTATGCGGCTCACGTTGTTGTCAATATTCTGCGAAAGCTTCTCCCGAAACTGCGGCGGGTCATTTTGGCCGGCGTCAGCGGGGTCCGGCCGGCACGACGTAATGCACTCGAGCTCTCGGACCATATCACGAATGGAAATAGGTGTCGATTCCCCTAAAAGAGCAGCGTGCCCTTCTGGTGCGGGCCACGTTCGGCGCCGCACAACTGGCGAGGCAGTACCAGTGCGCCTGGCCTGGCCGAGCAGGTTGGTTACTTGCTTGCTTGCGTCAAGCTCATGGGAGGCGCATACTCTTGCCTTCTCATATCTCTCAGATGCTAATGTATGAAAAGCTCCGAGAACTAAGAAATGTACCAGGTAAGCTGGGAGCAGCGGCACTGCCTGTAGCTCTTGCTCGGCAATATGCCCAAATATTTCGGTATGTCACCTCTCCAATAATGACGTGAACAAGCCTTGTTTCAAATCGCTTGTCGTTTTGTGCGTTGTTCAATACCGTACAGGTGTTAGGCCTTTGAAAATCCCATCGCCGGCAAGACCCATGCGTGCATAGGCCGCGATAGGCCATTCATTATATAGGGTGCGGTAGCGCGCTTTCGGATCACCGCCTAGATGACTACTTCTGACATCGCGGTTCGCGCAGCGCGAATGAGCAGAGACGAGCGCAGCAGTGACCCTGAACTTTTGTCAATTTTTTTTGTGTAGAAAATTAACTGCTCGCAAAGTTGTATGCGGGCCTGCGGTAGTCCAAGCGCGCGCTGCGCAGAATTTCCCGCCTACGCTGCCAAGGTGTTCCAAGGGCGAGGTCACGAAGCGTAGAACGGCAGGCGATTTTCTGGGAGGCAGTCTGCTGACGCGATACGAGCATATGACCCCGGGTCCGTTAGCTGTCGGCCGTAACCCTTTAGTACACGCGCTTTCAACCTCTGTGTGCCGCATCGCAAACCCCGTGTTATCCTCAGCCCGGGCTTATTGCTGGCGAGGGCTGGCGGTAATCGAAGTATTGTTGCATATCCCCGCTCAACGATGGAGGACATGGGGAAGCTTAATGGATGGCTGTTTAGTAACATTCTGCCGAGCCGTGCGTCTATATAGAATACATTTCCTGCGTGTTGTTGTTGAAATGCCGTTTAAGGCCTAACGCAGTTTTGTACAGCGTTCAGCACGACTCAGCAGTGTTGATCAAGACGCTGGGGCCATGAGTTCCGGGCAGGGTGGGTCGCTCACTCGATCCCATTGTAAGCACGACAAGGCGCGGATGACAGGAAGGGGTTTAGGATCAGGAATCTGGGATTCAGGAAGGGGCCCTAACCCCACCTTACACCCATAAACACCCACCGGGGCACATAGGCTGGATGAGCACCCTGGATGAGCCCGCACCACCGACATAAACCTCCGTCGTGAAGTAAACGAAGTGCACCGATGCAAGCGAACATCCGCCCGGCCTGCCTGCCTTCCTTTACTGATGCGCTAGACCCCCACATACCCACATGCCGCGGTTCATAGAAAGCTCTGCTGGCCGCCCAGTCCAGTCCACGCACACCGGACGAGGAACAATGTCCAACGTATTATTCCTGAGAGACGCGTGGTGTGACTGGAGATGTATTTAATATGCAAGGCTTGTCCTCTTGGACCCTCCTGGACACAGGCTCCATGCATGCCCCTCCCTGGACCAAAGATCGCAAAGGGATAGCTACGCGCCAGTAGCGCAAGCAAGACCTTGCGGGACCAACCGTGCGCCAGTTACCGACGTCACCCGTACCAACCACGAAACTGCAAAACAACCAAACGTGCAACCCAACAAAACGATAGTACCCACGGTACGAAGCTCACAACTGTTGCCATATGGCACCAGCATCACATGCAGTGGATATTTTGGTGCAGCGGACACCCTACTGCTAATCCACCAACGGTCATGGCAGGGTCATGGCCAAGTGACCCCTGACCTCCACGGACCTCCACCCCTGAATCGCCCCTATACATAATAACATCATCAACATCGTGTTGCACATGCAATGTCCTCCCTATAGAATAATAAATGTATTGATGGCGCCGTACAAGGACAAACACTGCCGTTGTCGACCGCACAAAAGGCAACGCAGGTTACTCTGCAGATCCCCTTATTTCGACCGCGAGCACGTCACGCGCAGTTAGTTAACTGTCGAAAGCGGTCTCGGCACGCCAAATATAAGCAATATCGGGATGGCGAAACACATGAGGAAACCCGGCGAAATGAATCATTATTCAGGGATGGTGGTCCAGAGGGCGGTGGTCCAGAGGGGGGTAGTCCTGAGTCGTCGGCAGCAGCATGAGCATCGATGGAGCTAGATCTGCATCTCAAGCCGGACTCTCTGAGCATAGACGTATCAAGTCAGGCTCTCTTGTCATAGACGTCCCCTCTCCCCGCCAAAACTGACGCCTCCTTCACCACAGTGCGCCCAGGCGCCTTCAAATCCTGCAAAATGTGGAGAGGACTGCGATGGCTGTGGCCGGACCTGCGACCTTAAAAACCTCCCCCAGGCTTCTCCCCTCCCATCCAACTTGGCCCCCGTCCATTTATGTTTCAGCATTTAAGGCGAGGGACGACTCCGTCATGGCCGCACTACTGAGCCGGCGGTGAACTGTCGGTCCAGCTTGCCCGAGAAACCAAACTGTCCGCAATCGATCCGGCCCTTGCGAGAACTTCTTGCTGACCAAGTAATACTCATTGGAGGCGTTGGATGCATATCGGGAAGCAGCATCCGGGCGATCTACGCAAATGCGTCGTTGTCTTACCGGCCACCACGGCTCTACTGGCCGCTTCGCCTGGCCCTATCGCAGGCGAACGAGGAGGACCGCATCACGATCTGGGATGCGTGCTATCACACGTCGATTATGCGACGCTATGCAATTTGGTGGACACCGGAAGCTGCCGTCTGACGAAATAACGAACTAACGGGCGAACCACCGAAGTACCAGCAAGCAGTGAAACCGACAACAACACGTCCGAAGCAACAAGAGCGCACCTGGCAACAACAAAAGTGCCGTACACTTAAGGGCAATATGAATGCAGTTGCTCAGCGCGGCAAACCGTTCGGATCAGAGTCCGAACGATCCGCAGGCTTCCGCCTATTGACGTCTTCTGCCCGTCTAAGCAGCATCCACCATCATCACACCCAAACAAATGGTGTGGGGCCTTCTGCTTATTTCCGTTCCCATTGTAATCTGTTACGTATTGCTTGATGCCTTGTACGATGTTTCACTGCAGTCATCTCACGGCACAGCCAGCGCACTGGCCTTGAGGCCCCTCATGCGACGCTTCAAGGAGTGGAAGGCGCTCGCAATTTTGCGGGCGGTCTTGCTCTTGGTGCTGCCGCTGCTGCTGTCACCATCGGTGTGGCTGAGGCCACGAGCGGGCACCGCGCCCACGCGGTGCGCTTTGCTGCTTCCCTCGCCGTTCTGTGCATTTGTTCTCTTGCTGAAGAGCTTCCATATCTTGCCGGCATTTCCGCTGCTGGTTAGAGTAGCAACAGCAGCAGCAGAAGCAGTAGCAGCCACAGGAACGACGCGGTTCTCAGCCGCCACCAGGGTCCCGTCCTCGCAGACTGCGGGCTTCTCGTCACAGTGCTTCGAACTGTCGGCGGTAACACGACTGGGAACCTCCTCCTCTTCGCAAAGCACCTCCCGGCTGGTCAGCGGGCCAGTTATGCCTGCAGCGGGGGGCGGGGCCGCCGCCGCAACCCGGACGGTAGGCGCAGTTGCGGGCCTCATGAGATTAGCCCGCCTCAGACTCATCGCCGCCAGAGCGTTGCTATCGCACCCATACGAGCCGCCGGTCGGAGCCACCGGCGGGCAGAGGAAGTCGGTGCCCGATGTCGACATCATCATCTCGTGCCCCCCGCTGCTCAGCAGCGACGTGGCGGTGGACAGCACCAGCCCTGCTGATGACGTCATCCGCGGCCGGCACATGCGCATCGCGACCTGGTCCACTCTGCTCGACGCGCCCCGACGCAGCGGCGGCGGCGCCCTGGCGGCGTCGCTTGGCGACTGCGGTGACGACTGAGACGGGAAGACCCCAGAGTTTGACCTCACCGCGGCTGGTATGGTGCCTAGCGACATCGTGATGCCCATGGCGGTTGAAGAGGCGAGAGCGCCTCTTGGGATCACGCCCGAGTCGCACCGTCGAAGTGGCGCCCGGGGGTGATGCTGAACACCGCTGCGTGATGCTCGGTGCAGCCAGCCCGTTTTGTAAGGCCCCACGCCGCCAGCGGTACGTCGTGCTGGACCGGCAGTTGGCGTATCCCCATCCTCCGCAGTAGGCACTGACAAATGGCGCAGGAGTCCGTCCCCCAGCTCGCTGCTGTCAGCCTTGTCAAGCCCCGACTCCTCCATGAAAGCGCCAATCGCAGATTGCATGGCGGGGGAAGCCGTCGTCATTCGGCGAACACCGCCGCCCGCAGCCGCGTCTAGGGAGCCGGCAAAGGTTTGGGGCGCCTGCTGCACCAGCCGGTGCTGCTTCTGCTGTTGCTGGTATTGAGAGAGGTGCTGCAGGCCGGTGCGGCTGAGGTTGCTGCTGCGGGTGCGGATGCTGCGGTTGAGGGCAGCCGGTGTCCTGGGGGACATGACTCCGCTGCTGGTTTGGCGTTCCGGTGCATGACCACCGTAGGTGACGGTAGCCAGCAGCCTCGAAGACTCGCCCCCCACGTGGCTGGGCTCCTTGCTGGCGCGGACGACGCTGGACGTAACCTTGGGAAGCCAGCCACTGTCTCGCGCTTCACTGGCAGTGTGCCAAACGGCAATGGCGTCGGCGGGTGTTGAACCCCCGTAGTAGCCTGCATCCGTGGCGGCGGGAACGCAGCGAGACCTAGCAGGTATGGGCTGGGGTTGGCTGTAGCCTTGGACACGAACGGCAAGGGCCTCCTCAGGGGCGGAGCCCTCCTCGCCAGCCGCCGCTGCTGCGGGAGGAGGGCCAGCAGCATGTGCCGCCCGGGCTACTGGTGCCACTGGAGGGGAGCTGATGGCGGCGGCGGCGGCGACCGCGCTTTTGAGGCGCTGGACGTCCCAAAAGTACGGCAGCCAGAGGAGGTCCTTGGCGCTCGGGCGCCTGCTCGGGTCCATCGTCAGGCAGGCGGTGATGAGCTCCACAAGCGGCTGAGCCACGCCCTGCGCATAGGCATGGCCAAAGGCAAGCGCACGCAGAGGAAGCACACAGACACATCGTTAGGTACAACGTAGGATGCCCGGTTCAAATCCGCGCTAGTGCAGGGAAAGTCGTTGGCCCTCTTTAGGAAACGGCTCGTGCTCTCAGCGCCCATGACGCCTCACCTTGAGCCGCTGTGCCAGCGTCCTGCCGCGCCCTGTCAGGGGCGCCATGGCGGACAGCCTGCCGCTAATCCGCGAGCGAGCCGCCAAGGAAGCCGGCAACGGCCCCAGGCAGCGCATGATGCGCCACAGCTGGTCAGCGGAGGAGGTTCCGGGAAACAGCGGCTCGCCGGTGGCTAGCTCGGCCAGCGTGCAGCCGTACGACCATACGTCCACAGCGGTGCCGTACGGTTCACCGACGAGGATCTGCGACGGGTCCAGTGGGTTCAAACATCTCAACCGGGGGATCATGAGGGGACTCATGACCGGGAAGTGGCCGACGCACAAGACGAAGCGAATCCCTGTACTCAGTCGCCTGCTGTATGGAGCGTCTTCTGTACGATGTGCCGTACCTCGGGTGCCCTGTACCACCTCGTCACAACGTAACCCGACATGTCCGTGTCAAGGTCGTCGGTGCCGGGGTTTGCGGCCGACGACTCCTGCGGTTGGCCCTTGGGAGTCATCTTGGTGCATGGTGCCTGGCTCGCGGCGCCAGGCAACCATCGGGCGAAACCAAAGTCGCACAGCTTGACCTGCAGGTTACCTCCGACGCTGCCGGATCTGTCACCGCCGTCAGTTTCCTCGAGCCTGGGCGGCGGGTCGCTGATCAGCACGTTGGCGGGCTTGATGTCGCGGTGAACGACCTGCGCAGTGTTGGAGGAGGCCAGACGGTGTTACTGTGGGGGCTGGTGGGCTGCGTACATTGACCCCGGCATTCCTCTTCACTCCCTGCTGCTGTGCGCTCCAACGCCCATCCCGTTCACACCTTGTGCTCGTGGCAGTGCGCCAGCGCCTGCAGCAGCTGCCATGCCACATGCTTGAGGGAAGGAGCTGGGAGAATTCCGCCTGGCCGGGTGTTCAGCTCCTGGTGGGCGGTTGGCGTTGGTAGTTGGTTGTTGAGGATCACACTTCGCTGGGTTTTGAGCAGTTGGCGCTTTAACAAATATTCGATTGTATCCTGTAACGCCTTGCCAACGCCTTGCACATTTTGAGGAACCTACTTCGCGGCGCTAGCGTGCGTTCAAGCCACCGTTTCATAGCTCTGCAATACCCACCTGTTGGAGGTTCCTGTGCATGATCTCAAACACGAAGTAGAGGCGGCCCGAGGACTGACTGCACACCGCCCGCTTCAGCTCCACCACATTGGGGTGGCGAGGCATGGCCTGGAGCACCCGAGCCTCGCGCATTGCTAGGCGCCACACCTGCGCGGTCCCAGGATTGGTGGATAGATGTTTGGGAAGGAGGCGGGGGGATGGGAGCTTTTCACCGGCAGCTGGCGGCTTGATAGTGGATTTACGCGGATCTCGACATGGCAACGACTCTTGCTGCTTTCCTCGCAGTCCTACGGACCAGGGATGTCGACCTGTGTCGACCGACCCGCAAAAAGTATTTTCATGGGGAGGACAGCGAGGTAGCGATACTTTCGCCGCGGCCGCGACCCTGTAGATTACTACCCTAGACTTTTTCTAATTTATCAATGTAACTCAGAAAACGTAATCTTTCGAAGGCGCCATAACGCGGACATAACAGGGCCCCGCCGCGTCCCTCGGCGTTGGTTGAACGTTACACTCCACCTGACGCCGACTGCTGTGCACGTTCCCAGCAGGACTACAGCACTATTTATGAATTACACTTGCCTGAGGGTCCATATGCGCGGTCTTGAAGCGCTTGATTGCCACCCGCTGCCCGCTGGCGAGCTGGATGCACTCGTGTACGTCGCCATAGGATCCCTCAGAGAGGGTTCGGATAAAGTCATATACCTGTCGAATTATAGGCAGGTGTGTTAATGTGCCCAGGTGCATGGTTGAGGTGGACATTAACAGGAAATGCCGCCACCGTTTTTCGGCGGGAACGCGGCAACGCAACAATGCGAGCCGCGCAGCATGAGAAAATCATAAACAGCAAGGGTCGCGCATAGCGGCAAAGCTTACGTTGGGGTCTGTGTTTGGCTGCGGTTGTTTTTTATTGAGTGCGGCCACGTCAGCACTGTCTGGCTTGCATTGTTGCAGGTAACCCCTTGCCGTGACCATGCTAGAAGACGGCTTCGCAACTGTTCGTCTCCGGGGGCTGTCCTGAAGCCTGGGGAATGCGAAACGCCAGCGCCAGTGCAGCACAAGAGAAAATTGCTACAGAGGCAATCCGTGCCTGACTGTCTAACGCAACGTTACCCAAGCTGAGCCATTTTCGAAATTAAGTTGCAGTAAAATGTTGCATCAACCTGTATACGGATGTACGGGAAGCAATGTCGGCCTCAGCGTCAAAGCCTCACAACGTCGATCACTCACGAAGTTCAAATCATGCACGTCTCCTGTGTAGTGCATACGCTGGTATGGAGGTGTTTCGATTTCGGGTTATGTCGTCTGGGGGTGCCGACGGTTGGCGAGACATCCTTGTAGGGTAAGCGGAAGGCCACACCTACGAAGGTCACACCTACCGATAACAAATACATACCAAGAAATAACATCGTGCGCGCTAGAAGTTGCGGTGACAGTCGCTCAGCTGAGGCCAAGCCATAGCTGTATACCGGTACCGGTACCGATACTCCATGCCCGAGTCCCCAAAATGAGAGCCACGAGGTCCTCATGAGACGGTGCACAGGGACGGACTTTCATGAATTTGTTGGGGACGAAAATACAGATCCTCATGCGGCAAATGTATACGAGGCACAACGTCGCTCTTTGACTCTCTTAGCTTCGGCCTTGCATCAACCAGGGGGAAGAGACAATAGTAATAGGGTGCTTATCTGTTATGTATTCCCAGTCTACTAGGCGACGGGTGCTGAAGCCCAGTGAAATACAGCGAAGTGTCCCGCTTGCGGCTCGCCTTCCCGCGGCTGTAGAAAATGCACCGGGAGAACCGGCACAAGTCCTTATTCTGGCGCCTGGCCGTCAATGGGGTTGCGCTGGCGGGTAACACATGTTCACGGCGCTCCCCTGGGGTGCGGGGATTTCCCTGGGGCTGGCGCCGGCGCCATGTTCCCTCGCCTGCACTACTTCTGGCAATGCCCTGTTGCTGGTGCGGTGGTCGGTGTGATCAAAGAGCACCTTGCGGTGGTGCCTGGCCCCGGGCTGGGGAATCAGCAGGCGGCCACGGTGGTGCTGCTGGCTGCCCTGCATGGTCGCCCCAGGTGGGGTTCGGCCGCTGACCCGTGTGGGGCTGTGGCCCGTGTGGGGCAGGTGGGGTTCGCCCGCTGGCCCGTGTGGGGCTGTGGCTGGCGCAAGCCCTCCCAGCTGTGAGCAGTGTCTTTGTGATTTTGTCGCCCTGGCCACCCTCAGTTTGATTGCCCTCGGCTGCTTCACGCTCCGGCCTGTTTCGCCGATTGGCGGTGCCTTGCCCACCTGGGGGCCCCTGCCTTGCAGCCTGCGCTCGCGCGCAGCTGACGGTGGTTGCAATTTTTGGGCACGCCTGCGGGGCTTTTCTCAGCTTGGTTCGCCGCGGACCGGGTGTTCCGTCGGTGCCGTCCACCAGTTCCTTTATGTAATTGGGGGTGACGTCTGCCCGAATTTGCGTTTTCACCGCCGTCTTCACCTCGGTTGGCTGGGACTGCCCCGCAGGGGGTTTCTGTCCCCAGCGCGTCGGTCCGGGCTGCTGGCTGGTCCCGCCCGTTCCCGCCGTTTCTCCGGCGTTTGTCCTCCTTTGTTGGGACCCCGCAAACTTGGGCGCGGAAGGTTTTTTTCCGTAGGGTTGCCTGCTGGCTGCCATCGCTGGCCTCTCGTACGATGTCTCAGCAGGCCCCCGCCCTTTCTCCTAGGCTCGCCCGGGCTTGCGGGCATGTGTAATGCCATATTAAGGCTCATGCGTAGGTTGCTTCAGTCGACGTTAGGCATGGATACGACGGCGAAATCGCGGCAAACTCGCGGCTGGACCGGCTGGACTGCGAAAATCCGAACAAATTACCGTAACGATTATAAATATTCGCAAATCGTTGCTTGAACATCTTGCGTGGATGAGAATTTCGGCAATTCGCCGGGCTTGAGGGCATTGTGACGTTTTGTTATAAACTCGGCAATGACACAGTGCGACGGCCGGAAATATACAGTACATTATGGTCCTTATGCAATATTCTGTCGTTACCTACAATTCGATTCGTGTTCTTTCGTTTCATTTCATAATAGTAAAATGTTACAATGTCCTCAAGCCCGGGCGAACCCAGGACAAGACGAGTGACCCATTGCAGGCCTTCAACATATGAGAGCCAGACACCCCTAAGGTCAAAGGCAAGCCTCAAATAGCATAAAAGTTGCCGGGCAAACCCAGGGCAAGCGGGGGGACCCAGAACGAGGCCGCGCCTTATGACAAGCCAGCGCTAGCAGCACGTAGCAGCCAGCAGACAGGAGCAGACGCCCCCAAAAGGCACAGGAAAGAACAGGACACCTCGCCGCGCCCACGACGGCGGGGCCCCGCCCATAAAGACAACCCAGGCACCCCAAGGCCCACCGCCGGGGAGAAACGGCGGAACCAGCTAACACCACGGACCGACGCGCCCAGGGCACCACCTACCGCGAAACAACGCCCCACCCGAGAAGCCGGCCAGCAAGAAACCTCAGCACGACGTACAGGACGACTAAGATGTGACAGTGTCGGCAAGTGAACACAGGACGCGCCCATGAGCACGGGCTGACCCTATGAGAGCCGGGGATGAACCCAGCCCTGCCCAGCAGACGCCCCGAAGGACACAGACAGCCTAGAAACGCACAGAGACGCCACTACAAGTCGGGGTGGCAAGGGTGAACACTCTACATCCAAGGCGTGCTAATTAGTAAGACGTTCTGTTACTGCTCTGCGCGGTTCCTGAGGGCCCTGCCCCGGTGAGCCAGTTGCGTGAAGACGTGCTTGGGCGTACCCACGTAATCACTGTACGGCACGGGCAGCCCCTACTAGCTGCGTTAGTTGTACCCATATCGCTGTTCATGCCACGTAGGCGCAGTGACCCGAGGAACACATGCTAATGGACTGAGCCAGGCTAAGCGACTGGTGACGCACGTATGGTTGCTGAACACCCAGGCTGAAGGGCGTCCTCCGCGGCCGTTCACGTGATGGCCGGTGCCACCTTCCCCCTGCAACCTCCTGCAGCCGCCGCCCCTGCCCGGCCACGCAGCGTGCTGCGGCCACGCCCCCTGCCGGCTCTTCCCGCCCTCACTTGCCTTGTCCGCCTTGCCATCAGGCTTCCCTTTTCAGACACCCACGCGTCCCCCAACCCTGGACTGGTAGCATGCTTGCAGGCTGCCGTGGTGCTTGTGAACATCTTGACCACGTTTGCTTTTCCGTCTTGGTGCATCATCGCATCCGCAGCCTGTGGACAGCACCGGCTGACCGGGCACATGTATGGATTCCCCAGTCCGCAACCTTGTGTGGGTGCTATGACTCGCTCCTGTTAATCCACTCTATGAAACCTTAAAACCCTATACAAACAAGGCCAGGGCGCAGCCGACGCCGTCGGGGCTGTTTTTTTCGTTTTTCCTGCGGTGGGCCTTGGATGCCTGGGTTGCTCTTTTCTGTCGAGGCCCCACTCACTTGGCCTCTGCTGGGTTTCCAGTTTTCCCTGTGCCTTTTGGGGCGTCTGCTGGCTGCTAGCGTTGGCTTGTCGTACGGCGAGATCTCGGTATCACAGTATGGGCACCCTCCGCTGTCCTGGGCTTGCCCGGGCTTGCGGACACTCTTACATCTCATTATTACCTAGCGATTCGTTGGTGAGTGGCTGTTACAGTGACCCAAGGAAGTGCTGGATTTCGCCTAGATTTGGCAGGTTACAGGGACCCACTGGTATGTGGGTAGGGGCATTGAAAACTCGTATTTATGCAGTCAATATGTCACTGACACTACTGACACTTGTACTTACGGAGCCAAAGACTGGATTTTGGCTCATCACCACGCATGGCGACCACCCCATGGCGCAAGGTACCCGTAGCGGCAGTCTGGGATGTTCCCCACTAACACCGCGCCGCAACATACGGGCCACCTAGCAGCCGCACGCAGCCCAATCGTATCGCCCGCCTTGGTCGCCAACTTGGTCGAGTGGCTGAGCGTGATTGAACTGGTCAGGCAACGCTAACTGTCCCTACGTGCAGCGTTGCACCATCTTCGTTGCTCTTTCCAACTGCCACGTTTGCTTATCATATCTCGTACAGCTGCCGAAGTCCGTATGCATACACTATGGAAATTTACTCTGAACCTTACCTGTGTTCATCGTGATCGAGCGTGGAAATCCGTCCCATGCTCACAACTAGCATGTCTTACAATGCAGTACAAATGCTACGGCCCTGACGTCGGCGCACAGCCTGCAAAATCTTGCCTTTGATGCACTCTAAGCGCTCTAAGTGGCTGCATTTCGGGTTTGCGACGTCGGCCTTCACCGCCTCCATGCTCATCTGGTCATTACGATCTCCGAAGTATTTCCTTTCGCTTTGACGAACTGTGCGTTGCAGTGGCAAGGGGCACATCCTACCGTTCCGTGTCCCCGTCTCTGGTTGTCTGTCTGGAAGGTCTGGAGTACAGGGAATACGGCTGTCGTATGGTGCCAACCCTTACTCAACTTGACAAATCTTTAAGATTTGGTACCGTTCGAAACCCTTCCTGTTCATAATAATAAGATAACCTTGTTTGAACAATACAACGCCAGCTGTATGATGTAAATTCGACTCATACGTCAGCACGTAGGATATCGGTGAAGATTTGCGCAGCTGCTGCTCTTCGTTATGGACGATGTTGTGATAGTTATCTACTATGTTGTGTTCGCACGTGACTGTCAATAGTTTCGGCGAAGGCTATGCCCGCCCGTTCTTCTCACGCAAGGATTTCTGACCAACTGCTATCGCATTCCGGTAAACACGAAAGTTCAAATACCCCACGAAAGCACACAACGCACTTGCTAGTTTCATTCACATACATACTTCGCGACAGGTCACCGAAGATTACTGATTTGCGATTGGGTTAACGTTATCTTCTACTGGAATTGGTGCGACAGCAGCCCACTCCCAGCCAATTGCTGAGTAGTCGGCAACGCAGCTAAAGTTTGCACTAAGAATTTTGTTTGCAGCGTTTGCAAGCAAGCAATCAGCTGCAGTCGTGGCACGGCCTTACTGCCTGTTCCGCCAGCGGAGCAGCGGCTGACTGAATCGCCGCTCACTGGTGTTTAGTGTATGCCGTGCATCCTTAAATATGGTGAAGGCAAACCAAAGCTCTCAAGACTGGCAGACGCACGCTTCCGACGTCACCACCTCGAGCCGAACTCAACCGCTGCAAAGCCTGGAGAAGCTTCCGGCGCAGAACGCCGCGGACGACAACGTAAGTAACCTTGTTGGAGCTTGTTTAGTTGACTAGGTGATGTTGTCCCAGCCGTGACCGGTGTATTGATACTTGTCACACTTACTCCTGCGGCGCGCAGGCATATGATTTCGTCCGCACCCTATCGGAGGGCTCATATGGCGACGTGCACGAATGTACACACCTCGCCAGCGGGCAGCGGGTGGCGATTAAGCGATTCAAGGCAGCGCATGTCGACCCTCAGGCGAGTGGTGTGCAGGCAGTCCTGAGCTGGTGCACTTGCGCTGGTTCATTTTGGCAACGGCAGTGGGAACAGCGTGGGTGGGGGACAGGGGCAGAGCATGCGAGGAGGCTCCCTCCACAGGAGCAACCCCGGGTACCTGGCAGCACCTCGTACGCAAGCTGCCGCAACAGCGCTCCTGGTAATTCCATCGAAACAGCGTTCCCCGCGATTCCATCGCAGCGCTCGCTGGGAAGTGCAGCACCGAAGTCCACGATACGACTGTGGTATATACCAACGAATGGCCGAGGACCAGGGATCATGTCGTACACACTCAGGAATCATGTCGTACACGCGCAGAAGCCTGAGCTGTGACTGACGCGGCGGTTTTTTGGCCTCGTGGCCTAGCTTTCTTTTCCTTGCCTGCTTGTCGTCCCTCCCTCAAACCTTATGCTTGCTGCTGGGACCGCCCGGACTGTGCAGGTGTGGCGCCTGGCGATGCGCGAGCTCCGGGTGCTGCAGTCGATGCCTCGCCACCCCAACGTGGTGGAGCTGCGTCGGGCGGTGTGCAGCCAATCCTCCGGGCGCCTGTTCTTCGTGTTCGAACTAATGGAGGCGAGCCTCTTGCAGGTGCGCCATGTGGGGAGGTGCTACTATTGTTACGGACGTGGCGGTTCGTCGCTCGGATGGGGCGCGTCCTAATAGGTCGCTGACGGCGTCAAAGGGTTTCATAAATTGGCAGCAACCTCACCTTTTCTCACCCTGCCTATGCCAGGAAATGAGCCGCCAGCCAGGTGGCTTCCTTCCCGCCCACCAACTCAAGATGGTGGGCTGGCAGCTGCTGCTGTCTTTAGCACACTGCCACACACATAAGGTGGGCTATTGCAGGTCGGCGTGAGGGTGGGTGCGCCTCGGGTATATAGGACGGTTTGAATGGATCGAACGATGTCGAAGCGGCGACATAGCGTTTCGCGGGAAGGCCGTGAGTCGCTCGTTCGTCTCCCGTAGGCGGGCTGCGAATACTTTGACGCGGTTGGCGCTTCGACTGATCCCGCCCTTGTTGTAGGCCCGATGCTGCCACCTTTTCCGCTGCTGGAAACGCCTCGAGCCCTCATGCTGCAAGCAATCCGAGGCTGCATGCGCACCCGGGACCCTAGGCCCTCCCAAACCTGTGAACCTGCAGAGCAGAATCAGTTCAAAATAAGGCCAATACCATCCTACCATCCTACCATGCGCCATTCCTGATCAACCACCACACAGGTCGTCCACCGCGATATCAAGCCCGCCAATGTGTTGATCAGCGGCGGCGGCTCCGGCAGCAGCAACCTGCAGGTCAAGCTGTGCGACTTTGGTTTCGCTCGCTGGTTGCCGGGGTCCGGCACACTGGCATCGGGCGCCGAGATGGCGCCCAAGGGGCATCCCCGCCAAGCCAGTGGCACCAGCGGGGGGTTCAAGTACAAGCGCCTGGTCGCGGAGCTCCTGAATGGAGGCGGCGGCGGCAGCGGCGGCCGCGCCGCGTACCAGTCAGGCGCCGACCCCGGGGACGACCGCTTCGCCATGTCGTGCTATGTGGTGACGAGGTGGTACAGGGCACCTGAGGTGAGATAAAGTAAAGTTATACGGCACGATTATTGTACGCCGATCTGTACGTACGCATGTCAAATCGCGAGCGCGCGCGCGTTATTCGCTTCTCTTCGCGGTTTTGGCATTTTAAGCGGCTAAGCGTCTTAAAGCATTTAAAGCGGTTAAGCGCTTTTTTCCTTCTCACTCGCGCGTCCCGCTGCGTGCAGCAGCTGCCAGCGTTTGTCGCTAGGAGCTGCTGTACATGATTGCTCTTGTGACGCAGTGCCGTGCGGCGCCATGCTTGCGCTGTCGACCTAGGTGCATGCCGGCCGCGCACCAGCACCACCTACCCCCACCGGTCAGGACCTGGACAGCCTCACATCCCCCGCCCCTGCTGTTACTCCCCCTGCTCTTGCAGATCCTGGTCGATGAGCCGTACGGCACCGCCGTGGATGTATGGGCGTTCGGCTGCACGCTGGCCGAGCTGGCCACGGGGCGCCCGCTGTTCCCCGGCAGCTCCACCGTGGACCAGCTGTGGCGCATCATGCGCTGCCTGGGGCCGCTGCCGCCTGCCCTGGCGGCGAGGGTGCGTATGGACGGCCACCTGGAGGCGGTTGCGGCGCCGCCCTCTCGTGGCCGTTCCCTGGCTCAACGGCTGAAGGTGCGAGACGGCGCGCACGACTCGCTGCGGTAGATTAGTTTTTCATTCCGTAGCGACGCATCGCAAGGAAACACTCCGACGAGGCCTGAGCCTCTATTGCGGCATATGACCGACTGATTTACGCGCTTCGCGCCAGGCTGGGACGGGCGGCATCACGTGGGGTGCGCGGAACCGTCTTCGGGAGGCCGCTGCGCATCCTCCCGAGTATCCTGACGCCAACTGGGCCACCACATGTGCTCCACCGTGTGATGGTGCGTGCTCGCAGGGCGTGTCTCCACCGCTGCTGGAGCTCATAGCGGCTTGCTTGACGCTGGACCCCAGTGATCGACCAACTGCCCGGGACCTGCTGCAGCTGCCGTACTTTTGGGACGTGCTGACCCCCGCCCTTGCGGGGGCGCCGCCCGAAACCACCATCACCAGCGGGCCCGTCCCGATCCATCTGCCCTCATCCCTGATGGGTCCTGCCGCTGCCGCTGTAGCTCCAGATGCTACCGCTGGCGTCCATGTTGCTGCAGGAAGCGAAGGGGGCGTCGCCGCTGCTCGCTCCAAAACCGGCCCCTGTTACGGCCACCGCCGTGGGCAGCCCGCGGAAGCGACCGTTGTGACGGTCAACTTCGCCGGGCGCGGCGCCACCACCACCACCACCACCACCATCATGATCGACGAAGCCCTCACCTCTTCCTCCATTGTGGTTGACACCGGCAGCGATGGCGTCGCCGCCGGCACCATGGCGGCGGCCAACAGGGTTGCCTCCGCCGCCACCGCCGCCACCGCCGCCACCGCCGCCGTGCATTTGGTCGCATGCGGGCCCTCTGCTGGGGTCGGTGCTGCGGAGGTGCGGCCTGTCACCATCGCCGTTGCTGGCGGCCTCCTGAGCCAGCAGGCGGCCGTGTATCCGGCAAACCGGGAGCATCAAAGTGGAGTCCAGGTCGCCACGGATGCATCCCGCTTGCTCGCAGCTGTTGCCGTAGGTGGACTGCAGCGCAGGTTCAGCGGCTCCTACTCGCCCCGCGTGTCGAGGCCCGCCGGCACCAGCAGCGGCTTTGCCGGCAGCAGCACCCGCCTCGCAGCGAACCGCGTGTACCAGCAGCAGCAGCAGCAACAGCTGCAGCAGCAACAACAGCTGCAGCAGCAGCAGCAGCAGCAGCACCGCGTGCAGCAGCTGGCGGCCCTCAGCCGCGAGTTCGATGGACAACGCGACAACCTCCCTCGGTCGCCCGCTACAGCCGCTACTGCCGAGGCTGCGGCGCTGCAGCAAGCGCCTAATCAGGCCACCGCGCCTAATCAGGCCACCGCGCCGATGCCCATTCCCGCGGCTGCCGTCGCCGCCCGCCAGATGCGCAGCGGCTGCGGTCGCCGGATCTCCTCGTCCATGCAATCCGCGATCGGCGCATTCCTGGAGGAGTCGGAGTCGCTGCAGGAAGCGGGTGATGCGGTGTCGGGCATGAGCGGCGCGCCTCTGCACCGCCTGTCCGCGCCGCAGGCGCCGATACCTCGGGTGCCGGCGGCGCCGCAGACACGCCTTTCCATCGCTGGCGGCGCCGGGTCGTGCGCAGCGAACGTACACGGCAGCTTGCCGCGCGGCACGATGATGCCGCAGACCGCCTCGGCGCGGCGGTTCCCGTCCCGGGCCAGCATGGACGCCCCCGACGCAGCGGGCGCCAACAGCGGCCCCATGGCCGCTGTCTCAGTCGGCCAGCTGTCGGTGATCTGCAGTCCCGCCGGTGTGCCGTCGCCGTCGTCATGCATCCTGTCCTCGCACGGCATGCTGAGAGCGCCTGCGCCACCCAACCGCCGCGGCCCCTCCACGCGGGACCAGGTCGCGATGCGCGCGTACAAGCCGCCGATGACGTCATCCTGCGGGCTGGTGCTGTCCACCGCCACGTCGCTGCTGAGCAGCGGCGGCGCCACGACCGAGCTGATGAGTACGACATGGGGCGGAGCCGACGCGCCGTGCACAGCAGCCGCGGGAGTGACGACCGGGTTGTACGGCTGCGTTGAGTCAAGGAGTAACAGCATGGCGATGGGCAGGCGGCACGCGTTGTCGCGCACCTCGCGTGCCGCCACGGCACCTGCGGCTGGGTTGGTGTCGGTGACGCCCGCAGCGGCGAGCTCCGGCCTGACCGGCCCGTTAACTGGCCGGGAGAGGCCGTGCGATTCAGTGGAGATCCGGGCCGTGCGCGCCAGCAGCAGCCTGAGGCGTTGTGACGCGGCGCCGGCCGTGTGGGTGGACGAGGACGTAGCGGCGGCAGTGGCGGCGGGTGCTTTCTTTTCCGCTCCCGGTCGTGCTCAAGGCAGCAAGAGGTGGCGTATGCTGGGCGGCACCAGCCTGGGAAGCAGCGGCAAGGTGTATCCGGGCGGCGGCGCAGAGGGCGCGGTCTC
Organism: Yamagishiella unicocca; assembly: GCA_003116995.1. NCBI lineage: Eukaryota > Viridiplantae > Chlorophyta > Chlorophyceae > Chlamydomonadales > Volvocaceae > Yamagishiella > Yamagishiella unicocca. The sequence continues at coordinate 128,702 of BDSL01000031.1, read as the reverse complement.
GGCAGGAGGCTCGGCAGCAGCGGAGGGCAGCGGCAGCGGCCGCGAACGGGAGGCGCTGCAGCGGAGCAGTGGTGTGCGAGATCAGAAGTCGGGTGGCGGCGGCGACGGCAGCAGCGGCGGCGGCAGCAGCGGCGCCGGCGGCAGCGGCAGCACTAAAGGCAAAACGGCACGGAGGATTGCGAGTGCCTTCCAGGCGTTCAAGCGCCGCATGAGGAGCCTCAAGGCCAGTGCGCTGGCTGTGCTCTGAGCCGCCACGCGCGTGTGCTGTGTGTTTCGGTTGGGTGTCGGCATACCGTGTGTACGAGTGGGATTTGGGTACTGACGTGCCGTACGTGCGAGTGGGAGGTGTTGTGCCACTCGCCAGGTTTAACTAATGCATTTGCGTGGCTAAGTGGTGTGCCGTACGGTAGCCACGGTAGCTGTCGTAGCCGTTAGCTGCTATCATGCATTTCATGGGGGACGGCTGTGAGGACCAGGCTGGGATCACTTGGCCGCTCCTGCGGGAAGAGCTGTAGGTGTTCATTTTGAATGACTTACATTTGGCTGCTGCCTGACGCTTGAAAGGCGCTGGCTGATCATAACTGACGGCACTGTTGTTGATGATGATGATGATGGTGGTGGTTGTGAAGATTGTGGTGCGGAACCAATCGCTTTACTTTCTGCTCGTAATGAAGACGCAATGCACTGCCGACGCCGATAGCCGGGCGTTGCCAAGCGCTTGTGTGTGCAGCATAGGCACAACGTGTTTGCATGCTGCGAGGTTTGCGATCCAGATCTACCCGGTTGAGCCCGGAGATGGGGGATCCTGAATTGAAGATTTATTCTGAATGGGGGGCAGCGGCACGCACGATGATTGTTGTGGTGGTGTACGAGAGAAGCATGGAGGTTGGAAGGGGTTTTTGCTGGTTTCCTGCTTCAGCAGGTTGTCTGTTGGTGGGTTGGTTGTTGCTGTTGGTTGTTACTAATGGAGTAGTCGTATTGTGTAGTGTGTTGAGGCGAGAGCCTACTGGCGTCGCTTGGTGGCAAGCTGCTGGCATGCACGGCTGCTGCCTGTTCAGTTCGTTGCACAACGCAGTACTGCCGATCCCACGTGCTATACCATCTTGCTTGGCAGCCTTTATTGCATCGGAACTTGGCATGTTGGCGCGCTCACGTCCACTTCCGCGGTTAGCTGGTCGTTCCGTCGGAATGGAAGAGCCGCTACCGCACGAAAGTGGCAATCTATCTCTGCCCCCCCCCCAAAGTGTCGCTCCGACGAGGAGCGCGCAAACAGTGGGTAGAGATTGGCCTGAACACTGCATGCAGTTTTGGTCTGGAGGATTCAATGCATCGCTGACGGAGTTCGATGACGGCCGTGCGTTATGGAGCTAGTTGGTTTGGTTGCGTTCGTTGCTGACTGGGCTCCTATTCAGCCCTCGCATCGTAGCCTTCTAAACCAATTGCAGTTTTGGGTAACAGGTGTCAATTTGGCGGTTATCTTGCGGAGTTTCCGATTTGGTTGGACCCCAATCACGCGAGGTCAGGTCACTTACTTGCATGTGGATGCACGCGTTATGGGGAGGTCGGCGCGGCGCGCGGCTGCTGCCGCCGCCGACCTCTGCCATGCTGCAACATTGCGGACCTGCTCAGCCCTCTGCCTAATTGGTGGTCGTAAGGAGTTATTGTTGCTTTGAGCGTGTTGATTGGTGTGTTGGGCCTACGTCGGTATCGATTGTGCCTGGCGCAGCTTGTGCAAGCTTGTGCCTCCGGGGCGTACGTGCCCGGTGACCATTGTACGACAGCATTCATGTACGACGGGCTTCTTCGTCTAGCAGACGTAAGCCGCACGTTGTTCAGCGCCCATCGTTCCCTCAGAAATGAGGCTGTTCGTTCAATCGTTCGTTCAATTGTTCGTTCAATCTACTTTGGGTTTTGGGTTAGGGAAGAAATCCTTCAGGGACTTTGGGTTGCGGAATCAAATCCTTTACGAAACCAAAACCTTCAGGGGTCGACTATCCCTTGTGTCCCTGAGGCGGAATGTCATCATTGGGTACGTGCGTACGTCTCCAGCCGCGTCCTGATCAGGAGGAGTGGGGCCCCAATTCGGCTGGATTCGCCGAAACGCGCTCCTCAGCTTTCGAACATCAAAGTCCTCGCCCACCAGGTGCCTGCTGGTCCCGTAGGCGACATGGAGGCAGGCAGCAGCCATGGCGCGTTTGGACGCTGCTGTGCTTGTTGGACGGGGGGGGGCCCAAGGTGGGAGGGGGGGTCGCGAGGGTCCGCTAAGGTGTTGCGTGAAGAGCTGGAAGCCATCGAGTCCGAGCGTGTTGCCGTGCACGTCTGTGTTGTAGTCCGGAGCCGGGCAGTCCCCGCGTCCTTGAAGGCCATGATGAGTACATGACATGTCGATAGCTTGGCGGTGGCTCCAGCAGGCATCTTAATCCCTCAGCCTTACCCTCGCCCATCTTGCTGTTTGCTTGGGTTCGAGCTGTCTAGGTAGGGCAGCTGGATCAAACCTGGCAGTTTGCTTACGTGGCCCAGACTTGCCGGGTCAGTTATTGTAGTAACTGTTGTTGTCGTCGTTGTTGTCAATAGTCGGGAGTCCGACGGAGGAGGTTAAGGAAGGGGAGATGCGACGTTTTGTAGCAGCGGAAGGTGTGTGCTGGCTAGACACGATGCTAGTGGTGTTTGGCTGCACGCCAGTCAGCCAGGCGCTCCTCCAGGCCGACACTATGTCAGCATTGGCGGGGTGCATAACTATTTTGTGATTATTACTTAATTTGTCACCGCCGTACGTCACCGCCGCGCGTTACACTGTAACCGCTACTAGTACTATAATGTTGGTGGCCGGTTTCTGATAGGGGGGACTACAGCGGCTGCTGGGGTGCTGGCTGCTTACTGCTGGCTGCTGGCTGCTGCTGTCTTACTACTGTTGTCTCCTTTGCTGTCCGGCGATGTAGCCGGTGGTCCTGCCTTTTGGTCTGGGGCCCACTGTAACCAGTACTAGCTAGTATTCCTTCTTAGTGTGGGCTGGCATAGCGCAACGGCGGTCGATGGAGGAAGGGTCCGCCACGTGTGCCCACAAGCGCGCTAATGTTGCTACCCCGTCCGGCGCACTGATCGATGTCGAGGGACTTCATCTTCAAGCAGCGATATCGCTCTTTCAAATGGGGCCACGGGCAGCCGCCAGTGCCAGCACAGCTCGATGAGGCCAGTTTGCAGCCGGGTCCAGCAGAGGCAGGGGGGCCTGTCTTTCCACATACCCACCAATGTTACTCCCGTATTCAAGCTCGCCTAATGCCCCCTCTTTGCCCCTTATCGGCAACCTGACCTGCCATGCCTGTCCTTGTGTGCAGCATGCCGATTGGAGCTGCTGACAGCCGGGCTGCGCATCGCACTGCGTACTTGTTTGAAGTCAGTGGGTTTCAACCAAACACGAAGGCAGGACGGCACTTCGAAATAAATTGGATACCGGTATTCACAGAATCTTAAAACAACGTGTTTTTCATTTAAGTTCCGCCGGGCTACTTCACGCTAGTTATGTGCATATACAAATGATGCTTTGATGCTTTTAAGAGTGGGGTGTTGAGGGGTGCTGTGAAGCGGTCTCCAGCTGCGGTCATTCATCCGGGTACGATTGTTCGTCGTAGGTTAGTGGCCACAACCTCCCGATGCACGCCAGCTGACACGGCGAAGAGAAGCATGCCCGATGGAGGGAGAGACGTGCGGTTGGGACTCCTCGGAGAGAAAAGGGGCCTCAGGGTTCAGCGGGCTGTTTGATGGATGGGGCGGGATGCTGCGTGCGTCGTACACCGCGCGCGACAACCCTGCATGTGCGCCACTGTCGCCACCGCCACCATCGCCGTGTCAAAGCAGACCCAAGACCTTCCTGCCCTTCGTTCCGTTGGCTAACCCTTTGAAGTAGTGGCTCTCTGGGGTTACAATTTGTGCACGCCCACAGCACCCTACGGAGCGCCCCACCCTCTGCTCCACGGCCCCCGACCCGCAGCCGCACCCGGATCTATGCCCCTAGCTACCTCCTGCACCACCTCCCCGCCGCCAGTCCCGTGCATCGCAAGCACTGCTGCTCCCCCATCCCTTCCGAGCTCCTCACCCGCATCTATGGCGACCAACGCGAGCCATGTTATTCCGTGCTGCCATCCAGAAGGGCCCCGCACCCCTCCAAGGGGTGCTGCGAATCCGCCGTTGGGACCCAACGCCGCCGCGGGCCACCCCACAAGACCGACCCCACAAGACCGACCCCACAAGACCGACCCCACAAGACCGACCCCACAAACGTTAACAGGGTTTGCGGCCACACGTGCCACGTTAGGCAACCAAGTAAGCACTCAAGTCAGGAGCCCCCGCCGCCGCCAATCCTCTCTCCTCCCAACGCTCCCTGCCTGCCTGGAACAACGAATCCGTGCGCGACAGGCAGTCTATGGGGGAAACTTGACATACCGGTCGCTCCCCCAATGTATGTCCACTACTCGTTTTTGCACTTTGTACTAAATGTACGCGTTTTCATTCCTAATCACATACAGGTGTGCCCCACCCAAAACATTCCGAGAGCCCGCCCATGCGGCTAGCTCCGCAGCTCGTGCTCGCACGCGGTGCCACCAGAACACCGCGGTCAGCTGCATGCGAGGTGGCGATGTACGGCAGGGAGCTGCATGCGAGGTGGCGATGTACGGCAGGAAGCAGACACAGACAGCTGTGTGGAGGAGCGCCACCACAGCAGCGTGCAGCCCCCGCCTCCCCGCCCCTCATATCCTGCGGTGGGAAAGCGACGGGTACCACGGCGGGCGTCAGCGGGCATCATGGCACTACACAGCCGGCAGAATGTGACAGTCACAATGTGACTCCAACCGGGCATCAACACGCAGGTCACCCGAGCTGCAGGCGACACGGCGGTGCCAGGCTACGTATGCGAACGCGCGCGCGGCCGCCCTGCGTTGAGGCACCTTGGCTTGTGTATGCGTCCCGGAAACATCACCCCGACCGCCCCGCCTCCCGCCCGCCAGCGCGCACGGGGTCTGCCGTACCGATGCTCGATGACGTTCATGATTTGCAGGGGGGAGAGGTACGACAGCCCCGCGGCTGACAGCACCGGATCCGCCGCCATGCCGCTGCGGACTGGGTCGCCCCGGGAGAAGCTGGCGGCCGGGGAGGAGGCCGCTGGGGGGCCGGGGCCCTTGAGGCGGGCCTTGCTGGGGGTACCTGAGTTGGCGGCTGCAGGGGGGGGGAGGTGGGCGGTGGAGGGGGGGTTGTGTCCTCGGATTCTACGACGATCGGCGGACGCGCCCGTCGGAAGCCACGATGATGCCAGCTGGGGTCCAGCCCGGAGCTGGGCGCTGGCGCCCTGTCCCTCCCTGCCCCAGTCCCGGCGGTCAGGTCCCACCCGGCCGCTCCACCCCATGCCGAGTACCTGCCACTTGCCCCCCTCCGACACCACAAACACAACCGAGCAAACAAGCAAACTTACGCACACCGATCACCAAGCGTACAGAAAAAAGAAGCAAAGTAGCAAATCAAAGAACCGAAATTACGGAACCAAGGAACACACACTGACCAGCTTGCGCTGCCACCGCCGCCGCGCTCGCCCGCCTCATCACCGCTGCCGCCTCCTCGTCATCCAGGCACAGCAGCCGCGCCGCCGCCTGCAGCTCGCGGAAGTGCTGCCCGCCAGAGACCGCAGCAGTCGCCGCCGCCGCCGCCAGCCCGGCGCTGGAGAAGGAGCCGGCTCTGGAAGCCATGCCGGCGCCGGCGCCGCGGCGGCTGTACGGCGTGAAGAGGTGGGCCAGTCCGGCGACGTCGGCCGCGAACTGGCGAGCCCCTGGTGGAGATGCGAGTGCGCCGGGGCCAAGAGGCTTTTAGGGGTTTTAGAGTTCTTAGCGGTTTAGGGGTTTAGGCAGTCGTTCCAATGTGGTGCGGCGAACCGGGTGCGATAACTCGTACACACACCACACCCGTCGCTCGGGACTGGCCATGTACAGCCCCCCGTGCTTGGCACGTACGGGTCCCCTCTATCCAGACCTAGCCTTCTCACACACCCACCCATCCACCCACCCACCGGGCCGAGTGAAGCGGCTCTCCGTGGCGATGAAGTTGAACATGAAGCGGTTGATGGACAGCGCCGCCCCCCGCCACACGTCCGCGAAGGTCGCCTTGTCGCAGCAGCGGGACAGCCGCTGAAGCGTCGTCTGCGGGGAGGGACGAGGCAGAGGCGGGGAGGGACCAGGCAGAGGCGGGGAGGGGCGGTTGAGGGCTGGGCAGGGTGCGTGGGAACAGGGAAGGCAGAGGCGCGGAAGCGCGGCGCAGCGGGCTGGGCGGCGCTGTCAGAAACAAACGGAGGAACAGGTACGCCACCGACCCAGCGACCCACCTGCAGGAATAGCAGCGCCGGCCCAAAGGACGGTGTGATGGACGAGGCCGGGGCGGCCAGGCCGCTGCCGCCTTCGCTGCCGCCTTCGTCTCCCTCAGCGTCGCTCTCCGGCGTGAAGGGGAACTGCGGGTTGGCTTCGATGGCGTGACGGTACGCCACCGAGCACCGCCCGAACCCCAGCGCCACCTCGCGAGCCACCTTGAGGCACCCGTCACGATGCAGCCGAGAAAACGCCCGCACGTACTCGCCAAGAACCGGCGACGACGTAACGCCTCCGCCGCCACCACCGGCGGAGGCAAGGCTGGCGGCGGTGCCGGCGGCGGCGCCGCCGGCCAGCGCTGTGACGCCGTCGCGCAGCGCCAGTCGCGCCGGGGAGGCGGGGACGCCGCCGCCGCCGCCGGCCGCCGCCAGCAGCCCGCCCCAGAAGCCCCCGCCGCCGAGTTTCCCGGCCGGCAGGCCGCCGCCGCCGCCGCCTCCGGCTGTGAAGCTGGACGAGGGTGTCGCGGGGCTGCTGTCGTCGCCGCCGTCGGCCGCGGACGCCGCCGCCGCGGCTGCGGCTGCGTCGTCGTTCAAGGCGTGCACGAGCGGCGCCAGGTCGGTCAGCATGAGCGAGTGGAGGTGGTCGTCCAGGAAGTGGGCGGCGCAGAGGGCGGCGCACACCTGCAGTGCGGCCGGGCGGCAGATGAGGACCGGAAGGGCGGCAGATGAGGACCGGGAGGGCGGCAGATGAGGACCGGGAGGGCGGCAGATGAGGACCGGGGGGGCGGCCCGGGGGGCGGGTGGGGGGACTGAAGGGCGAACGAGGCGGTAAGGACAAGCCGGAAGGTAGGCGGCTCTGGAGGACACGACGCACGGATACGCAACCATGAGACCCTAAAACCCTTAAGTTCTACAACCCGCGCAGGAGTGCTGCCGCCGCCAGCACCCAGTCCCGTACCTTGGCCAGCCCCTCCTCCGAGGTGGCCTCCCCCCGCGCCACCGCCTGGTCCACCAGCCGACCCAGCCGCCGCCGCAGCAGCGCCAGCACCGGCCCCGCGGAGGCCTCCAAGAAGTCCCGCTGCGCGGAGGGGTCCGCAGTGAGCCACCTGGGGGGGGTGGGGGCCGGTGCGGGGCGGGGTGAGGTGGGGGCCGGTGTGGTGTGGGGTGAGGTGAGTGTTAGGGCTGCCGCCCCCGCCGCCCCCGCCCCCACGTGCCCCTCCTAGCAGCAGCTGCCCGCCCAAAAGGGGTACTGCCGGGTGCCCAGTCCGCGGCCCTACCTGGAGCGAGCCACCAGCCCGTCAAGCACCCCAGCCGCCTCCCGCGCCAGCAGGGGGGGCCAGGTGTCCCGCTGCCAGGCCGCCGATCCCCCCTCGCCGCCTCCGCCTCCTCGGGGACCCCCGACCGCCAGCTCCTCAAAGTCCGCGAAGGCGCCCAGAGCTCGTGCCGCCGCCTGGCAGGGGAGGGGACGATGCGAGGGGCCGGGGGGTGATGGGCTGTGATGAGGGCACAGCGGGCTGGCTCGTGTTGCCTATGCAGGCAAGTGCACACGCTGCAGGGCTGGCGGCTACACCCCACTCCTCCAATGCTCCCGCCCTGCACGCCGCTTGCCCGGCTGCCCGCATACGGTACCCGACAACGGCGCCTTTCTTCGCTGAGTAAGGCCGCCCCCTCGCCTCTGGCTTCCGCTCCTCAGGGCGGGAGAACGGGGAGGACTGCCCGGTGGGCCCGGTGGAGGAGCACTCCCTACAACCCTACAACCCTACAACCCTACAACCCTACAACCCTAAAACCCTAGTGCAGAGAGGCACCAGCCGCCCGCCCTGATGCGCGACCCCAGCCGCACCTCCTCCGCCGGCGCCAAGGACGACTCGTCGTACACGACCGCCTCCACCGCCCGCAGCGCCGCCGCGCCCTCCGCCGCCGCCCACGCCTGCAGCAGCTGCGCCCCCGCCGCTGAGCCGGCCGCCGCCGCCGCCGCCGCCACGTAGCGGCCGTGCATGTCCGTGGTGCCGCCCGCAGTGGGGTCCAGCAGATCGCAGGCGCGCCGGCGGGGGGGACCTGCGGCTTGAAGCGTTTGAAACCCGAAGGAGGAGACCCGTGGGTTGGAGCTGGTGGAGGAGACCCGTGGGTCGGAGCTGGTGGAGGAGACGCGGAGTATCGAGTGGTGGTAAAGCAGTGAATGGTGACGATGTGGGCTCTCCGGCTCCCTCCCGCTCCGCAGATGAACCCCCGCCCATCAATAGCTGCGCCGCCGCCACCCCGAGGGCCAGCCCCGACCCCGCCGCCACCCACCCACCCACCGGTGCCACTCCCCACCACCGCCGCCGCCGCCAGCAACGTCATGGCCGTGGCCGCATCGGCCTCCACCCTCGGTCCGGTGGCGCCCAGCAGCGGAAGCATTGCAATGTCGTACGCCGCGGAAGCGTCCATAAGGCCCAGCCACAGCGCCTCCGCCTCGGCCGGCGCGGCGCCGTCGGGCTCCCCCCCGCTGCCGCCGTTGGTTTCGGAGCCGCTGTCCTCCCTGCGGTCCTGGAGCTGCAGGATCGCAGGGATGCGCTGGTCTCGGAGCAACTCCAGCACCTCCTCCTGGATGGCCCTGCGGCGTGGAACAGACCCAGCAGCATTGGGGTGCACGACCCGACAGAGCCAGCCATTGGCCACATGAGGAATCCCCTTCCCCCCTGAAAGACCCGTGTGTTCCGTGCGGGTTGATGAGGGCGGTAAAGAACTAGTTCTCCCCTCTTGCAGGACTTCGCCACCCCTGGAGCTGGGCGCTTCCGTTCCTTTCGTCTCAGCACAAGCACAAATAGTAACTTCTGGCTCCAGAGCCCCACCCCCCACCACCCCCGCCCATCGGGCCCACCTGGCAAACTCCGCGGGCATGTTGTAGTGCGGCTTCAGCTGCAGGCAGGCGAGCATGTCGTCCAGGGAGGCCAGCGCATGCCCGTGCCGCCGTACGAACTCCAGGACGGTGCCGTACAGCCAGGCGGGTCGATCGAGCCGGCCAGTGGGGGCACCTGCAGTTGGGGCCCACGGGTACCGGGGGGTGGGGCCGAAACACACATCCCGCAGCCTGGCCGGGAAACCACACACGGAACCCCCGGTGTCGCCGCGCCATCCCCGCCGCTGACCCACCTGGGTTGAAGTGCGCGCGCAGCTTGGCTGCAACCGGCTCCGCCAGCGCCTGTCGTACAGGGCGAGGTTTCAGGGCCGGGCCGATCAGCAGGTTTCTGGAGGAGGCAGGCCGCCTTGCTTGCGGCCTCACCCTGGCAGCTACAGCCGGGGATGCTGGTTGCCTCAGCTAGCAATGCAGCCCCCTACCCCCTGCCGCTATCCCACGGGCCGAGCCGTCCGGCACACAGCCCGGAACCCGGATCCGTCATCTTGAATCCAGATCCGCTGAGCCCTCCCCCCGCCCTGCCGTACCCCTGGCGACATCATCACCGTACCTTGGCCGCCCACAGCAGCGGCTTCCCCTCCGGGGCGCGCTCCCCGCCCTCACCGCCTTCCGGGGCCTGTATGGGTGGTGGCGGAGCGTGGGGCGTGGGGCGTGGGGGGGAGGTTGTAAAACCCTTGTTACGCGTGGGGGCGTGGGGGGGGTGAGCGGCGGGGCAGGGGGGGTGCGCGGGTTGGAGTTGCCCCGCCACCAGCAACGGGGAGGTGCTCCGAAACCAGGAGGCGGCAGGGCACCTGGGGCACAGCCTGCCGGAGTGCAGCTGGCTGGCTGGCTGCGTCGATGTACGTTGGCAACGTGAGTCGGGTCAGACCCCACCGCCCCAGCACCACCGCCACCCAGCAGCCTCACCTTCCCGGCCCTGTCCCGTCCCGCCGCCCCCATAACGCCCCCACAATGTCCGATATCGGTGCCCGGCCTTACCCCTACGTTCACCGCGGCCTTGCAAAGGACCCCGCTGGCCCCACCTGGCCCCGCCTGGAGCCCTCAGTTGCCAGCCCCCTGCCAGCCCCCTGCGAGCCCTCAGTTGCCAGCCCCCTGCCAGCCCCCTGCACTGATACGGGACGTACGCGGGTGCCCCCTCCGCCTCCCCTCGCGCTCCTCCCCCCTCGCTCCCTTCCCATGTCGAGTAACCGGTTCTTTCCAGTAGCCCACCTGGCCAGCCAGGATTTGGTAGAACGCGGACCGCTGCTCCACCGCCATCTGGTAGTGCGTCAGGGCCGTGAGGACACCCACCTGCACGGCAGGGACCAGCGGGGGGGGGGGGCAGGAGGGTCACAGGGGGGCGGAGTCGGAATCAGAAGCGTGCGGGCGCGAGGGTACGGGGCCGTCCGCCGGGTGGCGCGAGGGCCCCGCCCCGTTGCGGGGTTTCGAGGAAGACCCGTGGATGCCAGAAAACACCGTTTCGAACAGACGTGATGGCGTTGCGGGGTGTGGTGGGGGCACCAGTGGTGTGGTGGGGGCAGCAGGCAGGAGCACAGGCTGTGGGAGAGGTCACGAGATCGAGTCTGTTGCGGCGGCCCCCTTCCCCCCTTCTGTTTTAAACGGTTTTTTTTCGGACATCCACGGGTTTCCCTCGAACCCCCCCCCCGGTCGTGTTCCTGCGGTCCGCGCAGCAAAACTCACCAGCCGCCGCGCCAGCACAGGCTCCGACTCAAACCCCGCAAAGGCGCCGCCAGCGTCCTTCCCTGCGGCTCCCGCGGTGCTGGCGGCGGTGGCGCTGTCGGCTAGGGTTGGCGGCCAGCTAATCCGGGTCATAAGGCCCTCGGCCTCCTGAGCGCACAGCCGAGTGTGGGCACCGGGGGAGAGCGGGTGATGGGGTGGGGAGGTGTGTTTTGGGGGTGTTGGGGAAGGAGGGGCGGCCCGGGGCCTGGGCCGGGCCCTGAGTCACATGGCCCACAATGCCGGTTTGCTACGTAACGCCTCCGCCGAAGGATGCCCTGACCCGCCTCCCCATCCGAACCACGTACGTCTAGACAAGGCATTATAGGCAAAGCCGCGAAAGGCCTCTCATCAGGTTCTTCTGTCCCTCCACGTCATCGACTTCCACGTCGTCGAAGCAACACGCGTCGACCCTAAAAACCCGAAACCCCCATCTCCCTGTGCTTTTCCCGCCCCCGCTCCCCGGCTCGCCCCCCCGATGCACCCACCTGCCGCAGGCGGCTGCACAGCGCCCCCCCGATGCGGCGCAGCTTGTGTAGCAGGGGCGCCTCCATCCCCGCGGCCCCGCTGGCACCCGACTGCGGCTCAGACTGCAGCAACTCCTGCAGGCGCGCAACGGGTGTTGGAGGTTGGGACCGTTGGAAGGTGGTTGGGACGAGGAGCGTCCCACCCGTTGGATAGCGGATCATTCCAGGGGTCGTATGCACATGCAGTTCAACCCGTCCGACCGCCCAGCACCGCCCGGCACTGCTCCCCCCACCCGCCGCTCCACCCCCCGCTCCCGCCCCTATCCAACGCTCCGTTCCGGCCCCCACCCAAAGACAGTGCACCGCCCTCCTCCTCCTCCTCCAACGCCCCCCCGCCCCACCCCACGCAACCCTGCCGTACGACGGCACCCGCCGTACCTGGATCAACCCCGCCGCCGCCCCACGCTGCTCGCCCAGCTGCTCCACCTGCGCCCCCGCCGCCGCCACCGCCGTGGTGACCGCGTAGGCGGCGCTGACGTACTCGGCCTCCAGGGCCTCCCCCGCCGCCAGGTCGTTGGAGTCGCCGTACCGCTCCGGAACCGGCAGCGACAGCGCCTCAAAGTTGGAGCTCGCGCGGCCTGCATCGCGAACTGCCTCAGCTGCGGCCTGCGAGGTGGGCGCGGGGTGGAGGGAGGGCAGGGGAGGGGACGGGAGGAGCCGGGCAGCTGAGACTCTCGCTAGGTGGCGTTGTTCGATTGCCACCACCTAGCAGCAGGCCATTCGGTGCGTGTGGAGTGTCGCGATGGCAGGCTGAACAAAGCGGTGCGGGATCAGTTACCTGTTGGCGCGGTGGCGGTGCCGCTCGCGACTTGAAACTAAAAAGGGCGTTGGAAGTTGGCGACGGGGAACAAGACGCAGATCCAGATCCCTGTCGCTGGCGCCGTACGACCCGCCTGGGCCTGCCGCCTGGGCCCTATGTCCCCAACCTCACCTTGAGCAAGAGCAGGTACTGCCGTACGGTCCCCGCCACGTCCATCGACGCCACCATGTCCGGCACGTCGTTGGGTATGGCCCCCGCCGGGAAGGTGGACGCGGGCGCCCCGCCGCCGCCGCTGCGCGAGTACGGCGCGCCGCTGTCGTACGACGGATCCAGCGCCGCCAGTGCGGTGGAGGCGCACTGCGCCACCCACGAGCGGTACTGCTGGCGCTGCTGCTGCAGCAGCGTGAGCATGCCCTCCGGCTCCGAAGGCCAGGTGTAGCCAGGGGCAGCCGCGGTCGCTTCGGCGGCGGCGGCTTCGCCGCTGGCGCCGTACCTATCGGCGTCATAGTAATCACCGCCACTGCTCGCCTCCAGGATACCCGGGCCCCCGTGGTCCACGTCACTGTCATTGGTCGGCTCTTCGTGGTAGTAGTACGGGTCGTGGCCATCGCCATCGCCATCGCCATCGCCGGCCCCGTTGTCAATGTTGCCGGCGTGTCGATCCCCGTTGTAGTTGGCTTTATGGAGGCGGCTCTGACCGGCGCCTCCGCCGGCGTGGTGGCTGCGGCTGCCGTTGCTGCCGACTGCGCTGGCAGCAGTGAAGCTACCCTGGGTGTCCAGGTCGCCGCCGTGGTTTGGGACGTCCCTGACTGTGTCGCAGCCCTCCGTTGATCCCTCTGAAATACGCGTTTCGAGCATGGTGCCTAGGCCGATGCTACGGCCGGCGGTATGCGCGGGATTCGACGCGAACGACCCGGCGGAACGCCGCGGCGGGGAACTCTGCGGCCCAGCAGAGGCTCCTAACGCTGAAGGCGATGCCCAGCACGCGAAGGAGCCAGCCGACCGGCCGTCGGGGACTTCGTCGAGGGAGGTAGATGACGACCGGCGGTTCAGGGTGAACTGTTGCGGCACGCCGGCCTGCAGCTGGGTGGCGTGCTGCGGATCCTGGAAGGCGTCTGAATCAAACACAGGTTTTGGGGCTCCAACTAGAGTATCGCGTTGGTTGAGGGGAGCGGCTGAAACTGAGGAACCGTGCGCTTGATGGCTGTTTGAATCCCAAGCCGGCCCTCCAATTTCCATAGCCTTGGAATCAAGCCACAGGCGGTGCTTGGGAATCAACTGCTTGCTGCTGTCGGAAGGGGCCTCTGCGACTGCCGCGAAGATCCACCTGGCCGCTCACCCAGGATCCAGCACGCGGCCAGTCCAAACGGATGCCCTATGTATGTTATATGCGCCTCGCAAGATACGTAGAGGAACTCACTTTAAATGGCTCGAGTTTGGCTCCCCATGGTGCGAGAGTAAGATACAGCGTTATATAAAAATTGCGTACAATCCAATCAGCGCCCAGGTCTTCGAGGGCTCCGTGCTGCACAAGGCTAAGCACATTCCGACTTGCAGGCAGTAGACCTGCAAGTCGTACCTAGGGATGTCTCCATCCTCTTAAAATGTATACCCACGCAATATCCATTTAACTTACGACGCATTGAAACGTAGCCCTTCTTGTCGTTTATACCATGAGTGCGGCTTTATATGTGACATCTTGTGCTAGAGCCTGTCGGCGGGTCACACTCTATTCGGACAGAGCGCCTGAGTTTCTCATGCTGGCCTCAGTTTTTTAGTGTCACACTAACAGCCACGTTGTTTGTTTGGCGGGCCTCCACAAAGTGAGCGCCATGGACCCGCCATCCGGCACTGGCGTGTCTGGAATGGCCGTGCCTGACTGGGCAGTCGTCATCGGAGCCAGCACAGTGGGCGACACAGTCGTGGCTCAAGCCGCTGCTCCCGTGGGCACTGGCGCAGTCTCACTCGAGGATTCGCGCTGTACTGGCAGCACGGCGCAAGTCAGTGACGTTAAAGGTGGCAGGCCGTCCACTTTAAGGAATGTCGCACTGTTGCCTCTGGAGTCTGCGAGTGGTGTGAGGCCGAGCAGCCAGCCTCGGATTCCCGACTTGGACGCAGCTGAAAAAGGTGTTTCAACTCATACACCCACCGGTGACAGCAAAAATACGAAGCGGACGTTCAACAATAACAGCCCGGTGGGCTCGCGGCAGCAATCTTTCAAGTCGGTTGTTCCCGAGCTGCCGGCTGCCTGGCAGGCCGCGGCTGGCATCAAGCCCAATAATTCATCCGATACGACCTCCAGCTGCTGCGGCGGCCTGATGCTCAGCGGCGATGGAACAGCCGGGCGTGGCGCGCGGGTTTGCTCGCGTACATGGTGGCGCAATGTCTCGCTGAGTTTACGCATGGAGCTGAAGGTGCGATGCTTCATACACACTTATCGACACTTCTCTGCTGCGGCCGAGAAAGAAACCCTCTATGTCTAGCAGTGTTTTGGTGGTTGCGTTTACGCACCCGCATTGCCGCCAATAAGGTAGCCCCATCAAGTATCACGCTGCCCGCACCGTTTCTTCCCGCCGGCCCCCCGTCCTGCCACTCCGCCCGCCCCACCCCCCGCCAGCCTCCCCTGCACACCTTCCCCGCGCATGGCGCGCCATCGGCTGTCGATGGCAAGCCGTGACCCAACCCAGATCCACCGTTCGGACGCACTAGATCCGACCCAGGTCCACTCGCCGTGATCGATTCAGACTCAATCCGGCGCACGCGGCCCACCCCTCCATTCGCCACCGCTGCTGGCTACCGCTCCCTCTTAAATCGTAAATTGCCGACTCCACACACGCACGCAAACACACTAAAACCCACTAAAACCCTAAGCACCCGTCGCGCCCGCCGCTCCTTTTGTTGCTTTTTAGAAAGTCGTTGAGGTGGTTCGCGCCAAGCCGCTGGTGCTGGTGCCGGGCCTGGTGGTCCTGGGTGTGGTTATGGGACTGGGGCTGTGGGCGCTGATCGCAGCCTCGAATGCGGAGGAGCGCTTCCGCCACGACTCGGCACAGAAGGTGGGACCGGGGTGGGTGGAACGGGGGGGGAAGGTCCGGGGTGGGTGGGACCGGGGGGTGGTCCGGGGTGGGTGGGACCGGGGGGGTGGTCCGGGGTGGGTGGGACCGGGGGGGCGTGGGCCCGGTGGGGGTGGGACCCGAGGGGGCAAGCGGGGGCCGCACAGATATGGCCTGCTGTCAGGGAACGGCAGAGTGGGTGTGAGCCCCCTCCCACAAAAACAATGAGCGGGGACGCTGACATCCACCAAAACGCGGGGGCGCGTAGGGTTTAGGGAGGGGAGGAGAGGGGAGGATTTCGAGGAAGACCCTGATGCCAGAAAAAACCGTTTAGAGGGTGGCTCCTGGCGCAGGCATGTGGTGGCGAGGGGTCGGGTACTCGGGCAGTTCACGTGGGCGGGTGCTGGTTGGGATGGGGGATTACGCTACCCGCGGGGGAGGGGGGTGTCGAAGCTGCCGCTGTTAACGGCACGGGTTGTCAGTGGGGGTGGTGGGGATCGACCTGGGTATCGCAAGGAAGGTCGGGCTTGTGGGGGGGCTCGGGAACGGCCGCTGGGCGGGCAGCCGGAGGGAGGGGTGCGTCGTACTCACCTCGTTGGCGGCAGCGGAGGGGGGAGCCAGCGGGGGGGGGCATCAGCAGGCGGGAGGCTGGGTGACGGCGTGTACGACAATGAGGGTGGCGCCCCACAGCCGCCATGCTTCCATGCGGATGAGTGGAACTGGTTTCTGAGCCGGAACTGGATCCTGAGCCGGAACTGGATCCTGAGCCGGAACTGGATCTTGAGCCGGAACTGGATCCTGAGCCGGTTCGGGGGCTAGCTGTCGTTCGCGGGGCACGTGGCACGGCAGGGTGGTGGCGCCGCGAGGGGATCGCGTGAAGAATGGGCGCTGTGACGGCCAGCTGACTAGGGTGCTTCAATTGGGGGGAGGTGTGTGGCGCGGGTGTGGGAGGCGGCGTAGCGGGACGAATGCGTGTCGGGGCACGACGGACTTGACGGCGGTTGTTGGTTGAGCACTTGTCTGTGAGCAACGCCCTCGGGGCGGCGCGGGACTGTGGCGCCTCAGCGGCCAGAGATCATGAAGGGTGGCTTCGCCGCCCGGGGGGCAGGCCGTGGTGGGGAGGGCATGTCGGGTGGGGATGTGGGTTTGGTTCGGGACGGTGACCCATGGGCCGTGCCGCTGTCCTGGGTGCTCGTCCCGGATGACGTCATTCCGAGCTAACCGGCGGCAAGCACCCCGGGTCGGTCCTCTGCCCGGCTTGAGCCCTGGGAGGCCGGAAGCGCAAACTCGCATGTGCGTCGTACGGCCGGCCTTCCAGCTGGGAGCGGGCTGCGGCACCGCGCGGTCAGCGCCCTGGCCGGCACCCCACTTGCCCTGACCCGTGCTTGATCTGCCCCCAGATCGCCGCCGACAAGGCCCTCTACATCCAGACGGAGCTCGATAAGACGTTCATGCCCGCGTACGTGGTGTCGGCGACTGTGCAGCAGGTGGGGGCGGAGGGGGCGAGGGCGGAGGGGGGAAGGGCGGAGGGGGGAAGGGCGGAGGGGGGGAGGGCGGGTGGGGTTGGGGGAGCAGAGGCCCGAACCCCGAAGAGGGTAGCTTCTGAGGCGGCCACCCGATCAGAGCATCACTTGCGCCGTAAGGCCCATACAACAAACTCGAGCTGCCCGCCCAGCCACCCATCTCCCTAAAGCCCCGCATGGCATCACCGTACGGCAGCATTCCCATCCCCACCCCCTGCCGCGTCATGCCCCTAACCAACCGGGGCGCGCGCCAACCAACAAACCAACCCGCAGAATCCCAACTACTACCCGCCTCAACCGCCGGACCTGCACGAGCGCTTCCCTAATCTCTGGTACCTGGTCAACCCCAACTTCGACAAGCTGTCCCACGACCTCATCGCCCTCACCAGGGTACGGCATGCGACAACGAATCGCGCGGGTTGGGGTGCCGTACGGACAGTGGTCCCGGGGCCGTTGCTCGGTAGGCGGTGAGTTGGTTCATCACGGTTTTCCCCAACCACCACCGCCTGGGACAAAATCAGCCTCCCCACACAACCGCCCGCATAGTAAGGGTTGGGCGCACAGCACCAACACCGTCTCTGTCCCCGTGCCGGCGCTTCTGAGCCCTCGCTGTGTATGTCTCCCCACGTGCCTCGATCTTCCAGGCGGGCTCTGTGCGTACGGTATCTGCCGTACCTCACGGCGTCATCCGTACGATGTACCCCCTGAAGGGCAACAGTCCTGCGGACGACAACAACTGGAGGGCGGTTGGGAAGAACTGGCTCAATGACTCAGCCAACGCGTCGCCGGTCATGCTGGCGCTGACGTCACGTGAGTGGCGGTCGGTGGCGGTTGCTGGCAGTTGGACGGGGCTCGTCTGGATCCGGACGTGTGGACCCTTGGTGTGGATACGGCGCAAGGGTCATTCGACAGTTTCCGTTTCCGTTGGTCGTTGTGCGGTTCCATCCAACCACCTCTCAGCCCCGTCGCGAGTGACACGCTCCAGCTGCGCGCGCGCCCCGGACATTTCCGCCCTTCCGCCTTTCTCCCCGTCCAACCCCCTCCCATGCGTGTCGTACCATCATACAGATAATCTGACGATCATCGGGCCGTACAACTTGACGCAAGGCGGCATCGGGATTGTGGGGATGCAGGCGATCTTCGTGAATGCCACCCAGGACGACTCCTTCAACATACCGCCAGGTGGGGCCCCGCGAGTTGCGCCTCTAGCCCCCCGTTTCGGTGGTTTGGGTGCCGTCGTGGTACGGCAGCAGTTACCATCTGGAAACCGTCCGGCAGTGGGCGGCGTTGCTTACCTGATACGTCGTACGGAGCGAGTAGACACGTACTACAGGCCCCCATGTGGCTGACTGACCCTCAATCCCCAATATGCCCCCGCTCCTCCCCAACCCCCCACCCCGCAGGCCCCGACGGCCTGACCACCCCCAGCTCGAGTATCCCGGGTATGCTGGACCTGGTGTGGCAGCCGGAGCATCTTGATGCGCCTCGCTTCTGGGGTGCGTGTGTGGGAGGGGGAGGAGGAAGGGAGGGAAGGAGGAGGGGAGGGGGATGGGAGGGTCCATGGACTAGGAAGCCGAGTAGGAAACCGTTTGGAGATGCGGAGCTTAGGGGAGAGGAGGGGAGGGGAGGCGAGGGGAGGGGAGGGGAGGGGAGGGGAGGACCCACAAAGGACGAACCGGAGGGACGAGGGACTTGTGTTGGGAGGACCCACCACCATACAAACCACCATACAAACCACCATACAAACCACCATACAAACCACCATACAAACCACCATACAAACCACCATACAAACCACCATACAAACCACCATACAAACCACCATACAAACCACCATACAAACCACCATACAAACCACCATACAAACCACCATACAAACCACCATACAAACCATCGACGGTGCTCAAGCGACTCACCCACCGACTCATCCACGTCGCGCCCGCCCCCCCCCCACCGGTTCTTTTCTGTACCCCCCCCGTCTCTTCTAAATGGTTTTCTCGCATCCACGTGTCTTCCTCGACCCCCCCCCCCCACACACGCCCCTATTCCCCCTCTGCAGGCCTGTGCACTGTGCTCATCAGCTGGGACGCTCTGCGCGACAACGTGACCAACCTGCAGGACCTGGAGGCGCAGGTGGGGGGGTGGGAAGGGGTCAGCGGAGAGAGGGGTCAGCAGGGGTCAGGGGTCAGCGGAGGAGAGGGTGGGAAGGGGTCAGCGGAGGAGAGGGTGGGAAGGGGTCAGCGGAGGAGAGGAAGGGGTCAGCGGAGGAGAGGGTGGGAAGGGGTCAGCGGAGGAGAGGGTGGGAAGGGGTCAGCGGAGGAGAGGGTGGGAAGGGGTCAGCGGAGGAGAGGGTGGGAAGGGGTCAGCGGAGGAGAGGGTGGGAAGGGGTCAGCGGAGGAGAGGGTGGGAAGGGGTCAGCGGAGGAGAGGGTGGGAAGGGGTCAGCGGAGGAGAGGGTGGGAAGGGGTCAGCGGAGGAGAGGGTGGGAAGGGGTCAGCGGAGGAGAGGGTGGGAAGGGGTCAGCGGAGGAGAGGGTGGGAAGGGGTCAGCGGAGGAGAGGGTGGGAAGGGGTCAGCGGAGGAGAGGGTGGGAAGGGGTCAGCGGAGGAGAGGGTGGGAAGGGGTCAGCGGAGGAGAGGGTGGGAAGGGGTCAGCGGAGGAGAGGGTGGGAAGGGGTCAGCGGAGGAGAGGGTGGGAAGGGGTCAGCGGAGGAGAGGGTGGGAAGGGGTCAGCGGAGGAGAGGGTGGGAAGGGGTCAGCGGAGGAGAGGGTGGGAAGGGGTCAGCGGAGGAGAGGGTGGGAAGGGGTCAGCGGAGGAGAGGGTGGGAAGGGGTCAGCGGAGGAGAGGGTGGGAAGGGGTCAGCGGAGGAGAGGGTGGGAAGGGGTCAGCGGAGGAGAGGGTGGGAAGGGGTGGGAGGAGAGGGGGGGGGGTCAGCGGAGGAGAGGGTGGGAAGGGGTCAGCGGAGGAGAGGGTGGGAAGGGGTCAGCGGAGGAGAGGGTGGGAAGGGGTCAGCGGAGGAGAGGGTGGGAAGGGGTCAGCGGAGGAGAGGGTGGGAAGGGGTCAGCGGAGGAGAGGGTGGGAAGGGGTCAGCGGAGGAGAGGGTGGGAAGGGGTCAGCGGAGGAGAGGGTGGGAAGGGGTCAGCGGAGGAGAGGGTGGGAAGGGGTCAGCGGAGGAGAGGGTGGGAAGGGGTCAGCGGAGGAGAGGGTGGGAAGGGGTCAGCGGAGGAGAGGGTGGGAAGGGGTCAGCGGGGAGGGGGGGGGTCAGCGGAGGAGAGGGTGGGAAGGGGTCAGCGGAGGAGAGGGTGGGAAGGGGTCAGCGGGAGCGGGGCCCGGGTGCGAGGGGCCACTCTTACCCCTCCGCAATCCCGCACCGACCAGACGCCCAGCGGCACAGCCTCCGCCCATACTCAACAAACATACGGCTCTGCGGCGCCTCCCCCCCCACACCCGCACCCGCACACACCCACGCACCCGCACACACCCAGGGTTACGACTACGTTCTCACTCGGCCGCACATCAACAATACGGAGCTGGCGGTGGACTGGTCCAGCGGTGTAGACCCCCCCCGACCCCCCGGGTACGACACAGAGAACGGCCCGCCACGGCCGCTGATGTACTACGACCTACAGGATGTGAGTGGGGAGCAGCGGAGGGGGGGGGGGCCCGGGGGAGTGGTGGGGAGGGAGGGGGGGTGAAAGAAAACCCGTGGGTTTCGGGGGGGGGGAAGAGGGAGGGAGGGGGGATGGGGAGGAGGGAGGCAGGGGAAAGCGCGCTGGATTGTGGGGTTTTGCTCTTTTGTTCGTAGTCTTGTCCGTACTCACCCTGATTGGACGGTTGGGCGCCCTTGTGGTCTCGCTTGCGGCGGCGGCTATCTCTGGGGCCACGACCCAACCCCTCCCTACGTCTCGACTGCATGCCACCGGGTGTTGCCCTGCTGCTGCTTCCAACCCCCCCCCCCCCTCGGGTCGGGTCGGTTTTTTCGGACATCCACGGGTTTCCCTCGACCCCCCCCCTCGGGTCTTCCCCCCCGCTGCTGCCCCCCCCCCTGCTGCTGCCCCCCCCCCCCTGCTGCTGCCCCCCGCTTAGTCCCTGGAGGACGCCGTCATCGTGGCAGTGCCGCTGCCCAACGTGCAGTGGACGCTGTACGTCAGCCGGGCCGGCGGTTGGGTGCCGACGTGGAAGGCGCCGCTGATTGCGATGGTGGGTGCAACGGGCAAGTGGGCGCTGCTCAGGAGGGGGCAGAAACTTGTGGTCTCGGGGCCACATCTCCCTAGGAATCGGGCCTGACACCCCGGGGCCCGGCCATGCCGGCAGCCGTCCGTGCGACCCCCGTCAGCCTGAATTGGAATCCGGGAGCATGTGATTAGTGCAGGGGTGCGGAGTCGGCAAGAGTGCTGCCAACCCTCACACCCCAACCCCCACACCCCACACACCCCTATTTTTTCCGCTCAACCCCCGCCCTGCTGCCAACGGGCACTGCTTCCAACTGACACCGCTTCCAACTGACACTGCTGCTGCTGCTTCCAACTGACACTGCTGCTGCCAGGTCGTCATCTTGTCGCTGGTGCTGTCGGCGCTGGTGTTCGCGATCCTGGTGTCGCGGCTGCAGCAGCGGAGACTGTTCAGAGACGTGGTGGTGGGTCGGGGCTGGACGTGGGTTACTCACAACCGACTTGCCGGTCAGTACCTTGTCCAGGGCGGGCGGCGTTTAGCAGGAAAGGAGGAGGCAACATGCCCCAACTGCCAGTACCACCAATAGCAACACCATTCCTACCCGCCCACCGACCCACCGACCCACCGCAGGAGGCTGCCGGCCAGCTGGCCTGCACCACCAGGACCCTGGAGGAGGAGAAGAACCGGATGCAGGTGGGTGGGCCGCAGGGGGGTGGGCCGCAGGGGGGTGGGCCGCAGGCGGGGGGGCCGCAGGGGGGGAGCCGCAGGGGGGACCACATCTCCCAGGAACCCAAAACCCTACGAGACCCCCACAGACCCGCACCCGCGGTACCCCTGTAGTACTCGCAACTGCCCCCGCCTCCGCATGCAACGGCCGCAACCGTCAACGACCCAAAGAAACCCACTGGAACCCTTGTCGCCTCGACACGCCTTGGATCATTACCCCAGAAATCACCCCACCACCCTCACTTGCTGCCCCGCTCCCCCTCTTCCCTCCCCTCTCCCCTCCCCTGTCCCCTCCCCTCTCCCCCTCGGCCCCCCCATACACACACACACCCGGCGCCACGCCCTTCACCAGGCCCTTCTGGCCCGCCACTACGACCTGATTGACCTTCTGGAGGGAGGGGCGGGCGTGGTGGCGGCCACCATGAACGGAGGGGCGGGGGTCGGAGACGGGCGGGCGCCAGCGGAGTCTGTGGACGGCGGCACCAGATCCAGGATCGACATCTTGCGACAGAAGATGCTGCTGAACGGGACGAGCTCCAGGAGGGAGAACCTGGGGGAGGCGGAGCAGGTGGGTGCAATGGATGTCCGTGGGTCGAAGCGCGTAGGGTGCGGCGCTCTGGGTCGGGTTGGGCCGGGTCGGGTGGGGGGGGGTATAGACCCGTGGGTCGGCACGTAGAGACGAGGGGGGGGGTCGGGTCGGGTCGTATTGGTAAAGGGCAGACCAGTGCGGTCACCAACGGCAAGGAGGTTTATTTGCTGGAGGAGCGCGCGACACGCTCATGTGTGAGGTTGTTGGGGTGCTGGAACTGCGGCGGGTGGATGACGTGGATCCCGGTTCCAACCCCCCGCGCAGATCACAATCCAGGAGCTGCTTGGCGAGGGCACTTTCGGCAAAGTGTACAAAGGTGAGTGTGGCGGGTGGGGATAAGGGGGTGGGGGTGAGGGATGTGTGTGGGGGCGGTGGGGGTCGACCGGGGTATCTGCAGTTGGGAAAGGATGACCTTCCAGGGAGTGATGCGTCGGCTCGGACCAAGGGGCGAGCGGACGGCTGAACCACCCGGTCATTAGGAACGGTGTGGTTGCTGCCCACGTGCTGTGAGTCGTCCGTCAGCAGCTGCTAACAACCCTCAACCACCAACCACTTCAACCTTGGCACCGCAACCGCCAACGCAACCGCCACTGCCCCGCCTCAGGCCTTTGGCGCGGCACCGAGGTGGCGATCAAGACCATCGTGCTGCCGGCCCGCATGAGCGGCAAGGAGAAGCGGGAGAAGATGGCGGTGATGGAGGCGGCCATCAGCAGCAGCCTGGCGCACCCCAACGTGGTGCAGGTGCGGACGTTGCCCTGCGGTTGGTGGGCGGTTGGTGGGTGGTTGCCAGGAGTTACGTTGGTCCCGGCATTTCCCTCCGTCACATGCTCCCTGGGGGGCCTTACGGGCGCTGTGTTTGTGTTTTGCTCCCGCCCGCACACCCCTGCCTCTCGCTCTCTTGCCGTACACATCACCGCTGCGGCCCCACACCGTGATGCAGCAGCCCAGCCCCGCCCCGCCCTGCCGCCCACCTGCCCCGCCCGGACACCCACCTGCGCTTTCCCTTCCGCCGACGCACTCGTTTCCCCCCTCCCTGCCCCTCCCCGCCCTGCCCTGCCCTGCCCTGCCCCTCCCCTCCCCGCCTGCAGACGTACACGTACCACATCCGTGCGCTGCGGGACTCCTCCTCCGCCAGCACCCTCGCGCCCCACTCGCCGCCGCGAGCAGCCGCCTCCGGCGGCTCCGCCGCTGCGGCTGGGGCCGGGGGTCCGTCAGCTGCCCTTGCCTCGCCAGCCGCGATGGCGGCAGCCGCAGCCGCCAGCGCCGTCGGCAGGACTCAGGTACGGCACTGGGACTGCCGGGCCTTGTGTACGTGACATAAGGGCCTTGTGTACATGACATCGCACTGGCTAGGGCCGCCTCCCCCACACACACGGGTCCTCCTCCCCCGCCCCCCCTTCTCCTATCAGATCCTGGCCAACGAGGGAGCCATAGTGGTCGGCTCCCCCGACTCCTCCATGTCCACGGTGTCGGTCACTATGGTCCAGATGTCCACGGACGCGTCGGGCACCGCAGCAGCAGCAGCAGCAGCCGCGGTGGCGGCAGTCGCCGTCACGTGCACCGCCCCCGCCGCGGCGTCACCGGTGCGGAGCGAGGCCAACGGTGGAGGGGCCGACGGCGCCGCCGCCGCCCCCGCTGCTTCTGCGGCTGTTCGCGGCACCTCGATGGACCAGCCTAACGCGGGAGGCATACACAGCTACGAGGTGAGGGGGGCATACACAGCTACGAGGTGAGGGGGGCATACACAGCTACGAGGTGAGGGGGGCATACACAGCTACGAGGTGAGGGGGGGCATACACAGCTACGAGGTGAGGGGGGGCCTGGGGTCCGCGGCCGGGGGGAGGGTCGCGAGGTGTACGGCGTGTTGCTACCATGCACGGAGGGGGGAAGTGAGGGGCCGGAAGCGGAGTGGGGAGGAGGGGCCGGGAGCGGAGGGAGAGAGTTAGGGGCAGGAAGTGGAGGGAGGGAGTTAGGGGGCAGGAAGCGTAGTTAATTAGGAGCTGGAAGCGGACGGGGGGAGTTAGGGGCAGGAAGTGGAGGAGGGGGGAGGTGTGCCGCTGGTTTGGCGCCTCTGGTGTGGAAGCATGAAGGGAGGCTAGCAGTCCGGAAGGCGAGGTCAGCGCGCTCCAGGGAAGGGAAGAGCGTGTGCGCGCCGCGTTTCGCCGCCACCCTGGAACCCTAAACCGAAAAACGCCTCCCCCAGCGCTGTCGTACCTTCCCTGGACCGCCGCAACACCCCTCCTTCCCACCTGCCTCTCACCCCGCGCTTGCGGCCTCCCACTTCCCCCCGACACCGGACGTTCGATGTACGATGTACGAATGTGCGACAGGTCCAGCTGGTGCTCGAGGTGAGAGGGAGCGCTGAATGGCGGGAGGGGTTTCAGGACGGGTTGTTGAAACGCGGTCGGAAGGGGAAGGGGAAAGCGTCTTTGGGGGGGAGGGGTCAAGCTTCCGCCACGGCCGCCAGTCCCGGTTGGCGCAAGCCGCTGAGGGCGTCTGCTGCCGCCGCAGGTCTGGCCGACCCTTGGGTCCGTGCCAAGGGTTCAGATTATTAAACAACCCAGATGGAGTTGACGGTTTCTATCACAAGCGCAACCGCAACAGAAATCCGCCCGATCAATCCGCGACGCCCAACCTAACCCGGCCGAGCGACCCCCTCCCCTCCCCCTCCCTTCCCCATCCCCTCCCTCCCTTTCTTCCCCCTCCCCTCCCTCCCCCCCCCTCCCCCTCCCCCTCCCCTAGTACTGTGACCGGGGCTGCCTGCGGGACGCCCTGGATGCGGGAGCCTTCTTCTCTCAGGGCGGTGAGTGTGCCGGGGGGGGGGTGTAAGGCGAGGGGAACTGAGCTGGGCTTGAGACCCCGGGGGATGGCAAAAACACCGCCGTTGACTCATTGATCTGACGCGGGAATATAGTTGGCGAATAGATTTCGTATGCGGGGGGGGGGAATAAGGTAATCCGTGAATCCACGGCACCTGGGGATGGGGCTGACGAGCGGGATCGCCAGCTGATGAAAGGCAGGTGCCTTCTAAGGGTTCCAAGGGTGTCGTGCACCTGTCGTACTTGGCCGACATACCTGGACCTGCTCGCACCGCCCTGCGCGTTGTCGCCCTCGCTGTACGACAGGTCTTAACTACCCTGCCATCCTGGAGACTGCTGCTGACGTGGCCAAGGCGATGCTGCACCTGCACCTGAACGACGTGCTGCACAGCGACCTCAAGGTACGGCAGGAGGGGCGGGAGCACTGGCCACGCACTTGCTCTGCGGGCGGGCCCTGCGGTCCCAACCCTCCCGGGACCACCGCCTCTCGGACACGCTTTCGCCGAGGGAACGAGGACCGGAAACCGGCCCAAAGAGCTGGTACCTATCGACCCCATTCCCCCTCTTGACCCCAATTAACCAACCAACCAACCAACCGCAGGCCACCAACGTAATGCTCAAGAGCACGGGCACGGAGTCGGGCCGCGGTGTTGTTGCCAAGGTGCGCCAGCGCGGGGGGAGAGGGGGGAGGGTAGGGAGGGATGTGGGGCCCCTCTGTTGGCGGGGCCAGGCATCCCCACCTCTTCCGACAAACGCACCCACTCGCGCCTTCCGGCGCCCGCCCGGCCCTCTTCCGACTTGTCCGACGCCTTGCCGTGCGCGCGTGTCGTACATGCCCTTGTCGTACACTCTTCGCCGGTTGCAGGTGGCGGACTTTGGTCTGTCTGTCCGGCTGGACCACGCGGCTACACACGTGTCGCAGTCGTTCCAGGGCTCACTCACCCACATGGCGCCGGTGAGGCGGGGGGGGGAGATGTTGGGACTCTTTAGGGTGTGGGGGCTTGGAGGAGGAGTCATGGCAGGAGACAGGGAAAGGGTAATGAGCAGCTGGAGTGTGGGTTTGCCCGTTTAGCGGAGGGCTGGGTGCTTCACACGTGTGTCATCATTGTGGCGGGAGGGAAGGGCTCCTGGACTGCCAGGCAGCTCGTAAACAGGGCCCACTTGCGACAGTAAACGGTGCCGCGCGTGGAGTGGGGTGGGTTGGAGTGGAGTGGGGTTCGAGGAAGACCTGTGGGGTGGGATGGGGCCCGGGAAGGCGCACGGAACCGGGCGCACTGCCTGTCACGGCCACCGGGACATGGAGTGGAGGAGGAGTTAGGAGGGGTGAGGAGGAGTGAGAAGGAAGGAGCCCCTGCAGACACGCTGCCGGCGCCCTGAACCCCTTCGCGCCGTAACACCTCCCGCAGGAGGTGATGCTGCAAGGCCACGTGAGCCGACCTGCAGATGGTGGGTGCGGGTCCGTTGCGGGATGTAAGGAATGAATGGATGGGAGGGGGGAGGAGCCGGGGGAGCTGCAGAGGGGAGGGAAGGGGTGCGGAGTACTTGGCGTGTGGGGGCAGTTGTAGATCCCAATTGGTGGTCGGAGCCTTCTCACCCAACACGTTGCGAGCCGCCGCCTCGCTGGTCCTTGGTGACAGCGCTTGGCTAACCCCCTTCCCCTCCAAACTGCCCCAACCGCCAACTCCCAACTCCCCAGTGTACGCCTTCGGCATCACCATGTGGGAGATATTCACGGGCGGCCAGCCCTACCGCGGTGGGTGCGGGCGGGGGAGCGGCTGGGGGTGCCGGTGGGGGTGGAATGCGAAGGGAGAGCGGCACACTGCTGCTCGATGACCAAAGCCCTAAAATCCAACCCAAATCCAACCCAACCCCCCTCCCCCCCCAGGCACCCCCGGCGCGCTTCTGGGCCACCAGACCTCCAAGGAGGGGCGCCGACCCGTCTTCCCAGTCGGCACCCCGCAGCAGTACCGGGAGCTGGCGGAGAGGTGCTGGCACGCTGAGGCCTCGCAAAGGTGACTCGTGAGGCCATGGCTGGGGGGGGGGCGGCTGCGGCTGTGGCTGCGGCTGCGGTTGGGACGTTGGGACGGTATGGAGAGGAACCGTTCCGCGAGGGAGGAGGAGAGGGCGGGTGTATGGCAGGAGGCGGGGGGGGGAGTTGTGTGCCGCACATCTCAACTGCACATCTCAACTGCTAAGCAACTTCTAACGAACGAACCGCTTCACTTAGAAACCGCGTCACGCCACCGTGGCATGCATCGCACCGCATTGCGCAATCCCAACCCCCCAACCCCCCAACCCCCAGGCCGCCGTTTGCGGAGATCCTGGACCTGCTGACCAAGATGCGTGCAGCCATCGAGGGCCCCTCGGCCCCTCTGCTGCCCTTCGCGCCGCTGCACAAGAAGATGGCGGCGGCGCTGGCGCTGCCATCAGGCGGCGGAGGAGGGGGAAGCGCGGCCGGTGCCAGCAACGGCCAGGGCAGCCAGGGCTACGGCGGAAGCCTCTTCAACAGCGGCGTAGGCGGCGCCGGCAGTGTTGCGCCACTCCCGAAGCTAGGCGGCCCAGCGGTGGGTGACGTTGCCAGCGGCCAGGGTTCTAGGGTTTGGAGGTTTGGGGGTTGTTTTGGCACTTGGGTTTCCACCGGTACGGAACAATCCGCAGAAGAACCCAGCCCCACACGGCACTCGACGATCAGTACCCCAAGGGCCCCCAACCTCAACCTCAACGAACTAACCGACCTCGCAGCTGCCCGCATTTGTGCCGCAGCTATGTTGCGCCTGCATTGCTCCGTACGACATGTGACACCTCCTCGCCATTCGTCGCGCACGACATCGTTCACCCACTCCTCGTACAACCACCACGAACGCCACCCCGGCCACCACCCCTCCCTTGGTATTACGGGTTTCTTTCCACCCTCCTTTCTCCCCCACCACAATCACGTGCCTCCCTTCACCAACCTTCCCCCCCTCCCCTCGGCCCCTCCACCCCCCTCTCACATACACAAAACACAGGCCATCCAGATCGGCGGGCGCATGGTGACCCTCTCCGCCGCCATGCACTCGGCCGACAGCCGCGCCGCCAGCAGCAGCAGCGGCACCGCCGGGGCCACACTGGGCGCCCTGGGCCTCCCTGGAGTGCTGGAGACCATCGACGAGGAGAGCCACGTGGAGGCGAACAGCCGCCAGCCGCTGGGGCTGCTTGGCGGCGGCGGCGGCGGCGACCCGCTGACAGACACAAAGCAGCACCCGGACTGAAGCGCGGTTGGGCCGAGTTGGCTGAGTCAGCAGCAGGCTTGTGCGGCTGAACCAGCCGTGCACGAGGGAGGGAGGGAGGGAGGTGGGTTGGATGGATTGCTGGCGGCTGGTCGGTGGAAGGATGCGACGCAGTGTGTGGCTGGCAACCGGTGTTTTGGGGGGGGGGAAGTTTAGGGTGTAACCCAAGTACCCAAAGTAGCCTCAACCCTGAAGCCTCCGACCGAGCGGGCAGAAGGGCGCGGGCTCGTAGGACTCGGCCCAGCTCGGTCCAGGGAGGGAGGGAGGGCGGTTTCGGAGGTGTGCCAGATGCGCACCCGGGGCTCTGAGCGGCAGCTGTACGGCGCGTGGCTGTACGGCAGTTAAGGAGATGAGGATACCGTAGTATGGTATTGTTGCTTTGCCGTACGGCCAAACCAAGCGGAAGCACTGAGGGCGCCGAGGCATATGCACAGGACATCCTAGTATGCATCCTAGTATACACCAACCATGCGCCGCAGCCACTGGTTGGCGCCATTGTTTGGCAGCGGCGGGGTTTTGCTGCAGGTGGACGTTTTGGGGGGCTGGAACGGTTTGCCTTCTGCGGCGGCGGCGATGAGAACTGTGTGGGTGAGCGGCGGCCGTTGCATGCTGGCGGCGTGGGCTCCGCCCGACACGAGGCGGGGGCTGCTCCCTTGGGTGCGACCCGGGGGCGCAGAGGGGGCGGAGGAGGAGGAGGTGGAGGTGGTGGTGGTGGTGGCAGGCGGCGTTGACCGTCGATGGAGGGGAGGGGAGGGACGCGCCACCGCCGCCGTCCCGCCCCCCCCGACCCCGCGGGACCCCGGAGCTGCCGCCCCGTTGTCGTTTCGCTCCTGGGGGAGCAGCGGAGGCAGATAG
Source organism: Yamagishiella unicocca (assembly GCA_003116995.1). Lineage (NCBI taxonomy): Eukaryota > Viridiplantae > Chlorophyta > Chlorophyceae > Chlamydomonadales > Volvocaceae > Yamagishiella > Yamagishiella unicocca. The sequence goes on along the minus strand of BDSL01000031.1, from coordinate 99,455 downwards.
GGGCACGATGGAGGTACAAGTGGTGCGGCGGCGGCAGTGGTGGTGGTGGGCGGCAGTGGTGGTGGTGGGCGGCAGACCGCCCGGGGCCGGAGGTTCAGATTGCCGTACAGTGTGACTTGTCGTGGGAGGGGGCAGCAGAGGGGGCCGCGGCGCAGTGGGGAAGAGAGGGGTCTGCGGCAGCTGGTGGTCGCAGCTGCCTTAACTTCCAGCCGTAGGGTATTGCTGGATTCAGGAGTAACTGCCAGTCTCTGGGTTCCAAAGAGCACGGACGGGCAGCTCGTCCAACGCGGCACTACCCGCGCCGCGGGCGGAGGAGATCACTGAGCAGAGCGGGCGGCGCGGCGGCGCGGCTCGGCGGGCTCCAGGGAGGCAGGGTTATGTCTGGCCTGGGCCTTGCCGTACAGTTGTCCTCACACCTGGCCGTAGGAACGAGCCCGGCTGCGTTGTGGTGCCCGACCTGGCAGCCTGCGGCTGGGGCGACGAGCGGTGGCAGCTGCAAGGTGACTTGGCTGCTTGGAGTTTTGGGAGCCATCAAGCCAGGGACGAACGGGGTTTCAGGCACCCCCCTGGTCCGGAGCCCTCCCTCCCTGGACCTGGTGAAGCACTGCAGAGGCATTCGCCGTAAGTCTCCTGTTGGGCGGGATATTGTTGAAGCAGAACGTGCCGGTGAGGGTGTACGGCAAAGTGGAGGGAGCGCTGCGGCCCTTCCTGGAGCGGCTTGCAGCCCCGCTCAAGGGTGCGGTGGATGCGAGCGGATGAGGGCACGCGCCCCGCCGCACGCGCCTTGCACCGCTGAGCACGGTTGGTGGGGCCATTTGCTCCCTCTTTGCGGAGTAGACCCGTGGCCTGGCGGCGGTGGCGGCGGCGGCGGTGGTGGTGGTGGTGGTGTTGGGAGTGGTGGCCAAGTAATGATGCCAGGAGTGGAGGCGCGGACGCGTCCAGGTGCTCGAACAGGGATTGTGCAACTGCTCGCAGCGGAGGACCCCGGCGACGACGCTATTCTTTTGTGCGGTTGGTGGCGGTTGCCAGTGTAATAGCTGGTTTGTTGGTTTGTTGGATAAGGTAGGCGCATGCGGCTCGCTTGGTAGGTATCGGAGCGGCGGAACACTGCCAAAGGGGCCCTGCATCCGGGCCCCCGACACCAGCCATTCGGTACTCCCTTCATTCCTCGCCGCCGCGGGAGCGGGTTGTACGGCAGGCTGTTCCCTGTCAACGATCTGGGCGGGCCGGCAGAGGCAGGCTGCTGAGTGTTGCGGCCGCCTTGTACCTGGGCCCGTGCCAGTGTGGTGATGGAAGGGGTGGAGGCGGGCCATTCTTCTGGGGGCCGGCCGACGAGAATCTGGGCTACGTAGGGTGGTGGGCTTCATGTATTGGTGGGCGACGCGGCCCATGGGTCGAGAATGGAGGAGGGGGCTGCGAAATAGCTCTGGCGGAAAGGAGGGCGCCAAGGCCATGGCGCGCATGGGTGCATCATGCGGCACGTTGCGTCTTACCGATGCAGTACCAATATAGTACAAACATTTGAGACGGGCGCGTGGCGCTGACCCATGGGTCTTCATGGCGCCGGGCGAGGGGGCCGAGCGGGGGTGGGGTGAACGCGAAGAGTGCACCCGAGGCTTCCGAGATGGTATCCGTACTGTGACGCCGCCACCTCCCGTGACTCCCTCCTGTTCCAGTCGGACTGCTGCGGGAAGTGTCCCGTCAGCTCCTTTTCATGGTAGCTGCATGGCGCTGTTGGTTGCTGGCCTCTTGGTTGCAAGGCCCTGTTGGTTAGGAAACTGGGTTGCTGGCCTCTTTATGTTGATCCCACGGCTTGCCTTGCGGCGGCGATGGCCGGTGTTGAAGGGGGACCAGCAGTCTGTCAGCCATGCAATCAAATCCAGCCAGCATGCGGTCGCCGTTTCGGTGGGAGGAGGGATCTCTGTACTCCGGCCCGTGTTTAAATCATCTAGGCGTTCCCGCCATTTCCCCCTAATTCATGAAGCCCTTGGGGGCTTACTCGCGCGTTGTCTGTCGCATATTGCGCTTTGCGTGGTTGCAGCAGCTGGGCAGCAGCTGGGATAGAATGCTGTTTCGCGGCGCACGTTAGTTTCCAATCTGTGGCGCCCCCCCCCCCCACGATTGCGTTTGTGAGGTGCGCCTGCTCGCCGGGGCGGGCCTTATGCGCGCATGCGTTTGTGCGTGTGCTGCAGACGTCCCGGCGACCCGCACGGTGCACAGCAGCACGTGTGGGGGCATGGCCTGGCTGCTGCGCCTGCTTGTTGCGTGGGATTGTTGGGGGGGGGGGTCGAAGCGCACAGGGTGCACCGCGGGTCCTGGTGGCCGCCCGGGGGGTCCTGGTGGCCTGGCAGTGCGCGTGGTTTTCGCCTTTCCGAGTGCGCGCATCGCTATAATTCGACGCTGCTGGTGTATTGCTCAGCGTGTGCTTGATTGCGCAGTGTGATGGTGCCAAGTCGGGCCTACAGGGTTACCTGCTTGCGCAGTTGTACGGCAGCCTCAATGCGCCCGCGGAAGTCGGGGGGGCCGGCGGGTCCGCCTCTGGGGTTACTTGCCATGGCCTGCCGCCTGGTTCTTGCTTGCATTCTGTCGCGCGTTCCCAGCACCTCGTGGTGACCCCCCAGGGGGGGGGCGATGCTGCGAACTAAGAGCTGGGGAGGCGCGTGCAGGACGGCCGTACGGATCCGTTTCATCTGGGATGGGAAGGCTGCGCTGACCGGGCGGCTTAAAAGGGCAACGAAGGACGAGGTCGCGATGCCTGTTCTGGATCGCAATGGATGAAGGCAATTATGTAGGGCCGCCGATTGGGTTGCCGCCTGACAAATGGCAAGGCGGATATGCCGGGTCCACTTGGGGAGCAGAGCTAGGAGGGCTGAGACGCGCAGAGCCCCTGCATGAGGGCAATGTGTGCACTGATGCGTGTCGATGTGTGTCGATCACATCACCGACCGCTTTGCAAAACAAAACAAAAAAAACCGCGTTCAGCAGACCAGTAGCAGCCCGCCGTGTGTATGTGTGCTATTCTCGGGCTCCAGCCCATGAAGCTAGCTCGTGGGAGGCCGCCGCCTGGTGTGACGTGGCACCGACTTAACCTCGCTTGGTGTGCGAGCTGTTCATGACCGCTGTGGAGCGCCGTGTGGGACAGGAAGGAGTCCGGATCGCTGCTAATTTACCGCTGGGCGGCAATACTCGGTGTGTCTGCCTGCCTGCCTGGTCTCATTCGTTCGTCTGCATCCGCCATGCCGCCATCATTTCATTAAACGCCGTGTTGCCGGGGTGTTGATGGGCCAGGCCACGACACAGACCACCAGGCGAGAAGACCCTCCCTCATCGGCCGGGCGGGGACGAAACCCCGCACGACCAGCAGTCAGGGAAGCAGCAGGGAGCGAGACACAGCGCCCCCACCAAAATGACAGGGGCCACGGACAGGCCCAGCACCCACAGCTCGCACCCACGTCAACCACGTCAACCGACGGGCAGCCCCTCGTCACCCGGGCGTCCGGGGAAGGTCACCGCCCCAGTCAGCGAGGCGGCGAGGAAGGGGGTGTCGGCCGGGACGGGGCCCCACTTTCGGGGTGCCAAGCCCAGATGTGCGAACGCACTGAGGCGGGCCCATTTGCGGGTGTGTGGTGCCTGGGCGCGTCGATCCGGGCGTGCTCTCACCGTTTGGCGGTGGCCCTTGGAGTGCCTGGGTTGTTCTTTATTGGGGTCCCGCCGCCTTGGGCGCGGCTGGGCGTCCTTTCTTCCTGTGCCTTTTTGGGGCGTCTGTTGGCTGCTAGCGCTGGCTTGTCGTACGGTGTGGCTTCGTTTTCCTGGCTCCCCCCCTTGTCCTGGTCTCTCCAATGGTGAGGCCACGGACATGGGCCCCTCTTCTTGTCTTGGGTCCGGGCTTGAGGACACTGGAGGACACTGTAAGTTCCTATGGACGTGCCAACCACCGCGCCAACCAGCAAAAGGAATAATAGCACAAAGGGCATTCCAAAAATCCAACACAGGCAGCACCCCACATGGACAAAGGCCAAGGCTCGCCGGCCCGCCACATGCACGAAAGAAGATTTGCTCGCTGGGCCCGGAGACGCCACCAGAAGAGGAACGCGGGCCGGAATATAAGGGGCAATCCGAGGACGTAGAGGACAAAACCAGCCGCCTAAAGCAGGCGCTTGACGTTGCGCGCTCAAGGTTAAGAGTTGCGCGAGGGCGCTCGACACAAAATACGATCCAGGAGGCGAACGCGGTCCGGAGCAGCCGATAATGTCCGTGAAATGTACGTTAAAAAGTGTAGTGTAATGTGCTTAATCCCAATTGAGGTTGCATTTGTTAGTCGGGAACCGGTACGCGCCTATGACTGACCGACTTGTTTACGACGGGTACTGCTCTTGCCGCAATCCCGGCAAGCGGCGACTGAGTTGCCTCAAGGCCATGGGACGACGAAAGATATATAGGCTGTTGACACCTTTTTGTGGGCCGTCACATATGGAATGCAGGAATGAGCATAGGTCATGGCTGTTTTGGTCCTTCATATTCTCCTTTCTGCCATCGTTGTGCCTTCAGTCGCTGGAGGTACTTTCTATCACGTGTGTTTGAGCGACGCAATAACGGCAGGTAATGCGGGTCTTGCAGCGGATGGCGCCCTAACAGGCCTCGCGAGGTTGCGGCCCGGTTCATATCAGGCACTGAACAGCACAGCCGTGAGCGTGTCCGGGAGGTTGGTCGTCGTTGGCCGCGGAACTACGTCCCAAGAAAGCCATAGCGTAGGGCCCCTGAAAGCCAATCCCAGCAGCTCAGCAGCTGATGGCACTACGCTGGACCTTTCCTCGTTCGTAGGAAGAACTGCATTTACACTTCTTTCAGGTAGGTACCCCGAACCTATTGCCCGTGTGGCTCGCCGTGACGTGCTGGTCGCACCATCGCCAGGCGGCTTGACTCTACGTAAACAGCACCAGGCAATAATAGTTTCGTATCGCTACTCACCCTGCCGCTGCTGTTGCTGTTGCCGCGGCTTCAGGCGCGAGCCTTGAACTGCACAACCTGACCATCCGGCTGCAACGGCTCGCAGCAGGAGCCCCTGCGGGGCCCTACGCTGCAACACTCGACCGGGTTGCAGCGCGCGTCGCTATTGCCGTTGATGACGCTGATACCCTTTACGCAAGTGGTGGCGGTGGTGGCAGCGGAGGCTACACCGATGGCGACGACAGCCACCTCCGCGTGTAAGCCCCCCACCGCCGCACACGGTCGTTCATCGCCGTGCACCGCTTCTGCGCCGACGCCCCATGCCGCCCTCGCACCTTCCACCCCGTTGCAGATCTCCCAGGGAGTCGCACCCCCCGCTGCTGCTCCAAAACACCATACTGGTGGTTCCACCCCTGGAGTTCTCCCAGCTGGTGCAGCAGCTGCACCTAAAGCAAGCCGAACCGCGTAGGCGGTTGCGGGCAGCGCAGCGCGCGGAGGGGAAAACCCAGCAGGGCCGGCGCCAGCTGCGGCTGGCTGTCGTACAGCAACGCCCAGTGGTGCGGTCTGCTGGCTGCCTGCCCGGCAGCGACTGGGTGGGTGAAGCAGCACTCGGTGATGATGCCGTAGTAGCTTGGCACTCGGACGACACAATCTTCTTCCGCAGCCTCCGCCAGTGCAGCTGGCGGGGCATAGACGTGACGGTCACCAAGGACCCCCAGCCTGATCGCCGGAGCGACGACGATACCGATTCCGGTCATCGTCGGGTGGCACCAGTGGCGTCAGGGGGTCAGGGGGCCGCCGGCCAGCAGCAGCCGCAGCAGCTGCCGGCGCCGTCACTCCCGCTGCCGCCGCGGGGGAACCCAATCATACTCGCAGCAGCGGCTTACGCCGACCCCAGCAACTCCCTCTGGGTGGTTGCCCTGGCGGTTATAGTGCCCGTGGCCGTTGTGGCGTCGATGGTTGCCGCTGCTGCGTGGGTTGTGGTGTCCGGACCCACCTGCTGGCCGTGTCGCTGGCGGCGCAACGACAGCGCACCCCGGGAGGAGGATGATAAGGCCCGGGAGAAGGGCCACAGCGCAGGGACGGACAGCGCAGCCACGGACGGCGACGGCGTTGGAGGGGGAGGCGCCGGGCCCCACAAGCCGGCCAGGGCGCTGTCCGGATGCAGCGGGGGCGCTATCCAGCAGGCGACCTGCACGTCCGAAGGGCCGCAGGGGAAATCGCCGGCCGGGGGCACCGCCGCTGCAGCCGCCGGCGGTGGTGGCGGTGGCGGCGGCGCAGGTTCTACAGCAGCCGCCACCAGCCGTACGGACCTCTTAGCGCAGCAGCAGATGACGCCGAAGCCTACGGCAACGGCAACGGTGGCGGGGCTGGCCTTGAGCGGCAGTGGCGGCGGCAACAGAAGTGACGCTCTGCAGCAGCAGCCGCAGCAGCAGCAGCCGCCGCCGCAGCAGCCGCACCAGCCGCCGCAGCAGCAGCCGCAGCAGCTGGAGGCGGGCTCCAACCCGGCGCGGCGGGAGCCCAGCGGCATCATCGCAATCTGCATCGACGAGGGCGCACACGTGGGCCCTGTATACGACCGCCAGCGAAGCGCGGTGCCGCCAGGGAAGGCGGCTAGCGGCTCCGGAAGCCGCCTGGGCCAACAATCTGACCGCCAGCTGTCGTCCGGGGATCAGCTGACCCGGGCGCACACATCAACCTCCGGCATGGCGCGTTCGCAGGACTCCGGCAGCAAGAGCTCGAAGCAGGACAGCGCCTCGTGGTTTCGGAACCGCGACGTAGGCGGCGTGTCGGTTCTGGGTTTCGGAGCCGTCGGATCGGGGTCGGCCCTCGACATGTCACTCAAGTCGTACTTCACACAGCGGGAAGCAGGCCTCCTGCGCGGGGCGTTCGGCTCGCCCGTGCTGGCGGCCGGTCACCGGGCGCTGCAGCTGTCGAAAGGTAACAAGACTGCCGCCAGCCCCCCCTGCTGCTGCCGCTGCTGCCACTGCCACTGCTGCTTATTGCCACCGCTGCCACTGCCTGCTGCCTGCATCACAGCGCAACCGCTCCGCTACCTGCACCGGCAGCCGGCCGCACCCATGCTGCACCCATGCCCCTGCCCTCAGCGCGACCCTGCCCGGGGCACTGCTCCGTACTTACTGCCGTACTCAATGCCACGCACGCAGCCAGCAAATGCCGTGACGCGGTCGTACGGCAGAACAAGGACTCCTTCCTGGAGCGCGTGATCGGCCGCGCCAAGCAGGCGGTGGACATCAGCTTCAAGGAGGACGCGGTGCAGCTGATCCGGGAGATAGGCAGCGGCTCGTTCGGATGCGTGTACTTCGGTGAGACGACGAGGCGGGGGGGGGCAGGGGGGGTGAAAGAATATTTCCGCGGGAGGGGGGCTGGCGAGGAAACGTGGAGAGGACACCGGAGGAGGCAAGGCTGGGGGGGTGGCGTAAAGCCCGGGGGGGCCGAAGCTGGTGGGGGAGGGGAGAGGCTGGAGGTAACGACGAAACCCCTCGGAACCGACTTTGTAGAGAGAGAGGAAAGTGAACACGCCTTTTGAGGCTACACGCTGGAAAACTGCGACCGGGAATGCGACCGCAAAACGCACAGCCATTTCCCTGCTCCGGCGTAGTGGACTTCAGCGACCCTTGACCCTAAAACCCTAAAACCCTAAACCTACAGGCCTCTGGCGCAGCTCGCCCGTTGCGGTCAAGGTCCTAGTCATAGACGACGAGCTGTACTGCTCCGCCGGCCGCCGGCGCCACCGCGCCATCCTGGAGGCCGCCATCGGGGCCACCCTGGACCACCCCAATGTGGCCGCCACGTATGCGTACGACTGGGTGATGCTGGGCGTGGAGCGGAGCAGCAGCTCGGGGCGCCACCCGGCGCCTAGCCTTGCGGGGGAGGAGGGCACGCGGGACGTCATGGCCGCGAGCGTGGTGTACAAACTGTACATCGTGCAGGAGTTCTGCTCGGGCGGGTCCTTGAAGGAGGCGCTGGGTAGGTCCGATGGCGGTTGGACCGGTGGTGGTTTATCGTTGGGTGTACTATGCGAACGGCCCGGTTGCTTGCCAGCTCCGAAAGGATCAGGAGCGCGGCCTCCTCGTGGTGCTCACGGCGTGTTTTCGAGTGAACACGTCACGATGCCTCGACTTCTGGTGGCAACGTGACACCTCGCTGGTCTCGGTCCATGCCCTGGTTGTCTCTTCCTTGCTCTGTTTAGCCCCACACCCGCTCGCTGGCGTGCGATGATCGCCACCTGCCTGCCTGCCTGCCTGCCTGCCTGCCTGCCTGCCTGCCTGCCTGCCTGCCTGCCTGCCTGCCTGCCCCCAGGGTCCGCCCCCGGTGCCGGCAATGGCCTGTTGGGCGGCGGAGTGCTGGTGGGAGGCCCCATGATGGCCACAACCGCCCTCTTCATCGCACTCGACATCGCCTGCGGCCTGCGGCACGTGCATGCGGCGGGTATCGTACACGGTGACGTGTCATCAGGCAACATCTTGCTGGCGCGACCGAACGACGCAGCGGCGGCGACGGCGGCGGAGGTGCGGCCGGAGACGCCGGCGGTGGCGCCGAGAAGAAGTACCGGCCAGGACACGGAAGACCGTATGACGAGTGCAACGCAGCTGGGCCTTACGGAGGAGGGGGGGGGCTTGGACGAGAGTGAGCGGGCGTGGAGTGGCCGGCTGGCTGGCGCGTACCGGCCGCCCATCGTAGCCAAGGTGGCGGACTTCGGTCTGAGCATGTGGATGAACGGAAGCCGCACGCACGCCAGCGGGCTGTACCAGGTGTGCTCGCAAGGGGGGAGAAGACCCGGTCACACGACATAGGAAGGGGGAGGATCGTAGCATCGAGGGTGTGTCCCCCCTGCGAGGGGGGTTGGGGTGCGCACGGGAGGTTAGCGGCAGTCCTGGATGCAGCAGCAGGGGTACGGTGTCTCGGAAAGCAAGCGCGATACGACGGTATGGCACCAGATGGCGGCGTCCTGCCTGTACGATGCGGCGGAGGGTGGACATGCTGGTACGACAGCACGAAAGCGGGAGGGACGCAGTACGAGACATCATCGTTAACCCTAGGACCGCACTTCGGAGGGTTTGTTTTCTTTCCCAGTGTTTCAAGAAGGCCGTTTAACGCCTGCACCGTACGTTTGGCACCGCAATCGTACCCTCCGAGTGTACCGCCCCATGCGCGCTTGTCGCCGTTGTCATGCGTCACGCTCGCAGGGCACGCCTCTGTACGTTGCGCCCGAGGTGTACGGCATGGGCCGCGTCAGCAGGGCCTCCGACGTGTACTCGTACGGCGTGCTGCTGCTGGAGGTGCTCCAGGGGCGGACGGTGTCGTCCATCTGGCAGGCCCACGCGGGGCGCCCGATGGGCGCTGAGGCCATGGTGGGTCATGGCGGCGGGGCCAGTCCGCTGCTGGCGGCGCTGCGTTCCTCGCTACCCGAGGGCGCCTGCCCGGACGAGCTGAAGCAGCTGGTGGCGTCCTGCCTGGCAGTTGTGCCTGCGGACAGGCCTTCGTTCGACACAGTGAGTTCGGTGACTGCTGCCAGCGGGTGCGGCTGGGGATGGACGAGGACGGGGAGGGGCGTTGATCATGTTAGGGTTTAGGGTTTATGATTTAGGAGGGCACCGACAGTCGGGTGGCCAGGGCAATTCGAAAACGTACGGTGATCGTTTCAATGCACACGTCCAAGGCTACGAGAATAAACCGGTAGCCAGCGGTGGGCTGGGGTGTTAGGGGTTGTACGACACGCGGCGTAAGCTTGCACGCTGGCCACGTGGCCTGCATCACATCGCTGCGACATCCGGCAGCAGGGTGGTTGCGGCGGTTGTGGTAGTTGTAGCGAGGCACCTTGACGAGGTGGGGGGTTGCGTCTGGTCGTTGGAGCGCCAATCACTCTACACCTTCCAATCACCCTGCCCCTTCCATGCCCGCTCCGCTGGATTGCCGCAGATTGTAAGCACATTGGTGGACGTGATTGAAGGCCTGTCGCGCACTCAAGACCGCAACCAGCTGGCCAGCAGTGAAGCAGTTCTGGCAGCGCCCGGCGATCCGCCTTGAGGGGTTGGAAGGGGGAAACGGAGGTATAAAAAGGTTGGAAGGGGGAGGCGGAGGTCTAAAAAGGTTGGAAGGGGGGAGGCGGAGGTCTAAGAAGGTTGAAAGGGGGGAGGCGGAGGTCGAAAAACCCTAAAACCCTAAATCTCCAAAGCCGTGGAACACAGCCGGAGCGCGACGTGCGGGGGGAAGGGGAGGTTGCACAGCAAATGCTGGGAGGGAGGAGCGCGCCATTGTTGTACGGAGCGGGCGGCGAAATATATACGTTATAAGATATTGATGGTGCCGCCAAGCCGTGGCCCAATTCGTCTTCTCAGGCGGGGTTTATAAATAAATCATACGCCAGATGTCACTGTTAGGGGGGAATATCACTTGTCGGTGTCGTTTTTCTTCTCCGTCGCTTGTTACTAAACCAGGGTCCCCACTTCAGCGAGTTTAGTTTGTTTTGGAGGGGAGCGGTAATAGGCCTGGTTTACGCACATGGACCCGACTCGGGATTTCGGAGCTTTTCGAAGGCAACCGAAGGCTGGTGACCAGGATCCGTTGAGGCTTGCAGCTCTAGGCGTCAGGAAGAAATTGGCATGGCCCAGATGTGGAACCGGTGGGCGCTTCGGGTGCGAAGCGCTGAGATGAAACGTTATGAGGAGCCGCCTGTCCTGATAAGAGCCACCGCAGGCATGTCCCGCCGTACTGGTCGTATAGTTTGCACTTCCTCGTCTGTGTCGACTTTCCCTGCTATTTTTCGACAAACCCCCCAAACTCCACCACCAAAACCCTGATACCCGTGCTTCTCTTCAGTCGCAGCGTCGCATATTGCATGGTGTGCGGGCTTGGGACCCACGCACATGGGTTATCGCATTCACCATCAGGACTCGGAAGCATGTTACCGTACAGTGTCGTACCTGATAACAGTCGGACGTCGTGGGCGATGTTTGCAAGGGGTTCGCATCTATGTCGCGCTGACGACACGTGGCTTTTCCTGCCGCTGACGCCGCGTGTCTTGTCGTACGTAGCGGAGCAGCTAGGTGCGGGTGGCGACTCCTGCCCTGGCTGGGTCCCTGGTGCCCGTGACAGCTGGCGGGTGCATACACCCGGTGAATTAACCATCCTATCCACGCAAAGCCAGGACAAGGAAGGAAGCGCCCAACTGAAGTGTTTGCTCGCGCCCACGTTTGGCGTTGGTATTAGTTGTGGCAACAGCTACGGTTGCGATGGAATGGAAATTGTTTATTGTGTAAAGTCCCTGTTGTCGGTTGGCCAGTGGTGGTTTGGGCTTGCTGGCCCCGCCGCCATGAACGAGCGCGGGATTATCGCCTCGTCTGACTGGGTGCTTGGCGCCAAGCCAGGAAGTAACGGATGGATAACAATGCGGCGGGGCTCTGAAGACCCCCGCCTGCGAGTCCCTCCGGGCAACTGTTTCACCTGCTCCGTCTGCTGCGTCGTGCTGTAGTAATTTACTTCCCGCTCGGTTGCATTGAAGGTAAGAGTGTGGGTGGCCTGAGAACTGCCCGCGTAAGACGCCCTCGCTGTGTGTATGTGTCGTGTTTGCACTGCTCCGTGCCACTGTGCGCACAGACTGCGGGGCGGGCGCGACTCCAAGGCATACGTGGTACACCGTCGTACCAGGCCACGCAAGCCAAGGTTCCTCATCAGCACGCTGGTTCCTCATCAGCCACAGCACTGCAGCTGCAATAAGATACGACATGTAGGAATACTAGCTACATTAACACGCGCGAATCGCCCCACGAACATCCTGGAGCATTGTTCGTTAGTTGGAGGTGGCTCATTGCCACGGCCTAGGGCCCATGACACGCACCCATGGCCGCGTGTGTTGCGGGTGTCAGGAACGTCAGTTGTAGTGACACATTTAAGCGTACGGGTGTGTGGGACCGGAGATGGCCAGCTGGGCATGTCATGGCCTTAAAACTAATGATCGAAGGGGGGGAGGGCGCTACGGCCTGGAGGCTACATAGCACCCTCCGACGGACACGCGGAGAGCTAGTGCGCGATTGAGGTCCGCACATGTTTCCAACTAGTGCGCCATGAGGGCACACTCCTCTGCGCAGGGTGTCGGCGCTGATCGACGCTGCAACCGTTAGCAGCTTGGGGTGCGGTATGAGTGTGGCGAGGGCCTCAGGGAACCATCGACTGGCGCTAGCTACTGCACGAAGTAATTTACAAGGTCCTAAATGCATGTTACTGCATGCACATAGATGTATATATCAGCCAGTGCATCCTACACAATTGCAATGAAATCCCTCTTAGGTATGTATCCCTCTTATGAGAGATGAGCACTACGCATGGAGTTTGAGTTCCACCCAAGTGTACGATGATGACGATGATGACGATGATGATGACACACGTTTAGACTTGTACGGTCCAGTCGTCCAGACGAGCGAGGTAGGAGGCTCATAAGCCGGCCAAGGTTCAGAGCGTTTATAGGTAAAAGTCATCGTGCTAACATGTTGTAGCTGTCTGTGTCGATTCGCTTCCATGGCTTTGAACGCAAGTACGCTTCCCGAGTTCTCGTCCCTGTGAAGGCTGCAGGCATACTTGACTTTCACCGTGAGAGAAGCCAGCGCTAGCAGCCACCAGGCGCTCCAAAAGGCACAAATAAATCCCACAGCACCCGGAATGTAGGCCCGGAAATCAAGAAAATGTACGAATGGCTGAGTTGGGGTTGTTTGCCCGTGTCTGGCGACCAAATCTGGTACGACTCCTTGTAAAACTAGGTGACGGGCATGCTCGTATGTAATAACTGCCTTAACTGGCATAATTGGCACTTAACAACTACTTTCCAAAGCTTCAACCGCTGCACCTTTGTAACCAAGTACGTCAGCAGCAGGCACTTCGTCCAGAAGGGAAGCAGTGGAGCAAATTCTGACGGTGCACGTCAAGAAAACTCGAACTTCCGTCAGATCTGACAGAAAAAGATCATACAAATGACCGTCGGACCTTTATCGCGCGGGGAGCTCGGCCGTGGGGTTGACAATCGGACACATTCTGCTCCTACCAAGAGTGGCTCCTTCATGCAAACGCCACTCTCTGCTTTCCAATCATCTCAAGGATCACAGCAATTTGCGCTTGCAACGCCTATTGCTTGCCTGCCCTGTGCAGCTTCCAGCAGCCCCGATTCGAGCCGCGATGTGAGCCCTTCCCGAAGCCATCATACCTCTGGGCCAGTGAACTGGCAAGCCGGTGCTTCGTCATCTATCATTGGGCAACAGGAAGCAGCAAAGTGTGCGCCCGAGCCCGCGGTGCCAAAGCTTGGCGCAGATGTACTCGACGAGTTCCCGTCCCTCAGCTACGAGCTTGGCATCCGTGCGCTTTGGCTTGATCGCCACTGGTCTCTCAAATCATCCCGTCACGCGGGTAATCACAATGACCAGAATCGCCATCAACGGCAGCTGGACGTGCCATCTATTGATGGCCTCCTTTATTGCCCCAATTGGGCCATCTGCCAGTAAGTAAAGCCGCGTCACATCTTGACATATCGAATGTTACCCTAAAAATGTATGTAGCATAATTAGGACCTGGTAGCAACCGCCTATGGACGGGTCCGACCGTTGGCAGATTGTGTTGCTAGACAAATGACGGCCATGGGATGTTTGCAAGCTGTTTTAAGGCACGAGGACCGCTGCTCACGCACCTCATGAGTGCGTGAACATCGAAAACCGCCCATAATTCTGTCCTTAGTTCGATGGTTTGGAGCCTGGCGGAACAACACATCCAAGGCCCGCCTTCGTCGCCACAACCTGATATGGAGTCTGAGGAGGCGCCACAACCGGAGATGCCACAGCCGCTGATGCCACAGCCGCTGATGCCACAACCGGAACTATACCAGGAACCCAAGCATCGGCTGGAGCCTAGGCACTCGCCACCGGTGCCACCCGGCATAGGGCCCGTAGGCCTCTCCATCCCCGAGCACGGCTTCAAGAGGGCCGCCATCTCTGTCATCGCCCGAAGCCGTCTGGAGCTGCGGAAGGGCCTGCGGGAGGTCCAGGAGGAAATCGAGTCAGAGTTGTACGGCACCGTTGCTGACGTGTCCGCTGACTCAGCGGCCTCCCAGCCAAGCAGCTTGCGTCGGGGCCGGAGTCGGGGCAACGGCGGTGTCGCGAACGCTGTAGCACATGCCGTCGCGGGCGCCGTCACCTCGTCGCCGGCGGCTCGGGAGGTGGTACGGAGGCGCGTGAGGGCGCTGGTGGCGGGTGTCAGCGTGGCGTACACTGCGGTCAACTTCAGCGGCTGCGCCGTTGCCCTGATGCATGCCGACTTCAGCAAGGACTTCGCCAACTCGGCCAAGGCGGTGCTGGGTGAGTGGCGCCGGGCGGGCGGTGGCGTGGCTTGGCTTGGCGCGGCGACATGGGCTCGTTTCGGTGGCGAGGGGGAACCGGGATGCAGGTAATCTGGGGGCGGGCAGCAGGGATTGAGATCATGGAGCACCCCGTGGTGGCGCTAGCATGTGAAGCGCAGCCGTAATTACTAAGCCCCTAACCTCCAACCTCCTAACCCCCGAACTCCAACTGCCGCAGACTTTGCCATCACTGCGCCATCCGTGTCCAACATAGCAGCGGATCTGATACAGATCGGTGTTGCGGTTGGGTTGGGCATGGCGCACCGCCGCCCGCCTACGCTCTGAGCATCCGATATGCACCACCACCATGTTCAGGTCAGTTTGGCCCGCGCTGTAACGCCCTCTCCACCAGGTAGGGGGGGGGGTCAAGAAAAGGGGGGTGCAAGCTGAGGGCAGCACCGGCTTGTTTTGTCGAGTGGCACTGGGGTCAGCTGCCCGGCTGCGTGGGCCTGCTGTTGTATTGCAGTTCGACGCTCTGGGATTGAACCAAGAATAGCTGGTGCGGAGAGAAAAGGCGTTTGCCATTCTTGTGCGGGCGAGCGTGAGCTGTGGGCTGGGCTTTCCCAGCGCCAGCCCTCAGCGTCCGCCCGCCCATTCACTTTCATTGGGCGCCTAGATTCTTGCGCTGTCCTGCCAATAATATCGCAACTGGTTGCGCTTCCCCGTGCTCTCTGGCACGTCTGTAACATTTGGTCTGGGTGGGGGCATGTGTGAGTTTAGGATTCCCCCAAAAACGATGATAAGTTGCGGCAGTGGCAGTGGCAGTGGCATGGTAGGTTTGAGGTTGGCAAGGGTAAGTGAGGCGCAAGTTACCAGCAGCAGCCCTTGTACGGCGCTGCTTTGTATGGCGCACGTAGTGGGGACACGTGGCTCGTCAGTTTGCAACACACGTGGGCGTGGGCGGCTGGAGGCGCAAGCCGTGATTTAAAAAAAACTACACTGGCCTGCCACAAGGCTACAGGTTAGGGATCATGGCGGTTAGGGACCCTGGCGGTTAGCGTAGTGCCAGAATATATGCTCCTTACAGGTTGCATATAAGCATAACTACAGGACGAAAAAATTATCGATGTGAGCTCGTTTTAGGGCATTATTCGCGAAATAGGGGCCCGTGCGGGGTCACGAGCTGCGGACTTGCCGCTGCCAAGCCGGCATCCGCAACACATTTGGGACCTTGCGTTTTTGTGGTTATGTTGATCAGCGGCTTGGTGGCGCAGGGTACCGGGCAACAGTTTGTCGTTGGGATGCAGACTTGTTACCGCCGTTGCCTGCCCAATGTCAATTAGTGGGCGGTTGCGACGGATGGTTCGACATGGGCTAGCGGCAGCTCCTCTTTGCGCCGTGTGGGAATACTTCCCCTTCATAACGAGTAGAGCGCTGAGAAGAAAATCAGGTGAGGATAACCTTTTTTCGCGACTCTTCCGCTCCGAGGGTCGATATGTATGGACGAGACATGCAAGAGATGGGTATTTGTTTACTATGTGGAGTGCATCACCTTGCATGTCGTGGGTCCCGAAGACGGTCCGACCACCAGCTGACAAGGACGGGGTGCACAGGCGCCCTTGCGCCCATTCGCGGAGGGCTCGTGGGCCGACCCGCCCCTTTGAGTACGGGAGTTGCAGTTGCGTTTGCACAGGTGCCGCCACGGCGGGCTGGGTGGAGGACTGGCAACGCGCCCTGTGATGAGGGCTAGGAGGCAGCGCACGCATATACGCAATCGACGGGGCATATGCAATCGATGGGCCGTTTCTTTGGGCGGACGGATTTTTAGGGTTCAGGACTTGGTCGCGAGGTGATCGGCACCGGCAGCCACCTCCATGGTGTCAGGCGCCATGCATTGACTCTGGCTGTGAGTCGGAACGTCTAGGGGTTGGTAGACTTGTTTGTTAGGCGTGGTTAAGAGGTGACCCCAATGGCGATAATACGTTTTCCTGTGTACTCCTGCGTGACTTGTGCGGCGTTTGCTGCCAGCTTTGCACGGCTGGACAAGAGCCACCGTTTGCCTCTCGCCGACCCCGACCCGCCTTGGACAAGTATTGCAGGGTGGGACGGGAGGCAGGGTTTTTAAAGTTTAGGGTTTAGGACGGGAGGGCAGGCCAGGGTGCTGACCCGGGGATACATGGCTTTCCTTCTGTCGTTCACTGGTGTGTATGGGATGATACGCGTTACTAGAGCGCGTCCAGTGCGGCTCGTTCCTCGGACCCGTGTCCGCCGGCTGCTCGCTGGCCCAAATGCGGAGACCCACGCGCTGCAACCCTCGATGGGAGTTGTACACAAGCGTGTGTAAAAACTTTGCATGACTCATCTGGCCGACCCAGAGAGCCGCGGGAGATGCTGCTGTCTACGCCAATGTTTACGCCGATGCTTGGCACCGTTCGCCTTGATCGCTGAAAGCACTGAAAGCCTACAAATCTGGATCACGAGCAGCGTTAGCGATGTCCCCAACATTGAAACCAGATATTTTGCATTCCATTGGGCCGGTAAGGGCCTTTGGACAGGCTGTGGCTACTGCTCTAAATCACCTGCTCGTCAACCCAACCACCCAATGCAGCTTGCGAAACCCCAAGTACTGCAATGAAAACCATGTAGGAAAGATGACTATGTGTAAAACAAATACAGCTGAGGCAAGCGAAGGCCCAATGCGATGTGCAAAATCGCCATTTTCACACCTCCATCGTACTCGCACGGCAGAGACACTTAGGTTGCGGCTCAAACCCTGCGACATACCCGATACCTTCAAATTGTATTCAGCCCATTGTACCTCTTTGCATGAGCGGTGGCACTTGGTAGGCGTAAGAACTGTTTCTCCGTTCGGACTGTATCCGTGGAGCCCGCCTGCTCGCAGCCTGCTGACTTCATGGAGGCAATCGAATACAACGTGCTCAAGGAGCGGGGTAGGTTTCCTCGTTGGTCTGGCCGTGTCCGTTGCCTTGTCCCCCTGTTTCACAAGTGTCCTCACTTTCTGGGTTGCTTCCGTTGCTTGCGCGGCACAGCATACAACGGCCCCAGAGCTTTGCTCCAACCTTCGGTGGAAGAGATGCAGCAATGGGTATCTGGTCTGCCCCGACGACAAAGCTTGAATCTTGTTGGGGCGGAGCCTACAAATCATTGCCACGCTTCTTTTAAGGTAAATTTGTCACTTTGCAGGTATTTGGGCCGTCGTTAAAATGGATATAGGCCCGGCCCAGCGTTCTGCTTGTTTCCGCTGAAGAAGCTGTTTCGTCGTGTTTGCAGGAGCTGGAGCAACGATACCACCTGCAAGATGTGTGGGGTCACAACACAACGCCCTCCATGCAGGTATTTGCCGGTTGAGAGGGGCTTTGGTAGGCCTGCTAGCGGTCGGTTGGCGGATTTATGTGGAGTATGTCGTGGCCTTTTCCTGGCCATGCGCTGCCTCATGCGTTCTAGCGTCATGCATTATTCCTTTTCTCCTATTCGGATTATCGGGGAGGACCGCGGGCTGTCATAACGAGAAGGGTGCGCTGTCCACAATCGCAGACCATAGCAAGCCTGAGGAGCTGGGTCTATGGCTCCAGGCATGCAAGCTGAAGCCATCTGCTCAAACGCTAATATATGGTTGCTTGCTGTACCTCGCCGCGGTCTTGCTCGCCCACACAACACAACTCGGTCCACCCAGCCACGTGCACACGTGCACCTTGCATCCAAATGGCCGCCACCCTTTCCTCCTGCTGCTGTCGGGAGTCTCCGTCCGCCC
This sequence comes from Yamagishiella unicocca, assembly GCA_003116995.1. NCBI lineage: Eukaryota > Viridiplantae > Chlorophyta > Chlorophyceae > Chlamydomonadales > Volvocaceae > Yamagishiella > Yamagishiella unicocca. Next base: position 81,396 of record BDSL01000031.1, on the reverse strand, counting down.
ATTTCGGAAGCTCCCAATGACACCTACTGCAGCCATCCGGTCTGCTGTTTCGTGCTTCATTCCTGCCATCGAACGGCCATCCGTCCCTTTTGCGACCCTCCCCACTGCCGCCTCCATCAGACCCTTGAATGCATTCAAAAGGTCAAGCAGGCGCTGGTGGAGGGAGTGGAGGAGGATACCATCTCCAGCGGCACCTTCTCACTGCTTGTGGCCCTCAGCGTAGTGGCGGCAGTGTCCATCATACTTGTCTGGTGGGTCAGTGGGTTTAGGTCTGGGCCCGGCATGACGAGCGCCGCGATGCCGATTGGGTCAAATTTGTGGTTGCCATGACTGGATCCTGCTCTAATCCCTACCCACGGCGGCACCCCCCAACCCAGAGCCAACCACCCTTTTGCCGTCCGGGCTGGTGCCCAGGAGCTGCCCTTTTTGCAGCTGTCGGTTTCCCATGTCGTTCCCATCTGGGCTTTCATCCTCATGTGTCGACCCGCGGATTCCCCCTCAGTCCCATCAATCCCCACCCGATCCTCATCCGCGCTCTGTAGGGAACTGTACCTCCGCCCGCGCAACGATGGACAGGCGAGCTTTTGAAACTGAACCAAAGGCGGACAAAACGACCCACAGCCGGCCGACATGACGCCAGAACCGTCTAGCTGAGGACCGGCGGTGTTGGCGGCTGCACCGGCGCGGCCGTTATCATTCATGGAACAACGGCGACCCAGCCGCGTCATTCCTTTCATTAGCATGACGATCTGGACCGTCGGCCGCGGTGCGCTCCCTGGCGCCCGAGGGACGGAGCGTCAGCGACGGGGTATCCACTGATAGGTCTCTGCTGCCTCTACGCAGGCACATCGGGCACGAACCCAACACTGCACGTGATATATGATTGTTATGTAGCATGTGCACGTCCTTTCTCGTGCATGGACACGGTTTGGTGTTGCCTTGAGGAACCCCACTCTTCTCCGCTTTACCCTCGAGGCCCTGGGCCCTTGGGTATCATTCTTAGCTTGTGCGCGACCTGGAAAAGTCGTGCCAGCCCAGAACACAACCTATTTGGCCGCAGCCTCTGCAGCAATGCCCCAGTTGCGGGCGCGCAGGCTGCGGGGTTGGGGTAGGTAAACGTTGCGGTGCATTGGTACCGATGTCGGTTTGCGGTGTTTGGTGCCGAGGACGGGTTAGAAAATCCATTTTTATTGCGCGAACTGCAGGGAGGGCTGCAAAACGAACACAGCGGCGCGCGCTTGTGGGGCGTATCTTCCCTCCTGGATCTTGCCAGAAGCGGGCAGTGGGCCGCAGTACTGGAGTCGGGCGGACGGGTACAGAAGCCAGAATCCGCAATTCGCCGGAACATCTAAACCGTCTGCTGCATTGTATCTAATATAGAGCCGGCGATGCGGTTCCGCATGAAACCGCTGTTTGTTGTTGTTGTGGTGGTGTTGTGGCCTCGGTTGGACCAGGCCGCCCGTAGGCGGGCTGAGAGAGCGTTTGTATATGTGTGTATTTGTCAACAATACGGCGACAGCGGAAGGGCAGAGTCTGCCATGCCAGCAGGCGGGGCGCTTGGCGGTTGCGCGTTGGGCCAGAAGTTGTGTATCAAATCCAGATGCTTTCGGGTACGTTCGGCAGCGGACGAGGTGCTACCGTATGCACAGGTCTGGACCGACCGCTTGCAGAGTGCCGGCCCCACTGTCGCGTTGAAAGAAAGCATGAGATGGGTGGCGTGTCGTCGCCCTGCGGAGGGGACGGTTTGGAGCGGACACGGCGTCCAGGCGACACGGTACATAATGGGTTGCTGGTTTTCTAGTACAGTCCTCTAGCGGCGTGTTTTGACTAGATACGGTGGGGTGTGGAAGCCTCTAGGACGTGTGTTGCATGTTACGATGGCTGATGGATGGAGGAAAAGCGTCACTTAAACGCAGGGGGTCCTGTCAGACCGTTGGTATTACGACTGGGCGGTACGGAGGTTGCACGGAATGGGCGATTGAGATGATCTGGCAGTACGGAGGTTGCATGGGACGTGTGCGTACGACAACCGCGGGCGGTTTCTCTAGACATCAGAATGCTGCGTTGTGGGACATATTAGCGACGCGCGAGAAGGGTACGGCAACTTGACTTTCTCTGTATTCTTCCGGGGTTTGGGGTGAAGCTTGGGAGTTGGTAAACTTGGGGGCCGGGCAGGCCACCAGGATATACCGATTGGACCATTGATGCGCTACCGAGTGCTCTTTGACCAGGGTTTCAGGTATGTCATACCGGGCATGGCGAGGAAACCCGTCTACTCAACACGGGAGGGGAGCAAAGTAGCTGTAGAAGGGTTTGGCTCATACCGAGGGGGTTCGGGCCCGCGAGGGCAGCCACACCAGGCAGCGTTGATCGTGGTGGTTGTGGGCCGGTGCTTGTGTCGGTACGTGTTGTATGGCAAATAGCAGTCTAGTTGAGGTGCACTCTACAAACATTCGCATGGCACGCTTTGGGTTCGTTGCTGTCGGTAGATCCGCGAGGGCGTACCCTCGCGGGGGGTTACCGGTATGTGAGTGCAAGTTGACACAGGTGTGTAGGGCCCACTCTCACCTAGCAAGACGAGGGAATATACGGACATTGAATGAGAATCATGTACGTCACTTCGAAACGCTGGGTGCAATTGCGTCCGGCAGCATCGCCTGACAGACCGTAGGCCACCATGTGGGTTGTGACGGAGGTCTTCAATTGATAGACCCAGGGACATCCCTCCCTTGGTCCTTCCCTTCGCTTGGTATAGGGTTTTGTCATTGCACTTCCTATCCTTTTCGTCATCACGTTGTTTTAGGATATTTCGCTCGGTACTTTTTGTCTTCTGTCTAGTTTATGCCGCCAGAAGATCACTGACAGACGCTGTCTCTTCGTCGTCACGGTCGCGCACCTACCGTGCTTTGTGTAAGCTATTGACCAAAAGAGGTGTGCTTGAGCCGGGTTTTGGTGTCATCCTATGACAAACACCTGCAAGGATTAAGCATCACCGACTAGTTCCAGCTGAGCCTTTACTACTCGTAAATCTTTTTAATAAGAACGAAACGGGTAAATGGGGCAAAATTTCAGCACACTGACCCACCCGAGAAAACGTCCCGTATGGGATTCGAACCCATGATCCCTGGATGCCTACTGCATAATAGAAGTCCAGTGCGTTAATCCACTACGCCAACGGGACTGCCATACTACGTAATTTGAAATTATAAATACCAACATGCATGTCGTACACCCATCATCAGTCCCTTTCGTTCTTTCGTTGCGCAAAAAAAGAAGGACCTTTTGTTGTTAAAGGCAGCGACGGAGGGAGACGCCGGAGACAGCGGTCACGCCTACTTGCGCTGTAACTGGAAGTAAGACTGTAACTGTAAGATGTACGCTGAGGAGGGCTGAGGAGACACGGAACTACGGAAGTACGCGTTGGGGGGACGTCCTGAGGACAGCCAGGACATGCTGGGGCCGCACAGGGGCGCACAAAAAATCCGCTCCCTTCCCCTCAAGCCCTCCCCGTCCCTCCCTAACACACACGACGCAACTCGACATGACGAACACTCACCTGACACCTGAAACCTACAAACACGCCTTTCAAACTCGTGCCACAGTACGCTGCAAGGACAGTGAGCGTTCTCAGTAGTCGTGGTCGACGCGAACCATGCCGGCACAAGGCTAAGACGACGGTTCCTTTCCTTGCCTAGATAGAAAGGATTCTATTTCAATGCAGTTTCACAATTCCTTGCGTGAGATAATGTCCTTGTCCATGGAACGCTAGCACCGCATACCGGTATCGTATCCCGAAGCATTCCGACACGGGAACTAGCAAATTCACGCAATCGCTTCACTTGGACATCCGCATGGTGCTCGCACTTCAAGCCTATCGATCTTGAACTGGGAGAGCCAGTCCGCCAGAAGTCTTGCAAGCTTGAGCGTATATAACGAGGTCATGAGCAGTAGTTACTACTGTAGCTACAAGCGATGCTGAATGTATGAGTCGCTTCTTACATTAACGTTAGAAAGTTACAAAGGAGTTAATGAACCCGAACATAAATGGATTCGTCCCGGAAGTATCGGTAACAGAATCCGATGGGGCCCTGTGGGGCCCCAACCGGGCCAAGGGAAAGAGAAATAAGGCAAGCAGGGTAGAAAGGGTCGCGACATATGCCACATTAACATCTCCACCGATCGTTAGCACGACGCCAGGCCGTACCCATGGCCCCTAAGGCTTATGGCCTAAGCCTTTCCAACCTTACTCAAGGAGCAACACCATGCCCCAGGCAACGCCTCACCAACGCATATCGACATCTCGCAGCGAAATTCCCAGACATATGATCAAGGGGCAAGCCGACGCGATGTCGGTTATAATTGGCACGGCACGTGGAATGGAAACTGGGCATGGGGCGGGCAAGATGGTGAACAGCGTTGTTGGCGCCCCTGCCCTGTGGAGTCATGTCCCATCAAGTCACCCACCCAAGTCACCCACCCAAGTCCACGACCGCACCCTCCCGCCCCATCCGCCCTTCCGCTGTCGATTACCAGATCGATCTGTTCTTCAACATGCGGCGTCAAGACTCTGCACGATGATACATTGGCAGCTTGCCAGCGGTATTGCGGCATACCCCTTTCGTCGCATCCAACTTCCGGCGATGCGCCCGTTGTTTCTTCCTTTTTTGCCTGGGACCCACCGTAACAAGTAGAACTACTTCAGATTTGCAACTGGTGGCGGAGCCAAGCGCGAGCAGCAGGCCTGTAATGGTGGCGATGCTACGAGGAATCTGAGGAGCTACACAAACAGGGGATGTACGGCAGGACAGCTGCATCAGCGTCCACACGGCTGGAGGTGTCCACATCGGCAGCCCTGGGTGCATTGTCATTGGCTACCGACGTACGGCCGCGTGGGGCCCCCGGCGTGTCATGGTTCCGGAGCACAACACCGTAAGCAACAACCTAAGTCAAATTTCAGGCCCAGTCAGGTCAACCAACGCATGCGCTTTACTGTCGCAAGTTAATTATACATGTGGCCCTCCATGGATCTTTCTAGGGTAATTTATGTTCGGTATGTAGCTTAAACAAGCCTTAGGTGCTTCGGTACGTGGCTGCTTGCCATGCCATGCCCCACATATAGCAGCCCTCGACTGCCGCGCACACCGATTAAACATTCTCGCATGAACTGCCACGTGGCGGCCAAAACCCTTGACCCTGATGTCGCGCTGTACGTACGAGGAGCTCGGAGTCCCGCCGCAGGTATCCGTGCGTATTGGCGCCTGGTTGTGTTGCCGGGTGGCGTCGCATATACCGTTCGCTCAGCACATGGCAACAGTACGACAACCGCGAGTGGTGGTGGTACGAAACACCGGGTTAGCAGGCAATCGATTCGCCGTGTCGTGCTCTCTGCCGCCATGGACGAAAGGCGACACGCGACCGCTGCCGTCGCCACCGCCAACACCACCGCCACAGCCGCCATTTTAACTGTATGGACCAGCGCCGGCGCCGCCACCGACGCGCCTGGGCATTGGCGGCGGCGGCGGTGGCGGCGGTCCCGGAGGCAGCGGCGGCGCCGCGACCGACGGCGGCTTAAGCCGCGTCGGAAGGCTGCCGTGGTATGGCAAGCCGCTGACCTCCTGTTGATATGCTGCGCTGCCGCCGACGCTGCGGCCACGGCCGATGACAGTCCCCCCCGAGCTGCTGGGCCGAGTACCCTGTTGCCCGGGGGCCTGCTGCCGAGGCACCGCCGCAGGGGACGATGGCGCTGACCCGTACCCCTGCTCCCCCCCGGGGCGGAACAGCGACGAGTTGCGGGTGTCCCCGTGTCGTACGTGACGGTGGTAGGACGGTGACCGCAGTTGGTGCCAGCTCGGCCGCGCACCGCTCGCGCCCTCCGAGGCCCCCGGAGCACCGCCGCCGGCCGTGCCCGGGCTGCTCTGGCGCTTGTACCCACTGCCGCCAGCGGGGCTGCCAGCGTCGTACTGGTAGACGTCATACGCTGTACGATTTTGCGGGTTGTAGGAGTGCTGCTGGTGGTGGATGTGCGCGGGGCTCCAACTCATGGACCCCCTGACGGGATCCTGCAGGCCGCCGCGGGGGCTGGGTGGCGGAGGACCCGCCTGGGCGCCGTGGCGGCTGCCGTCGTGGGTGTAACGTAGGGAGCTCAGCGGCGATGGGTGGTTCGACGCCGGTGGATGGTACGACGCCTGCTCCAAAGCCAGTGGGTTGATGAAGCTGCGAGTGCTGCCGCTGCCGCCACTGACGCTACCACCGCTGCAGCATGGGGACGGGGCGCGTGTGGACACGACGGTGCGTGGTGCGGGGTTTGGCATCGCTGCATGTTGCTGCATGTCGCTGCATGTTGTCGCCAGATCGTCCACGCCCACCCTCCCTGGTCGCAACCCAGGGCCAGCTACCGGGCGGACGCATGGGCCCACGTGAGGATGGCCCTCAGCAGCTTTTAGGGTTCGGGGCAAGCAACCATAAAAACGCCAAGGCACGTGTGTGCTTGCACCCCGCGGCCAGTACCTATCACAAGATGCGCCGAACAGCTCTCTTGGCAAACGCCTCAGCGCATCAGGCCACCCTAAACCCCCTCTCACCCTTTAGACACTTGCCACTGCAGCTGCTGCTGCTGCTGCTGCTGCGCCATGTTCTGCAGCTGCAGCTGCGCCACCATGGCCGCACTCGCGTCCGCGCCCGCGCCCAGCGTCACCGCCTCGGTCCCCCGCCGGGAGAGTGCGCCTCCCCGCAGCCCCACATGCTGCTGCTGCTTCAAGGCGGCACTCTTGCGCAGCCACCATTTCTATGGGCACCAGGGACAGGGGGGCAAGACCCGGGGGTTAGGGGCAAGGGCAGTGGCTGCTCGCATGCAGGCTGTGTTTCTATGTCATGAGTGCGTTGATAGGTACGGTGCGTGCGCTGACACTGAGTACGGGCTTCGTCTTACTTCATCTGGTAGCTTAAGCTGTTAGTGGCATCTGGCTCACATCCGGAGCCGAAGGGATAGGGTGCGCGCATCCGGCCCACACAGCCTGCGCGGCGGGATGCCACTTCTGGCATTCCCGGCCGTGCTCAATGTATCCTCTCGCACGAGGCGCCCAGCCACAGACGTGTAACGAAAGTGCCGAGCATTTGTTGCCCCGCAAGCAACGGTGGAGCTGTGGGCCGCGGTTCAGTCGGGAGTCAGGAATACCCGGGTCGGACCCGGTAGAGGGAGCGACTTGCGGCGTTCAACCTGTTTGCTGCTGCGTCTACAACCTGATGAGTTGTTGTCTGAGTGCTTTCGCCTTAGAGCCTTCGACAGCGCACGGATAGACCTGTAGTCGGCCAGCCACGGCCAGCCAGGAAAGCACAACAGCAGGACGGCCGGAATGCCGACAGCCGAAGACTGCTGTGGGGCATGACACCTAGGGTGTTGCTGCGAAGCCCTGCGTTATGCATCCCTCTCGCCCCCCGAGTCTTCTCACTACGCCAAATCTTCTCGCTACCCCTCCAAGTCTACTCGCTACCCCCCCCCCGGTAATCACCGCCCCGACCGGACACCTCCACAGGTTTGCCGGTAGTCCGTCCCAGTGCTCCAGCATGCGCCCACATCCTAGGTGTCCGCCGGCCATGCGCCAACGATCCTGTCCTTTTCGCGTCAACGGTTTGCCAACCCCCCGTGTCACCGACCTTGAAGAAGCCGCCCTGGTCGCTGCCGCGCGCCGAGCGCGACAGCCCCTCAACCACCGCGGTCGCGGTCGCCGGCGGTCCACTGTAGTAGTGGTAATGGGCGGCACGCCCCTTTGCGGATAAGGCGCCGCTGGTGCCTTGAGCAGCCAACGCACGCTTGTACCGCCTGCGGGTGTCCGTGGGAGGGGGCGCCGTGTACAACGCATGAGGAAAAGGGAAGTACGTGTACGACATTGCCATACCAATCGCTTGAGTTCGTTAGCAACAGCGCAGTACCTGTAGCATATGAAGCAGAAGCAGGCGCAGGCCGCCAGGATCGCGAATGACACCACCATGGTGATGCTGGCGCCCATCGGGGTGCCCAGCCACCCCCACAGACCTGCCAGGCCGGCCAGGTGGGGCGGAAAGGTTAGGGCCGACGGCAGACCTCACATCGGTCATCAGAACATTGGCTCGGCTCGCAATGGTACTATAGTAAACGCGTACGCGGGTTGCTTTGCTGTTCTTATCCAACCTTCGGTGTTCGGTCGAGGGGATAATGCTGGTGCGGTCGGACACGGAGACAGGATGCGCGGCGGGCAGCAGGCGGACCGCTGGGCCGGTACCAGATGGGAAGGAACAGGCAGAACAGCGCACTTTGGATTCGTACCCGAACCCGTTACCGTCACTGTACCTCCGCTATCGCTTTCCGCTTCGGCAGTCGCCGCGGCTGCAGTAAGGTCGACGGTGCGGGTGCCGGCGTTGGGAAGGTTGGAGGCGGGGATGCACCAGCGGGGTGCTAGAAGGTTCTGTTACGTGCGGGCCAGCGAGGAAGGTTTGGGAAGGAGGGCGGAAATAAAGCGACATGATGCTGACGCATTGCTCGGCGGAAAATTAAGCATGCAGTATCATATACGGCAAGCCACAACGCTTCTTCTGAAAGGTTTCGGAGCCTGTGCTTGCCGAAACTTGTCCGGCTGTTGGACTTCGAAGGTCGGAGACTCGAGGGGACGCGACCTCCCGCATCTCTATGTCATGTTCGTCGTCCGACGAGCACAAAAGGGACTTGGAGCAGCACCTCGTACGACATCTTCATTGAAAATTTGATAACAATTGTAGGCCCGTTCAGGAGCTGTGTGGAATCTAGGGTCTAGTAAGGTAGACCCACATGCATGGAACCTTCAGGAATCACAGCACCAGCAAGCTGGGACGAATTTGAAGCCGGAGCCATGCCCATGCACCCAGAACAGCAGGTTTAGGGGTTAAACTTACACTGAAGTCGGAAGCGTAGCCGGGATCACAGACGCAGAAGCAGTTGCCTCCGAGCGCGCCGTGCCCGCCGCAGTCTGCAGGAGCCCGTGTCTTGCAGCCGCCGAACGAGCGGGTCCCGTTAGTGGATGCGTTGCCTGAAAACGTATAATTGCTGGGGCTAAAGGGCTGCTCGATGAAGCTAGGCGCGGAGGGGCTCAACGGAGTGTTCGCCAGCGACATGTATGCCTCGCGTGTTAGAGCGCAAAAGCGCGCTCCTTAGCGGCCGTTTAGAAATAGTTACGCTTATAGTGTAAAATTCAGTGGTGTGGTGTTGCGATATTGGGCGCAGGAGTTTGTGGCGCTTTTGGTCGCCAGGCTGACAGCAGGAGACGGGCGGGCGCGAATGCAAAGAGAACTCAGAAGCTACAAGCAAGTCATCGTATGTCTTATTTTTTGTAACTGTACGTTTATGTAAGGTTTTCTTGATATCGCTTACTCCATTCATGAAACTCTCTTACGACTCCTGGGCTGCCCTTACGGTACGGCAATTGGATCCAAGAACGCGTTATTCATAGCTTACCCAGGATGCGACATTATTAGAGGAAGTAACATAATTATTAGGTTAACATGCTTGCAACTAATGCTCGTGCGTTTTTATCGCCGCTACCCGCTGCCTCGGTCCTGCTAGACACTGCAGCAACATCATCGTTATTACACTCGGGACTCTCAGCACTACTGAAAACGTTTTCAGGTACAGAACTGGAGCCACCGGGCCCCAGAAGCAATGCCTTCAATCTAGCTCCCTCCGGTGCCCCGACCGGCATCAAGCTGTTAAAAAAGGACAAGAGATTGGAACTTCTATACGAGGGAGGACGCAAGTTGTCACTTCCTGCGGAGCTGCTGCGCGTCTGCAGTCCAAGCGCCGACACTCGCCGTGTGCATGCCGCGACCGGCCGCGTGCGGGTGAGCCTGGATCTCTTGGCAACATTGTGTAAACGCTGGAAGAACACTCTTGGGAAGTTGATACATATATTGCTTCTGTTAATCGACGGGCCCACGAGTGTGGCAGCGGCTGTGGGGAGCTGACGCCAGGCAGCGGCCACTCATCCAAACACCATCAACCTTCCCGATGCAAACCTAAAACACGCGCCGTACATCTCAGGTGGTTTCGGGGCGGCGGCATGTGGGCATCATGTCGGTGGAGCCGGTGGGCAACTACGCCATCCGGTGGGTGCCTCGGGTCGGTGTGCTGAGCAGGGGGGTGGATAAGGTACACATTGCACGGTGTTACTATTGCTCAGGTGCTCCAGGCAGTGCGCTGGCTCGTACGGAAGGTGGTTGGAAGGCGTTGGGGGGACAGCTCGGCCAGGCCCCTGGGTCAGGCAGTGAGGCAAGGCGCATTGGGCTGCCGTACATCTGACAAACCAAGGGCTGGAGGTCTCGCAAGCTGAACCTGAGCCCCCACCACCTCCTGTGCCGTACACCTGCTGGTGGGCCTCCCCGCCCCTCGAACCTTCCTTCACACCGCGCCGCCTGGTGACCGCCAACCCCGCAGGATCCACTTCGATGACCTACACCACAGCGGCATCTTCACCTGGGACTACCTGGAACAACTGGGTGGACCCGGCCGGTGGGTGCGTGGGCGGGTGGGCCCTTATCCGCACTTGGAGGAATGGAAGGCCTTGGGCAGATCAACCAAGCGGCGAAATAGGGATGGCCCCCTCGCATCCCCTCCCCACCCGCCCTTGTGTCCCCGTTCCCCTTCGCCTGACGGCCAGGTGGCCCGCCATGCGCGACTACCTGCGGCGCCTGCGCCAGTCGGGCATGAGCCGGGACCCGCCGGCGGCGGCGGCAGTGAGTGGGGCTGTGCGGCGAGGGGCGACCGCCGGCGGCAGCGCTGGCTGCGGAGGTGGCGGTGACGCCGTACGGTAAAATGTAGAGGACAGAGGTGTATTTTGAAGAAACGATATCAGCGGTGGCGGACGTCGTCACATGACATTCAACGGCGCACAGCGGCAGCGGCAGCAGCGGCAGCAGCGGCAGCAGCGGCAGCAGCGGCAGCAGCGGCAGCGGCAGCAGCGGCAGCAGCGGCAGCAGCAGCGGCAGCAGCGGCAGCAGCAGCGGCAGCAGCGGCAGCAGCGGCAGCAGCGGCAGCAGCGGCAGCAGCGGCAGCAGCGGCAGCAGCGGCAGCAGCGGCAGCAGCGGCAGCAGCGGCAGCAGCGGCAGCAGCGGCAGCACTAGGGGCTCAGGGCCTTTCAACGAGCATACCCCTATATCCACACATACGTTGGAACCCACCCTGTTCAGCAGCGGTGGTGCGGCTGGCCGGTGCCGGCCAGAGACCGGTATGAGAACCCAAGCCAGCCAACCAGCCACTTCGCGGCCCGGGCCTCCGGTCCCACCATCCCACCATCACCTGTCACACGGGCATCCATCCAACCATGCACGCATCCTCGTCGCCTCGTGAGTGGCGGGCAGGTCCGCAGCAGGGTGGCGGACCAGCTGCAGCGGAGTTGCACGGGGCGACTGCAGCGGAGGTGCACGGGGCGGCGCCAGCAGCCACAGCAGCAGCCGCTGCTGCCGTGGCGGCCGGCGCGCATATTGGTCAAAATGGTCCCCTCGGGGGGCCGCGAGGTCTAGCGAACCGAGGGACGGGTTTGTTTACTTGTTGAGGACTGTCGCTCAATGTACATGCAGGTTCCGTTCCTTTGGGTCCCTTCCGAATGATTATGAAGTGGGTATATATAGGAGGTGGAATTGTTGGCGGCCTCGACACAAGGCCTCCCGGTTGGTTTCATGGTTGCAAGGACCTTGCTTTGGAGCAGCGTAAAGCGTTTGTGGGTCATGGAGGCTGACATGAGAAGATAGCGCGAAAGAGTACAAAGCAAGTCAGGCGTCATTTCATTGGCCCCTTTCCTACACTCTCCCTGTTTCCTCCCAACCCTTCTCTTCCGTCTTGTCATCGTTCTTCCCACACGTCCCTCCGCTAGCGTGCTGGTGGGGGAGGTGCTGGTCGCTGCAGCTGGTCTCCGCTACCTGGTGACTGGTGGGGGAGGAGGAGGGAGGAGAAGCTGGCGTCACCTCGCCCTCAAGTGAACACATGAGGCCCGTGTGACCACGTGGCGCCTGACTTTTCCCGTATTTACTGTACAGTACTGTACAGCACACGAAGGACTGTTTGGGGTGGTCCACTTGGACCTGATGTGCGGGTTCCGCACCGCCCTAGGTGGGCCAACCTTGTAAGTGATGCCACTGCCGTGTGGGAGATTTCCTCGAGAGCGCGGTATCGGTTGCAGGTTATCATGACCACCACCCTACACGACCGCACCACAGCACCAACCCCAGTCATCCGTCCTTGCCTTCCCCAAACCACCACCGGCATACACCAAATCATGGCGGTACATGCGCATTAACCAGAGACCATTACAATACTCTGTAGAGTCCCCAGAAGCCGGCAGGCCATGCGGAGCGGGCCAAGCGCACTACGCCCAATTGAACCCCTGCTCATAAGACAATCCCGCTGCTACGCTGCCGTTCGGGCGGCCGTTGCGATGCCTGCCCGAAAGTTCCGTGGAGCATTTAAACTATGCTTTTGAGGTGATTTGGCGGCAAATGGTCCGCGGGCAGTCGGCCGCTCGCCATTTCCTAGCGACGGCGGGGCTGAACGGGCCCCATAATTGGTTTGGCACGGATAGGTCGAGCCTTCCGAGTTTGTTCCATTGTACATGTGTTGCGCGTGATGAATATGATCGTCTACTGGTGTATACGTTGGTCCGCAAGCTTGCCGGCGTGGTGTTCCGATTCTGGATCCAGGTTGCCGTTATCTGTAGGGGCATCGAAAGTGCAAACATGCACCAGACCTCCTTCCTAAGCAAAAGATGGAAACGTTAAGTTAGGGTGAGCTTGATTGTTGACCGAGAACGTCTTTGTTGGCAATGACAGGAGGAACGGTTGACTGGTTCTCATGGCTAGTGCTGATTGCCGCTTTCTTAGCCGTATGGCACTTCATTGGGACATTCTTGATACCTCCTCCTACTAGGCCTGGAGAGCAGGACTCTGAGGATTCTGAAAATGAGACCGATAAAGGCGCTGCTTTGGAGTCGAAAGCACAGCCGGGTACTAGCGCCGGCGGGGCTCCTTCTCCGAAAGAAAAACAAAAGTAGCGTAGCCATATTAACGATGGATTTGCTGCTTTGGAGGGGATCGCGGGATGCAGCATTGGCACCGACGGTTTTTTTCTCTCAGAAGCGAAGACGCGGCGTGGCCATGCTGTACTCATGCGTGCCGGAGATATGGAGAATACAGCTTAAGAAGAAGCTGCGGGTAATGCTATCCATGTTTGGGGGCCGCACTGCGGCCAAGTTACCCCCCGCCACGTCGCAGTGCTGCGCCCTCGAATGCTGACTGGAATGTACGGCGCATGTCACCCCCTTGCTTACCCCACATGACCGCGTGCGCCCAGCTGGGTCGGGTACGTCCGTCGATGAGTTACGTCCACCGACCACAGCACTGTGCAACCCTTGGGCGCTCGTTATTGTAGTCCTACCCTTCCGAACGGCGCAGGAATACGGCGACGTTGCTGAAGGAGACATGGCAGGTTAAGCAAGAGCACGGCTAGGCTGATGTCAGAGGGTACGGTGAGTTCTACCCCCCTAAGGGCCGCAACTGGTAGGGATGCCTCCTCCCTGGCTCCGAGTGGGCGGGCTGGCCGGCCTGGCGTCTGCCGTGGGTACCCCTGAACCAGCCCGTGGGTATCAGAGAGAAAACCCCTGGCCCATACGATGCGAAGGGGTGGGGCTGGGTGGCACGACGTAGCGTGTGCAGGGCTGCGGTGCACCATCGCGCCTGCGGCCTGGGGGGCGGCCTGGGAGGGCTAGGCGACCCGGGGGGCTCGGTGTGGGGTGCGAGATGGTCGGGTGTCGGGTGTTGGGTGGTGGTGTCGGGTGGTGGTGGTGGTGTCCGGTGGTGGAGGTGGAGGTGGGGGCGCAGCGGCGACCCGAGCGGCAGCCGTCCGGGGTCTGGGTGCTGTGGTATCGCAGTAGGCGGGCGGGCGGGCGGGCGGGAGACCACTGTCCCATGGAGCCGAGCCGCACGCGTTAAGTCAAGAGCCCTCGTCACCGCCATCGTGCCAACGAAAGCAGTGCAGCCCTGATGGGAATGAAGCACGGTTCAGCGGCGGCGGACGGTAGCGACGTTGCCTTTGTGATACAGTTGGGACGAAGAGAAGGGAAGGCGCGGGGATCTGATGCTGTTTGTTGCTTCGAGCAAGGAGAGGAAAGGAGGAGGGGAAGCCACAGCTCGGACCCACAGCTCGGATCCCCCCCCCGCGCACACGCACGTCTACAGGTCAGGAGCGGCCTTCACGGCGACGTCATCGCACTGCACAACGGGCCCCTGCACATCAAGTACGACGTCGACTTCGCGGTGGACGAGCTGGCCGACGCCGTACTGGTCCGCGACGGCAGCCGGTTCCCCTCGCATGTGTTTGGCGAGCGGGAGGGGACGCGGCAGGGCGTCCACTGCCCGGGGGCTGTCACGGGGGCTGTCACGGGCACCGTCGGCAGCGGCGGCGGCGGCGGGGACCTGAAGGAGCAGATCCAGGTGCAGATCGATCGGCTGGTCGAGTAGCAAGCCATGGAGCAGCGAGCCGAGGGCGGCCGGTCGGTAACCCAGGAGCAGCAGGCGCGCAAGGCTAAGAAGGGCAGAGGAGGCCGGGTGCGGAGGGTAGGAGGGCGGGCAGGAGGGTGTGTTGGGGACAGCGAGGGTCGAGGAGGCCGGGGCGTGTGCCCGGGCCACGCCCGGGAAAGCCCGTGTGTCGGCACTGAAAAATAAGGAGGAGAAGGGCGGGACGGGCAGGGGACGAAGTTGCGGTGGAGGGTGGCGTAGAAACCCGTGCGGTGGGGGGCGGGCAGGCATGGCTACGGGGGGAGGTAGGTGAGAAGGATTGTGTTTCGACGGCGGAACAGGCTTACCGCCGGGTGCAAAGCGATGTTTGGCAGTATGCAGTGCCTGCTACTAAGCGGCAAACGCCAGAGGGATTTGACCGTGTTTGCGGCGGCGGCGGTATGCGGGTAAGAACTGGGTGCCGGAGCCGTGGCTGGGAGAGGAGCAAGGTGTGTGCGTCTCCGTCTGGACAAGACACGGCATTGCGTTCGGTTGCCGGGGCTAGGTTAGGCTGCAGCGTAAGCGACCAAGGCGCGTGGAGGCATGGTAGTGGGTGGGCCAGTCCTACCGTGTGCATCAGTCAGGTGCATGTCACAAAACGAAATCGTCGCTTGCAGTTGAGACGCCCAAGTGCCAGAGCGTCCATCAGGTGTGAGGCCCCTGGCCCGGCCCAAGCACGCCCTCACCCCCACCTCCACCCTCACCACCGAAGTCCTGATGACGTGTCGGGGGTGGTCGCCGCCACGAGCCACGGGCGGTGTGAGGTGTTAGTTGTGCTGCGCGCATGTGTGGCGGCGGATCGGTGCATGTTGATTTCAGCCCGAGGTTTGGCCGCTGCGTGTCCGGTGGCTGACAGCCTGGGTCAGACCGTTCCCGTGGGTCAAGTCCGACCCGTCTGTCTTTTTTGTGTAATTAGTCAGAACCAAGCCGCCAGAAGCCGCGACAATGCTCATTCCGGCAGGCGGAGGTGCATGGCCAAGTATACGTGACGTGGCATGCTAAAGAGCAACCTTTCGACGTGGCATGCGAGAGCGCAAGCATGGCCGCTAGCATCATCCTTAGGGAGCGTCCCCCGGAAGTGCATCCCAACGACGCCTAAGTTACTGCTGCAGATCTTCATCATGTTCTATCGGGCCAGCGGGACAGAGGGCCGGTTCCGCATCCTATCACATTTGTGCGGTAGCGATATCTGGTGAACGCGTGCCGATGAACGGTTCCTGCATGTAGGTATACGCTGTGTCATCATCTTTATGGCATACCGGTGGTTGCGGCTGGGCATCCATGCCGGATGCATTCTTTGCGTTCTTGTACCTTCGGGAATATACTATGTGCCATTCGGGACGTCTGCTGGGTTCAGCCCCGGCTCTCATTTGGTGACATGGGCCCTTCTTCTCGCCTCGCCTGGGCTTTCGGACACTGGTGTATATTGCTTACCCGCTAGGTGCCGGAGGGTTCTGGCGGCCGCAGCGTATTTGGGGGTGCTGGCAGCCCAACCTGTTCATCCATCGGCTGGAAGCAAGCATAGGGTGCATTGGAGCATGCGGACAGGAACTGATTCTGTTTTGGGGACACAGGTGGTTGGGATTTTGAGTTACATTTCGGCTCGGATGCTAACGAGGCAATTAGGCCGGCAATGCAGTTATCAATGCAATAAGCCGAATGCCATTGTCATAAGAAGGCGGCGGCTGGCTGCGCATGCAACCACCTGTAACTCAGGTTCCAGGACAGGCCCGACAGATACATAGTAGTAATTATGATAAATCGATTAGGAACTCGAAGATTCTTTGACGATCAAGGGCAGGTCACTTTTGGGGAGCTCCCGTGGCTTGCAGAAGGAAGCCCTTGCGAAAACGCTAGGGCCTGCTGGCCCGCGCTAGGGTTACTGGGGTGTTATCTTCCCATGCAGGACCAGATATCCTCTTTATTAAAAGATTCGTCAATTTCATTAGGCGCCGATAGAGCCGCATCACAGGCGCATCTATGACATACGGGCCATACGAAAGGACGGCCGCACAGCAGGCCGTACTAGCTGAAAATCGCTTTCAGGGCTGCCTCAGAGGGAATTCCCTATCAATATCTGGATACAAAATTCGATAAGGACAACAGTGATACGTTTTCATGCTGAACTTGCGCGTTGTCCTACTATTGTTTCCCCATTATGCCTGAAGCCACGTATGGACACACGACGACAGCAAAAAATTAAACATCAAAGTTAAGGCAACTATCATCGCATATGAATTGTATTTCGGTGTGCTTTTCTGGGCGGACGGCGCTCGGCTTCGCAGGTTGCGTCTGGAGACATTGAAACAACAATGAGCATGGAGGCAAGTTATAGCGTAATGTTACACCATCTTTGCACGGCTTGGGCTGATCAGTATTGTGCGGGTTTGGGCGCTCCATTAACAACCAACAATTTTGATGAATCGTTGGCCTGTGATGTACTAACGCACTTCCATACTGTATGTTATCTGTGCCTTCGCATCATGTTAATGCCGCTAGGCTAGCCATGCCACCCTTCCATAATCATGACGATGTTGCCGAAACCCCACACAGAGATATGAGTATGTTGAGACAATAAGCTCGGGAGCATATGGAGTTTGTTACAAAGTGCTCGACACAGTAACGGGTCGGCAATGTGCCGCGAAAGGCATCAAGCAAGCTCACGAGGACGCGGAGGTATGTCCAGCAGAACCCGTTCATGCAATTCTCAATATATTACAGGTAGTAGTCTTCTTATTGACAGTTTTCGCCTCTTGAGGCATTCTGACGGACATGATGTCGTAAGCCAACCGGATTTTATGGTTGCGTTGTGGGAAACGGCGGCCAGACCGGTGATGTATTTCCCAGACAGTAATGGCTGCAAATACTATCAGGATACGTTGCAAACACTTGGTAGCGCGATTAGAATCCAGAAGAGCATAACGCTGAGTAGAACCCTAGCTGGAACTTATTGCAAAGTTATGACTGCCTGATAAAGCCTCTAATGAGATACTTACACTTTGAATTTAAAGTCCACAGAGACTTTCAGACTTGGTTTTCATTGGGGAAATGGTGTGCGTACGTTTTAGGGCGACAGGTCAAAGTTGGCATGCGAATGGGCATGAACAATATTGAGTATTGCTGGCAATCTATTTCGGTAGCTTATTTTACCTGGCCGATGGGCCGCAAACCTGTCAGTTACCCCTGCCACGCGATCATGTAGTACAAACTCTAAGACGGCAGGTTTGTGTTGGCAATTCCATAACCGTGACTCGGATCGCCCGGGTTCCAGTTGCGTCTGACAAAATGTATTTAATTGCCACTTCCTCATCACAATTTAGGTGATGCGGCTTACGTTGCGGGAGGTAAAAGTCCTGAAGACCCTCCCGCAACATGTGAACATTGTTAAGCTGCTCGAGGCTTTCAGGAGCCAAAGCGGCAGGTGCGGTGATAAGGGGCGTATCGCCCCTCGCGTCTTGCATCGCCTTTTGTGTCGGGCCTGTTTCATGGTTGTCAGCGCACAGGCCATGATGGAGGCCTTATCGGGCCTTACCGGGACCTGCCGCGAACTCCCGAAGGATCACTTGGGGTGGGGTTGATTATGTGTTCCGTGTTGTGACGACCTTGACGAAACGCACGTATGCCAAGTTAGGGGCCAATGGTGGTTGAAAGGGTCGGCACGTGCGGCTTGTACGGCAAAGTGTGCTGAACCCCCGCGGCCATTACCCACCCGCACCCGCCCCCCTCCCGCACTCACATGTTGGTCGGGTCCTCAGGGTCTACCTGGTGTTTGAGTTCGTGGAGCGGAGCCTGCACCAGGTGGGTCGGTGGGTCGGTGGGCAGGCGGGCAGGCGCGCTTTCCCTCCCCCCCCCAAGTGTCCCAAACTGTCTCGTCGGTTTCTTACTTATCTCTTAAGTGGCGACCTACGGGTTTCCTCTCACTCCCCCCCCCCACCCTGCTGGTCTCAGGAGCTGGACCGCCACCCTTCCGGGTCGCTGCCGAGCCCTATGGTCAAGTCCGTCGCCTGGCAGTTGCTTCACGCGCTGGGGCACTGCCACGACAACGGGGTGCGTTCGAGCTGAGTCAGCAGCAGCGGCGGCTGTAGCGCTACTCCCAGCCGCAGTGGCCGGGGCTAGTGCTGCTGCCACTCTAGGGCAGGGCAGCAGCCGCTGTTCGTGCTGGTGGTGCTGCAGGGCAGGGCAGCCAAGGGCGGCAAATGAGGGCAAGGCGCGGCAGGTTTGGCAAAGGGGGGCAGGGGTGGCGAATGGTGGGCAGTGGGAAATGATGAACGTTGAACTGAAACCGTGAACGGATCCTTGCGCCTGCGCCCTCCCAACAGGTCATGCACCGTGATGTCAAGCCAGCCAACGTGTTGTTAACCGGATACAACCCGGGGGTTGGCAGCGGAGGAGTCGTAAAGCTTTGCGACTTCGGCTTCGCAAGGTCCGTAGTCGCTCGGGGCGGCGGCATCAGAGTCGACCGTGGTGGCGGGGCCGGCAGCGGTGGTAGGGGCATCTGGAGGGCGCCTGGCGGCGGCGGTGGCGGCGCCATTGGTGGTCTGTCGTCGTACATCATGACGAGGTGGTATCGACCGCCAGAGGTGCGAGGGGGTACCAGCTTTGGTACTTTCGTACATTGACACTTCCGTACTTTTGTTCTTTGATATTATGTGGGACTCGGCTTCAGTCCTCCTGCGCCGTCCTCCACTGCCCCGCTCCTCCTCCCTCCTGCTCCTCCTCGCCCGGCCCCCTTTCCTCCCCCTCTTCCTCCTCCTCCTGCGCCCCCACACCACCTCCTTCTTCCCCCGACGCGCTTCCCAACGCAGGTCCTCGTGGGCGACTGGTACGGCACACCCATCGACATATGGTCGTACGGCTGCACGTTGGCTGAGCTGGCCACGGGGTGCCCGCTGTTCCCCGGTGGGTGTGGAGCGTTAGGGTTTTGGCCGACCCTAGGAGGCATTACGAACGGATGCACCACCGACCCTTAGTACGGCAACCCCTGGCCACTTCGGGGCCTGCCCTGTGGTGTGTATTGGACCACCCGCCCTAGGCATCCTCCGGTTCTGATACCTACCCGTCAAAACCCTAAAGCCCAAGCAGCATCCTGCACACTCATCCACCCGCCCACCCACCCACCTGCCCACGGGTCTCCCTCGAACCCACCTGCCCACTCACGTACCCGCCCACCCACCCACCAGGCCGCTCCACTGTGGACCAGCTGTGGCGCATCATGCGCTGCCTGGGGCCGCTGCCGCCCGCCCAGACCTCGTGCATGCGGCGCGATGTGAGGTTGCAGGCGCTGTGGGCGCCACCGCCGCGGCTCAGGACGCTGCGCCAGCGGCTGCCGGTGAGGATGTTGGACGACCCACGGGTCGGCAGTGTGCTATCGGGGTCTCCGCTGCGTGGCTGATAGGCAGGATGTAGTGGGCACATTGGTCGGGGAGGGGCGGGTCGTTGGTGCCGATTTACATGAACCCATGTTTGCGGCGGCGGCGAGGAGTATTGTCAGGGTTCAACAGCTGGGGACTGAACTGTTATCACTCAGCTGGTAGTTGGCGGGTTTACCCGGGCATTCGCCGGTAGCCCACGACACCACTCACCCGCCGCCAACATTGCCGTTGCCTCTCCCCAACTGCAAACGCAAACTCCAATCTTCGCAGGACCTAGACCCCCGCCTGTTCGAGGTCATTGCCGCCTGCCTCACCCTGGATCCCCTGCGCCGACCCACGGTTCAGCAGCTGCTTCAAATGCCGTACTTCTGGGACGTGCGGCGCATGATCGCCAATACCGACCTGGCCAAGCAGCTGCCGTACGCCCCGGACGTGGCGTGCACCATCACAGCCCGCGTCGCGCCAGCGCCGGCAGAGGATATGAAGCCCGCTCCCGCCACTGCCACCGTTGCTGGCAGCGCGCCGGGCCGTACAGAGGCCCTCGTCGCCGCTGGCTTGGCAAGCGGTTGGCATATGATATCCGCCGCAACAACCGAGTCCCTGACTGAGGTACGGCAGGCGGAGCCCCGGCTACCCGCCGATGCCGCCATCACCCCTCAGCAGCGACAGCTGCCCTCAAACTTGGCTCCAGGAAGGGGTGAGGATGCCGTGTACGACATGTCATACGTGGAGTGGCCCAATTCTTCGTCGCACACTGGCGGTACTGCCGTTACTGCCGTTGCTGTCAAAGCCGTGGCAGACAGCGCGACACAACCCGAGGCGCCGCCGCCGCCGCCGCCGCCACTGCTGCCAACGTCAAACCCTCGGCCAGTGTCGCTTCTGTCTTCTTCTGAGGCAGCACCGCCGCAGGAGGTAGCTGGCGTCAGCTTCATCGGTGGCCTTCCTGCCGGCTTGGGCGCCGGGATCTTGACAGCCGCCACCGCTGCCGCCGCCGTCTCCACGGCCGCCGCCGACGACGACGACACCGCCACCGCCGCCACCGCCGTCGCAGATGCTGGCGGTGCCGCAGCATTCGCCAGCACCAGAATCCTGCTGCACAATGACGCCATCGCCGGCGCGCCTGTTGCTGCTACCGCCGCCGCCGGGCGCACCAGGTCGCGGTCACTCGCTGACCTCGCAGGCGAGGTTTTCAGGAGCGCCAGGATGCCGCCTGGCGTTGGCGCAGGGTACGCAATCGCCGGTGGCGGCGCAGCCGCTACTGCCGGCTCCGGAACCAACAAGGGCCTCCCATCCGCAGCCGATTGCGGCGCCGCAACTACCACGTACGATCACATCGTCAGAACGCTGCCGCGATCTGACACCGCCGTCGGCGCCGCTGCCATAACCTCCGACGGAGCCAGAACGCTGCCGTACGCCGGCGCCTCCGCCGGCGGGCCCGAGACGGCGGGTTACGGACGTGTGCTGCGCGGCGCTTCCGCCCTGTCCAGCGGCGGCACCGTGGAGGGTAGTTCCAGTTTGACCTTCATCCTAAAAGTGGTTGGCTCCAACGACGGCGCGCGTCCGCCGTCGACATCGACGTCGCTGTCACGGCCGCTGCCGACGTCGACGCTGCGCCCCAGCTCCCGCAGCAAATCTGTCCGAGTGCCGAAAGTGTCTGCCGCCAGGCTGCGCGACCCCACCGTCCTGGGCGACAGCAGCAACGGCAGCGGCGACGGCGGCTGCCTGGGGGAGCCACGGTACGACACTCTGTCCCAGTTCGCGACCGACACGAACGAGGCTGTGCTGATAGGCGAGCTGGCGTGTATTGGGAGCCCGTCCGGAGCGCCGGCGCTGTCGCAGTTCCTGGGGCACGGTGACCAGCTGCCGCACCGCCGCGGGCCCCCCCTCCGCGCCAGCCTGCTCTTCCTGTCGTCGCCCACCCACACCAATACCCACACCACCGACACGCGGGGTAGGTGGCCACGTAGCGCTGCGGCCTGCGTCGCCTGTGACGCCCTGTACGGCATCATATGTGCGGCACAGGGTATAGGGAAGGTGTTGGACAGGCAAATAGGCGCACCGATGCGCGGCGGATGCGCGGCGGAGGTACAACAGCTCTTCGTGCTGTTGGCGGTTGCTGTCGTTGCTGCTCCTGCTGCTGCTGCTCGTGCTGTTGCCTAGGATTAACACTTGGGGACTCCGGTGCCGGTGCGTCCTGCAGGCACGAACATTGTTACAGAATCGCCCGCCGGCGCGGACGCGGGTGGCACCGCCGCCGGTGACGTGGTCGAAGTCTTGGCCTGCGGCGAGCTGCCCTCGACCTGCACTTTCGACTACGACCAGATTGACTTCGCCACATCACCATTGACCGAGGCAGTCGACCTCAGGCGCGGCAGCGCCCTCCTTCCCCCTTCACCCGGGGGGCACAGCGGCCCACACTGCCACCAGCACCGGCAGCAGCCCAATTGGTTGTTGAGCTGGGCGCTGCAGTCGTTCAGGGTCGTCAGCGGCGGTCAGCCGCCGCCGGCCGCCAGCACCTTCACCCACACCAAACGGTGGCTTGGCTCACACGGCACCGGTGGTGCTGATATGACGGGATCCCGGTCGCCAAGCTACACGCCGCAGTACGGCTCCATTGCCGCCGCCAGCGTCGGCACTGCATTCCCTGGCGGCGGCGGCAGCCGCGGTGGCACCACGGGCCGAAGTGGGGCCTCTGGCGCCGAGTACGGCATGGTCCAGGGAGGCGGCAGCAAGGGTGCTCGTCCCGCCATGTCCCTCCCCAGCTGGCTGTTCCTGCCCCTTAACAGGGCTGTGACAAGCCAGTGCGAGGTGGGCAGAGGCGGTGACAGCGCCTCTGTGCCGCCGCCACCGCCACCGCCACCGCGGGCCTGCCACAGCCTGCGCTTAACCACGACACAGCGGGCGCTGCACGCTGGCAACCACTTCCTACGCATGCCGGGGGAGCAGGTAAGCTGCTGGGGGTTCCACGGGTAGCGGTCGTGCGCCGTGCAACCATCTTGCGCCCCCCTTCCACGCACGACAACAAACCCGACGTTTCCCCCTGGCCCGACCCGTTTTCCCCCTCACAGGCGACCACGACGATGTCCTCAGCGTGCCTGCCGCCGGTCGAGGGGTCGCAATCCGCCACCTGGATCAGCGGCGGTGGCGGTGGCGGTGGCGGTGGCGGTGGCGGCGGCGGCGTGTCCCGAGTGTCGTTGCTGAGCATCGGTAACGTGGGCTACGAGCCGGCCACAGCTGCTACAGCCTCGTCCGCAGCAACAGAAGCGGGATCGCCCAGTCTTGTGCGGGTACGGGCTGCAGTTGCGTCTTCGGGTGGCGGCGGAGGCGCCGCTGCAGCGGCCGCAGCGGCCGCAGCGGCCGAGCAGGGGGTCGGATTGGGCCATGATGCCACCGTCGTCCAACAGCAACCATGCGAGCAACTTGAGCCGCAGCTCAAGCTGCAGCAGCAACAGCCTCCGATCGCCTGCCACGCCACGGCGCCAGCCCAGTTGCTTGGGCTGCGCTTTCACAGGCTGAGCAACCGCAACAGTTCCGAATCTGAGTCCAAACTGGGTTCGCGACCCGGGTCCATGACGGCAGCAGCGGGGACGGGGTCGTCCAACTCAAAGGTGGGCGGCTGTTGCCCGGCAGCAAGTGCCGCCCTCAATGGCGTGTTTGGGTCGTGTCGATCCTGGTCGCGCTCCGGCCGCCGTACCGGAGGTGGCGGCGCTGGCACTCACTGCGGCAGCGGCTCGCTTGGAGGCAGCTTCCACGTGATCGGCGGCAACGGCAACAGCACGGGCGGCCACGGCAGCGGTGTGTACGACTCGTCCGTCGTGGTACTGCGCTCGAGCACCTCACGGTTGGAGAGCGGGTGGCCGAGCGTCACCTCCGGGAGGCAGGTCCCAGACAAGCTGTACGGCGTGGTTGGCAGCGACGACGCCTCCGTGAGACGTGGCGGACCCAGCGCGCTCCAGCTGTACGGCACGAAGCCGTCCGGAGGCAGCAAGCTGTTTGCGGCGAGCAGCGGTACATTGGTGGGGTCCAGCAGCAGTGGAGAGGCGTTTGCAGCGCTGGCGGCGGCAATAAACACCGGCGGCGGCGGTGGTGGCGGCGGGAGTGGCGGCGGCGGTGACGGCGGCGGGGGTGGCGGCGGCGGAGCCGGCAACGACCAGGGTGCCTGGGGCGGCAGCGCTGGCTGCAGTAGCCACGACACCGGACACAAAGCCGTCGGCCCGACGATTCCAGAGGCAGAGGAGGGTGGCGTCATGACGATAGCGTACGACAAGTACGGCGGCTTTGAAATCGACTCTCAGACTCCCAATCGGACGTCCGGCTGCAGGCCAACGGCGGCGGCGGGGTCCGCTTGGGCTGACGGCGGCGCCCCCGGCCGTACCTCCTCCACTGACGGAGGTCGAGCGGCGGCCCGGCGCTCCGGTTCTGCCCAAGGCGACGAGGGTTCGTTCAGTGTGCGCACAGGAGTCCAACGTCACTCTTGGATGGCCGTCGAGCCACCGGTCCAACCTGCAAGTGAGCGCGCCAGCAGCCTATGCATCAGACAGCCCAAGGTGGCGACCCAGGGGTCGGATGCCGCGGGAGGAGGCGGCGGCGGCACGGTCGGCGGCGGAATCCGGGGCCGGCTGCGGTCATTGAGGTTGAGGGTGCGCGCGCTAGTGATGGGCTCGTAGTGGGGCGCGGTTTGAAGCAGCGAGGGTTTCGGGGCTGAGGAGGTCATCACTTTGATTGGGGTTGGAAGGCTGCCTTCACATACATGGCGCTGGCGCGAGGCGTGGATGCGTTCATTGTATTTGTATGCTTTTGCGTGAAGCGTGGTACGGTAGCTTCAGAATAAAGGGGCCACCGTTTTCTCAAGTGCTGCCCCGTACAGCACGTACCTTCGGGAGCGCTCTCCGCTTGTCCGGCGTTTATTAATCGGCATGTGTCGCTGCGTGCAGATGGCGAGAGCCCTGGGT
Organism: Yamagishiella unicocca; assembly: GCA_003116995.1. Classification (NCBI taxonomy): domain Eukaryota; kingdom Viridiplantae; phylum Chlorophyta; class Chlorophyceae; order Chlamydomonadales; family Volvocaceae; genus Yamagishiella; species Yamagishiella unicocca. The sequence continues at coordinate 56,525 of BDSL01000031.1, read as the reverse complement.
AAACGCACAACCAGCTGGATCAATCCCCAGCGCTTGCTCAAAAACATTTTTGCTGATAGGAACACGTCTATGACCTGTGTACTGAATGTGTGTTCATAAATTAATGGTGGGGCGCCTCAGGTATGGTTTACTTATAGTCTCCCTCCCTCCCTGGAGGAGTTGCCTGCTGCAGGATGGGGCGCATACCGGTCCTTGCCGTTGGCCTCTGGACGAGCGTGACGGCGGCGATCGCGATGCCTATGATGTGAGGGTAGTGAGGATGATGGGGTAAATGGTTTTAAGCTTAGGCTGGCACTGCCGTTCAGAAGAAGGAAAAGGCTGTCGGCACACACATCCATGTACCGTACATAACCCTCCGCTCGCCATTCCGTATATTGCGGGTGTCTTCGCTCCCAGCGGCTGCCAGCTGCGGATAGAGGAGGCGGCAGAGCATCGGGCAGTTCCGGACATGCTAGCGGGCGCTTGCTGAACGTTTATCTGTTCCTGTGTTTGTCTGCTTGCCGTGGAACAGAGCAAGCAGCACCGTGCCAGTGTCAGTAGGGAGCAGTGTCTGCGTTGGTTGGGCGCAGTAGCGTTTGTACGATGCCGACATCCCATGTATGGGAGCAGGGCGGTGCTCCTGGCGGTGAGCTAGCTGTGTGAGATGACGCTCTATGGTCCGTAGCGGAGGACCCCTACGGGAGCAGGGACTATGTTTGCGCAGCTGCGTTGACCACGTCAGATCAGGCGTCACCTGCCGATACAAGTACAGACCGCCTGCAGCAGGCCTACATTGAGCGGAATGGATTTATTGATAGAGCTGTTTGTTGCAGGTTCAGGGCGGCCCTCAGTGGAAGCCTTCCATGACATAAGAATGCGTCGTGCAACACTGAGGATGCTGGGATGCTGGTTGGGCAACCAAGTACGATGTTTATCCAACTGTCCTGCACAACGTTGTCGGTGTCGGGCTGGTCATGTTGTGGATCTGTATCGCGGATGGACACGCCGATACTTGCGTGCCGCGTCGCTTTCATAGCTAGGGGGCTGACAGGAGTTCAGCGTCCATCTCAACTTGTGATGCAGCTTAACTTGGCGTTGCTTGTATTCTTATGGCGTACTGCTTCTGGGGCCTTTCGTTTCGTTGGGTGTATAGGTCGAGGGGTCGCAAGTGCGGGGACATACGGGTCGCAGGCACAGGGGCGACCCGCGCAATCCCTGCATCATGCTGGTGATGAGGCCTTGGGGGCCTTCCCATCCCTGGAGTGCCGAGCATCCCCAACGCTTGGCAGGTAAACATCCATAGATAGCAGGTTGCTGGACACACAAATGGAGGCGTGTGCACCATCATGAGGAGTACGTAGGAGACGCTGGCTGAAGGTTTCAATTCCCAGTAATTGAAGCCAACGGCAAGGAGTTCGCTACGGGATGATGGGGCATTGCAGAAGGTCTGTCTGAGAGTCACGTACCGGTACGACAGAACTACATACCGGTACGATAAGGGCTTCTACCGTTCTTCCTGGCCTCTCCCGCGCATCAAAACTGCATTTCAGTTGTACAACAAATCTGACACTGAAGCTGCCGACGCTACCGCAGGGAGTTCGTTGGGTGTGCTGCCCACGGTGGCATCTGCGTTGCTCGCTTGTGCCATTTAGAGCTTGCAAGTTCATGAAGGCATGTATAGCTTGCGCGCGAACCGAAAGTGGTCTCGTGTTAGTCGTTGGCGCCTTTGGCGGAATGTACAACAGCGTTCACCGCCTGGTCGTACGGTGTACGGACGGGCGGTTGTATCTGAATGTACGTCGCCACGGACTGGTGCGTATCCAGCAGGGCAGAAGTAGGTCCTACCTGTCGGCACACCGCGTATTGTGAGTGTGTACGGACACGGCCGGCCGTGTGGCCATTGAGGCATTAGTAATTTCTTATTGTTATTCCGTTGGAAGTTGGTCTCCAACGAATCGTACACTTGCTGCGGTGTACCTACTTTGGAGGCTGAGACGTCCCGAGGTGCCTTGGCAATCCTGGCGGACAAGGATACTTCAAGTTATTTTGGGGGCGGCGCTTGCGCGGGTGGCTCGCTCCGCATGGACTCTGCTCAGCACATGGCAGTAAGGTTTCGGAGGCAGGGCGGGCGCATGCAGCGCTAGCTCCTCAATCCTCCAGCGAAGGTATGGGCGTGGGGCAACGTGCCTTTTCCCCATTCACTGACAAGCTTCCGTGGTTTTCCTACGTTTTTACACCAGCAGTGAATGACGCCTTGGCTATTTCGCAGTCCTGGGATGTAGCGCTGAATATTGTACGACAAATTGCCGTGCAGTGCGCCGAGAGGTAATGCTGTGGGGCAGCATGCCTGTGTGTTCGTAGTACATCGCTACGGGGCCGGAATGGGGCCAGCAGGCCGGTGACCGAGTGGGGATATGTCGTGTAAGTCTTTGCGAGGGTTCATCTGCAACTCAGTTTCGGGAGGGTTGAGGCGGTTGTCCATTGGCGGTTGACGCCCCCGCCCGGTCCGAGGAGTGGGAGGAACCCAAAACTTGCACGCGCCGCGCCTGCTCGGCGTGGCTGGCGCTTAAGCGTATCTGGATATAGATAAAATCTTTTTTTTGTAAAGCTGTTTAGTGACCTGCACTACTAAACCTAAACTTCGGGCACCGTTGGTACGAGCGACCTTACGCGTCCAAACACCTAGCACCCTAGAGAGCGGTGTTTGATGCTGCTCGACCGGATGGCTTCTTCTGATGCTGTACGGGGTGGGTGGTGACCCCGCAGACGGTGGGGCCCGCCACGTGCCTGCAGGGGGCAGACGCACGCGCACGGTCCGCGGCAGTGGTCAACGCAGGTAGACGCAGGTCATATCAAAATCATCAGGGCGCGGCGGCTTTTGGCGTGTGAATTTCAGTACGTGTAGTAAGGGACCAATGTAACTGTTTCACTCGCTGAGCCGGTCGGATTGCACCGCGCGGCATGCGTTTGGCGGCATGGCTCTGCCCGTGTGCGATAACCACAGTGCTCAAAGCGATGATGGCTAAATCCTGCATATTTCAAACAACATACTTGTTGTTATTAGTTATAATGCTGTAATTGTAGTAATCGTTTACAGTGGGCTACAGACGCCTCACAACCGGGAGCCCAGAGGAAACAGCAATGTTGTAGCTGGTATCCACGCGGAGGACGGTCACTCGCTCACAAGTTGTAACGATACGCAGTATGACCCTGTACGATCATGTCCAACTCGAAAACATTCAACTCACCAGGGATACAGGACAGCCGTAGCTGCTTGATGCTGCAACCTGCAAAAGGACCTGATTCCCGAACACTCCCCGGCGCGGTATGCATACCCCGCCACCGCGCTCCTATACGCGTTCCTAAGCCGTTCCTACGCTACCCCTGGCCCCTGCACCCCACATCATGGCATCAAGCGCCTGGTGCCATGCGTGTCGGAACAGCTCCCCCGCGTCGGCGCAATTGTGCCCTTGCTCCGCCGCAGTCATGGTTATTATGGCTCCTACGAAGGCGACGGCTCTTGTCCGCACCACTGGGTTAGCGGGTGTGTGCCTGATTCGTTCTTCCCCATCACGGTGGGCAGGCCTCCCCAGCCATCATCCCGTAACGGTGGCCGCATGAAAGGCGCCCACAGTGACGGCTGCCGGGAAGCAGCGACGGCAGCCAGGAAGCAGAAGGCTTCAGGCCTTGACTGTAAGCCTATAAAATGTATGTTCACGCGCGGCGGGGGCGGCAGCGGCGGTGGCAGCAGCAGCGCACGGGAGTGGGCGGACAACCCATCTGGCCAGCACTCCGGCACCAGCATCGAGCTACGAGTGGCTGTTACAGTGGACGTCCATGTCAATGGCATGGGCGGCGGAATTAGGCATTTAGGCACGAGCAACATCCTACAGATGGGGTTCCTTAACGAGCAAGATGCAGTTCTGAGGAGGTCAGGATTCCTGCCCTGGGATACATAAGATGGAGCACCGCCGCCGCCCGCACACAGGGGTACTCCTGTGACAAGCGTGACAAGCGTCAGGTACGGACGTGGATACCTGACACAATCATCGCAATCGTCAGCCCCTCAGTCGTGTACCCGGCCCTATCCTCATTCAGTTCGCACAGTCCAATAGCAGCACGAGCCGCGAAGGCCAATTAGTACTAACGAACTCAATGAGCACAAACAGGCAACTAAACGGAGACCTGCAGTGACCCTGCCAACCGTCATCCCTTTCATCGGTTAGAACCTTCCAAAAACCTTCCAATGCGCCAGTAGATCTGCGTAAATTCATCGTCTCCGGTAACTTCGAGACTCTTCGAGGGAGGCAATGTCGAGATAAGCGATAGGGATAGGCTACTCGAAACGATAAGAGGCCAACGAACCAATGGAAGAACACAACACTGTCGGAGTGAGGACGGTGGCCCGTTCGTCCACATGTGCGAAAACAATAGGACCGCCCGACCACAGAACGCACCGCGCAATATGAAGTCGGGTGTGCAACGCACACACATACACATACTCCCTCACGGAGCTGGAATGAAGGGTAAAATTATCGCACACGCGCGCGCTCGGAGCTGCAATGCGGCTGGTTGGTCCCGCGGGGTCATGCTCATCTAAGCGCTCGTCCGTTTCAGGACGGACCCAGATAGCGATGACGTACTTCGCTACTGCTAACTCCATTTTTGTCTAACGTAACTGGACATACCGTACTTGCATGTACGGCTTAGACATATGTTTCTGTAATGCGCTCCCCACAGACGCGCACGCGTATGCCTGCCCTACACCCACATCTTCCGTAAACACATGCACACCTAAGGAAGCGGCCGCAGGCGCATGACGGGCGCGGCTACGATGTGTTTACTAGGCAGTGTACATTGCATGGCGATGTATGTCGAATGCCGCCGCCACCCATAATCTCCCATAATCTCCCCCCAGAGCTCTCACGAGCGGGGACTAGTGAGAATTAAAACCCGTGGCAGCGACGTAGGCGGACCCTCTAGGGGTTGATGGGCGGGCCAGTACTCGCGACCCCCTAGACGTCAGCTTACCGCACTGCTGCTCCCCTCATCGAAGGCACCGGCCGCCAGTAACCCCGTAAAGCCGACCACGTTGGTCGCGGGTTGAGGTTCAGCACCACGCATCTCCTTAAAGGCTCCGCACGACGCTTCGCTCGGCTCCTTACTACAGCGCGGACGACATGTGTCATCGCCATATCAGCATGCAGCCACCCACCAGCCAGACCACGCACGGTGTATGTCGCCGCGCGGCGACACACCCAGCCAACCGTAAGTACGCGCGGCTGGAACTGGAACCTCCCCCCCGAAATGACCGCAGGGGCAGCCCAGCCGTTATGGGAAGGGAGCCGAACGCATGCCCGGGTTGTGGCAGCCGGTAGTGGTCCATGAAGCTGTCACTGCACCCGTCGCGAGGGGCCCTAGACGCCTCGATCAGCCTCACATACCGCACGCCACTCAACACCACGTCACCAGCCGAGGAGGCTTAACCGCCTGCTTGTGCCAACCGACATATCAAACGAAATTCTTGTCGGCCGACGCCAAAGGGTGAGCGCGATCGTCAGCGACTCAGAACCGGCAACTTCCTTTTCGATTTTCCAACCAGCGCGTGAGGTCGTTCCTGCCGGCACCTGATTATCGCTTTCACTCGTTCCGCGACTACACTCAACTCCAGGGGGAAAAGACCCGCGGGCGTCTTTACAGCCCACAGCAGGCCCCGTTCGTGAGCACCGTACACGTTCAATACCAACGCATTTCGCTTCTCGACACACCATTGCCGTGGCCAAGCTAGCTGGCACAAAGTACACTTGCTGCCCAACCGACCTGCCGCACGTAACCCACTCACAATCCAGCGGTATTTACGCATCGCCATTCACTCAACAATCCAGGGCGTAACAGTCGTGCGGCACGGGGCCTCCAACCCAAATCAAGCGGCGCCGCTCCGCACATCTGTGCGACGCCAGCAGTTTGAAGAATGCCTCGTGCCACTTCCAACAGGTATTTTGCCGCTCGGCTTAGCTCCCCAAACCACTCCCAGCCGCGTTGCCCCGGAGCGCAGCCACACAAAAATAGACGTCGCACGCGTTATAACCAGAGCCGCTTGGATAGCTTGTGCCCTCCGAAGTGCGGACCCCAACCGCAACCGCAGCCATATATTTATTTGCGCGCACAAGCGAGGTGAGTGCAAGTCCCGAGTGCTGCCTCGCGACGCACGCCACTACCCCCATGTGTAAGACGCACACGTCCATGTCTTGTTTGGATCCTGCTACCATACATCACCCATACGCAATCTATCGTGTTCTCATCATCACCATCACCACGCGCCACCACCACCACGCTCGACCAGGAGGGGCACCCGGACGCCTGTGCAGCGTTCCATGTTCCCAAACGACTCACGACGATACACATGTGTGCGCACTCCTCACCCCTCACGCGCAACGCTCCAGAGACCCATCAATCAGCACCAGTCCACACATATGTGAGGGCACCGACGCCTCTCCCGCTCCTCGCCCGACTCCGTCGTCGTGTCGTGTCTCACATTTCAAACTCAAAAGCCATCTCTTAACGTCAGCCTCACACGCCAGCCTTACATGCCAGTCCCTACCACTCCCACAGAGCTCGCACATATGCATGCGCGTGACCACGATGTGATACGCCGCCCCGAAACCGAATGACGGACACATCCAGCCTGCAAACTGTTTGACCCAGCTGTGGGCGACGACTCACCACACGGGCTGCCGCATGCGCAGGCGGCGACACCCGTGAACTACTTCGCAAGAAAGGTAATAAGATAATTGGGTACTTATTTGGCTAGAAGGCCGTGGGTGACAAACGGTCGCTGCTGGCAGCAGCAGCCGAGAGGAGATGAGGAATTGTGAACGACCCTGGCCGCGCACAAGCCCCAAGTTCCGGCTCACGACTCGCCAATGTCCATGCCAGGGTCAAACAGGACTGGGCTAAGCTCGCGTGCTGCGCCGGACTGTCATGCGCTGGGCAGGTCTAGTTTGCGGCTATCGCCGTTGCCGTACAGATGATCGCGCTCGGCCGCATGAGCCGGCGTCTACAAAACGAGCCTTGAGTTCGGCGGCTCTGAGGAACGCCAGGGAGGGTGCCCGATCCGGCCGTACACTGGATGGCCCTCCATTCGCCCCAAGCCTGCGCCATCAATTGCTGCCCAGGCGACCGATGCGGTGCAGCAGCGACAGCCCACCGGCGACGTGGCGGAGGGGCGTTTGGTGGTGCTCCTGCGGCTGCGGCTCCTGCCGGCGTCGCTCGGCTTCCACCTCGCCCCCACGAAGGGCAACGCTCACACCAGGCCGGCCGCGTCGGTGCTGCTGCTGCGGCGGCGGCGGCAGTGTCACCTCATCAGCAGCCCCCATGTGCTGCACCTGCGTGCCCATCTCGGGTGCTGCGGCGGCTGCCACGGAACCGCAAGCCGCTGTGGCGGTACCAGTAGCAGTGTCAGGGGACAGGCGGGGACTGACTGGCGGCGCATGGACCGCAACGACCACAGTCGCTGCCTTGCAGCAGCCCGCGTCGGGCGCAGTGGCGCTCGCTGCCCCGCAGCCACCAGCCATCACGGGCGGACCTTCTGAGTCGCAACAACCACCGACCAGGCCGCTGTGGGAGGCACGTGGCATCATGCACGGCAGGGCCCGGCGGGCAGTTCCCACCAGCCGGCGCCAGAGGCTCGGCCGTGGGGCGGCCGCGGGCATGGGCGCTTGGGCAGCGGCGGCAGGGTAGTGGCCGGCAGAAACGGCGCTCTTTGATGTCGCCGCGGCGCCGCCGGGGGCATCCGGGAATCCGTACAAAGATGACAAGATCCATCTTGCTGGGGGAGTCGCGCCTGGCCCCGGTGTGGCTGCCGTCGCCACCGCCGCCGCGGTAGCCACACCTGCTGGCTCACCAACTGAAGTAGCGAAGCTGCAGACGTCGTCCTCGAACGCGGCGATCTCCAAACTGAACGCCCTTCCTCGTGCTACCGCTCGCGTGTCCGCGGCGGCTGCGGCAGTCCAGCACCGCGATAGGTGGTGACGTCCAATATTGAGGTCCGAGTCGTTGCCGTACGACTTGTCCAGGCTGGGGCGCTTGCTGCTGCCGCACAGGCTGCCCCCTCCAGCGCCCACTCGGGTGAGTCCGCTCCAGAGTTGCGACTGGATGCCGCTGTTGCTGACCGTGCCGCCGTCGTCGCTGTTCATCCACTCGGTGCCGCTCCAGCGGGCGGTGCACGCGGTGGAGGCGATGGAGCCACTCGTGGCGCGGACGGTGCTGCACTGCAGCAGCGACTGCGGCAGCAGCTGCCTGTCGATGAGCGCAGACCGCTCACGCGACGTGCTCGGGCGCCTGAGCAGCTGAGTCGGGTTGTCACCAGCTGGGACGCCGGTGGCGGCGCCGGAGGAGCCCTGCAGGCGGATGAGGTTGCAGGTCCGGGAGGCGCCGGCCCGCGGCCTGATGTAGCTGCGGCTGCTGCCAGCGCCTCGGCCGCGACCGCGGCCGGCGCTCTGTGTTGCACCGGGAACCGGGAAAGCAGATGCGGGGTCCTTGATGACATCCAGGGTGTGCGGCGGCGGCCGCTGCAGCGGCCGGGGGATGCTGCGCATAGACGACGATGCCGCGTACAGATCAGCACGAGGTGCGACCTCGGAACTTGCACCGCAGTCGAGAGATGGGTCAGGAGCAACGGCGGTGATAGCAGTAGATGTGGTCGCAGTAGCAGCAGCAGCAGCAACAAGAACCACGGTTGTGGTAGACGGGGCAGTAGCAGCCGCAACTGGCCCGGCAGGGGCAGAGGCAGCGGCAGGGGCCGAAGCGACGGCGGAACTGGCCGCAGTGGATTTGATTGCGACGGGGAGAGACGCGTCCACCAGGGCCCCGAATACGGCCTTGAGCGCCTGCGGCCCCGGCGGCACATCTGCGGCGGCAGCAGCGGCAGCATCAGCGGAAACAGCGATGAGCGCATGCTCGCCACTGTTGCTGGCCAAATAGCCCGTTGACTTGATCGGACGGCGGGATCGCACGCCGGCAGCGGCGGCGGCAGCGGCGGCGTCAAGTGGTGAGCAGGGGCGACGCTGCTGCAGCGCCGCCGGCACCTGCGCTACCTCGGGCGCCGGCTGGTGCAGCTGAGCCAGCTCCGTGCCGGCCACCATACCGGGTACGGCGTTAAAGTACGGCATCTGCAGCAGCCACCCCGCGGCGGGTCGGCGGCGTGGATCTAGCTCCAGGCACGCTGAGATGAGTTTAAAAAGATCCGGATCCATGCCCTGCTGGTCAGACGCGCGGGACCGGAGGGAGGCAGCAAATGTTGGGTCGCGAGGCTGGATGATGCTGATGCGTAAGGTGGGAAACACAGCAAGCATTAAGGGTACCGGTGCCTGACAAACCCGGGTGATGGGCGAGTCTGTGATGCTAGAGTCCGAAGAAAGACGGGCCATCAAGGCCGTGCATTTGGGGGCTTCTCTCGGATTCTGCATTTTTGTGACTGTCGGGCAACGACGCCTGCCGCGTGTACTGGTGCGGATGAGGGGACCTGCAGGCCGTATGGCCCCGAAGCCATACCAGTGTGGTACGCATCTAAAGCGACTAATGGATACTGTATTTGTCTGTGTCTTATCGGTCGTCCGACAAAAAGTAACGGGATTTTGTTTCCGGGAGGCACGGCAATGACTTCTCGGATATAGGGGCGTCTCGGTCTCCATCGCTGGAGTGGTTCCATGGAAGATGGGTCATAAGGCCCAAATGGTGTTGGTAGTGGGTCCAAGAGGCACGTGTGTGCTTCCTGTGCCGAGAATAACAATGTCATCCTTCCCCGCTGTTTCATGCGGAGTGTGCGTTTCGTTTTATGGTGCGTGGCCGCCGCGGAATCAGCTGTCGTGTATTTTGGCTGCTGGGGAAAAGGTGGCGCCTTTCGGGGCTTTCCTGTGGCCTTCGGGGCGTCTGCTGGCTTAGCGCCGGCTCTCATATGGTGAGGCCACGGACATGGGCCCCTCTTCTTGTCCTGGGTTCGCCTGGGCTTGCGGACACTGTCACACCTTTTAAGTAACGATGTCCCATGATCAGACTAAGTATGGGTGTGACATGGATCACGTGTATCTAGATAGACACTACGAAGGATTACGATGTCCGGGGAGTAACCATATTAGCGGTATGGACTGGACAACGGCACATTTATGTGTGATAACCACAAATGATCGACACAAGTGCGTTATGCAATCCATTTCTTGGTCGGTGTCAGAGCCATACGGAATTCCCAGCACACATGGAAAGGTGGCATGTACGTCGTCAATGCCCAGCCCATGCATCCGTGCATTGACTGTGTTCATTAATGACATGCATTGTGGTAATAATACCATAAATCGTATCCATGTTCGCGCGACCAGCTCACCGTCAGCAGCTCCTTTAGCGATTGCTCCTGCTCAGCCGGCTGTAGGGCCAGTCGCGAGAGGCGCAGGTCCTCCTGCATAGCCTCCGCCTGCTGCGGCGGCAGCGGCCCCAGGCAGCGCATGATGAGGCTCAGCTGGTCCAGCGTGGAGCTGCCTGCGTGCACGGGTTCCGTTTCGCCAACGGTATGGGTTAGTTGCGGGTGGTTTCCCATGCACGTGCAGGAGCGAGCGTGGTCATGTGCCTCAAACCCCCGGAGCCCCCAGGTCGTGCAACCGCAGCCACCCACCCACCGGGGAACAGCGGATGCCCCGTGGCCAGCTCGGCCAGCGTGCAGCCGTACGACCATATGTCCACAGGAGTGCCGTACTTTGCGCCCACGAGGACCTGATGGAGCCGAGCGCGGGAAGAGAAAGGTGTTCATCTGGATCGCGCACGATGCGTACGACAGCTGCGGGGTTTGCGCTGTCGTGTCTTACACCCGGCGGGACAGGCTGTCGTTGCGGAGGGCGGAGGGCCACGCCAAACGCACCTCCGGCGCACGGTAGTACCGCGTCACGACGTACGACGAGTACCACTCTCCGTACCATGGCTCCGAGCAGAATACTTGCCGCGCGAACCCAAAATCGCAGAGTTTGATGATGGGCGCGGCTGCGACGGGCGCGGCGGCCCTGGCGGCAGTGATGGCGGCGGTGGCAGCGGCGCCCTTCCGCTGTGCTTTATCACAACCGTCGTACCGTACTGACCCTCCTTGGGCAGTTGCCCCAGCTGGCTGACGCACATTGGTACCGGTCACCGAGGAGTGACCAGCCTCGGAGGCTGCCGGAGGGGCGATGGGCCGCGAGACTAGAATGTTCGCTGGCTTCACATCGCGGTGCACGACCTGCGGTGGGGAGTTGACTGGGCAGCTCAGTAATGTTTTCGGAAGGCAAGGGTAGAGGTTTGCATAAAGGAGTGCTCGGCAAACACTGCGACGGGTTGTAACAATTGGCGGCCCGGTAGGCACCAGGGCCGTGAAACACGGCGTTATCCAGAACGTCCCAACTGGCTGTCACCCAGGCACCCAAACCACCAAGCGTCTTGTGTCGCACACCTTGTGCTCGTGGCAGTGCGCCAGAGCATGCAGCAGCTGCCATGCCACCAGCTTAAGGGTCGCAGCTGGTAGACAGTAGCCGGGTAGGCGAGGGAGCTCCTGCAGAGGGAAGTAACATTTGTTGACATTCGCGTTCCGCTGCCTAAATGGCAGGAACCCAGCGCTTTGGGGGCCTACGAGAGGCCGGGGCGTGGTCACGGTAGGAGCGTCTGGCAAGCTACGGTCGGGCTGCTGGTTACATCCTGCCCACGATTAAAAATTCAAGATGCAAGGCGGCATTGGATGTGCCCCGTGAGGGTAGGGATCCGTCCTCGATGACCGCCCGAGTTGCGGTTGCCTGGCTACCGTCCACTTGGGGCTTGGGTGCCCATCGCACACGCTTAGCTATGGGTCCGGCACATCGTGTAGCGCTTAAGGCTGCCTCAAACTTGAGCGCGCGCTGAAATCCGCGGCACAAACCTTGTGGAGTCCTCCATGAGTGAGCTCGAATACGAGGTAGATGTGTTCACCTTCCGCACGGAACGCATCTGCAAGACGGACGATATTGGGATGATATGGGAGGCCGCGAAGCACCTTGACCTCCCGTAACGTCTGGTAAAGCACCTGCAAGCCCCGTCAGGAATTGACATTAGCGATATTCCCGTTGAAAGAGCATACTAAGCGGCCGTGACCGCCGAATAGCAACGCTGTATAGAATTCCCCGTCACATATAAAGTGCGTAGCATACCGCCCAGCTAGGAAGGCAGGAAGCGGATTACTCGTCCAGGCCGTTGAAAGCATGATTGCTTACCCTTGGGTCCGCGCTGGCGTGTTTCCCAGCCTTCACGGCATATGTTTCTCCTGTTATACGGTGCCTTACTGCCAAGACCACGCCGTAGGCACCCTCATCCAAGACTTGCAGAAGCTCAAGGACCCTGCAGGATGGATTACAGTTGTCGACCGAGGTAGCGGACTCCCCCGCAAACCAACGAGGCCTAACACCAACATAATACCACACCTCCAGTCCATCCTAGTGCGCTATCATGAATTTTAGAAACTAGCGACTCCAGCGACGACGCCGGAGGTTAGACCTCGTAATGAAAGCTTATGATGTCCTCTGTTTAAATGTAATGCGTAAATATAAATTTGCTATGCTATGGAGATTGTTGCAGGGTCATGCCTTACTTCGCCTCCGCATTTTCTAACCTGCCGTACCTTCCTTTTTGCCCTCCTTATGTTGCACGCAAGCTCGTAATCCGTAGAAGTTTTCAATTCTTCTTTATGAATTACTTTGATTAGCGGTCCATGAGCCTCCTGGCTCGTCTGGGCCTTACGAGCTCGAGCTCCGAGAGCTTGTAATCAATCGTAATCCGTAGAAGTTGTTATATTCAAGCAGCGACAGGATCTGTAGTCTACCAGATAAGGACGCTGATTCCCACCCTGTGCGGTGTCTGGGCGTTCCCAGACTTTACAGCCGGTACAGTCTACACCGGTGCCATTCTCCCATACCAAGCCTGGCCCTCCCCTCCTCCACCAAAACCTCAAAAGACGGGAACCGTCTTCTTCGTGAAGCAGATGATCGTGTATTTATTTTCGGTTTAGTATGCGTGGATGGAAGGGCGTGTGGAAGATGGGTTCGCGCGCTGTCCGGGACTTGACGACTGGCCTTGGCGTACCTGCTGGGTTGTGATTCTTGTGCGTGGGGAACCCGCGCGCCGTTGTGCATACCGGTAGGCTCCATCTGGTCCTGGGGCCCTTAGTGCTGGCTTGACCTTTCCAGAGCAGTAGCATTCAGCGCCACCGGAAATGCCAGCATAGTAGTAACGCCAGCATTATACTACGCAATTCGTCGCCTATGGTTGAAGGGAGCTTCCTTGGGCCGCCAGCGCCGGCCCGGTGTCTCCTCGCCTGCACCCTTTCTGGAATTGCCCCCTTGCTCGTGCAATCTTCGGTTTTTCTGCCGGTCTATCTTGTCGGGGGCGAGCTGTCTTGGCCGCGGCGAGCGAGGTCCCTGTGCTTTCGGTGCGTTTCGGGGTGTCTGCTCAGGTGTGCTGGTCTTGCTGTGGTCCCCCTGCTTGGGTTAGGCCGGGCTTGCCTCGCTTAAGTCCAGAACATGGCCCCCGCCCCTTCTTGTCCTGGGTAAACCGGGCTTGAGGTCACCTAAACACTTCATTTGTTGCTTCGTGAGGTATCTTAGGTCCCCAGCCTGTATCGTGAGGCGGCGTACCAGCGTAGCGCATTCGCGCGGTTTTCTCAGCTGGCGCTGTCTCGCATGGCCCCCCGTCGGCTACCATACTTTACAGCCAACCCAATTTGGTACCATGGACATGCTGCTATTCCTCTTGTGTTGTAGGGCAGTGTGAGTTGCGCTCGTGTGGCCCACCTGCTCTAAAAAACGCCCGTTAGAGGGATCCCTTGATAAGCATCTGCCAGGTGGCAATCCTGTCCGTTCACGGCTGCTATTTCCCGGTCCATTTGCGATCTTTTTGCGCGCAGCTTCCCAGCCCCCGCTGTAAATTTCGTGTACTGGCGACTTTTATTCTGCTCCCGGCCGAGCGGAAATGCGGCCGTTTCCAGCTGTTTCTCCGGCCACTACATTTCGGCATCGGCGGTAGAATGTACGGGCTCGGTGCTCGTGTAGCACGGTCCCGGCCCTCACGACATACGATCTCGGCTTTTTTCAGCAGGGAATGGCATGTCGAGCATCCTCCGCGATGCCTCCCGACGCTCGCTTGTAATTTTGCCATTTAGACGTCTCCGTCCTGTAATCGGTCATTTGGCTCTGCGTTCCGTCTGTGCTGCTCGTCCGACTCGTGTACACACGCTAAAATCGGCATCGGCGGTAGTTTCATACGGACTCGTCTGGGGAAAATCTCTCTACAATGGTCTGCCCTCGCCGATCTCCGCCTCACCGCCTCCCAGTACGCGGATGACTGCACCCCCCTCCTCCGGGATGCTGCGGATGTCCCCCGCTTCCTGGCGGCCATGGACACCTTCCACGCCGCGTCGGGCCAGCAGCTCAACCTCCGCAAAGTGAAGCTCCTGCCCCTGCCCGGTGGCCCCCGAGCCATCCCTGCCGCCGCCCCGCCCCCCGCCTGCCCCACGGCCTCCAGTGCCCCTCCCCTCCCCCCCACCCCGGTGGCCACTGCCGCCCCCCTGGCCGCCCCCGACGCCGGCCTGGCGCCCCGCCTCGCTGTCGTCCCCTCCGCCTCCACCCTCGGCGTCACCTTCACAGCGGGCGCCCCTGGACCGTACCCTGTGGACCTCGACCGGGTCTACAGCCGTCTGCAGCGTGCTGCCACCCTGCCCCTCTCTGCCTTCGGCCGCGCCTTCGCAGCCTCGGGCTATGCCCTCAGCCGTGTCCTCTACCACATGGAGTTCGTCGGCCTCCCCCCCCCTGGCCTGCGGGCGGCCCTTCAGGCCACCACCGCCGCCTTCGTCGACCGCCGCTGCACCCCCGCCGCGCATCAGGCCCGCACCAACCGTGTACCTGCCGGAGCCGGCCTGCTCTACCTCGCCCTGCCCCCCTCCGCTGGCGGCTTCGGCCTCCTCCCTCTCGAAGCCCACGTACGGGCTCGCCACGCCGTCCTGGCCGTGCGAGGCCTGGCCGGCGCGTGTGGCCTCCTGCCGTCTGCCCCCCAGTGGCCCCAGCTCCTCCTCGCCCTCCTGCGCCACGGCCACCCCGCGGCCCACCCCCTGTGCCTCCTGCCCCTCCACGGCGACGCCCGCACCACCGCCGCCCCGCTGGTGCTCGGCCGGCCCCTCCCACGGGGCTCCCCGGCCCTCGCCCAGCTGCTTACGGCGCTCGCCCATCTCCCGCCCATCACCATCCTGGACCCCACACTGGCCGCCCCGGGACCCTGGTGCTTCTCGGCGCCCCTCTGGGGCAACCCCCTCCTGGTCGATGCCACCGGCCGGGGCCTGGAGACCGACTTCCCCGACCTCGCCCAGCTGCGTGGGCTTGATACGGTGGGTGTCGCCGTCCAGTGCTACAATGCCCTGGGCCGGGTCCGGACGGCCCTCGCTGTCGCCGCTGCCGGGGGGCCCCCCGCCATACGCTGTACCGAGTACCTGCGGCTCGACGTCCTCCGCGACGTCCTCCGCCTCTCCCCCGCCCACCCCGTCCCGGCCTCCATGCGGGATGGGGCCACGGGCCTGGCCCGCGTCGACGCCCTCGTTGGCCGCCTTCCCGCCACCTGGGCCATCGCGGCCCTCCTCGTTCTGGCGGCCCCGGGGGGTGCGGCTGCCGCCCCCCCCGCTGCGGACGCCTGGGGCCGCCTGGCCCGCTGTGTCGGCTGGCGGGTGGGCCCCGCGGCCATTCCCCTTGTCTCCCTCACCGTCAAGTCGGCTACCATCCTGCAGCTCGGCCCAGCCTTCGCTGCTCTGGCGGCTAAGCATACGGCCTTCCTTCAGGAGGCCTGGGAGGCTCCCCTTCCCCCGGCAGCCCTGGCCTCCACCCTCCGGGAATTTCAGGCCACTCTGGTGCGCCTCTGGCGTCTTCGATGGGACAACACGCACAAGGAGCCCCTCTGGCGGCTCGCCATGAACGGGTTCCATGGCTTCCCCATGCACGCGGCCCTCCTGGCGCGGGGGTCGCCCACGACCCCCTGCCCGTGCGGAGCGTCCATGGCCACGGGCCGCCGGCGCCACCACTTCTGGGAGTGTGTGGTGGCCTTGTCATTGCGTGACGAGCTTGTGGAGGCGATGGGGGGCGCGGTTGTCCTGCTCCCGCAGCATTTGTGGCTGGGTCGGCCCCCATTGGGGGTGCACCCGCTTGTTTGGGATGTGGTGTGCTTGGCGGCCGTCGCGGCGTTGGGTTTGGGGCTCCGCCTCCTGTTTCGGGTGCAGGCTGGGGCCCCCGGGGGGCGCATGCCGGTGGTGCGGGTGTGCGCAGCGGTGACGGCCGACTTCTGGGCCCGCCTCAGTGCGTTTGCCGAACTGGGGCTGGCCCCCCGCGGGTGGGGGGCCATCCCGTCCGATCACCCCTTCCTCGCCGCCTCGCCCGCGGGGGAGGTGGTCTTCCCGGGCCGCCCGGGTGCCGAGGAGTGACCCGACGGCTGACTCGGGTGCGATTTTCTGGGCCTTAGGCCCCCGCTCTGCTGTCTTTTGTGGGTGCTTTTGGGTTCTGGGGCTTGGGGCCCCCGTTTTGCCGGGACGCGTTCCTCACGTCTCGCTGCTGGCTTGGTGCAGGTGGTTCGTGTTGTCTGGACGCGCTTGTTCTCCTCCCCGTGCTTTGAGTTGTGCGTGCTGCCTTCTCCGTGTCCTCGTGTTTGGCTGCCTTCGGCTTTTGCCCCTTCCCGGCCGGTGAGGGCGGGCTCTTTTGCCCAGTGACCCGTGTCGTGGTCTGGCCCATCGGGCCCGCCTGGTTGCGCTTCCGCGCTTGAGCCGTTCTGGCTCCCTTGTAATACTCGCATTCTGCTTACAATGGCGTTTTGCCGGAACGCGTTCCTCGCGTCTCGCTGCTGGCTTGGTGCAGGTGGTTCGTGTTGTCTGGACGCGCTTGTTCTCCTCCCCGTGCTTTGAGTTGTGTGTGCTGCCTTCTCCGTGTCCTCGTGTTTGGCTGCCTTCGGCTTTTGCCCCCTCCCGGCCGGTGAGGGCGGGCTCTTTTGCCCAGTGACCCGTGTCGTGGTCTGGCCCATCGGGCCCGCCTGGTTGCGCTTCCGCGCTTGAGCCGTTCTGGCTCCCTTGTAATACTCGCATTCTGCTTAATCACCGACAATATTAGCAACAACGCCGCCGAGCAGTTACGCAATACACGTTAACGATCGAATCCACAACCGGACAGCCAGACCCATATTTTAGTTCGGAAAGGGAGAGGATCTGTCTGTACGGAAATGTTTGTGGCGTCCGTCTTAACCGTGGATGTCTGTCTGAATCTAAAGGCGTCGGCCTAAGGAGTCCGTATGGGGGCATCTGGCTATAGGGCATCATATGGGTAACAGCAGGGGGCGTTGGGGGGTGCTTGGATCGAATCGACGTCCTCCCAAGCGCTAAGCCAGCAAGCAAAGTCGTCACAAGAACTGCCATGTCAACTTGTCTACAACAGCACCATTTTAAACCTGGACGGAACAGCCGCGCAGATAAACCGTTGCATCCCCCGCAGCACCACCATGCGCATCCACTCATGCACCGAGATGCCTTGCCATTGGCGCTTTCACTCAGTTCCACTCTCCAGGTGCCTTTGCAGCCTCCTCCGTACGTTTCGCCTTCGCTGGCTCAATGTTTTCCACGACTGCACTCTCAGGAACAGACGCCGCCGCCATCGTCGAATGCTCGTCTAACGGTAAGGCCTCGCCGTACCTATGCGCGCATAACCCCGAGGAAGGCCCCGTTGGAAAGAGGGGGTCGGGTTGAAGCTTGAAGGGGGGAAATCGGAATCAAGCGAAGAGGGGCGAGACGCAAGGGACTGAGGCACCGGGTGCGGGAGGTACGGGGGGGCCATTGGCCGGGGCCCAGATGTGAGGCTCCCAGCCTGGGAGGCCCAGGTGGGAGGTCATTAGCTCACCACTTTTTAGGGCTTTCGTTTTCCGTACCATCTACCCTAACCCCCAACGTTACCATGTCGTAGCCGCGCGCGACGTCGCACACCTGCGCATGAAGGCACGGTCGATGGAGTCCTTCCAGCGCCACAGCAGTGGCCCCGTAAGGCCCGCGGCCAGGCCTCCGCAGCCGTTGAGCAGCCAGCCCAGCGGCCACTCGTCGCCGTCGTCCCCTGTGTTGCGGCCGCCGTCCGCCCGCCATGAGCCGCCAATGAGGGACATGCAACAGAATAGATGTGAGGCGTTGGGCGGGTGCGGGACGGGGTTTAGGAGGAGTATGAGTTGGTGTGGGATGTGAGTTGGTAGGAGCACACAGATCACAGACTCACTGCCCGCTCACCATCGCCACTGCCGTTACGGACGTTAATACCCGGAGAACCAGCGCCGTGGACCTCGCTCCGGGTACGCTGAGGTGGAGGGCCGCCGGTGCGGCTGGCGACGCAGAAGCGATCGCCTGTGCCAAATTGGTTGGGAGGTTGGGAGTTGGAGGTTGATGATGGAATGCCATAGACTGCTTTTGGGGCCTTGCTACAGTCCCTACGGCATCGCTCCAAATACTACCGGTGGTGGATACACAGGAACTCTCTCCAGGGAATCGTGCCGGCCCACCGAGTGAGATGAGCGCCATCGCAGTCGCCTGTCGCACATCGCCGTACGGCGGGTGAAGCGAAGGATGGGTCAGGATTTGAGGTATACTAGCTGAACAGGGGGAGCTTGGAGATACACGGCCCCTGCCTTCTAGTTCCACTGTCACAAAAGCCTACCAAGTCGGCCCGCCCTCCAGTCCCCATACTCTTCAACCGCAACTCAGCCGCACCTCAGACCTCGCTCCAACAACCCCACCTGAGGCTTGAAGGCTTGCAGCGGTTCTTCGAGTAGGAACGAGCGCAGGTTGGCGGCCAGCGGTGGGCCCTGTGTAGTGTGCGAGGGATGTCGTACTCTTCCAGGCCTGTACACATAGAAAGCAGGCCAGGCTGTCCCAGCAGTGCTGAATCTTGGGGTAACGTGCGGCAGCAGCGCCTGACTGATCCGAGTCACGGTATTCCAGTATCTTCGGGTTATCGCACACACAATCCCGACCCAACCACAGCGTCCGCACACCTGCCGTACGGCGTAGACGCCAGCTTTGGGCCGGGGCTGCGTCGTGCAAGTTGCCACGTCACCCGCTGCAAAGACCTGGAGTTCGGGTTGGCAGTTGGGGTCGGGGCTGGGTCTGAGACTCACGGGTGTCCCGCACCCCAAGCAGGGCTCGCGAAGCACCCTCTACTAGCTGCCCTGGACCCTAGCCGGGACGTGAGACCTAACTCCTAAAAACGGTACCTCTTGCGGCCCGCCATCAGACTGGAGATTCTCATTGACTGCCAGGAAGCCTCGTTCGTCTGCAGCAATGAGTTGCGTGCGCAGGGAGAGCAAGCACAGGGAGATGGCTCTGGGGAATTCGCGGAAGAAACATTTCGAGGAGGGGGGCACACGGCCTGAATAACATACGACACAGAAAATGGAGGCCTCTAACTTCCCTTGCGCGCTTCGAAACAAGAGACACAGCGTGCTCTCAGCATCCCACCCGTCGGGAGGCCGGTCTGGCGCAACCACGCGGCGGGGCTTGCTTCCGTACACCACAGGCACTCATCGTACGGCCACCGCTCGCCTCCCTGGAGTAGAAGCTCTCCGGGACCTACACTGCGAGTTTGGGGAGAGCGTGGCGGCACGGTCACGGCGAACATGGTGGCGGTCGCGGCGGGTCGATATTATGGAAAGCTGGGATATAAGCAAAGCCACTACCCCACCCTTTTCAACTCTGAACCGTTTGCTAAACGTTCGAAGCCGTCCGCAACGCATCAGCCGGTGATATTGACTTAGCCTCTTCCTGGCCCCACATCCCCAAACCCACAATCCACATCCTCGCCCCCCCCCCCAGGCTCCACCCAGGACCCACCCGACGACGGCGTTCCCTGCCCGCACCTCCACTCCCCGCTGGGTCAGCAGTCCCCCCACCAGCCGCCGTACGTGGGGCGGGTGCCCCGGCAGCAGCCCGCCGCGGCAGACGAGGCTGGCGGCCGGGGAAGGAGGGTCACACAGTGGAAACGGCAAATGGGGCGGGGAAAGGACGAGCCAAACACAACAAGCAAGGACGCAGGGGGAGGATGCAGAGGGATTGGGATCGAGCAGTGGGATATATAGCAGCGGGGGATAAGGATAACATTGCAGAGGGAAGCGCGCTATTAGGGGCATGATGTAAGAGGTAATCAGGGAAGCGGAAGGAAGGGGCCGCCTCTCCCACTTCGTCGTTCTAGCCGTTTTGTTTAGTCACAGCGGCCAGGGGCGGAACTCGACCGCCGGCTTTGATGCCAAAACAAAGTTCTCCGGCATGTATTCGAAAGAAAGCGTCCCTGTTTCTCGTCTATTTTACCCCTCTCAATAGTGCCGAACTTCGGGTTTCCTCTCAACCTCACCCCACTTTCAACCACCGCACCTCACGGCGACGCCACCTCGCCCCTCCGCGCTCCAACCGCCCAGCCGCCGCTCTTCCTGCGCATGAGGGCGCATGAGGGCCGACAGGGCGACGAGAGGCAGGTGCGAGATCAGTTGCCTCCCCTCCCATCCAAAAAGGGCCCACTGGTCAAAGCTGCGCCCCCCTCGTTAGCCGCAGCCCAGCGGCACACCTCCAGGCGGTGCCGTACAGCTGCCGCCAGCTCCACGCCGCCGGCGCCGCCACCCACAACGCACACCCGCATCAGCGGCGCAGCGGGGCCTGGGCGGCGGGGGGGAGCGGGGAAGAGGTGTGACGGCAGCCATATAGCAGGGCATGTGGTGTCGGTTCAGAGCGCTGGCCTAGATGTAGATACAGTGCTACTCGTTACTCGCTTGGGGTCATGAATGCAAGCGATGTTCCTTCACATGTTGGACAGGCCACAACCCGCATTTGCGAACCCGCCGATCCGACCCGCTCACCGATCTGGCTTTCCGTTATGGATGTGGACGCCTCCAGTGCCGCCGCCGCCTCAGCCGATGCCCTGACCACATGGCGCGACGCAGCCCGGGAGACGGGCGGGCAGCGTAGAAACGCGTGTTGGTCCTTGTTGGAGACCGGTGGGCGAGGATTCAGTACCAACAATGGCACTGTGCTTGGTGGCATGGCAACAGGCGTCTTGGCGCTTGGCAGGCAGCATTGTTTCGCTCCGCTCCAAACCCTGATGAAGTGAGCTCAGGGCACCTGCTCTGGTACTGCCCACCCGCTGCACCTGCTGCTGGTTACCAATATCATCAACAGGCCCAACAAGTGCTGTCGTCCTTCACCCCCTCCACCCAGCCCGACGAACGGACCCGCGGGTCGGCCCTTCCTCTGCCAATAGCTATCGTCGGCAGGAGGATGAAGTACGGTACCACCGCCGCACCTGTACCTCTCCAGCAGCTGTTTGTACCGCATTACGAACCTGTACAGAAGTAAAGTCAAGTCGTCAGGGCCAACGAGGAGGGCGGGTACTCGAGGTCGTTTGGAGGAGGTTGGGGCCGTACTCGATGCCCAGACTCCGCCAGCAATCGCCGCTGCCACACTTCGCAACATTCCAAAGCCCTCCCAAACCCTAAGGACCCAAACGCTCCAAGGACCCACCCATCAATCGGCTTGACGGGCACGGTGTGCTGGTCCGCGCCAGGGATGGCCGCGACCCCTGGCGTGATGCCCACGTCCACTGACAGCACATCGTACGGCTGCGGCGGCCGCCCGTCGCCAAACAGCACCTGGCGAGCCTGCGGCGCGTGAGCGTGGCGTATGAGCCGTACAATAGCCGCATACAGGTTGCCTCACGAACACCGTGCCTCTCACTTCATACAGGCCTTCTCCAGCAGTCTCAAATCTCGAACCCCTGTGGACATGCGTGATCCTCCCTCACATCGGACGCCCCCAATCCCCACATCCAGCGTCCCCTTCACACAGCCCCTTGCCATAGCCCCGTCGTGCAGGCCCTGTACGTCCCCCCCGGGTTTCCTCTCTCCCCCCGGCCCCCCTGTCACGAAGCCCCCACTCCACCTTCACGTCGAGCCCCGTCGCCTCCGCAGTCACCAGCCGCGCCCCTGCGTACGCCGCCAACCGCCCCAGGTCGATGTGGCAGTCGTGGTACGAATAGAACCCCGACGCCCAGCCCGGCAGCATGCCGCTGTACGGTGTGAAGCGCCCGCGGCTGACCAGCGTTAGTCGCACAGCGCCGTCGTCACCGTCGCCGCCCTTGCCACCTGGCAATCAGGGACGTTGCAGGAGTGCGGCCCAAGTACGGCACCAACAGGGATCGCCAGGCAGCCCAGGGCCGCTCGAGGACAACAATAGAGGCAACCCACCTGCGCCATCCGCTGTGTGCTGCTGGGAGGGCGGACTGGGGCCTGGAGGGGGCGCTTTGAGATTGGGAAAGCTGGTATGTTGTTGCTGAGGTTGCTGCAGTTGCGCTTGCAGTTGACGGCGGTTGTATCCAAAGGCTCGCAGCACCTCCACGTGGCTGTGACCCCCGCCCAAGAGCACCAACTCCTGGCAAGGGCGCGAGGGGGGGAGAGGCCAGTGGTGACGCAGCGGGTATCGTTAGGCGCCACCGAGTGCATTTCTACCTGAGTGTTACGGTGCCGACCTGGTGTTGCTTTGCCTCATCTTCTGGATTTCGATTGTCATTTTTCTAGGGCTCATTTTTTGCAACATTCGCAGACAACTCCTAAAGCGTCGAAAGCCTCTTGTACCGCCCCAACCAAAAATACTGCAAGGATTACAACAAGTTTGCTACGCAAACTTCGGTTCCCCAACCACGATCCCCTACCTTTTTGACCATCTGTTTACTTGCGGCCAGACTTCGCACGAAACCTTTGCGTAGGACGTTGCTACAAATGACATACAAATGGAATACAGAGTGTTTTATCGGCAGGTAGCAACTGCTTTAAGGAAATTGTGTTTGTCGTTAATCGGCCACTTGCGCGGCAGTACAGTAGTACCGTGATCCATTGAGCCGGATGCTCAGGGATGCTCCTATGCCCCAATCCTGAAGCCCGAGCTAGGCTCTTGGCCTAGCGAGGCCCCAAGCCTGACGCTGCTATAGCCTCATGCCCAGACGTTTTAAAGGCAAATATGTTTTGTGCGCGCGTCGAACCTTCGGGGCCGGATGGCCCATTTCATTTCAAGCTACTGTCGAGTAACGAGTCACGTAGTAGTAGTATTCGTTACAGTCACGTGTCGACATCCGTCCAGTAGTCGCGTTAGGGACGGTAATATACAGAGGGCTGGCGCAACCCAAGGCGTCAAACGTCGAGGCATCAGATGACCTGCTGCATCTGGCGCATCGCAATCATGCGAAGCAACTACTATTGCCCCTGCTGTGTAATCGGCTTGACCCTGCACCGCCATCGTCAATGCGGCTCAACCCCGACCCCTCCCCTCCCCAGCCGCGCCGCCCACAACCACCCCGCCTTCCAAACCCTTCAAAGCGGATGACACAGGCGTACACCACTACCACTACCGACCGCGCCATCAGAGCGCCATGCGACCGCCTCGAGCCAATCGCAGCGGCTCGCCCCTCCTCCCCAGCCCCATGGTAAGCCCTCCTCCTGTCCCTGCTTCAACCCTACAACCCCGCCCCATCAACATTGCTCCTCCTAACACGAGAAGCCCCTCTACCCTCCACCTCCTGTCCCCGCTTTGCGGCCACCTATCCGCCCCCTACGAGAAGTCCCTCTCCGGGAACAGCGCTGGCGCCACCAGGGTCCACATGTACAGCAGCCCCGTGATCCACTCCGCGCCGGTCTTGACCCACACGCTGACCCAGCCCACATCGATGCGGTCCTTCTCCTGGGGGGTTGGGGGGGGGCGCACACGAGGGGCAGGGCGTTGGGGGGAGTGGCGTGGCGCGTAAAGGAGTGGCGTGGCACGTGAACAACATAGGGACGGGGTGGCGCGCAGACAAGCTAGTCAGTCAGGCATGCGAACCCTCGGGGTGTGGCCGGGCCGGGTGCTTGGAGAAACAATAAGGCAAGAGGGCGGCGGCGGTGGTGACGGTGGTGGTGATACTGGTAGGGGAATGCTTTGCATCTCCTGTTGAGGCCCCTCCCTTCCCTACCTGCGCCTCGCTGCCCCAACCCGTCATGAGCATCGCGATGTACATGGACGCCAGCGCGAAGATGAGGTGGAAGAATGAGTAGTTGTAGCTGACAGGCACGGGGGGGGCGGCGGGGGCCCTGCACGGCAGCAGGGGGAGGAGGAAGGGGGGCGGCAGGGCGTGTTTTGCGAAGGAGGCGGGGGTGAGGCGCTTTGCCGCGGAAGCAGCAATCCAGGAGGGCAGTCATTCCCCAATCTAGCCGGCCCGTCCCGCTCCTCCGCCTCTAGCCCTGCTCCCCGGCGCTCGTCCCCCCGAGCTCCGCAGCTGCCGCACCTCTCCGGCCCCCCAGTGACTGCCTCCCGGGTGGCCTCCGCGACGTCGGGCACTCCGTCCAAGCCGGCCGAAGTGCCGCCCTCCTCAGCCGCAAGCAGGGCCTGGCGCTGTGGTGCGGAAGGCAGGAGGGGAACGGCGAGGAGGGCACGGAGGAAACGACGAGGCGTGAAGGGGAATTGGGGGGTCGCGAGGTTGCGGGTGGTTTAGTTCGGTCGCGGACATGCTGCCTTGTCCGGAAGGTACCCCCGGGGAGCCACCGCGGTGTGCGGCGGAATGCGAGGAGGCTGGCGCGGGGCGACCCAGGGTAGAGGCCCAGAGCCCCTGCCGGGACGGGGGTGACAGGGACGGGAACCCGCTCCTTCCCAAGACGTTCGGCGCACCCTTGGCAATCCCCCCCTTCTCCCCCCCGAACCTGCTCGAGCGGTTCGCAGCACCCCCCTTTTCCACTCCACCTGCTCCAGCGGCTCGCCGTCCTCCGACCCCTCCAGCGTGAACAGCGACGTGTTGGAGCCCGCCCTGAAGGCCGCATACACCACGGAGGCCAGCGTCACCACCATGCCCAGGGCCAGGGTGCTGCCTGCAAGGTGGACGGAGGGCGGGCCCCGGCGGATGAGGGCGGAGGAGGGTGGCCGTCTTGCGACGGGGAAACAAGGATACACCCTAAGGAGCGCAGCACAGAGGAGTGTAGTACAGAGGAGTACAGTACCGAGGAGTGTAGTACCGAGGAGTACAGTACCGAGGAGTGTAGTACAGAGGAGTACAGAGGCCGCACCCACCCGACGCTGCCGTGAGGCGGTGCGCCAGTCCGTTGCACTGGTAGTCCCGCGGCTCCGATTGGAGGGCGGAGAAGCAGAGGTAGGCTGCATAGAGGGAGACGACGGAGGCGGGGAAGATGGAGCCCTGCAGGCGGGAGAGGCGGGGAGAGTGGGGAGGGGACGAGTGTTGAAAGGAGGGTTGGTATTCGTGGCCTGAGCGCCAAGGGGAGGGCTGCTGAGTTGGGCCATTTCCTGGGGTTCGCCCAGCCCTTGTGGCATCCCCAGCCGGAACACCCTGCCTGCCTCCATTCCCTCCCCTCAATCCCTCCCTCCTCCCCTGCAGCGCTCAACTTTCTGGCCCTTACCCCCGTTTCCTCCGAGTCCCCCCCTGGAGCACTCACCCTCCTGGCCAGCGGCGCCAGCGACAGCACGCTGAACGCCACCACCAGCAACAGCGTCAGCGTCACCAGCGCGATGTTCAGCGAGCACGAGCCGGCGCCGGCAGGCTTGAACCAGTAGTACATCAGTCCTGCGGGGCAGAGAGGCGGCATCCCGCACCGGCCTGTTGCCAAACGCTTGGTAGCAGCGGTGCACCAGTGCTACTGCCATGGGCTGATGCACGGGGAACGCACCGAGCGATTCTGTCCCAGTGCCGGCTGCCACGCTGCCCGGTGCCCCTGTTGCCCGTGTGTTATAACGTTGACGGTTACCCAACGGTGATGCACGGTTGCCATTTCCCCGTTGCGCCTCCCTGGGGGCTGTCAGCACCCGCCCGCTCCGAAACCACCTCGTCCCTCCCTCCCACCTGACAGCGTCAGCGTGCCGCCGTAGCACAGGCACGTGAGCGCCATGAGCGCGTACAGCCAGCGCTCGTCCTCCTCGCCGTTGGAAGCCCAGCTGTCGTTCCAGCACTGTTTGCATGGAAGGAGGGGGACATGGCCCGTGACTCACTGCGCTAGGCAACACCAGGTATTGCCCCAGGGTCCTGCACCACCCCAACCAACCAATCCGGTGTCCCTTTGCTTTATCCTCCTGCATTGGCACACGGGTTGCCTCGCCAGACAACCCGCATGACCATGTGGGACAGTTGTCCGACACGTGGTGGCGGTTGCCCACCTGCACGAAGTCGAGCAGGATGATCATCTGGATGATGAGGAAGACGCCCGAGCCAAAGCGGGCCATCCAGCCTTTAGACGGGCGGGGCGGGGAAGGGACTCAGTTTGTTGGCTATGAACAATGGGAGCACCGCATGAGGGGGAATGCGGATGGGGCTCAAATGTTGATCGCATAAAAATGGGGCGACGATAGGATGCGCGGAGCCCGCGTCGTGAGTTGGTCGCACCGAGCCATGGGGTGGGGAAGGCCCCACTGGAGCGGGTAGGATGAGCAAGAGGCCAACCCGCTCGCCAGCTGCCTACTACGACTGAACGAAGTTTTCGCAAGAGCCACATTGAGCCCTAGGAGTTCGCGATCCTGCTCAGCGGTCAGCGCAAGCATAGTAGGCAGCCCCAGTATCCCATCCGCCCTCTCCCTGCCATGCTCCCGTGACGGCAGAGGCGGCTATGTGGCTCACTGTAGGTGTTGAGGACCTCGTTAGGGAAGAGGAAGGGCAGTGCGGTGAAGAGCAACCAGAGGCCCAGCTTAAGCAACGGGTGCGCATGGTGAAGATAGCGATCACGCTTCTCGCCCTTGTGTTTGACCCCAAGCAAGGAAAGCGACATGCAGCCGAAGAACAGCTGTGATGGGAGGGTAAGACGAGACCGGGCATTATGTTTATGGTGAAAGGGATGACAAGCTTCAGCCACAGACCCGGCTCGGTCGCTAAATGCCTTCTATAAAGACAGCGATGTGCCGAATCCTGATGGCAAAGCCGGAGCGCAGGGGCGCAAGCCAGCTAATGAATAAGGGCTTAGCAGGAATGCACAATTCAGGACTTACGAAATTCCCCATGCTGACACGATACACCGCCTGCTGTCCAAACCACTGGTCCATATCAATCTGCGTGACGTCCTTGACAATCCCTGCGAGGCGAGACAGCTAAATCGAGTCGGGCAAGCCAGAGGACGTGATGTCGGAAGCTGTCGCGCACGCCCGCAATGGCACGCCCGATACGATTTCGACGTTGATGAAAGCATCAATATCCCTTATCAAAGGTTGGGTCGCTGGTTTCAACTTACATGGGATTTTCTGTAGTATTGGGGTCGCAAAGTCACGCAGAACCCAGGCTACTATCATTGCCAGGAAAAAGAGCACCGACCAGGCGACGCGGGCGCTGTGACGCAGCACCTCGCGTGAGGCGCAGTGACATGCAGTGCAGGCGGCATACGTTGCAACTTGGGCAGCGCAGCTGCCCAGGTAACCACCCAAAAACATTCTTAAGCTAGCTACGTCCCTAGGTACCCGTTGTTTCTGGGGCGTTCCCAGAAAAGAATAGGGCTTAGGCAATCCTGGGCGCAGGTCGAGGACAATCGGTAAAACCTTGGGAATTGCTGTGTGAAATATAGCAGTCAAAGCATGTACTGATGTAGATTCAACTGTGTAAATGCAAACCTTCATACGGAGGATACCGCGGGGCGCCGTACCCTGCCATGCATCCCAACTGCCACCTCCTGCCACGAGCGGTCAAGGAATCCACCTGTCGCATCGGAACGCAAAACGCGTCAAAAACGGCACACGGTACCAAGCCTGACCACCCCACGCCATACCGCACGATCACATTTGAGGCAGCGGGGGGCAATGCTGGCCAAAGCCAGCAGTGGAAGAGCGAGGAAAAACCCAAGGCCGGCCGCCGACGTGACGCTCCTGTGGTCCGAAGACCACTGTAAGGACTCCTGCAACCACTACCGGTACTATCTCACGGCATTTCGCTACACACAACCAGGGCAGCAGCGGCCATCGATGTTCCGTTGCCGGAGCCAGCACAAGCCAGTCCGAGCGACCCCATAGCACTGGTGGCCGCCGGCACCAGGCAAGTTGCGCAAATTATGAGGTCCCGTAAGCCGCAGTAATTAGTAATATGAGGCTGGAATTACGGTTACAACATCTGCCTCAGGTTGCGTCCCGCGGGCCATGCCAGCTTTATTCGTGCATCCTGAGAACTCTGAGCGCGCGTGCCCAGTGACAGTTCGTCATTTTGCCTATAATTGTTGGTCTGATATCCAATCCCTTCGATTGCGCCGCCGAATGCTGAGGCAGCACGGTTAATAATTAGCGTTTCATTGTGTGCGTCATTTTAGGCGACAGGCCGAGCACACTAGGACGAGTCAGGCACGTTCACACCTGCCATGCCCTACCAACGGTCGGTCGCTTGACCCGCATGCGCCTCGCGTAGTCCAATATTGGCTGCTTGTTGCCAGCCTGTCTGGCGTGAGGAAATGAGCGTCTTTTTCAGTGTCAGGCGATGCGCCCGATGGTCCTACCTCTTGGTCTGGAACCCACTGTAACCGTTACAACAACGACGGCGACGGCTGGAACTCCCCTTGAAGTCGAGACCCGCAGACCCCAAGCCCCCAACCTCCGAATCCTACGCACATTTTGTCCTTCCGTTTGCACAGCAGCTGCCTCATCGTGCGGTGCAAGCTGCAGCTCACGCGTCCTCGGGATGCACCTGTTACCCTACCCACGGGACCCCAATCCCCGTGGCACTTCCTGACAACCCAGCCAGATTCTCTGCTCCCGCAGTCCGGTTGGACGAGCGGCCTCAGGAGCATGCCGCCACGGTAACAGTGCCGAAAACCACACTTCCATGCGGCAAACCCTACCGGCGTACCGGCGTTAATATGCCAGCCCCGACACCGGGCATCAGAATAACACTAGAGTAGAATGCTGCCCATGCACACACCGCATCCTGCGGCCACCTTTCGCTGCAGGATCCCACCACATAAAAACGCCGCTTGGTTCTGCAATGGCAAAGGCACGCACCACCTTTTAATTCTGCATTCTGCTTGCTTCCAGCCGTCTGCGCCACCACTACGACCCATACACGATGAAAAACTGAACAGAGCGGGCCCCAACGCCTCCCGGTAGGGCGGGGGATAACCACCAAGTTAGGCAAATTGACGGGACGGCCACCTGCTGCCGCATGTGGGCAGCAGCGGCGCCTACAACCCCACACGAGGCAAGCCGCGCCTCAGAGGCACCTCGAGAGCCAAACCCGCATCCTGCCTGCCGGCAGAGGCGGGGAGACACAAGCCCTACGATCGATGCTAAGCTATGGCGGGCCCCACACGGGCAGCCACCAGGGGGCCCAGGCAGCCGACGCATCCACCAGTGAAGCGTGCTCGCGCGTGCTGCCCCGTGACGATCAGTGCCATCGCCATCGCTCGCTGCCTCAAGTTGTGCGCCTCGCAGCACTACGCCACAAGGACGAGCGCGGTACAGTTCCCAGTAAGTTAGGACGACATCAATATTTCCTTTTCGCGAGCACCAGTCGGTCAACGTGCGTGCTCCTCTCCAGGCGCGCTAGGACCCCAGAGGGGCACACCCCTGCATCACGAATACCACCGTGATCACCATCGCATCATCGGCGTCACCATCATCTTTAGCAGCGTGTCGTCGTCGTCATATTCGATGTAATCTTATGCTCATACACTAAGCTGCGCAAAGGCCTCACCCGCCCAGGCTGCGCATGCATTGCACGCACCCAGCGCACCGGGGACCACTTCCCAGTTCGCACCTCACACTCGATCTCTCAACATGCTCCAGCGGCCCCACCGCAACGCCCCCTGCCTGACACTACGCCGCAAAGTTGCTTCCATTGCGGTCGCATAGTACAACAGTGGACGCGGCCCGCCCAGAGAGGGATGGCAGACGAGTAGCACCACTGCCGCACCAGCTGCCGTACAATGCCTGGCCATCAGTTGGCGGCTCTCTCATGCCGAACCCCTCCCCTGGCGCAGCTATCCCAAATACGAGAAGGCATCTCAGTAGCGCAGCCATGTCCTCCCCAGCATCCCGATCCCCTGCACGCGGAGCTTGCCCTGCCTGCCACCACCAGCAGTCAACATCTGTCGAACCGAGGGAGGGTGAGGCGACGTACGTGGAGGGGTACGCGGCCACAACCGCCACCAACCCCGACGCAGGCGACAGCCTGAACTGCAAGCCCTGCAGCCCAGAACCTGCCGCGGCCAGGGGTGCTGGTGGTGGCAGCGCCACGCGGCGCTAGTCCTCTGCTGGCTGCTCCTGGAAGTGCTCCACCCCCTGCCGCCCCACCTCGCCCCACACGTGCTTGAAGAGGGTATGTGCGCGTTTGGCATACGAGTAATGAGAATGTCACATCCCTAGTTGTTGGACCATGTTGTTGTAACGGTTACAGTTATGGATATGCTGTTTAAGCTGTCGCCAAACCATAGATCACCGCATTTCTGACATGGCCCCAAAGGTTAGAGACTTGGGCTCATTGATCACATAGATAGTTCTAAAGGCGTCCACATCCCTAGCTTGTTGGGCCATGTTATGGATATGCTGTTTAAGCTGTCGCCAAACCATGGATCACCACATTTCTGGCATGGCCCCAAAGGTTAGAGACTTGGGCTCATTGATCACATAGTTTTAAAGGCGTCCATATCCCTAGCGTTTTGGGCCATGTTATGGGTATGCTGTTTAAGCTGTCGCCAAGCCATGGATCACCACATTTCTGACATGGCCCCAAAGGTTAGAGACTTGGGCTCATTGATCACATAGTTTTAAAGGCGTCCATATCCCTAGCGTTTTGGGCCATGTTATGGGTATGCTGTTTAAGCTGTCGCCAAACCATGGATCACCGCATTTCTGACATGGCCCCAAAGGTTAGAGACTTGGGCTCATTGATCACATAGATAGTTTTAAAGGCGTCCACATCCCTAGCTTGTTGGGCCATGTTATGGGTATGCTGTTTAAGCTGTCGCCAAGCCATGGATCACCACATTTCTGACATGGCCCCAAAGGTTAGAGACTTGGGCCCGTAGATCAATCTCTACAAAGTGGCCGAAAAGAATGCGGAAAAGGGCGCGAAATAAAGTTTCCAGTGGGTCCGGTTGTTGTAACGATTGCAGTGTAGAACCATCGGGCGCATCGCCTGACACTGAAAAAGACGGAGGAAACAAAGACCGACATGCACCGGAACAAAGGCAAACCACCAGAACACCAAAGCGACAGGCTGTAGACACACTGAGCAGCAGCCAGCACCCCAGGGGGAATTTGCACTAGAGGCTCCCCTATCAGGAACTGGCCACCAACCAACCTAACAACCCATTACCCGACGAACCAGTGAAGCGCCGCAACGATGCAAACATCGGAACCAGCCACCTCTCATCCCATAAGGCACGGATCCCAAACAGGGCTCAACACGCCTATATAGAGAGCCGGAAAGTATGAGGCACAGGAAACCCCGCTCCCCAAGACAACTCAGGCCGATCACGAATCCACCAGTACCTCAGCCGGTCCCCCGCACACGAGGCGACTGGCAACAACCCGCAAGAAAGGATGCCGAGGCCCCACTGCGTCCCAGCCTTTCTGGGGAAGCCCCAGCGCAGCAAAGCCCCTCAGCAGGGCCCAAAACTCCACCACCCCACGGTGAACGGCACGATCCAGAAGACCGCTACCCGGAGTAAGAGGGGGACCACCAGCAGCCGCCCTTTTCAAGGCCGCGGCCATAAACCGGCGCCCCACCTCCATGGCCGTAATAGCCGCCAGGACTACTACATCCCAGACGCAGGACTGCACCCTGGGAGGTGCTTGCACCCCTGCACCGAGCTGGGTCTCGAGTTGGGCAATCACTGCTTGAGCCACCGGGCAGAACCAAAAGTGGTGTAGGCGGGGGGTACCCGCCCCTGGAGACGCACCAGCCGGCGCACCGCACCCACAGGGGGCTGCTGCTGCCGTCTGCATGTGAGAATTCCCTAGGAGGGGGATCCCATCCACAGCCAACCGCCACCACCCCTCCTTACGGGCCGGCTCCCACTTCAGACCAGACCAGAGGCGCCGGAACACTTGCTGCAGGGCATTCAGGGCCGCTGGCAGGGCAGGCCCGGTACCCCCAAGAGCTTCACGCACAAACTTCTCATGCGCGGCCCGCCGGGCGTCCGCGAACTCGACCAGTTGCACAGCCGTCCCAACCCGAACAGTCATATCCCGTAGCGCCAGCGGCTCCCCCCCGCCCAGCCGCCACCCCAACCGAGCGGTGAGCATGGACCCCACTTCCTCCATCCCCGGTATAGCGTGGGGTATACTCTGGGAGGAAACTGGTATCACCCGCGCCGCTGCTTGCTTCCACGGGGTTAGCACCTCGGCTAGCAAAGCGTCCAGCGCCCCCACACATTCCCGCCACCGATGAAGCTCCAGGAACGTCTTCGCTGCTGTTGACCGCGGATCTAAGACTCGGACGACGAGCCCCCGCCATCCCGCTGGCCATGACGTCTGCACCGCCGACTCGGACGCAGCCAAGAAGTCCCGAAGAGCATCGCGAGCCGTCAGAACATCACCCAACGTCTTAATGGTCCAGCACCCCACTAGTTCTGGGTGCAAGTATTCCAAGCCCGGCCTCCTGCCGACCCCCATCTGCCCAGACTGGCAGGCTGGGAGGAGCGGGTTGCCCCACATCGGGG
Organism: Yamagishiella unicocca; assembly: GCA_003116995.1. Taxonomy (NCBI): domain Eukaryota; kingdom Viridiplantae; phylum Chlorophyta; class Chlorophyceae; order Chlamydomonadales; family Volvocaceae; genus Yamagishiella; species Yamagishiella unicocca. Next base: position 23,822 of record BDSL01000031.1, on the reverse strand, counting down.
TACACCATGGGCCTGGCACCAGCGGCTCGCTACCGATGTCTTGTACAGGGGGCAAGGCCGCGAGCGCCATGATCACCCGTCGGATATCAGCCGGCATCTCGTCCGCCCCCATCCACGGGCCCCTGCCTTGTGCTGTAAGCAGGTTCAGAGGTCCGAACGCCGGATGCACCCCCCTCAGGTACGTGTTAAGGCAAATGACCCATGGAGGCCGGCGCTCCCGGGGGCCCGCCATTGCCAGTACAAACCGCAGGGCCCAACCAGCCCAGCGCGCCCGTACGTGCTCCTTGAGGGCAATGGCCCCAAAGCCCCCGAGGGATGGGTGCCCAACCAGCAGCCGCTGTGGGACACCTGTTGCTCGTCGCTCCCTAGCATCTGGGGCGAGCTTCGCCGCCACCCGCTCTAACCCTTCCACCACGGTGTCTGGGGGTAGGCCCCCATGCTCCATGCGCCAGGTGACACGGTGCATCCCATATGCTGCGGCTGCTGTCGCCCTGCCAAACGTGGACAGGCGTAGCCTTACAATCCGCGAGAACCTACTTAGCACCTTGTCCCTTTGTGTCTCCCAGTCCAACATTGGGGATCCCCCTACGTCGTTAAACGGCAGATTCAGCGCCGTGGCCGAAGCTACGACCTTCAACCCTCCCAAGTCATGCGGGCTAGGTCCCTCGACGCCAATTGACAATTGACATAGTAGTAAAGGCGCCCACATCCCTAGCTTGTTGGGCCATGTTATGGATATGCTGTTTAAGCTGTCGCCAAACCATGGATCACCACATTTCTGACATGGCCCCAAAGGTTAGACACTTGGGCTCATTGATCACATAGTTTAAAGGCGTCCATATGCCTAGCGTTTTGGGCCATGTTATGTGTATGCTGTTTAAGCTGTCGCCAAACCATGGATCACCGCATTTCTGACATGGGCCCAAAGGTTAGAGACTTGGGCTCATTGATCACATATATAGTTTTAAAGGCGGCCGGGTGTCCGGTGTCCGGTGTCGGTGTCCGGTGCTTGCTAGGGGCAATTTTCATGCTTTGGACAGTACGACGGGACCATCTTTCACTTAATTTTCACTTTCCGTACGTTGACAATTTTCACTCGAACTTTCTCTCTTGTGCACAGATTTGTTAACGAATGTATGTGCTGATACCTTTTTAAATTTAGCATCGCGCCGTAAATGCTGCGGCTGTAAATGCTGCGGCTCTCTCAACTCTCTCAACCAAACCTGAGGCGCCATATCACAGCGCTTAGATCCAATCTTGGGCGGCTTCGTTCATATTTTAGCGCTAAACCCGTCAAAGACACTGCGAGCTACAGGCCTTCACAATCGATTCGCGCAGCTGACGTTTCGGCATAGCTGCGATAGTGCCCCAAAGCAGCATACAGCAGGTAGGTAAGCGCTTCTGGAGCACATTAGCATGAATCGCGCTGCAAATTTCCGCGTACCGGTATGTAAAACAAATGACAACATGCGCACAACTCGCAGGCCCCAGCAGTTCCATTGACGGGCATTTGCAACGGCGCTCTTCGTGGCATCGTCTTCTCTGGCTGTGTTTGCTACTAGCGGCGACGATGCTTCGCCAGTCCCGTTCCCCTCCGCCGACAGGGAGGAGGTTTCGGGCGACACCGACGCACGCAAGGTAAGGTTGTATAGCCAGCAGTAATCCCAAGGACGCGTTGGCACAGGCTTTTGACCCCTCTGGCGACTGGCTGCGTCTGGGTATGGCCCGGCTGCGTGTGGGTCTTAGGCCGCGACGTGTCCTTTCCCGTCCGCTGCAGGAGTGCACCAGACTAATCCAGTACCGGCTCAGCGGCCGTTGGCTTGGACCCCTTCGACGCTGGATTTTCTGCGATGGTGCTGGGCCGTGCACGGGCCTGCGGCAGCAGTCTGGAAGCTGGCGGTCCCTCCAGTAGCACCGTAGCTGGAGTGACAGTGCTGGGCGGCGCCCGGCTGGTTGGCTTGGGGCAACCGGCCGGGAAGCCGGCGGCGATCGGCTCCTTCAGCGTGGGGCCGCTGCTACCCCGCTGGGCCGCACCGGGCAGGGTGGTGCAGGGGCCTTTCACGGCGAGTAGGCAGCTGGTGGCAGTTACCCTGCAGGGGCCGCTGTGACCACTGGCAGCCTACTGGCCGAGTGTGTGATTACACAAGAGGACGTTGACGCATTCATTGCCGTGGATAATGACTCGTCCCCGCTTCAGCAGCACGCTAGCAGCACGCCAGCGGCTGGCAGTCCCTCTTGCACCGGGGCCGTTGTGATGGTGCCGGACGGCGCTAGGCTGGCCTTTGGAGGCGGGCCGGTGGTGGCAGGAGCAGCGGCAGCCACGGTCGACATCGGCAGGCGCGTACGGAAGGTTCCATTCCTGGTACCGCTGCACCTCTGGCAGGCAATTTCCGGAACGGAGTCGGCTATCCTGCGTGCTGATGACAACGTCGCAGCTGGACGCCTTATACGGCTGCTGCCAAACCTGGGAGTCGTAGCCCCCGGCTCCGAATGGCCCACGTGGCAGCAGCTCAGTGACGTGGTGGCCGCGCAAGTTACCATCAGCAAGGATACCTGTGCACAGCTGCGTGCAGAGCAGGTTTCTGCTCCAGGTGACCCATTGGACCTGATGAGGGCGATCCAACGTTTCCTGGTTGCCGGACTGCCTAATTGCCTGGCTGCCTGGCGGCAGACAATCCTACAGCCCCTCGTGGGGGAGGACGCCTCCCGAGTGGTGGTGGTCTCAGCTGGGCGGACGGACGCCGGGGTGCACGCGAATGGAATGGTGAGGAGCGGCCGCAGGGCGGGAGCGCAGCGGGGTTGGAGTGGTGAGGGAGGAGCGGAGGGAGGGCAGCTGACGGAGGGCAAGGGAGGGCACGGGAGGGCAAGGGAGATGAAGGCGGGTGCAGCGGGATCAGGCGAGGCAAGGGAAGGGTCCATTCCGGGGAGCCCATGTGACGTCAGGGGCTCATCCCTCTAACCCCCCTTCCCGTACCTCACTCACCGGTCACCGCCCTGCTGATGCCGCAAGCTGTCCTCGTGTTTGGGCTTCATCAGCAAGTGCCCATTCCCTCCTGCCCTGCGCTGCTTTTCGGCTGCCGCCCCTACTGCTCCGCGCCGCCCCGCCCCGCCCTACCCTGCCGCAGTTTTCTGCTCCAGGTGACCCATTGGACCTGATGAAGGCGATCCAACGTTTCCAGGGATTGTTGCTGGTTCAGCGGTGGCTTCCCGCCTGGCGAGTGGCGAGCTGGCCGCCGGTGTGCCGTGCCGACTTTGAGCCTGTCAACTCCCGCCTGTCATCTACGATACCCCGCAGTGCCAAGATGGTCAAGGCAGCACTGAAGAGGCACTCTTCGTGGTGATGGCGGCTGTCCACGGCCGGAAATATGACTTGATGGCTATAGCATGTAATGATGACCTCATTAAAGATCGAGCATCCCTCAACCGTGAAGGCGTCACCATGAAGAACGCCAAATTGCTTTCGGACTTCGACAGTAAAATGAGCAGGTGCAGACAGCAGGGCGTGGCGGAGTATCAGCTCTTACTGCATGGGGCTCTTGGCCCTGCCCCGGTCGGCACAGGGCAACTCCGCTGCACCTCATTCGCAGCAGCAAGGCTTGCCTATGCAGCGTCAGGGGAACGGAGCGATCGGGTGGCGAAGCCGTCACACAGCGGCTCGACAGCAGCAGGGGTACGGGGCGGCCGGACAGCTGCTGGCCGGCGCTGGGTCGCAGCAGCAGCGGAGGTACGCGGCGGCCGGACAGCTGCTGGCCGGTGCTGGGTCGCAGCAGCAGCGGAGGTACGCGGCGGCCGGACAGCTGCTGGCCGGTGCTGGGTCGCAGCAGCAGCGGAGGTACGCGGCGGCCGGACAGCTGCTGGCCGGTGCTGGGTCGCAGCAGCAGCGGAGGTACGCGGCGGCCGGACAGCTGCTGGCCGGTGCTGGGTCGCAGCAGCAGCGGAGGTACGCGGCGGCCGGACAGCTGCTGGCCGGCGCTGGGTCGCAGCAGCAGCGGAGGTATGGGGCGACCGGACAGCTGCTGGCCGGTGCTGGGTCGCAGCAGCAGCGGAGGTATGGGGCGACCGGACAGCTGCTGGCCGGTGCTGGGTCGCAGCAGCAGCGGAGGTATGGGGCGACCGGACAGCTGCTGGCCGGTGCTGGGTCGCAGCAGCAGCGGAGTTATGCGGCGGCCGGACAGCTGCTGGCCGGTGCTGGGTCTCAGCAGCAGCGGAGGTATGGGGCGGCCGGACAGTTGCTGACTGGCGCTGGGTCGCAGCACCAGGGGCACGCGGCGGCATGCACGTGTGCTGGAGTAATGCACGTACGGGGGCAGGGAAGTTGAGTTCAACGGATGGGGAGGGTGCGGATTTGTTGTATGGCTGTTTTAAGATGACGGGAGAGAGAGCAACACGAAGGTCGAGCAGGTACATCCTGTACGTATCTGGCCGGACCGGATAGTGGACCAAGTGCAGGGAGGCATATGCGTACGGCTAGGTAGCGGGGAACTGATATCAGTCAGTGATGACTGTGGTGCGAGGCATGCGCGTGTGCTGGATTAATGCACGTACGGGTCAGGTGGGTGGGTGGGTGGAATCGTGGTAGGGGCCGTCCCACCATGTCTGAAATCGGTAAGCTGCTCCTGTGACTCCAACACAACCCTGTAACGATAACGCAGTGCTGGGAGGTGGCGAACCGCGTAGCAGGTCGTGTCCCCCTGTAACGCAGTACAATCGGCAGGTACTAGTTGGGCGCGGCGGTGGAAGCCTAGAGTCCCGCACGGCAATAATCGGGCACTTCCCCCTTCCAGCCCCTACTCAGCAGCAAGGGAGCACCTGGACCACCGAAAGCGGAATTGCTCTCCTGGTTAAAGCCAGACCTTCCCCCGCGCCATACCAGCTCTGTAATATCATACTAGGTACTAGTTGGGCGCGGCGGTGGAAGCCTAGAGTCACGTACGGCAACAATCGGGCACTTCCCCCCTTTCAGCCCCTACTCAGCAGCAAGGGAGCGCCTGGACCACCGAAAGCGGAATTGCTCTCCTGGTTAAAGCCAGACCTCCCCCCGCGCCATACCAGCTCTGTAATATCATACTAGGTACTAGTTGGGCGCGGCGGTGGAAGCCTAGAGTCACGTACGGCAACAATCGGGCACTTCCCCCCTTTCAGCCCCTACTCAGCAGCAAGGGAGCGCCTGGACCACCGAAAGCGGAATTGCTCTCCTAGTTAAAGCCAGACCTCCCCCCGCGCCATACCAGCTCTGTAATATCATACTAGGTACTAGTTGGGCGCGGCGGTGGAAGCCTAGAGTCACGTACGGCAACAATCGGGCACTTCCCCCCTTCCAGCCCCTACTCAGCAGCAAGGGAGCGCCTGGACCACCGAAAGCGGAATTGCTCTCCTGGTTAAAGCCAGACCTCCCCCCGCGCCATACCAGCTCTGTAATATCATACTTAGCACTAGTGGGGCGCGGCGGTGGAAGCCTAGAGTCACGTACGGCAACAATCGGCCAAGCCCCCAATCCATTGCTCTCAGCAAGCGACGAGCACTTGACCCTATCATATCTCATGAGGCAAATACATGTTTCCGGTCGATTTACTGTGTGAAAGCCGTGTCCGGACGGGTCAAAGCCTGGCCTGTCGTACGCTGGTCCGTTGAGAAGACTGGGCCAGGCCTCAGGTTGCGTCACCCTGGGGCACCACGTTTAGTGACGTACAGGGGGAAAAATTGAAATCCAAGCCCAGGCCGCATCTTCTTCATGCCTTCGCAAACAATGTTATTATTTTGAGCCACATCGAGCTTGCTGTGAGGAGAAGTCAGTGGGAAAGACGGACCTGCATTTCACGCTGAAATTTGCCAATTTCCAGAACGCAGAGGCTTTACACTATTAAGCAAGTAAAATGAAGGCATTATGTGTGAACATTGTATCGTAATGAGAGCAACCAGCGCTTTGCACAGCAATCACATTGCGAACCGTGCAAGTATGCAAGCATACCCACAACGCAGGTAAAGAACAATATTACCATCACCCAATTAGATCGATAACCTTCACTTGACATCATCGATGTATCCACGCCTCTGCTGATACGGAAGCAGAAGTTGCGTCGGACATGGGTAACTTGGCCCCGCCGGCAGCGGTGCATGCATGCAGTGTGGCCGGCACACGCACAGCTCGTAGACAGCTCAGGCAGCCCCGGCGTTTGAGGGTAGGTAGGCAGTGCACGCAGGGGGCTCAGGTGACACGCACAGGAAGCCTGTAACCGTTCAGGCGGCGGCAGCACACGCGGACGGATTGAGGCCGTACGTGTACATGGGGCAGAAGGCGGCGCAAACAGTGTGCGCAGAAATAATGTTTGCTGCCGCGGGCGGACATCACCTGCTAAAAGCCCTGAATGAACGTACGCATGCATTGCAGGTACGGTATTGTTCTGGTATGCATGGCGGCAGTTCTGGTATGCATGGCATCTGTATGTCGCAGCGGGCATCGCATCTGCCGGCGGGGCCGGCATCTGCTGTCACAGCGGGGATCTGCCGGGGCTGGCATCTGCAACGTACGCAGCAACTGCTGGCACCTGCCAGGCGGGGCTGGCATCTGCCGGGGTGTGTGGATGCATGTATGCATGCGCACGCAGCTGCACGCAGCTGTCCTAGCCTACCTGCTTTTCTACCTACCTGCTTTTCTGCAGCACAGGCAGCAGCTGTTGCTTGGTGCTGCGTGTTGGGGGCGCAAGCAGCGGCAGGGCGGCAATAGCTAGGCACGGAAAAGGTATAGCTAGCTAGGCACGGATATAAAGCTAGTAATGTCTTTGACTATGTACGTATATATATACGGCAGTGGACTAGCTTCTTGCTTGGCTGGATGGGCCGGTGCGTGGCGCTGTTGGAGCCTGCAATATAGGACAGCAGCAGCAGGTTGGAGTGGTTACTGTACAGTATGTACGTCTGTGTGCAACGTTGTAGATAGGCCGAACGGCAGTTGTCCGATTTCCTAGGATTGGGCTGCGGTGGCCCTCAGGGTTGGCTTGCTTGCTTGCTTGGCTGGAACCCTGCCGCCGGCGGATTGCACCCCACCTGGCGGAGCAGCATTCCGACTGAGAAGCGTATCGATTCTCGCCGCGCGCTTTGGAGGTCGGGGTTATTACTGTATGTATGTGCTGTGTGCAACGTTGTAAGCCAAATGGCCGTTGTCATGTTTCCTAGGGTTGGGCCGCGGTGGCCTTCAGGGCCCGCTTGGAGCCCCGTCGGATTGCATCCCACCTGGCGGCGGAGCAGCATTCTGACTGAGAAGCATATCGATTCTCGCCGCGCGCTTTGGAGGTTAAGTTCCTTTCTGTATGTATGTGCTGTTTGCAAAGTTGTAGGCCGAACGGCCGTTGTCAGGTTTCCTGGGGTTGGGCTGCGGTGGCCTTCAGGGGTGGCTTGGAGCCCCAACGGATTATTGCACACCACGCACCTGGCGGAACAGCATTCCGACTGAGAAGCATATCGATTCTCGCCGCGCGCTTTGGAGGTGAAGTACCTTTCCGTATGTATGTGCTGTTTGCAAAGTTGTAGGCCGAACGGCCGTTGTCAGGTTTCCTGGGGTTGGGCTGCGGTGGCCTTCAGGGGTGGCTTGGAGCCCCGCCGGATTATTGCACACCACGCACCTGGCGGAACAGCATTCCGACTGATAAGCATATCGATTCTCGCCGCGCGCTTTGGAGGTGAAGTACCTTTCCGTATGTATGTGCTGTTTGCAAAGTTGTAGGCCGAACGGCCGTTGTCAGGTTTCCTGGGGTTGGGCTGTGGTGGCCCTCAGGGCCTGGCTTGGAGCCCCGCCGGATTGCACGCAGCCCGCCTGGCGGAGCGACGTGCGGACTGAATATCGTATCGATCCTCGGGGCACGCTTTGGAGTTTGGATTTACCACTGCATGTACGCGCGCCCTGTACCAAGTTGCATGTCGGACGGCCGCCGTTGCCTTTCATGGTTGGGGCTGCGGCGCCCCTCAGGGTCTGGCTTGCACTCCGCCTGGCGGAGGGACGTGCGGACTTGACAGCGTACCTACCCTTGCTGCGCGCTTTGGAGGCCGGGAGGTGCCGCATTACCTCCGGTAGCACAGAGGGTTCGATGCAACGCTATACATGCGGAACTGGCGTTGTTTGCCAAGCAACTGCTCTGTATATCTGACCTAAGTTGCGAATGTTATGTCCGATATGAGTGGGTACCCACGGGCGTGTGGCTTTCCTTGCGTACGGGCTGCGCTGAAACTGTGTCGAAACATTGCAGATCTTTCACGGCCTACAACGTGGCATTGTACGAAATAAATATAATACTGCCTATCGATATCCACAGGTCGTGCGTTGCGTCAAACGCGACTCGCATTGCCAGCAAAGTTGGCACCTGGGCTCCTTTTTCATTGTCCGGCCCTTGGATTGCGGTACTATCCGTCAGTTCATAACCAACCAATATTATCATATGCCGATTTGTGAACTTCTGCAAGCGGCGCGGCAACCAGCGTGAAATGCAGGTCCGTCTTTCCCACTGACTTCTCCTTACAGCAAGTTCGATGTGGCCCTAAATAATAACATTGTTTGCAAAGAAATGAAGAAGATGCGGCCTGGGCTTGGATTTCAATTTTCCCCCCCTGTACGTCACTAAACGCGGTGCCCCATCGTGACTGAACCCAGGCCTCATTATGCTGGCTCCCACAAATAAACGCTTTATGCCTTTGTTTAGCAATTGGTATTGCTAGGAGCTTTCAAATACATTGGATCCTGTTCATGCTATTCCGTCAGAGGCTGTAACACCGCGTCAAACAAGTGATCCCCTTCCTCACAAAAAGCCCAGGAAACATCTTTCACGCTCTCAATACACGTCTTTTTAAACTTGATCCAAAATCGCATTTTGTCGGGCCAGGCGTCAAACTGATACAGGAATGAACATCTTTCTGCCCCCCTAACCCAAACATTTCGCGGCCTCCGGCCGCGATTCATTTTCAAGCCTGTCCATAACACCGAAAATTTGCCTCCCTAGCTTGTTGGGCCATGTTATGGATATGCTGTTTAAGCTGTCGCCAAACCATGGATCACCGCATTTCTGACATGGCCCCAAAGGTTAGAGACTTGGACTCATTGATCACATAGTTTTAAAGGCGTCCACATCCCTAGCTTGTTGGGCCATGTTATGGATATGCTGTTTCTGGCATCACCCGCGCCGCTGCTTGCTTCCACGGGGTTGGCACCTCGGCTAGCAAAGCTTCCAGCGCCCCCATACATTCCCGCCACCGATCAAGCCCCAGGAACGTCTTCGCTGCTGTTGACCGCGGATCTAAGACTCGGCGGCCATGGCCAGCCTTATCTTGCAGGAGCTCAATGCGCCGTACATGAGCGGTAGCGCCGCAGGTACCGGCGCCAGCGCCGTCGGCGGCGCTGGCGTCGGCGCGGCTGCCGGCCACTCAGATCGCGAGGCGGCGCTGCTGGCCCGGCTAGACGAGTACTCTGTGAGCTCGGAGGCCATCCCGCTGCTTCCCAACTCGGTCATGCGGACGGAGGTTCTGGCAAACTTCGTGCGTCCAGGGAGGGGGTCGCTGCAGCAGCCGGGGCTGCAGAAGACGGCGCACACGTGAGTACCCGCGACGCAACCGTACCGGAAGGTGTCGTACGGTGTCGTACGTGCCTGCGAGTACGGGGCTGGGGCGCGGGGTGTGTGTTTGTGGGGGTGGGGAGGAGGGCATGGCGAGGGAGGGGGCATAAATACCGGTTACACGACATAGGTGTCTGGGCGGGGTGGGAGGTGGGGTATTCGGGGTCCCCTGGTGAGCTACCGCCCGGGCTCAGCTCATCACCCAAAGCGTGGCGTCGTGGTGTCGTGGTGGTGGATCCAGGCGGGAGAGACGGCTAGGGAGCTATATCTGCCTGCTATAAACCCTTAACTTAGCTATGAAAATATCTGTCACCGTGCTGACGGCCCACTTGCTGCTGGTCCCCCCCTCCTCTCTCTCCGCCCGGGGTGTATTGGCCCTCGGCCCTCCTTTCCTCCCCCCTTCTCGCCTCCCATCTCTTCTGGACCTCCATCCTCATCCCTCTTGGTTTGTAGGCTGTGTATTCGCGGATTACCTCGAAACGTCTCATCCTAAACGGTTTTCCTTCGTACACGAGATCTTCTTGCAACTTCCCTCTCCCTGCCGGGTCTGTTCTAAACGGTTTTCCTTTCGTACACGGTACACGAGTTTTCCTTGCAACTCCCCCCCTCCTGCCGGGTCTGTCCTAAACGATCTTCCTTTCGTACACGGGTTTTCCTTGCAATCCCCCCCCTCCTGCCAGGTGTGCAGTTTGGAGCCCGAGGTCAGCGAGGCGGAGGCCCTGCTGGGCTCAGCGGCCGGTGGCCCCTCCCCCGCCAACCACGACTCGTTCGACCCCGCCACCGCCTCCTCCGCACTCATGGACGCCGAGCTGGCGCCCCTGCTGCGGGAGGTGGCGGAGATCAACGTACGACCAGCCGTACGGGCGGCGCTGAGCAAGCTTGACGACCGAGCCATCAAGCAGCTGTGGGTGCTGGGGTCGGAAGTGGTTGTGGGTGTGGAGGGGGGAGGTCGTTGGCGGGTCCGGAGCTCCGGAACCACTGCAACCGCCAAGTGGAGGTCCAGCGATCCTGGCCGCCCTGACCGGCCTCGGCCCGGGGAGCAAGGGTTTAGGGTTTAGCAGACCCGAGGGGAAGGCGGCCCGATGCGGCCCTACACCAGCCTGCGCCGTCCCACAGCCCCTGCCGTGTTCCATGTCCAGAACATGACCTGTTCGGCTTCCGTGTACAGGCACCGTGTCACCCCCATCCACTCACGTCTCGCCTTGCCCTCTTCCCCGGTCCCCGCACCCCCGGGCCCCCGGGCCCCCAGCTATGATACCCTATGTCGTGTAACCGGTCTTTATGGCCCCCCCGCCGGTCTCTCCCGCCCTCAGCTTCGCGGCTACCTCCCGCCGCGTGGAGCACCTGCCCTGCACGCCCGTGTCACTGTCCAGCAGCGGGGGCCTGCTGCTGCTGCTGCCGGGACCGAAGGGGGTGCCTGGGTACAGGGTGGGTAGGGGCTGGGGCTGGTGGGCTGGTGGGCTGGGGCTGGTGGGCTGGGTCTGGGGCTGGTGGACTGGGCTACAAAGCTAATGCTATCTTCCCGCCCCTGCTGATCCCTCCGCCTCCCTCCGGCCCGCTCCGCCCGCCCCCCCCCCCCCAGGTCAACATCAAGGGCCAGGTCCACGCCACTGTCCAGGGCGTGGGGCACTTCTCCAGGGAGGCCAAGAGGAGGATGCAGCCGGCGCTGGGTGGTTCCGGAGCCGGCGGCGGAACGGCGGGGGGGCGCATGTCACCCCACGGCGCCCCTCCGACCTCCTCGGATTCCGCCCTGCTGCAGCAACTGCTGGACCAGTAAGACAGTGGCGGCACCGCCAGGGAGGGGAGGGGCGGGGGCGGGGGGGTTTAAGGAGAATCCGCGAATCCACGGCCGACAAACCAAGGCGGTGAAGATGGGCGGTCCAGAAGATACGGGGTGGGGTACGAAGGCGTATTTGCCACTCGGCGACAAGGAACCGGGCGAAAGCCTAGGTGGCGGGGGGCTTGGGCGGGGCAGCGGAGCAGCCCTTTGATCCGCGCAGGAGGAAGAGGAAGTTACAGTGCAGGCGGGGTGCCGCTCTGACTGGGGTGCTCGGTGTGTCGCTGTCCGGGCCGGGGTGCTGCGCCATGTCCAGGAACCAGCTGCGACTGGACGCCCGGGGGGGGTGCGGAAATCAACCCGTCTTTGCTCGGGTCCACAGCTGCTGCTGCTGAAAGCCAGCCTGACCTCTCCTCACCTCGCCTGACCTCGCCTCACCTCGCCTGACCTCGCCTCACCTCACCTGACCTCTCCTCCCTTCACCTGCAGAGACCCCGAGGCTCTCTCCCCGAAGACCCGCTCGCTGCTGGAGGCCCACGCCCCCAGAGCCACACTGGACATCATCGGGGCGGCGGAGCGGGGGACAGCGGGGCAGCCAGGAGAGGCCCAGGCGACCACCACCAGCGGCGGCGGCGGCACCGCCGGCGGCGCCGGGGCCACCTCTCGTCGCTTCGTGACCCCCCGCAGCAGCTCCAGCCCCCGGCGCCGCAGTGCCACCGGCGACCTGCACCACCACCTCCACACGAACCACCACTTGCGCTCCGGCGGCGGCGGCGGCGGCGGCAGCCTCCTCAGCCCGCCTCACTCCGCCCACCACTCCTTCACCGGCCCGCCGCCCGGCCAGTTGCCGCACCAGGTGTCGCACCTGCACTCGCACTCGAACCACCAGCACCCCCACCAGCTCTCGCATGCCACCCGCACCCCCACCCCCACCAGCTTTTTTCGGACATCCACGGGTTTCCCTCGAACCCCCACCAGCTCAGCGGGCAAGGCGCCACGGCGCAGGACGAAGAGCCCCCGCCATCCCGCTGGCCATGACGTCTGCACCGCCTACTTGGACGCAGCCAAGAAGTCCCGAAGAGCATCGCGAGCCGTCAGAACATCACCCAACATCTTAATGGTCCAGCACCCCACTAGTTCTGGGTGCAAGTATTCCAAGCCCGGCCTCCTGCCGACCCCCATCTGCCCAGACTGGCAGGCTGGGAGGAGCGGGTTGCCCCACATCGGGGTACACCATGGGCCTGGCACCAGCGGCTCGCTACCGATGTCTTGTATGGGGGGCAAGGCCGCGAGCGCCGTGATCAGCCGGCATCTCGTCCGCTCCCATCCACGGGCCCCTGCCTTGTGCTGTAAGCAGGTTCAGAGGTCCGAACGCCGGATGCACCCCCCTCAGGTACGTGTTAAGGCAAATGACCCATGGATGCCGGTGCTCCCCGGGGCCCGCCATTGCCAGTACAAACCGCAGGGCCCAACCAGCCCAGCGCGCCCGTACGTGCTCCTTGAGGGCAATGGCCCCAAAGCCCCCGAGGGATGGGTGCCCGACCAAGCGAGGCCGATCGAAGGTTGCCGGAGAAGCCGATGCTTGCCGATTGGCCCGGACGTCCTCGTGCGGCGATCCCCAGAGGCGAGTTTCGGTGGGGACGTTCCTTTCACCTAGTTATTGCTACCGTTAAGCTGCGTGCCCAAGAGCGAGGCCGATCGAAGGTTGCCGGAGAAGCCGATGCTTGCCGATTGGCCCGGACGTCCTCGTGCGGCGATCCCCAGAGGCGAGTTTCGGTGGGGACGTTCCTTTCACCTAGTTATTGCTACCGTTAAGCTGCGTGCCCAAGAGCGAGGCCGATCGAAGGTTGCCGGAGAAGCCGATGCTTGCCGATTGGCCCGGACGTCCTCGTGCGGCGATCCCGAGAGGCCAACTTTAGCAGGGACGTTCCTTGCATCAAGTTAGTGCTACCGTTAAGCTGCGTGCCCAAGAGCGAGGCCGATCGAAGGTTGCCGGAGAAGCCGATGCTTGCCGATTGGCCCGGACGTCCTCGTGCGGCGATCCCCAGAGGCGAGTTTCGGTGGGGACGTTCCTTTCACCTAGTTATTGCTACCGTTAAGCTGCGTGCCCAAGAGCGAGGCCGATCGAAGGTTGCCGGAGAAGCCGATGCTTGCCGATTGGCCCGGACGTCCTCGTGCGGCGATCCCGAGAGGCGAATTTCAGTGGGGACGTTCCTTTTACCTAGTTATTGCTACCGTTAAGCTGCGTGCCCAAGAGCGAGGCCGATCGAAGGTTGCCGGAGAAGCCGATGCTTGCCGATTGGCCCGGACGTCCTCGTGCGGCGATCCCGAGAGGCGAATTTCAGTGGGGACGTTCCTTTTACCTAGGTATTGCTACCGTTAAGCTGCGTGCCCAAGAGCGAGGCCGATCGAAGGTTGCCGGAGAAGCCGATGCTTGCCGATTGGCCCGGACGTCCTCGTGCGGCGATCCCCAGAGGCGAATTTCAGTGGGGACGTTCCTTTCACCTAGTTATTGCTACCGTTAAGCTAAGTGCCCAAGAGCGAGGCCGATCGAAGGTTGCCGGAGAAGCCGATGCTTGCCGATTGGCCCGGACGTCCTCGTGCGGCGATCCCGAGAGGCGAATTTCAGTGGGGACGTTCCTTTCACCTAGTTATTGCTACCGTTAAGCTGCGTGCCCAAGAGCGAGGCCGATCGAAGGTTGCCGGAGAAGCCGCTGCTTGCCGATTGGCCCGGACGTCCTCGTGCGGCGATCCCCAGAGGCGAATTTCAGTGGGGACGTTCCTTTCATCTAGGTATTGCTACCGTTAAGCTAAGTGCCCAAGAGCGAGGCCGATCGAAGGTTGCCGGAGAAGCCGATGCTTGCCGATTGGCCCGGACGTCCTCGTGCGGCGATCCCGAGAGGCGAATTTCAGTGGGGACGTTCCTTTCACCTAGTTATTGCTACCGTTAAGCTGCGTGCCCAAGAGCGAGGCCGATCGAAGGTTGCCGGAGAAGCCGATGCTTGCCGATTGGCCCGGACGTCCTCGTGCGGCGATCCCGAGAGGCGAATTTCAGTGGGGACGTTCCTTTCACCTAGTTATTGCTACCGTTAAGCTGCGTGCCCAAGAGCGAGGCCGATCGAAGGTTGCCGGAGAAGCCGATGCTTGCCGATTGGCCCGGACGTCCTCGTGCGGCGATCCCGAGAGGCGAATTTCAGTGGGGACGTTACTTTTACCTAGGTATTGCTACCTTTAAGCTGCGTGCCCAAGAGCGAGGCCGATCGAAGGTTGCCGGAGAAGCCGATGCTTGCCGATTTGCCCGGACGTCCTCGTGCGGCGATCCCCAGAGGCGAGTTTCGGTGGGGACGTTCCTTTCACCTAGTTATTGCTACCGTTAAGCTGCGTGCCCAAGAGCGAGGCCGATCGAAGGTTGCCGGAGAAGCCGATGCTTGCCGATTGGCCCGGACGTCCTCGTGCGGCGATCCCCAGAGGGGAATTTCAGTGGGGACGTTCCTTTCACCTAGTTATTGCTACCGTTAAGCTGCGTGCCCAAGAGCGAGGCCGATCGAAGGTTGCCGGAGAAGCCGATGCTTGCCGATTGGCCCGGACGTCCTCGTGCGGCGATCCCGAGAGGCGAGTTTCGGTGGGGACGTTCCTTTCACCTAGTTATTGCTACCGTTAAGCTGCGTGCCCAAGAGCGAGGCCGATCGAAGGTTGCCGGAGAAGCCGATGCTTGCCGATTGGCCCGGACGTCCTCGTGCGGCGATCCCCAGAGGGGAATTTCAGTGGGGACGTTCCTTTCACCTAGTTATTGCTACCGTTAAGCTGCGTGCCCAAGAGCGAGGCCGATCGAAGGTTGCCGGAGAAGCCGATGCTTGCCGATTGGCCCGGACGTCCTCGTGCGGCGATCCCGAGAGGCGAATTTCAGTGGGGACGTTCCTTTCACCTAGTTATTGCTACCGTTAAGCTGCGTGCCCAAGAGCGAGGCCGATCGAAGGTTGCCGGAGAAGCCGATGCTTGCCGATTGGCCCGGATGTCCTCGTGCGGCGATCCCCAGAGGCGAGTTTCGGTGGGGACGTTCCTTTCACCTAGTTATTGCTACCGTTAAGCTGCGTGCCCAAGAGCGAGGCCGATCGAAGGTTGCCGGAGAAGCCGATGCTTGCCGATTGGCCCAGACGTCCTCGTGCGGCGATCCCGAGAGGCGAATTTCAGTGGGGACGTTCCTTTTACCTAGTTATTGCTACCGTTAAGCTGCGTGCCCAAGAGCGAGGCCGATCGAAGGTTGCCGGAGAAGCCGATGCTTGCCGATTGGCCCGGACGTCCTCGTGCGGCGATCCCCAGAGGCGAATTTCAGTGGGGACGTTCCTTTCACCTAGGTATTGCTACCGTTAAGCTGCGTGCCCAAGAGCGAGGCCGATCGAAGGTTGCCGGAGAAGCCGATGCTTGCCGATTGGCCCGGACGTCCTCGTGTGGCGATCCCGAGAGGCGAATTTCAGTGGGGACGTTCCTTTTACCTAGGTATTGCTACCGTTAAGCTAAGTGCCCAAGAGCGAGGCCGATCGAAGGTTGCCGGAGAAGCCGATGCTTGCGGATTGGCCCAGACCTCCTCGTGCGGCGATCCCCAGAGGCGAATTTCGGTGGGGACGTTCCTTTCACCTAGGTATTGCTACCATTAAGCTGCGTGCCCAAGAGCGAGGCCGATCGAAGGTTGCCGGAGAAGCCGATGCTTGCCGATTGGCCCGGACGTCCTCGTGCGGCGATCCCCAGAGGCGAGTTTCGGTGGGGACGTTCCTTTTACCTAGGTAATGCTACCGTTAAGCTGTGTGCCCAAGAGCGAGGCCGATCGAAGGTTGCCGGAGAAGCCGCTGCTTGCCGATTGGCCCGGACGTCCTCGTGCGGCGATCCCGAGAGGCGAATTTCAGTGGGGACGTTCCTTTTACCTAGGTATTGCTACCGTTAAGCTGCGTGCCCAAGAGCGAGGCCGATCGAAGGTTGCCGGAGAAGCCGATGCTTGCCGATCGGCCCGGACGTCCTCGTGCGGCGATCCCCAGAGGCGAATTTCAGTGGGGACGTTCCTTTCACCTAGTTATTGCTACCGTTAAGCTGCGTGCCCAAGAGCGAGGCCGATCGAAGGTTGCCGGAGAAGCCGATGCTTGCCGATTGGCCCGGATGTCCTCGTGCGGCGATCCCCAGAGGCGAATTTCAGTGGGGACGTTCCTTTCACCTAGTTATTGCTACCGTTAAGCTGCGTGCCCAAGAGCGAGGCCTATCGAAGGTTGCCGGAGAAGCCGATGCTTGCCGATTGGCCAGGACGTCCTCGTGCGGTGATCCCGAGAGGCGAATTTCAGTGGGGACGTTCCTTTCACCTAGGTATTGCTACTGTTAAGCTGCGTGCCCAAGAGCGAGGCCGATCGAAGGTTGCCGGAGAAGCCCATGCTTGCCGATTGGCCCGGACGTCCTCGTGCGGCGATCCCGAGGGGCGAATTTCAGTGGGGACGTTCCTTTTACCTATGTATTGCTACCGTTAAGCTGCGTGCCCAAGAGCGAGGCCGATCGAAGGTTGCCGGAGAAGCCGATGCTTGCCGATTGGCCCGGACGTCCTCGTGCGGCGATCCCCAGAGGCGAATTTCAGTGGGGACGTTCCTTTTACCTAGGTATTGCTACCGTTAAGCTGCGTGCCCAAGAGCGAGGCCGATCGAAGGTTGCCGGAGAAGCCGATGCTTGCCGATCGGCCCGGACGTCCTCGTGCGGCGATCCCCAGAGGCGAATTTCAGTGGGGACGTTCCTTTCACCTAGTTATTGCTACCGTTAAGCTGCGTGCCCAAGAGCGAGGCCGATCGAAGGTTGCCGGAGAAGCCGATGCTTGCCGATTGGCCCGGACGTCCTCGTGCGGCGATCCCGAGAGGCGAATTTCAGTGGGGACGTTCCTTTCACCTAGTTATTGCTACCGTTAAGCTGCGTGCCCAAGAGCGAGGCCGATCGAAGGTTGCCGGAGAAGCCGATGCTTGCCGATTGGCCCGGACGTCCTCGTGCGGCGATCCCCAGAGGCGAATTTCAGTGGGGACGTTCCTTTCATCTAGTTATTGCTACCGTTAAGCTGCGTGCCCAAGAGCGAGGCCGATCGAAGGTTGCCGGAGAAGCCGATGCTTGCCGATTGGCCCGGACGTCCTCGTGCGGTGATCCCGAGAGGCGAATTTCAGTGGGGACGTTCCTTTCACCTAGTTATTGCTACCGTTAAGCTGCGTGCCCAAGAGCGAAACCGATCGAAGGTTGCCGGAGAAGCCCATGCTTGCCGATTGGCCCGGACGTCCTCGTGCGGCGATCCCGAGGGGCGAATTTCAGTGGGGACGTTCCTTTCACCTAGGTATTGCTACTGTTAAGCTGCGTGCCCAAGAGCGAGGCCGATCGAAGGTTGCCGGAGAAGCCGATGCTTGCCGATTGGCCCGGACGTCCTCGTGCGGCGATCCCCAGAGGCGAATTTCAGTGGGGACGTTCCTTTTACCTAGGTATTGCTACCGTTAAGCTGCGTGCCCAAGAGCGAGGCCGATCGAAGGTTGCCGGAGAAGCCGATGCTTGCCGATTGGCCCGGACGTCCTCGTGCGGTGATCCCGAGAGGCGAATTTCAGTGGGGACGTTCCTTTCACCTATGTATTGCTACTGTTAAGCTGCGTGCCCAAGAGCGAGGCCGATCGAAGGTTGCCGGAGAAGCCGATGCTTGCCGATTGGCCCGGACGTCCTCGTGCGGCGATCCCGAGGGGCGAATTTCAGTGGGGACATTCCTTTTACCTAGGTATTGCTACCGTTAAGCTGCGTGCCCAAGAGCGAGGCCGATCGAAGGTTGCCGGAGAAGCCGATGCTTGCCGATTGGCCCGGACGTCCTCGTGCGGCGATCCCCAGAGGCGAGTTTCGGTGGGGATGTTCCTTTCACCTAGTTATTGCTACCGTTAAGCTGCGTGCCCAAGAGCGAGGCCGATCGAAGGTTGCCGGAGAAGCCGATGCTTGCCGATTGGCCCGGACGTCCTCGTGCGGCGATCCCCAGAGGCGAATTTCAGTGGGGACGTTCCTTTCACCTAGTTATTGCTACCGTTAAGCTGCGTGCCCAAGAGCGAGGCCGATCGAAGGTTGCCGGAGAAGCCGATGCTTGCCGATTGGCCCGGACGTCCTCGTGCGGCGATCCCGAGAGGCCAACTTTAGCAGGGACGTTCCTTTCACCTAGTTATTGCTACCGTTAAGCTGCGTGCCCAAGAGCGAGGCCTATCGAAGGTTGCCGGAGAAGCCGATGCTTGCCGATTGGCCCGGACGTCCTCGTGCGGCGATCCCGAGGGGCGAATTTCAGTTGGGACGTTCCTTTCACCTAGTTATTGCTACCGTTAAGCTGCGTGCCCAAGAGCGAGGCCGATCGAAGGTTGCCGGAGAAGCCGATGCTTGCCGATTGGCCCGGACGTCCTCGTGCGGCGATCCCGAGGGGCGAATTTCAGTGGGGACGTTCCTTTTACCTAGGTATTGCTACCGTTAAGCTGCGTGCCCAAGAGCGAGGCCGATCGAAGGTTGCCGGAGAAGCCGATGCTTGCCGATTGGCCCGGACGTCCTCGTGCGGCGATCCCCAGAGGCGAGTTTCGGTGGGGATGTTCCTTTCACCTAGTTATTGCTACCGTTAAGCTGCGTGCCCAAGAGCGAGGCCGATCGAAGGTTGCCGGAGAAGCCGATGCTTGCCGATTGGCCCGGACGTCCTCGTGCGGCGATCCCCAGAGGCGAATTTCAGTGGGGACGTTCCTTTCACCTAGTTATTGCTACCGTTAAGCTGCGTGCCCAAGAGCGAGGCCGATCGAAGGTTGCCGGAGAAGCCGATGCTTGCCGATTGGCCCGGTCGTCCTCGTGCGGCGATCCCGAGAGGCCAACTTTAGCAGGGACGTTCCTTTCACCTAGTTATTGCTACCGTTAAGCTGCGTGCCCAAGAGCGAGGCCGATCGAAGGTTGCCGGAGAAGCCGATGCTTGCCGATTGGCCCGGACGTCCTCGTGCGGCGATCCCCAGAGGCGAATTTCAGTGGGGACGTTCCTTTCACCTAGTTATTGCTACCGTTAAGCTGCGTGCCCAAGAGCGAGGCCTATCGAAGGTTGCCGGAGAAGCCGATGCTTGCCGATTGGCCCGGACGTCCTCGTGCGGTGACCCCGAGAGGCGAATTTCGGTGGGGACGTTCCTTTCACCTAGTTATTGCTACCGTTAAGCTGCGTGCCCAAGAGCGAGGCCGATCGAAGGTTGCCGGAGAAGCCGATGCTTGCCGATTGCCCGGACATCCTCGTGCGGCGATCCCCAGAGGCGAATTTCAGTGGGGACGTTCCTTTCACCTAGTTATTGCTACCGTTAAGCTGCGTGCCCAAGAGCGAGGCCGATCGAAGGTTGCCGGAGAAGCCGATGCTTGCCGATTGGCCCGGACGTCCTCGTGCGGCAATCCCCAGAGGCGAATTTCAGTGGGGATGTTCCTTTCACCGAGTTATTGCTACCGTTAAGCTGCGTGCCCAAGAGCGAGGCCTATCGAAGGTTGCCGGAGAAGCCGATGCTTGCCGATTGGCCCGGACTTCCTCGTGCGGTGATCCCGAGAGGCGAATTTCAGTTGGGACGTTCCTTTTACCTAGGTATAGCTACTGTTAAGCTGCGTGCCCAAGAGCGAGGCCGATCGAAGGTTGCCGGAGAAGCCCATGCTTGCCGATTGGCCCGGACGTCCTCGTGCGGCGATCCCGAGGGGCAAATTTCAGTGGGGACGTTCCTTTTACCTAGGTATTGCTACCGTTAAGCTGCGTGCCCAAGAGCGAGGCCGATCGAAGGTTGCCGGAGAAGCCGATGCTTGCCGATTGGCCCGGACGTCCTCGTGCGGCGATCCCCAGAGGCGAGTTTCGGTGGGGATGTTCCTTTCACCTAGTTATTGCTACCGTTAAGCTGCGTGCCCAAGAGCGAGGCCGATCGAAGGTTGCCGGAGAAGCCGATGCTTGCCGATTGGCCCGGACGTCCTCGTGCGGCGATCCCCAGAGGCGAATTTCAGTGGGGACGTTCCTTTCACCTAGGTATTGCTACCGTTAAGCTGCGTGCCCAAGAGCGAGGCCGATCGAAGGTTGCCGGAGAAGCCGATGCTTGCCGATTGGCCCGGTCGTCCTCATGCGGCGATCCCGAGAGGCCAACTTTAGCAGGGACGTTCCTTTCACCTAGTTATTGCTACCGTTAAGCTGCGTGCCCAAGAGCGAGGCCTATCGAAGGTTGCCGGAGAAGCCGATGCTTGCCGATTGGCCCGGACGTCCTCGTGCAGTGATCCCGAGAGGCGACTTTCAGTTGGGACGTTCCTTTCACCTAGGTATTGCTACTGTTAAGCTGCGTGCCCAAGAGCGAGGCCGATCGAAGGTTGCCGGAGAAGCCGATGCTTGCCGATTGGCCCGGACGTCCTCGTGCGGCGATCCCCAGAGGCGAATTTCAGTGGGGACGTTCCTTTAACCTAGTTATTGCTACCGTTAAGCTGCGTGCCCAAGAGCGAGGCCTATCGAAGGTTGCCGGAGAAGCCGATGCTTGCCGATTGGCCCGGACGTCCTCGTGCGGTGACCCCGAGAGGCGAATTTCGGTGGGGACGTTCCTTTCACCTAGTTATTGCTACCGTTAAGCTGCGTGCCCAAGAGCGAGGCCGATCGAAGGTTGCCGGAGAAGCCGACGCTTGCCGATTGGCCCGGACGTCCTCGTGCGGCGATCCCCAGAGGCGAATTTCAGTGGGGATGTTCCTTTCACCGAGTTATTGCTACCGTTAAGCTGCGTGCCCAAGAGCGAGGCCTATCGAAGGTTGCCGGAGAAGCCGATGCTTGCCGATTGGCCCGGACGTCCTCGTGCGGTGATCCCGAGAGGCGAATTTCAGTGGGGACGTTCCTTTCACCTAGTTATTGCTACCGTTAAGCTGCGTGCCCAAGAGCGAGGCCGATCGAAGGTTGCCGGAGAAGCCGATGCTTGCCGATCGGCCCGGACGTCCTCGTGCGGCGATCCCCAGAGGCGAATTTCAGTGGGGACGTTCCTTTCACCTAGTTATTGCTACCGTTAAGCTGCGTGCCCAAGAGCGAGGCCGATCGAAGGTTGCCGGAGAAGCCCATGCTTGCCGATTGGCCCGGACGTCCTCGTGCGGCGATCCCGAGAGGCGAATTTCAGTGGGGACGTTCCTTTTACCTAGTTATTGCTACCGTTAAGCTGCGTGCCCAAGAGCGAGGCCTATCGAAGGTTGCCGGAGAAGCCGATGCTTGCCGATTGGCCCGGACTTCCTCGTGCGGTGATCCCGAGAGGCGAATTTCAGTTGGGACGTTCCTTTCACCTAGGTATTGCTACTGTTAAGCTGCGTGCCCAAGAGCGAGGCCGATCGAAGGTTGCCGGAGAAGCCGATGCTTGCCGATTGGCCCGGACGTCCTCGTGCGGCGATCCCGAGAGGCCAATTTCAGGGGACGTTCCTTTCACCAGTTATTGCTACCGTTAAGCTGCGTGCCCAAGAGCGAGGCCGATCGAAGGTTGCCGGAGAAGCCGATGCTTGCCGATTGGCCCGGACGTCCTCGTGCGGCGATCCCCAGAGGCCAATTTAGAGGGACGTTCCTTTCACCTAGTTATTGCTACCGTTAAGCTGCGTGCCCAAGAGCGAGGCCGATCGAAGGTTGCCGGAGAAGCCGATGCTTGCCGATTGGCCCGGACGTCCTCGTGCGGCGATCCCGAGAGGCGAATTTCAGTGGGGACGTTCCTTTTACCTAGGTATTGCTACCGTTAAGCTGCGTGCCCAAGAGCGAGGCCGATCGAAGGTTGCCGGAGAAGCCGATGCTTGCCGATTGGCCCGGACGTCCTCGTGCGGCGATCCCCAGAGGCGAATTTCGTGGGGAGTTCCTTTCACCTAGTTATTGCTACCGTTAAGCTGCGTGCCCAAGAGCGAGGCCGATCGAAGGTTGCCGGAGAAGCCGATGCTTGCCGATTGGCCCGGACGTCCTCGTGCGGCGATCCCCAGAGGCGAATTTCAGTGGGGACGTTCCTTTCACCTAGTTATTGCTACCGTTAAGCTGCGTGCCCAAGAGCGAGGCCGATCGAAGGTTGCCGGAGAAGCCGATGCTTGCCGATTGGCCCGGACGTCCTCGTGCGGCGATCCCGAGAGGCCAATTTAGGGGACGTTCCTTTCACCTAGTTATTGCTACCGTTAAGCTGCGTGCCCAAGAGCGAGGCCGATCGAAGGTTGCCGGAGAAGCCGATGCTTGCCGATTGGCCCGGACGTCCTCGTGCGGCGATCCCGAGGGCGAATTTCAGTGGGGACGTTCCTTTCACCTAGTTATTGCTACCGTTAAGCTGCGTGCCCAAGAGCGAGGCCGATCGAAGGTTGCCGGAGAAGCCGATGCTTGCCGATTGGCCGGACGTCCTCGTGCGGCGATCCCGAGAGGCGATTTCGTGGGGACGTTCCTTTCACCTAGTTATTGCTACCGTTAAGCTGCGTGCCCAAGAGCGAGGCCGATCGAAGGTTGCCGGAGAAGCCGATGCTTGCCGATTGGCCCGGACGTCCTTGTGCGGCGATCCCGAGAGGCGATTTCAGTGGGGACGTTCCTTTTACCTAGTTATTGCTACCGTTAAGCTGCGTGCCCAAGAGCGAGGCCGATCGAAGGTTGCCGGAGAAGCCGATGCTTGCGATTGGCCCGGACGTCCTCGTGCGGCGATCCCAGAGGCGAATTTCAGTGGGGACGTTCCTTTCACCTAGTTATTGCTACCGTTAAGCTGCGTGCCCAAGAGCGAGGCCGATCGAAGGTTGCCGGAGAAGCCGATGCTTGCCGATTGGCCCGGACGTCCTCGTGCGGCGATCCCAGAGGCGAATTTCAGTGGGGACGTTCCTTTCACCTAGTTATTGCTACCGTTAAGCTGCGTGCCAAGAGCGAGGCCGATCGAAGGTTGCCGGAGAAGCCGATGCTTGCCGATGGCCCGGACGTCCTCGTGCGGCGATCCCAGAGGCGAATTTCAGTGGGACGTTCCTTTCACCTAGTTATTGCTTACCGTTAAGCTGCGTGCCCAAGAGCGAGGCCGATCGAAGGTTGCCGGAGAAGCCGATGCTTGCCGATTGGCCCGGACGTCCTCGTGCGGCGATCCCGAGAGGCGAATTTCAGTGGGACGTTCCTTTTACCTAGTATTGCTACGTTAAGCTGCGTGCCCAAGAGCGAGGCCGATCGAAGGTTGCCGGAGAAGCCGATGCTTGCCGATTGCCCGGACGTCCTCGTGCGGCGATCCCCAGAGGCGAATTTCAGTGGGGACGTTCCTTTTACCTAGTATTGCTACCGTTAAGCTGCGTGCCAAGAGCGAGGCCGATCGAAGGTTGCCGGAGAAGCCGATGCTTGCCGATTGGCCCGGACGTCCTCGTGCGGCGATCCCAGAGGCGAATTTCAGTGGGGACGTTCCTTTCACCTAGTTATTGCTACCGTTAAGCTGCGTGCCCAA